>CM038142.1:179438179-180638179 GCA_021437245.1 Aegilops speltoides
AATTGGGTGTTGGGAGGACTTGGAAGCCGCATTCTCGACAACTTCCAAGGCACATATGTGCGACCACCAAACGCCGATGACCTAAGCCACATATTTCAGCAGCCAGACGAATCGGCCAAACAGTTCTGGACATGGTTCTTAACAAAGAAAAATCAAATCGTCGACTGTCCGGATGCAAAGGCCCTCGCAGCCTTCAAACATAACATCGCGACAAGTGGCTGGCCGGCACCTAGGGCAGGAAAAGCGAAATCCATGGCAGCCCTCACATCACTCATGACCCGCTTCTATGTGGGGGAGGACAGTTGGCTAGCCCGCAATAACAACCTCAGCAAAAATTCTGGCAGTCCAGACAACAAGGACCGCAATGGCAGGTCGTGTTGTAACAAAAACAAACGCCAGCGTTAACAGCGATAACACCGAGGATATGGCGATCGACACGGATTGAGGCTCTAAACCGGTCGTGAAAAAGCCATTTAAAAGAACTACTCCGGTCCGTCAATTTGGACCGAATACTCGACCGCTCTTGCCATATACATGGAACCCCGAAAAGCCAGCTAATCACACCAGCGAGGATTGTTGGGTGTTCAAGCGAGCAAGCAAGTTAATTGCCAAAAAGCGATGACAAGGGGCTACATAGCGATGGCGAGGAGGAGATCCGGCCGCCCGTAACGATGAGAGGACGAAGGGTTTTCCCCACAAGTGCGGACGGTAAACATGATATCATAACCCACATACCCAAGAGGGTGGAAGCGTGCGCAAAGGGCGTATATGCGATGGAGCGATCGCCGAAGTTCAATCCATGGTCCTCTTGCCCGATCACTTTCGATCGAAGGACCACCCACCGATATCCGCCATGGCGGATTCGCGCATTGGTTTTAGACCCAATCTTGATGGATTTCACCTCACTAGAGTCACGATGGATGGCGGCGGCAAGCCTGAACCTGCTTTATTAGAATACGGTCGCAAGATGGGCATAGACCCTCAAGGATTAAACCTACAAAGCGACCTTCAAAGCGTCATACCAGTGTTGAGGCCAATTATGCGAGCTCGGCCACCTTTGGAAGTGGTCTTGGATCCCGGATAATTTCGAAGCGAGAGTTAATCTTCGACATAGTCCCATTCATGATGGCTATCACGCTCTACTCGAGACGAACCACGTTTGCAAAGTTCAGCGGTGCCGCATTATGCATACCTTAAGCTCAAGATGCGGGCCCTCGTGGAGTCATCACGGTCAGCGGAAACATGAGCGCTCCCTCGAGCGGAGGAACACCTGCAATGCTCTCGCGGCGGAAATGCTGAGCAGCCTCTTAAGGCAATTTTCGAGTCCGACCGTTAAGCGACCGAACATGGCCAAATCGCCGGAGTAACATACATCAAGACCACAGCACGTTCCGAACACGTGTAGCAATGCGGCTAACCCCAGCCCTGCATGATTGCAAGACTAGCCCTTCGTGTACATCATTACGCTCTGGAGATACCATAGGCATAGGGGGAAGGGCACGACCACGACAGGCCCAGAGTGCGGCTTAACCACACTGGGGGCTCCCAAATGTGTCGCTCTTTTTGTTTTTCCTTTTTTTCCACAGGACTCCGTTCACGAGAGGCCCTGTCCGTGATGGACTGCCGAACTCATGATGCAACAGCCGAGGGAAGGACAATGGCTCTGACGAACACTCAGGTGGTCTCCATTATGAGCATTAAATCTGTTTAATACACCATTCCGCAGCCTACCCACGGAGAGGACATGTCTAATAGTCCAATCCCTTGCTTACGCACTATTTGTATCGTTTCGCACTCATGGCAGAATTCCTTGAATAAACAATGCATCACTTTTAAGCTTATAATCGCATTCCTTTTTACATATATGTTCATTTATGACATTTTGCATCCGTACACTTTAGTGCGGCTGAATACCTGAGGGCTTATGTTCCTGCATTATGGTGTGATAAGTCCGAACACTTTCACAAGTCGGCACCCGAACTTATAGCACTATATGCATCGGCTCGAATCATGTCTTGGGTCAATAGTTGGGTTTGCCGGCTCCCATGTTTTGGTACCTTCGTTCCGTTCTATCGGCTAAGGTAGCACTTTGGGAGAACCACCGCGATTGCCCGGTTGAGCTGGGCGGCGCCTTAGTGGAGAAAGCTAAAACTGACCGTCATGATAAGGCGAGAGCTGGTCGCTATTCGAGAGGTCCTTTCGAGTCCCTAAAGACTTATGCCGCTTAGAGCGAGGAATCGGCTTTGTCCGGCCCAGGCGTGGATAGCGCCTCGAACTCGGTCTTCCGAACACTAGGGGCTTCGCCGAAATTTAAAATTATAGAAGTCTATGGCTAAGTGAGAGTGTTCAAGCATTATAAGTCCGGTTGCCTTGTTCGTCGTGTTGAGCGCCTCCCTAGATGGACCCAAAAATGGGAACAAGAACGCTCAAGTTTATCCCGAACACCTCAGCACTCATGGCATGAAATTTGAAGCCGACGACTTGCCATCTCTCAGATTTGATAAACGGCTGCACATAAGGTAATATTTTAAATTAATAAACGTTGCTTAGCACATACTGAACAAAGTTTTCAGCGCATAGGATAACACATTGCGAGTCTACTTAAATATTACATCTTTGGAACACTCATCCGCAATCTTGTGGGCACCCTTGAGACACTCTTATAATACATTTCGGTGTGCGATACTCCTTGCCCTTGTGCGCGTCCGTCGAAGCTTCTCGGCATCCAGCCTGCCCGATTGCACTTTTGCGGGCAAGGGCCAACAGGCACCTTCAATGCAAAGGAGCGCTTGATGACTTCCACCGGGACACACATCCACCAGCCGCGCGCAGGCCGAAGTAGCTCCGGGCATGGCCTCTTGAGCCCAGCCAAACTATGAGGCCCTTCATGGCCCTTTCGGCTACCTTGTGGAGCTCGACCAGCTGCTTCACGCTGGTCGCTAAAAGCACCGGATGTCGGCCTCGGCATCTTGAGACCGAAGACCTTCTCTGTTGAGCTCCCTCCTCGGCCCGGTAGAATCTGGCAGCATCGGACCTGTTGCAAGGCAGATCTGCAAGCAGCTCTGGAGAGCTCCGAATTCGGGTAAGTAACAGGTAATTCACATTCACATGCTTGCTTTGCATGAAAAATGCCTTACCCGCCGCTATTTTCTTCACCGCCTCAATCTCCTGGAGGGCCTTATGGGCCTCGGCCTTAGCGGCTTTGGCACTCTCAAGAGCCGAGGCAAGCTCGAACTCTCGAGTCTTCGAGTCGCGCTCCAAACTCTCCTGCTTTTCCATGAGAGCCTGGAGCTCTTGCTGCACCTCCGCCACCCGCGCCTCCTGCTTCTCTCGCTCCGCTCGTTCCGCGGCCGCATTACGCTCAGCCGCGGACACGGCCTCCTTCAGGGTCGCCACCTCGTTCGTGGCCCTGCAGTGCCCACGTTATCCTTGTTATTTCTCTTGCAACCAAAATCCTTTTCTTTAAGGTACAAATTTAATACGGTGTTACTCACCTTCTTTGTCCTCGAGCTGCTTCTTGGCAAGGCCGAGCTCGTTCTCGGACCGCTCGAGGTCCTGCTTCAAAGCATCGACCTCCGTAGTCAGTGCGGCAGAGGTCAGCAGCGTAGCCTGCAATCCCATATTGATATAATTTTTAGAACTCCTGCGTATATCTTTTTAGATCCTCAGTCCGGCTTTTCTTTCCGAACACCGAACCGAGCATCAGGGGCTACTGTCTATGCGGTATTACATTACATATTTTAAAATTTCTTACCTCAAAGCCTGTTAGAAGGCTGCTCACGAGCCAGTCAGCCCGCTCTTGGCGAAGTGAACCTTGAATCACCGCACTCATGGCGGTGCGGTGTTCTTCCTCGATGGAAGCGCCGTTGGCGCCTCCAACAAGTTGTCCGGGGCCTCGGTTGGGCGGAGGCCGCCGGTGTCCTGATCTTGCCCTTCTTCTGAAGGGCCACTGCGGACTCCGGAACCACTGCGGGTTCGGTGCGGAGTCGGTGTGAAGTCGGGAGGTTGCCTGTGGCACCTCGAGCCTCCCCTCTGGCGGGTCCCTCTCGGGATCCCACCTCGGTGTCCTCAAGCATCTCGAGGGTGGAGGCGGTCGGAATGGAATCCACATCCAGCGGAGCCAAGGACCCGCTTCGAAGAAGCGGGAAAATCGCCCTCGGCGGACTACAGGTTGTATGCGGCATTAGAAGGACACCATATGGCAAAAAGAGAAATTATAAATCATTCAGAATCCGGATACTTACGATCTTGCGGGGCTTGGCCCTTGAGGGTGAAAGTGCAACTAATCCCGGGTGGTTTTGGTAATTAATAACAACATATATATCATTGAACTAATCATTTCTTGAGAATATTTCAGAAAGTTGATGATATGGGTATGGCAATATTGATGATGTGGACCCTCAAAATGCTAAGGAAAACATTGGCAAAAGCTCAAGACTCCATTTTTGGTTTAGTGATCCAAGATCACATTGAGTCCATAGGAAAGCCAATACTATTAAAAGCGGATGAGGTTATGATGATGATCTGGTTGCTCAAAGTGCTTAGTGATTTATCTCTCAAACTATCAGCAATCTTTCATTCCAACATAAACCCATAAGTAATCTCGGTCCCACCGATTCCATAAACTCACCACACCGAGATGAACCACCTCACCATATACCCAAACCCTAAGAATTTGGATTTTCGATTCCAAACTCGGTCATTCGAAATTGGTGTTGCCAAGCTTCAGAACATACGTACTCAAATCGGTGTCACCGAGATGAGAAAGTCGGTCCCACCGAGATTGGCAAACCCTAGACTTTGGAAGAATTGGACTAACCGAGATTGTATTTTGGTCCCACGAAAATCCCAACGTTCACAAGATTTGAACTTTCGGTCTCACCGAGTTGTCAACTTCGGTCCGACCGAGATTGGTCAAATGTGTGTAGCAGTTGGATTTTGTGTGGAGGCTATAAATACCCTCCACCTCCTCTTCATTCGTGGAGAGAGCCATCGAAAGAACTACCACTCCTACCTTACATTTACGAGAAGAAAACTACCTACCCTTGTGTTGAGATCAAGTTGCTCCACTCCCACCATATGAAACTTGATTTCTAGCCTTCCCAAGTTGCTTTCCACTCAATCCCTTCCTCCACCACAGCCAAATCAGTGAGGAGAGTTGAGTGTTGGGGAGATTATCATTTGAAGCACAAGAGCAAGGAGTTCATCATCACCAACACCATCTATTACCTTTTGGAGGTGGTGCCTCCTAGATTGGTTAGGTGTCGCTTGGGAGCCTCCGTCAAGATGTGGAGTTGAACCAAGAAGTTTGTAAGGGCAAGGAGATCGCCTACTTCGTGAAGATCTACCCGAGTAAGGCTAGTCCTCCGTGGGCGTGAGCCATGATGGCATAGACAAGGTTGCTTCTTCGTGGACCCTTCGTGGGTGGAGCCCTCCGTGGACTCTCATGGCCGTTACCCTCCAGTGGGTTGAAGTCTCCATCAACGTGGATTGACGATAGCACCACCTATCGGAACCACGAGAAAAATCTCCGTGTCTCCAAATTGCGTTTGCTCTTCTCCACCTCTTATTTACTACATGTGCAACTTACTTTCCGCTGCCATAACTCTAGAATTGCATGTGTAGGGTGATACTTGACTTGCTCATCATTGTGAACTTGCTAAAAACTTGCCCTAATCAAAAGGCTAAACTTTTAAGTTGTCAAGTAGTCTAATCACCCCCCCTCTAGACATACTTCCGATCCTACAAGTGGTATCAGAGCTTTGGTCTCCATTGGATTGGTTTTCATTGCATTGGATTCCATAAGCTTGGTTTCACAACCTAGGAGAGTATGGCGTCTAGTGAGGGTAATTTTAAGTAGAGGTCCTTACTTTGATGGTTCAAACTTTGCTAGTTGGAAGCATAAAATGAAAATGCATATTCTTGGACATAACCCCGCATGGGGCATTATTTGTGTTGGCTTGCAAGGTGAGTTCTTGAGGAAGGAAAAGTTCTAGATCGCGAAGCTCTGGCGGATGAGTTGCGGATGTTCTGAGAACAATGCTCAAGCTTGTGACATTCTCTTCAATGCTTTGTGTCGAGGAGTTCAACAAGATCAGCCGTCTTGAGAATGCAAAAGAGATTTGGGATACTTTGGTGAAATGCACGAAGGTACCGAGTCCGTGAAGGAATCAAAGCTAGATGTTCTTCAAGGTCGACTTGACAAGTTTAAGATGAAGGAAGGTGAAGAATTCGCTGAAATGTACTCTAGGCTTGCTCTCATCACCAATGAGATGGCAGGCTTAGGAAGCGAAGAAATGACCGATCGATTCATCATCAAGAAGATCCTCGAGCTTTGGATGGAAAGTATGACACCGTGTGCACTTTGATCCAAATGATGCCAAACTACAAAGATCTCAAGCCTACGAAGTCATTGGAAGAATTGTTGCTCATGAGATGACACTTAAAGATAAGGAAGAGCTTCACAACAAGTCAAGTGGTGCTTACAAAGCAACAGTTGAAGCTCCCACATCCTCAAGTGACAAGCTAGTTTCCAATGAAGAGATAAGCCTAATGGTGAAGAACTTCAACAAATTCTACAAGAGTAGAAGCAAGGAAAGAAGCTCAAAGTCTAGATCATATGATGAAAAGAGATCTTCTAGTCGTGATCGAAGCTGCTACAATTGTGGAAGACCGGACACTACTCAAATGAGTGTTCGACTCCCCACAAGAGAAGAGAAGAATCTCCAAGAAGAAGAAGCTCAAGGAAGAGTCACCTCGAAAAGAGAGAAGGAGTAGAGATGATCGTTATGAGCGAAGATCCTCTCGGAGAAGCAAGGATTCGGAAAGGAAAGACAAGTCATCAAGGAGCTACACAAGAAGAAAACATCAAGCTCATGTTGGTGAATGGGTTTCGGCTCCGACTCGACAATCACTCGAAAGAAGCTATCACTCCAACTCGAATATAGTCAAGATGAAGGTGTTGCGGTCTTGCTCTCGTGTCCTCCAACTCCAACTCCTATGACATATTTGATTCACCAAACGAGGGAATTGGAAGATGCTTTATGGCAAAAGGCCCCAAGGTATCACACCCTGAGTTTATTGACTTTGATAGTGATGAGGATGACTTGCTTGGTGAAGATGAGCTTTTACATGATAAATCTAGTGAGCTTAGTAATGATGAACATGCTAGTAGTCTTTATAGTCGAGAAGAGTCGAATGACAATGCTATGAAGGAGATTGAGTGTCTAACTAAAGAACTAAACACTCTTAAGTTAGCTCATGAAACAACTCAAGAAGATCATAGAGAGCTCCTAAGATCTCATGAGAAGCTACAACGAGAAGCTCAATCTAGAGCAAGAACATGAGTTTCTAAAAGCTATCAATGGCGATCTTGAAAGAAGAGTTCTTCATATCTTGCCAAACGACTTCTCTTGTCTAATTTCTTGCCACCTATTAAAACTAAGCATGACAAGCATAAGAAAAATTCTTCATCTAGTAGTAACAATAATCATGCTAAATCAAATGATGTTACTTCTAGTAGTTCTCTTGATTCCACTAACAATGTTTCAAGCCAAGTTTCACTTGAGCAAGAAAATAGTTTATTGAAAGGGATTATAGAGAAAGGTGTCTACAAGAGTCTTGCGGAAGCAAGAGCTTTGAGGAAATTGTTCGCAAACAAGGAAGACAGGAAGAATCAAGGAATTGGTTTTGAGCGAAAGTTCAACGCCGAGGGTGTTGAATGGGAAGAAGGTCAATATCCCACTCCAAAGTTTGTTTCCCAAAAGAAGAAGTATGATCCTACTTCTTCCAATGAGGAACAAGCTCAAGATGACCTTCCACCACAAGACCACAAGCTGAAAGGCAAGGACAAGCTTCAAGAGGAGATTGATGCATTCATTGAAGCACCCAAGGCCATGGTCAAGTGGGTTCCCAAAGCAACTTCAAGTTCTACTTCGACAAGCTCAACTAGTACCCCAAGGATTCCCATCAAGATGATGTGGATCGAAGAAGAAGAACTAGAGAGTTCTTGAGGGTGACCGCCAACATACTTCACTCACATTCTTTTGGCAAAGAACTTGTGCAATCAACTTCCACATCTTGCACTAGTTCATGGAGTCACAAACCCTCATGTTGGTAAGTCAAGGGACAAGGTAATCATTGCTTTCATGGACATCATCTATTGTGTACTTCAATCTATGTCCACGGAAATCCTTGTTTGTTCCTTGTGGGACTAACCCATGTAGGTATTGAAAGTGCCCGAATCCAAAGGATTGCTCCCAACTCTTGATGATCATCATCAACATTGAGCATCCACATCTTCAACATCTACATGAAGTCTTCAACGACAACCCAAGGTTAGTTTGACCCTTTAAAAGGGGTTCTCACATCAAGGGGGAGCTTTGCTCTAAAGAAATGAGCTAAAGCATCTTCAAATGATGTGAACACATTAATGCTTTATGGAAAAGTGGTAACCCCACTTGTGCTTAAGCGATGAGTATGACCTATGATCAAATGTTCTCATTTGACTCCTAAGTCAATATACTCATATATAGATGACCTAGTCATCGCCAAATTGTGTGCTAGTTGCTAGAGTTTTGTTTGTGCATGTTTGACACATATTTCATTTGCTATCTTATTGTGTGAGCATGTTGGATGCATGATTTAATCCATTCGAGGACATCCATTTGTGGCTTTGGTCTTTTGGATTTTTCTTTTTGACCAAATGGATGGACAAGAATGCCTAAGGTCCTCCCCTAGCTATCTATGCTTTCTTGTCTCAAACTCTATTCATGCTTATATCACAAACTTTGAACAAGACTTTTTGGACAGACCGAGTGAGGAGCACTTGAGCCACCGATCCGTCAAAAGCCTAAATTCCAAAACCTTCTAAGTACTTTCGGTCAAACCAATATACTCAAATCGACGGACCAAAATCACTTGGATTGATCTAGGTTTTCACCTCGGTGAAACCGAGTTACAAATTCGGCGTGACGAAGTGTAATCGCACGCATTAACCATCTCGGTCCCACCGAAGTTTTCCAACTCGGTCCCACCGACAACCGAAGGTATATATACCCGAGGACAGCGCGATTGATTACTTCTTCAAAACGCCTCGCCCTCAAACCCTTTGCCGTCGCCGTGGTCTTGGATCGTCTCCGCTGTCGCTCATGCGCCCGCTGCTGGTCTCCATCGCCGTCAAGCGGTCAATCCCACCGCACCGTTGCCGCCGTGGTGAAGCTCCACCAGATTGGGTGAGTTTCATCCTCTCGTGCTTCTACCTCGATTCTATGCACGATAGGTTTTGCCTAGCTTCTTGCCAAGATTGAAATCTTCCTATCCAGCAGATTAGATCATAGAACAAAATTGAGTGAAAATTTTAGGGTTAGGTTTCCGCGAACACATCTCGGTGTGACCGATTCTACATTCTCGGATCGACCGATTTGGCCTCTGGCCATTGCCTTTGCACTTTTCGGTTAAACCGAAGTTGTGCAAATCGGTAAGACCGAAGTGAGGATTTAGTGAAACCCTAGTGCTCTCGGCTAGACCGAAACCCATTTCGGTCCAACCGAAAGTGGTGTGAATGGTTAGGTTTAGACACTTCGGATTCACTGAATTTTAGACTCGGCCAGACCGAAATGCATTCTGTGAAAACCTAAAACTGAAGTTTGAACTCATTCTTTTTGCAAAATCCTCTGCAGTTTGTGATAACTCTTCTATTCTGCCTATACCTATTCCATTCACAGGTTGTCGGTCATATCCGATGCAAGTGACAGCCGAACAGGTCTAAATCACTGTTGAGATTCGAGGCAAATGACAAGTCTGAAGCAAGCAGTTTTTCAGATGATGGAGAGAAGCACTCCAAGTGGTTTGCTGCTGCTGCCACGGGGCGAGGAAGAAGAAGAATTACGATGAGGAGGATTCTGACTTTGTTGCAGATGAGGACATTACTTCCAAGCCAAAAAGGCAAGTGGTTTCCAAAGGCTATCAAGGGCAACAGTCAAAGAAAGGCACCAGCAAGGTGAAGAAGTCCACAGTTGCAAAGAAGCTGAGCATGGAAGAAGAAACCTCCAGCAAGATCAAGAAAACTTCCAAGAGGAAGAGGCTAGTTCATGAAGAAGCTGATGATGATGATTCTGATGAGGAAGCACCTCAGCCTCCTCAGAAGCAAAAGTTGATGGGAGATGCCATCAGGGCAGGAGCAGCCACAAAATCTAAGCCATCAGCTCCAGCAAAGGCAGCCCAAGCCAAACCTGCTGCCAAGCCAAAGAAGACTGTGAGGAATATTCCTGCTTCAGAGAAGAAGAAGGACAATGTGCCACCTGCTGAATCTGATGAAGAGGCACATGTTTTTTCAAGCTCGAGGCGAAATTGCCGATTCATAATGATGCTCATCCTCGAGCTGAAAATATGAAGGAAAGGAAGGACAAAGGTCTCGAGCTATGGAGGCAAGTTGATCCATATGCCACCAGAGAAGGACAGCTGTTGACTCACGGTTCCACACGAGAGAGCAACAAGATTTCTATGAGGCAGTGCTCATGGACAAGAAACCAATTATTCTTGACACGGATATGTAGATCGGGAATACATCGACGATGAAGAGCACAGAGACTACTTCCCACATGTGCATGAGAGCTTCTTTGCTTGTGGAGTTGCTGAGTTTGTTGGTCGAAGTTGTTCGCTTGGAATGATGAGATGATCATTCAGTTCTATGCCACCGCACACTTCTATCCGGATGGCGAATTGTATGGATGATGAAGGACGTAGATTCCATTCAACTGTTGAAGAATGGAGAGCGTTCTTTGAATGCACCAAATATCAAGAGGCGATGATGTTGATGTCTATGGCATTCCAAAGAAAAATCATGAGTCGATGAGGAACATGTACAATGAGGTACCGACAAGGATGTTGAGTTGGAAGCTTGGATCAGTTTATCATCTTGAGCAGGTCTCCCAACCACTAACACTATTACGAGGCATACTTTGATGCCCAAGTCGAGACCACCGCATGATAAGAGGCTATTCTATCAACATGCTGCACATTCGGATCGAAGACACCTTTTAAGGTGATGGACACGATAGTTGAGACTATCAAGAGGACATGACAGACTGAGAAGAGGTCGTGTGGGTTTGCTCCGCATATTCAGATGCTCATTAATGCCAAGTTTGGCACGGACACCTACTGTTGGATAGACCCCACTTGCCATTGCAGCTTTGAACATGAAGACAACGAAGTTGTGATGGTGAGGTGCTCCACATCTGTTGAAGGACATGCTAAGTCTGAAGCTGCCAAACAAGCCAAAGCTGAGAAGGAAGCGGAAGAGCAGCAAAGAAAGCCCAAGAGCGTTGGAGAACAACTTCTTGAAGCCACTCAGAGAATTGAACTACGCCTGCCAGCATAGTGCGATCTCGGGAGAGCCTTGAGAGGATAGTTGAAGATAAGTTCCATGCTCACGGCGTCGATCAAGTG
Source organism: Aegilops speltoides (assembly GCA_021437245.1). NCBI lineage: Eukaryota > Viridiplantae > Streptophyta > Magnoliopsida > Poales > Poaceae > Aegilops > Aegilops speltoides. Next base: position 179,449,628 of record CM038142.1, read on the forward strand.
CAGTCACCGTCAACAAGCTTGGGGCGGACATAGAGGAAGCCAAGAGGGAGAAGGCAGAGCTCATGAAGGAGATGGAAGATGATCTAGTCCAGATGACTATGAGCAGCCTGCTGCAGTGCCCACAAAGCCCAGATCATTGCTATTCCAAAGGAGACCCAGGCTACTACATCAAGCACCTCCTACAGCTCCATCGGCCCAAAGCACCAGCTCGGTGTCTACTCCTCCGGCTCCAGAGACTTCAGCAGAAGCTTTGCAGATGCAGCTATCTCCACTCCATCGACGCAGACAGAGCCGCCAACAGAGTCCATAGTGACGATTAGCTCTATACCTTCGAACTTTTGGTAACTTGTTGCCAAAGGGGAGAAATTGTATAGATCATAGGACTTCGAGAGAGAGAGTGCTCGTTTTGCTCTTTCGTTTGCGGTTTTCCTTGAGATACTTTTGAGTTCTTTGAGACATTTCGTGTGTTTGATACTACGTTTGCTCTATCTTGATGAGTGCTTGATCATACTATGCTTAATGTGTGCTTGATGCTTATCATATTCTATCCATATCTTGTATGATCATTTACTCATGTCTTGGTGATTGGGTGCATGTTATTCATTCTTATCATTTTGTGAACTCCACCAAGATGTATGTGACATGGCAGAGCGACCCATGATCCTAATCGATTGTGCATTTGCATTCAAACGCAAATCTTAAATAATGCACAAATTTAGGGGGAGCTCTTGCTAATCACATACTTCTCAAAGCGACGATGTTATTCATTGATTATATCATTTGTCGAAGCTTTGATCTATATGTTGTCATCAATTACCAAAAAGGGGGAGATTGAAAGTGCAACTAATCCCCGGGTGGTTTTGGTAATTAATAACAACATATATATCATTGAACTAATCATTTCTTGAGAATATTTCAGAAAGTTCAGTGATATGGGTATGGCAATGACTGATGATGTGGACCCCTCAAAATGCTAAGGAAAACATTGGCAAAAGCTCAAGACTCCATTTTTGGTTTAGTGATCCAAGATCACATTGAGTCCATAGGAAAGCCAATACTATTAAAAGGGATGAGGTTATGATGATGATCTGGTTGCTCAAAGTGCTTAGTGATTTATCTCTCAAACTATCGACAATCTTTCATTCCAACATAAACCCATAAGTAATCTCGGTCCCACCGATTCCATAAACTCAGTCACACCGAGATGAACCACCTCAGCCTTATACCCAAACCCTAAGAATTTCGGATTTTCGATTCCAAACTCGGTCATTCGAAATTGGTGTTGCCAAGCTTCAGAATACGTACTCAAATCGGTGTCACCGAGATGAGAAAGTCGGTCCCACCGAGATTGGCAAACCCTAGACTTTGGAAGAATCGGACTAACCGAGATTGTATTTTCGGTCCCACGAAAATCCCAACGTTCACAAGATTTGAACTTTCGGTCTCACCGAGTTGTCAACTTCGGTCCGACCGAGATTGGTCAAATGTGTAGCAGTTGATTTTGTGTGGAGGCTATAAATACCCCTCCACCTCCTCTTCATTCGTGGATAGAGCCATCGTAAAGAACTACCACTCCTACCTTACATTTCGAGAAGAAAACTACCTACCCTTGTGTTGAGATCAAGTTGCTCCACTCCCACCATATGAAACTTGATTTCTAGCCTTCCCAAGTTGCTTTCCACTCAATCCCTTCCTCCACCACAGCCAAATCGGTGGGGAGAGTTGAGTGTTGGGGAGATTATCATTTGAAGCACAAGAGCAAGGAGTTCATCATCACCAACACCATCTATTACCTTTTGGAGGTGGTGCCTCCTAGATTGGTTAGGTGTCGCTTGGGAGCCTCCGTCAAGATGTGGAGTTGAACCAAGAAGTTTGTAAGGGCAAGGAGATCGCCTACCGTGAAGATCTACCCGAGTAAGGCTAGTCCTCCGTGGGCGAGGCCATGATGGCATAGACAAGGTTGCTTCTTCGTGGACCCTTCGTGGGTGGAGCCCTCCGTGGACTCTCGCAGCCGTTACCCTCCGTGGGTTGAAGTCTCCATCAACGTGGATTGATGATAGGACCACCTATCGGAACCACGAGAAAAATCTCCGTGTCTCCAAATTGCGTTTGCTCTTCTCCACCTCTTATTTACTACATGTGCAATTTACTTTCCGCTGCCATAACTCTAGAATTGCATGTGTAGGGTGATACTTGACTTGCTCATCATTGTGAACTTGCTAAAAACTTGCCCTAATCAAAAGGCTAAACTTTTAAGTTGTCAAGTAGTCTAATCACCCCCCCTCTAGACATACTTCCGATCCTACAGAGGGCCACCCCTCGTCGCTGTCGTCGGTGTTGGCAGAGCTGTCCGGAGGAAGGGTCCTCCCCCTCTTGGACCCTTCGGCCTCCCTCGTTGGGGAAGCCTTCCTCTTCTTCTCTCCCCCCTCCGGGTGAGAGTCCTCTTTCTCCTCCTCGTCTTCGGGGGAGGAGTCCACCTCGGAGCCATCGGACAATGAGTCCGATACCACCTGGCGCCGGGAACTCCTTCGGGTTCCCGTGGCCTTCTTCTTCGGCACCACGTAAAGGGCCAGAACCAACAGCTGTGGGGACCCCGACTCATAAGTCGTGATCACCGAATGCACGTGTACAGTGATCCCAGAGATCAATGCTCACTGAACACATAGAAGCTGAATAACAAGAGTCTTACATTCATACATACCGTATTACACAAGTAGGACCATTATGGTCGAGTCTTGAGTATAACATCGCAGTGAAATCTTAAATCGATAACTTGGACCCATGCCATCTGCCTTAACCCTACTGGGCATTACGGTGGGAAGCGTCCTAGCTCGCATGTTCGTCATCGAAGTATTCTTCATCATATCCTGTTCTTTCAAGCCTGGCCAATAAAATAACCAGTGGCAAGCCAATGAGTACTTTGAATGTACTCGCAAGCAACCCATGTTTTGGTTCAAGATACAACAAAGCATGATATAGGTAAACTTTTGTAGAAAGCTAGTTTTGAGTGCAATGACATGTTCAACAACTTGTAATACATGCATCAAGAGAATTCAAGTAACCATGAGGACAGGTTACAGATATCAACATAAATAGAGTGGGCACCAACCCATCTAACATAAGCAGAGTGGGCACCAACCCAGCTCAATCATTTCAAGTCCTTTGACTTGACCCACGTCATTTTTATCAACACACACACTTGGTTTGTAAACAAGTGGACGTAGCCCAAGAGCGGTTACCCAACTGTCCTTGACCGTGGACACGGCTATTCGAATAGTTTTACACTCTGCAGAGGTTGCACACTTTACACACTAGATCCGGGGAACTTCCGTGTCATCCACGACCCGCGGTACCTCAAGTACCCGGGGTAAGCACCCGATCACTACCTTTCCCTAGAAGACACTAACATGGAGTCCACTCGATTGGCAGTAACCCCCGTGCCCATCATTTCACATCACACTTTCGTGGAGCCTTGCTCCCATAATTATCACATACCACTGGCATAGGGTACCAACGGTGTGTCCGGTGCCCTGTGAAAACAGTCATGGCCGCCCTACCTGGCACGACCCCGTCCCGAGAGAGCGCACCAACAACTCTCCCATCACTAGTAATGCGGGCTCCAAGCTAGTATCGGTCTAGGTACTCAACAATGCCCTTTCCCATATAAGGGTAGAGTGGTTGCGCATGTAAGGTTGGAATAACGGTCGCAACTCCGACCAATCCGTTTTGAAAACAACACACACTTTCCTTGGCACACCACTTCGTCATCAAGTGGTAACCCATCTCATCATCTCCCTCGGGCATAAGTGGCACCCGACGGGGTTTTCGAAAAGTCTTTTGAAAAAGCTTTGTCTCCTTCACCATGCATAAACCCGTCCCTTTTTGCGTAGCAACTACTTTAGCATCCTATCTACTCCCACCGGCATAACCCTCATAAGAAGGTAGGGCCATGCACAATGCAAGTATCAACGAGGAAATAACAGAGGCTACCAACCCACGTGGTTCACCATCTCACCATGATTCCGATGCAACAATAATAAAGAGCTATATATGACATGCACAAAAAGGGGTTTCATAGACATGGTCAAAGGGCTGCTTGCCTGGTTCATTGGAGTCTTGAAATCTTCTGGTCCTTCTCCAAGTATTTCGTCTACTTCGTCAACTACCATTAAAAGCAATCATAATAAGCGACACCACAAGGCAAAAATAAAAGTGCTCTAAACATATGAAGTTGACTTTTCTTGGATAACCCTGGTCATATGAGGAATGACCAAAGTGGTTTCATTGGAAGTGGATCAACGGATATTTCTAATCATTTCGATATGATGGAATCAAGGGGTTTATGGAATTGCAAGAAGTGTACAGAAAAATATTTTTTTGAAAAAATGAGCAGAGGCACCCATTTATCAAAGGATGATTTTAGAAGCATCTAGGAATTGGTTTCACTGGATTTGGAGTTCAAATGAATTCCATATGAATTTGCAAAGTTGGTAAATATGAAGAAATGGCTCCATAATTTATGTGGTACAGAAAGTATTAATAAAAATGTTCAAAAACTAAGTTTTGAAATTATAGACACCTAGGATTTTGAATCATGGAATTTGGATCAAAAATGGGCTCTCTATGATTTTCTAAAGTTTAAGATAGAAATGGAAAAATGGGATTCTATAATTATTTGTGAAATAAATATTTCTATAAAAATGTGCAAATAGCACCATGTGATAGGAAATGAATTTAGAAACTACTAGAAATTTGAATCATCAAATTTGGAGTTAATTTGAATTGTCTATGAATTTTTGAAGTAGACTGGAAAAAGAAAGAAGTGAATAAGGCTTAACCTTATCCTGCGCACATGGCGCCAGATAGACCGTGGGCCGGCCCAGTGGCATCAGCCGCGCGGGGTGCCCAGGTGACGTCGATGGTGCACTCCGTGGAGTACGCCTTTGCTCGGGCAGGCAGCTCCCGTGAGCCGTTCCACTTATCCACGTCGTGGTCGAGTCAGCGCTCTGCGGCTGACATGTGGGGCCCGCGGGGAGGTGGGGCCCGCCCACTGGGTCGTCTTCTTCCTCTCGTCGGGGCAGGACAGAGGCGAGGTTGGGCTCGGCCGGCGCTCATCCGGCGATTGCCGGCGCTCCCGGCCGTCTCCCGCGACGCTCCGCCTATGGGCGAAGCTCAGCGCTGAGCGGCGCATCCTCTGGCATAGGTCACGGCCGCGGAAGGGGGCCGAGGTGACCGCAGCTTTGACAGTGGCGGGGGAGGTCGTCGGCCATCCGTGGCTCTCGGCGTTCGAGCATCCCCGCGACGGTTCGAGGAGGTGGGGAGGTTTCTTGGGACCACGGGGGTCTCTGTGTGGAGGAAAGGGAGGAGGTGAGCTCGGCATTGCTCGAATTTGAGCGAGCAAGCGGCGACCATCTTGGTGGTAGGAGGAGAAGGGAGGCACGGGAGGAGGTGTGGATTGGTCTAGGGGGTGCACGGGAGAGAGGGAGAGCAAATGGAGCAGAGAGGAGGGCCTGAGATGGCCTTTAGTAGAAGGGGCGAGGTGCACCGTGAGCTCATGCGCTGGTGAGACCGTTGTCGTCGCTACAAGCCACGGGGGCGCGCGTGGGCATGTCTGGGGTGTTCGTGGGGTTGGTCTAGGGCTAGAGGAGGGGAGAGAAAGAGCGGGGAATGGCCAGGGTGCCGCGCGTGTGAGCCGCACCATTGGCGCGCTCGGGCGCCTGGTGTCTGCTAGCGCGGAGGCGCGGGGAGGAGGAGAGAGGAGGGGGGCCGACCACGTAGCGTGTTGCGGATGCCGAGGCACCTCGACTGGCGCGAGGGGGAGGCTTGAGGTGGTCGGGTGTGCCGTGTCAACGGTCAGGAGCATGCTGACGTGCTCTAGAGCGCGCAAATGGCCGGCATCCGCGGCTTTTCCTCGCGTCCTCACGCGCCCACTTGTGTCTAGTGGCTGCAGGAAGAATAAACAAGGGGGGAGGAGGCCTTGGATGCTCTGGGACCTGGCAGGAGTGAGAGAGAGGTGAGAAAAGGGGAGAAATGCAGCTGTCCAGAGAGGAAAAATGGATCCCCGCCCGCCTTCATCATTGCCTCTCGGGCGGGGAGGAACACCAGAGGTAAAGGGGACTAGGAGGGCTGTGGTAAAAGTTGAGCTCATGGAGAACAAGGAAAGAGGTGAAAACATCAACTTTTAAAAATTACCAGAAGGTGTTTGATGCTGGTTTGGGCAAGAAGATAATTTCCACTTGCCATGAGACTCTACTGGGTGAAATGACACATATAATTAGGGCCTTCCACTAATTTGGAGATCATTTGAAGAAAGTCGACAATGCAACATTGGTAAACCCTAGAAATTAGCAGAAATGGCTTTACCAAGATTTAGTCATGCAAATCAATTCTCCTTGATGCACCACTTTGTGTAGTGGCCTCATTTGGTCATGTGATCATTCTCACAAAAGTTGGAATCAAGGAGAGAAAGTTGGTAATGTAGAGTTGTTCAAATTTGATTCTGGTCAGAGAGGGTTTTGGGGCACTTTGATAAATATAACTTGTTCTCCAACTTGTGCCACTTGGTCTAGATGTATAATTAGACCATTTGAGAATGTTCACAAGGTTTGAGAATATTTGAACATGTTTGGCAATGTAAAGTTGCTCAAACTTCAAAATGGACAGAAATGGTTTTGAGGGGTTTTGATGATGTTATCTTGTTCTCCAAGTCATGAGACTTGGCAAGATCATCTAATATGTCATATGTGACATGATAGAATTTTCTTGGAATTTTTGGAGAATATTTCCTTTGTAAATATTTCAAAAGCTTGAAGTATCCAGAAAGGGTTTTTGAGGGATTTGACCAATATTTTGAACATGACCATGTGTTGAAACTCTTATATATGGAAAATATATGTCCACTGAGTTTCCCTAATTTTTGTCAAGTATTTTTAAAACAATAAGATAATTTTTCCATATTAAAGACCGTTTCTGGCCTTAAGAAAAATCTTTTAAATAAAATAGTAACATAACTTTCAAAATTATATTTTTGTGATTTCTGGGTATCCTATATCTAATAGGAGTCAAATATATTTTTAGAATGATTTTTACTGCCCTTAATTAAGTACTTGCAGTGCAAACCTCAATTCAGGGGTTTTTGAAAAACTAATTTTAGAAAATACTTTTTGGCCAAATTAATTTTGTAAGAAAATACTATATTGCTCTATACACATGGCATGATCATTGGGAAAACGTTTTGGATCAAGGAGATGAAGTATAGGAGTTGGAGGATTTATTTGATTTTTAGAGCACTTGCAAACAGCAGACAAAAATCAAATCAAGCAACGTCCAAAACACTCAAAAGTTTTTGTCAAACCACATTTTAGCATTATTTATTGACTTAAGTGTTGTGGCATGAAAATCAGGGTGTGACAGACCTACCCCCCTTACAAGAATCTCGTCCCCGAGATTCCCAAACTAGGCGCGGAAAGGAATACAGAAACTTGGATCTGGGGTAGTCTTCAAGTCCTCATGTTGCTTCTGCTTCCGTGTAGTGCTCCATTGAGCTTAAAGTACTTGATGGTGTGGCTTCGTGCATGACGCTCTTCTTGATCCAGGTCGCTAATGGGTAGCTCGCGGTAGGTTAGATTGGGCTAGGGGTCGATGGCTTGGTGGTTAGTGTCCTTATCAGTGCTCGGGCTAGCCAGGAAGTTGAAAACACTTCCGGGGTTGTGATGCATGGAAAGTGTTGTGCACATCGGGTAACTCAGGTGGCAACTCTAGCTGGTAGCTGTCTATTCTTCGTCTTGCGGCGATCCTGAGGGGGTTGTTAAATCTTGGAGTGATCTCGAAGGGAGACGATGAATCTTGGTGCGTGTCTCCTTGTCATAGAAATGCTTGGTTCCTTAGAGAGGGGTGACCCAGAGATAAACATGGTCTCCAACCCGGAAGGTCATGTCTCGATGACGTGAGTCAGCGTAGCTCTTTTGTCTTGACTTGGCAGTCTCCAACGCTCTCTGGCAAGCTAGACTTGCTCTTCGGCTTCACGGAGGATATCGGGCCCAAAGACAAGTCCTTCTCCGGTTTCTGACCAATTGAGGGGTGTGCGGCATTTCCGTCCGTATAACACCTCAAATGGTGCCATCTGAAGGCTTGACTGATAACTGTTGTTGTAAGAGAACTCGGCAAAAGGGAGGCAATCTTCCCACTTAGCTCCATATGCTAAGACACAGGCTCGGAGCATGTCTTCGAGTATCTGATTTACTCGTTCTGTCTGACCTCCGGTCTGTGGGTGGAAAGTAGTGCTGAAGGACAACTTGGTCCCCATGGCCTCCTGGAACTTCTTCCAGAACTTTCAGGTGAATTGGGTTCCTCTATCCGACACAATCTCCTTGGGAACGCCATGAATGCTCATGATTCGGTTGATGTAGAGACTGGCTAACTGGTTCCCCTTGTAGGTCGTCTTGACAGGAATGAAGTGGGCCACCTTGGTCAAATGGTCAACAATGACCCATATGGAGTCATATCCCTTGGTTGACCTGGGTAAACCGGTGATGAAGTCCATCCCGACTTTGTCCCACTTCCATTCAGGCACCTTGAGGGGTTGCAACAATCCAGCGGGTCGCTGATGCTCAGCTTTGACTCTCTGGCATACGTCACACTTTGCAACATAGGTGGCAATCTCCCTTTGAGTGAAAATATACTTCGGACTTTTGCGATCCGTGTATATCTCACATCGCTTCCCTTAAGAGGTAATGTCGCCATGTCTTCAGGGCATGAACCACTGCTGCTAGCTCAAGGTCATGAGTAGCATAGTTCTCTTCATGAGGCCATAGTTGCCTTTGAGAGGAGTGGCTTGCAAATATGCACGGTCTTCAATGCGGAAGCTCACTCCTTGACGACGATGGTTGGTATAGCTCTTCCTCCTTGACATGGCGGTCTTCGGATGTTCCCTAACCAGCTGATCAACTCTTCTTCCGTCTTCATGTGGACATACATGTTCTCAAGTAAGGATGATGATTAACTTGCCCAAGTACTCTATGAGGTATTTGGGGTACGTAGAGTGGGCTGAGGCATTGGTGAGGGTCACGAATGAGCATTGGTCAAGGTCTTATTGATCTAGAGCCTAGGCCCAAGGTCATGATCCAACCGTGTTGTGGCTTGGTAGGGCATAAGGGTTTCAAGGATTCTAGTGTGCGAATGGACATTTATCATCCTACCTTTAAGCACGGTTTCTGAGATGCCAATAGTCTATCTAGTCCTTTAAACAAATCACATCATATCACTGATAGCGTCATTTCGTATAGGCCAACTCCAATCATCACTCATGCTATTCATATCCTCATGACTCCCAAGAGGAGGTCTAACATCATATATGTCTATGATCCCCAAACTCATGTGTATGTGGCCACCCCTAAAAATCCATGGGTAGAGCGTACAAGCTTTCAAGCTGGAATAAAACAGGACAATCCAAGTGCTCATCCTATTCCTCCAAGGTCCATGCTAGCGCATCTCTGTATTAAGGGAACACGTCATATGCCACTCCAAAATCTTGTTTCCTTTACTATGAATCAACTCCAACATCCTGTTAACTTCCATTAATCACTACATAATCCATTAATTCTACAAATCCAATGCCTATGATGTTCCACATGATCTCCTAATGTTCCTATAATCCCCAAACACTTGAAAGGGCTATCTCTACTATAGTAAGTCCACCAATTTTCAATATCATGGTCAAGTAACCTCCAAGGTCAAGTTCACAAAGATGCCTAAATAAACTCCGACAATTAATCCAATCTCCTAGTTTATTTTCCACCGAGAAACATGGTATCACGATCAGGATCATCAGCCTAAATCTAATTTACTCCGAACCATGTAGACATACTCAGCATCTATATTCAGCTAGAATCTGCTACTTAAATCCAAATCTCTTGTCCAACGAGAATTCCTACATGTTCCCCCAAGTCATTTACGTAATATCATTTGTCTCCTAACAATATCCCATGGCTAAGTTAAATCCAAATACTTCCAAGAATTCTAGCTTGCGAACACAATTGTCCTATAAATCCAATTTACTTAGGGGTAATGAAAGCTATGCTAATCTATAATCATGATCCCACCAAGTTCATCTACCAACATGGTAGCCTTATAATCCACCAAAGAGTCTCAGATAGTACCTCAAGGTCATTGATATAAACTCATCAAGTCATTTGTCCTCTATTCCTATATCCTCATATTGGTCCTTCCTATGGCATCGTCAGTTTTGGTGCTATCTTAGGATGATAATGTGCTCATTCACTATGTCCACTAGTTCCATAATGAACCCAGTGATAAGCAAGGTTACGGAGGCTTAACAGGTTCTCTTGCAATTCCGTAGGTTAAGCTCATGGTTAAGGTTTCGAGCTGGGGTATCTCGTGAAGTCTCGAAGGGTCTAGGAATAGGTTTCTAGTCTTGAGGGTTAAACATAATTCTACGGGGTTGCATTTGGTCGAGGAGGCTGTAGTAAAAGTCATCAACGCTTGTTGGTCGCCGAGGTGGAATCCTTGGTGCATATTGTCTTGCTTGTCTTCAGTTGAGGAGAGAGATGAGAGGGAAAAGTAGCATAGAGAAGGGGAATGCCTAAAGGGGGTTCTATAGTGCAAGTGCAAACAATCAGGTGCAAAAGGGGCCAAACACAATCAACTAAATAAGGCAGGTGATATAGTCGCGTACTTGTTGCCTAGGGCAAAAAGGGCGACTGATATCAAAACACAACAAATAAAAACAAGCAACACACAATCATGGTTCTACTCGAACCATCGTACGAACTCGACTGCGCATAGGGGGTACACGACTCTTCCTACCCTAGGGGTTCTCGGACTCAGTAGTCGTGCCTTGTGCCTCATGCAGTCTTCTGAGTTTTCCTCAGATGTTGCTAAGTCTCTTGTAGTTGTCCGATGAAACAATTCGGGTTGAGCCTGAAGATTCTTCAACAACTTCTCGCTTGTTGGAGTGATGGGGTGAAGGTGGCTCCCCATAACTGGCATTGACTTGGTCTTCTATTGTCTTCTTAATCACGACGATCCCTTGTTGTCTTCTAAGCCATCGAAGGTACCAGGTAGGTAATCCTTTATGCAATGATATTATCAAGGCGTAATAGAGGTCCATCATGTCGGTTACGTTGATGACAACATCGACACCAAGAGCGGGGGATGAGGAGAACCGTTTTTCCTGCTCACTATAGTGAGGCGGACCAAATGGCTAGGTTCTCATCCACCGGTGGTCGCCGATACAACAACGGTAAGGACATGGTTGCTCTATTAGCGATGTATATCATGATCTTGCATATCCTATTCCCTGATTGTCGTAGGCTAAGGTTGTATCATCTTGGGGTAGTGTCAAGGGTGTCACCATATCCTGGGTCTTCAGGTCCTCATCCCTCGAGGATGTATCTTCTGTTGGTATCGTCTTGTTGTGATGTCGCCAATCTTGTATTCAGGAGATGTGGGTGAATGTCTGGCAAGGCATCTTCCTTCTAGATTATCCGCGAGGATTACAAGGAATCCAGAGGCCAGGGGCAAAAGGGTTCTTGCGACCAAAGGTTTGAAGGGGAAGAGATCAATAAGGAAAGTATACCTTAGTTTTCGAAAACTGAGAAGGGAAGAGAAGTATAGATAGTTTTGAAAACTAGTAGTAGTTTTTGGAAATAGTCTTACCCTAACTAACGACCATGCTAACTAAGGCTTCCTACAGTCAGGATGGCTCTGATACCAGCTCTGTGGGGACCCCGACTCATAAGTCGTGATCACCGAATGCACGTGTACAGTGATCCCAGAGATCAATGCTCACTGAACACACAGAAGCTGAATAACAAGAGTCTTACATCCATACATACCGTATTACACAAGTAGGACCATTATGGTCGAGTCTTGAGTATAACATCGCAGCGGAAATCTTAAATCGATAACTTGGACCCATGCCATCCGCCTTAACCCTACGGGCATTACGATTTGGAAGCGCCCTAGCTCGCATGTTAAATCATCAAGTATTCTTCATCATATCCTGTTCTTTCAAGCCCGCCAATAAAATAACCGTTGGCAAGCCAATGAGTACTTTGAATGTACTACTTAAGCAACCCATGTTTTGGTTCAAGATACAACAAAGCATGATATAGGTAAACTTTTGCAGAAAGCTAGTTTTGAGTGCAATGACATGTTCAACAACTTGTAAGACATGCATCAAGAGAATTCAAGTAACCATGAGGACAGGTTACAGATATCAACATAAATAGAGTGGGCACCAACCCATCTAACATAAGCAGAGTGGGCACCAACCCAGCTCAATCATTTCAAGTCCTTTGACTTGACCCACGTCATTTTTATCAACACACACACTTGGTTTGTAAACAAGTGGACGTAGCCCAAGAGCGGTTACCCAACTTTCCTTGACCGTGGACACGGCTATTCGAATAGTTTTACACTCTGCAGAGGTTGTACACTTTACCCACTAGATCCGGGGAACTTCCGTGTCATCCACGACCCGCGGTACCTCAAGTACCCGGGGTAAGCACCCGATCACTACCTTTCCCTAGACGACACTAACATGGAGTCCACTCGATTGGCAGTAACCCCCGTGCCCATCATTTCACATCACACTTTCGTGGAGCCTTGCTCCCATAATTATCACATACCAGCAGCACGGGTACCAACGGTGTGTCCGGTGCCACTGTGAAAACAGATCATGGCCGCCCTACAGCACGACCCGTCGAGAGAGCGCACCAACAACTCTCCGTCACTAGTAATGCGGGATCCAAGCTATTATCGGTCTAGGTACTCAACAATGCCCTTTCCCATATAAGGGTAGAGTGGTTGCGCATGTAAGGTTGGAATAACGGTCGCAACTCCGACCAATCCGTTTTGAAAACAACACACACATTCCTTGGCACACCACTTCGTCATCAAGTGGTCACCCATCTCATCATCTCCCTCGGGCATAAGTGGCACCCGACGGGGTTTTCGAAAAGTCTTTTGAAAAAGCTTTGTCTCCTTCACCATGCATAAACCCGTCCCTTTTTGCGTAGCAACTACTTTAGCACCCTATCTACTCCCACCGGCATAACCCTCATAAGAAGGTAGGGCCATGCACAATGCAAGTATCAACGAGGAAATAACAGAGGCTACCAACCCACGTGGTTCACCATCTCACCATGATTCCGATGCAACAATAATAAAGAGCTATATATGACATGCACAAAAAGGGGTTTCATAGACATGGTCAAAAGGCTGCTTGCCTGGTTCATTGGAGTCTTGAAGTCTTCTGGTCCTTCTCCAAGTATTTCGTCTACTTTGTCAACTACCGTTAAAAGCAATCATAATAAGCGACACCACTGTAACGCCCTCGATGCGGCTATCTCCCACGTGTCGAAGCACGACTTAGAGGCATAACCGCATTGAAAGCAATGTCGCAAGTGAGGTAATCTTCACACAACCCATGTAATACATAAGGGAAACAGATACATAGTTGGCTTACAATCGCCACTTCACCCAAATACAGGAATAAAGCATTACATCATCCAGATAAAATCAAGGTCCGACTACGGAACCAAAATAAAAGAAGAACCCCAAATGTGACAAAGGTCCCCGATCGACCCCAACTGGGCTCCACTACTGATCAACTAGAACGAAACAACACAAAGGACAAGATCTTCATCGAGCTCCTCCTTGAGCTTGGTTGCGTCACCGCTTTCGGTAACATAGGCACCGCAAACTGGTTTTGGAAGTATCTGGTGAGCCACGAGGACTCAGCAATCCCATTACCATGGGTATCAAGACAAGCAAAGCTTAATGGGTAAGGAAGGGGTAAAGTGGTGTGGTTGCAGCAGCGACTAAGCATATATGGTGGCTAACATACGCAAATGAGAGCAAGAAGAGAAACAAGCGGAACGGTCGTGAAGCTAGCAATGATCAAGAGGTGATCCTGAACACCTACTTACGTCAAACATAACACAGAAACCGTGTTCACTTCCCGGACTCCGCCGAAAAGAGACCATCACGGCTACACACGCGATTGATGCATTTTAATTCGGATCAAGTGTCAAGTTATCTACAACCGGACATTAACAAATTCCCATCTGCCACATAACCGCGGCACGGCTCTCGAAAGTTTAAACCTGCGGGGTGTCCCAACTTAGCCCATGACAAGCTCTCGCGATCATCGAAGAATAGACCTTCACCGGGAAGACCCGATCGGTCTCGGAATCCGGTACATCAAGACATTTCGACAATGGTAAAACAAGACCAGCAAAGCCGCCCGATCGCCGACAATCCCGATAGGAGCTGCACATATCTCGTTCTCAGGCAACACCGGATGAGACATCCTACGAGTAAAACCGGACCTCGAGTTGCCTCGAGGGGCCCCGCATCTACTCGGTTCGGACCAACACTTAGACAAGCAACGGCCGGGGGGCTATAATAAAGATGACCCTTGGGTTAATTACTCCCAAGGGAAAAGTAGGTGGTGGTGAGGCAAATGGTAAAAGTCAATGTTGGGCCTTTTGGACAAGTTTTATTCAAAGCGAAGCGTCAAGGGGGTCCCATAAATCACCCGACCGCGTAAGGGACGCAAAATCCGGGATCATAACACCGGTATGACGGAAACTAGGGCGGCAAGAGTGGAACAAAACACCAGGCATAAGGCCGAGCCTTCCACCCTTTACCAAATATATAGATGCATTAATAATATAAGAGATATTGTGATATCCCAACCAAAATCCTGTCCACCATGGAGAAATCTTCAACTTCACCTGCAACTAGCAACGCTATAAGAGGGGCTGAGCGAAAGCGGTAACATAGCCAAACAACGGTTTGCATAGGAAAGGTGTCAAAGGTTAGAGGTTCATGGCAATTTGGGATGGCTTGATAAACAGGTAATAGGTAGCGCAGCATAGCGATAGAATGAGGCAACTAGCATAGCAATGATAGTAGTGAGATCCAGGGTAGCGGTCATCTTGCCTGAGATCCCGCAAGGAAGAAGAACGAGTCCATGAAGAAGACAAACGGACGTAGTCGAACGAATCCTCACAACTCCGGAACGAAACCGAAGCTAACGAGAGAAGCAAACCGGAAAGAAGCAAACAACATAGTAAAAACCATCGCATAATCATGGCATGATGCACAACCAAGTATGATGCATGTCCGGTTTAATGAGGCATGGCATGGCATGGCAAAGTGCAACAAACAACACTACAAATTAAGTGGAGCTCAATATGCAACGAGTTGCATATTGACGGAACACCACATCAATTATTTAGTTCTCTCTTGTTTAAGCTACCCAACAATAATAAATGTTGATTAACATGGCAAGGGGTGAAGCATAACAAAACTACCTACCTAGGCAAGTTTAAATGAGGCCGGAAACAACGAACAACAAGTCCGGAAAATCCCCATATGCATATTTTGAATTTGGTACTGTTCTGCCCTAAACCATATTTTAAAGTTATTAAACAGGAAAATAAAGTGGACCATGTTAATCTAGGCATTTTTCCACCCCATTTACATATAAAGAACATTAAAATCGGAGTTACGGTTATATAGTTATGAAATAAAGCATTTTAACATGGCATTTGAGCAAATTAATGCAAACAGCAATTTAAACATTTTTAACATAGATGAAAATGGCTGATTATGAAACTAGATGAAAAACTAAGCATTTTTCATGTTTGAATCATTTTAAACCGATGCACCATCTGTGAGTTATTAAATGCATGATCATGAAGGGTTTTTTTGTAAAACAGTAATTCACCGGATAATGTTTAAAATCGCAGTAGCAGAAGAAAAAAAAACAGAACGGGCTGAAACTAGATGGCCCGTTAGTGCCTGAGGAATGGATCTGGAGGGCTGCTCACCACAGGCCACGCCCGCTGACGGAGAGGAGGCTGGGCCTTGGGAAGGCGCCGCCCGGCTGGGTCTTGGCGCTGGCTGCTGGCTTGGCTGGGCCTTGGCGCGGTTGCGGCCCAGGCGCTGGCGCTCGTCATCCCCGTCGCTCTCCCGCACGAACAGGGGGAGGAGGCGGCCATGGCAGCGACGGCGACGAGAGCCGGCGGCGGGGCGAGGGAACTCCGGGGAGGTCCGGATCCGTCCGGGAACTGGCGGGTCCAGCCGGCCGGCGCCGGAACACGGAGAGCTAAGGGCGGCGCTTGGCAGTTTCTGCAAGGGAGAGAGAGAGATCGAGAGAGAGAGGAACCAGAGGGAGAGAAGGAAGGAGAGGGAGGCCTGGGGCGGCGACGACTGGACGGAGGCGGGTCGAGGCGCGAGGGCGGGCGGCGAGGTCCGGCTGGGAAGCACTTCGCCCGGGGCGGGCTCCGATGCCGGCGGGCGGGGTTCTGGCGGCACCGCAGAGAGGGGAGATCGGGTCGAGGACTCCTCCCTCGATCCAAATCAGCGGAGGGCTGGGCGCTCGCCCGGATCCAGCCCGGCGGGCCTCGGATGGGCGGTCGGGCCTGGGCGGCGCTGGAGGCTGGGGACGCGTGGAGGGCGGGTTGGAGGAGGCGCGTGTTGGGGCGACGTGGCGGCGCCCGGTTGGCCGGGGCAACGCCTCAGGTGGCGGCGCGATGATTGGCGGCGCGCCAAGTGGCGAAGGAGGAGCGCACTGGCGCTGAAAACGAGGAGGGGGCGGCGGTTGGCTGCGGGAATAGAGGAGGGGGTAGGTAGGAGGCCAAAATGGAGAGGGGGTCTTTATATAGCAAAAGAGGCTAGGGTTGGGTGTTTGGGGCTTTTGGAGCGTCTGATCGCCATCGAACGGCTCCGGAGCGAAGAGGGACTATGAGAGGGGTTGGTGGGCTGTGTAGATGGGCTAGGCTATAAGGAGAGAAGAGATAGCAGCCCGGCACGGGTTTTCGAAGGCCGAAAACACCCGATGAAGGTACCGGCAACGGTACCGCTATATTTAACGGTTGGACTAACAAATGGGCTCCGAATGCGATGAAACTTGGCAGGCGCTCTGTCTACACTATAATAAGAGCGCACGACAAGTTGCAACCCATTCCGAGAACATTTTTATGCCACTTATAAAATAATATTTCGGAGGTGCCGCGGGCGCGTGCGAGAGTGTCTGGCTCAGAACGGACAACGGAGAGAACCGACGGAACCCGAACGGATGCAAGTTTAAAAAAACATGCAGATGAAATGCAGATGATGACATGATGCAATGCAAAGAGGCAATGAACAAAACAAATCACACGACAAAACTCGAAGTAGCTGGAAGTCTTCTGGAGCGTCGGTCTCGGGGCGTTACAACACTCCACCACTACGAGAGGATCTCGTCCCGAGATCTAGGATGGCACCGGAGGGAAAACGGAAGAGGAAGAGAAGAGGTAAAACTAAGTTGCTTCTTTGACCAATGAGTGAAACCAAAGAACCTTGAGAGGTTGAGCAAATTGAAAGAAACAAAATAACAGAGATGAACGAGATTGCAAACAATTCGTTGGACAAGAGGAACAAGGAATATGATGAGAACCAAGAGGTTTAGTGATAAGATAGATATTGAAACCACTCTGGTTAAAACTAGATAGAGGAGGAATAAGATTGATATATTTTGGGCAGCACTCCGACTGTAAATGGAAGGAATTGAACATGAACTTGACAAGATGAGAGGATACATGATGAAATCAACAACACACTGCCTCCGGAACTGAAAGAATGGCAAAAGGGGTAAGAAACATTACAAACCACACTCTGGTTGAGAAGGGAGGCAAAACTTGATAAGATGAGAGAACTCGAAGAGAGCACAACACTCCGGTAAAATGGATAAGCACGAAAAGAACATGATCCTCACAATTCGAGATGATGAGTGAAAAGAGCAACATCACAATGCCTTCGGAAGAAAGAATAGAAGATAAATCACTGGAATAACAGAATGGAGAAGAAAATGACATCTTCTGCCACAAATGGGCTCGGAAAGCACCCTTCCAAGAAGGTTATAACGGAGTTGTTGGAAAACCAACAATGAAAAGAATAAGCTTGTGGCGGTCTTATGAAAACATCTCAAAATTATGAGGTGAGCTTCTGCCACCAACGGAAACAAATGATTGGATTGATATCAACAAGGAGGCGAAACTTATTTCACGGGAGGACAAATGAAGAACTTGGGTCATTTATAAGCACCATAAATAGCAACAATCCTTAGGGAAAGCTTTAGGTGAAATATAACCCAAGATAACTCCAATGAAGAGACTGATGGATTTAAAATACCTCATTCTTGACAACAATATGAATCATGAAACATGAAGGAAATTGTCAAGAATGATATAACACCATCTCAAAAGATAAGATAGAACGAATTGCACTTTGGAATGCAAGACGGAGAATACTTGAGCTCCTCAAAGCAAAACATGTGTTGAACACCATGTTTATTTTAGAGTATAGCTTGGCTGATCATAACTTCGAGCGAAATCTTGAAGAACAATTGAAGAATGAAAAGAATCCTTGATGAACCACCATCTTGAGCCTCCATGAAGAACTCGGTAATACAAGGATGATGAAAAGAAAAAAAATTGAAAACACAAGGTGAAGCCTTGCAATGATTTAGATGGAGCTTCGCGACGAGATAATGCGGAAAACTTAGAACTCCGGAAGAAAGATGAACAACAAGAAGCCAAGAATTTATTCCACCTGAACAAACTCTGAAGGAAAGGATTGATCACTTGGATGAAACAAGAACAAGAATTATGTTATGCATATCCTCCACCAATTTAAATTGATGACAAGCAACGGATTTGGCATACTACTTATTCCCGTAGAAAGGATTAAAAGAGATATATCAAAACTTGAGAAGGTCTTCAACGAACCACCGGTAGGATTGGAACAACAAATGAATTGATATGATGAACAAGGAAGAGAGATCTTGAAAGAACCACCGTAAGGATTGAAAATAATCGAAGTAGGGGTGCATCACCGGTAAGAATTAGCAAATGAACGAAGGTGCTTGAGACAAACTAGATACATGAGAACAAAGAGATCAAGAACTGATTAGAGGATATTCGATTGATGCACCGGCAAGATAGGAGAATGAGAGCTGAAAGCTTGAATGAATAATACTGAGATGATGGGCTTCAAAGAATGAAACTGAAAAGACTCCTAAAATGCTCCGGATGGGTGAAAAGATTCTCACAATCGAAAACAATTATGAGAGGATGGCAACAAGCTAGCACCATGAATCTTGAAGAGAAAAGAGCGAGATTAAAGAGAAACTCTTCTTCGGTCTTCAAATGATGAGAAAGACAACGAGAAACACCACCAAGAATTATTGAGGCACACCGGAAGAATCAAAAGCGGAGAGGTTGAGCCAACTATGAAAAGAATTTGAAAGATCTTGGAGAAAAGCATTTGACTGATGATAACTCATTCTTACGTCAAACTTGGAGAAGAATTTAGGATAGCTCTGGGAAAATAGAAGAGTCAGGTAAGATCCTGGGAAAAATCCTGTGGGTTAGGGCCCACTCAAAAGAAAACACCGTTGAAAATGATTTTAAAGAGAGATTGCACCGGTTGAATTAAATGACTTGAATGAGATAACAATCTCCAAATAGCTTGAACGGATGCAGAGTGGAAACACGAATCTTCGAGATATCTTGAACACTCCGGAATAACAAATAGCGAGAAGTAGAATGATTAAGATGTGCACCGGTATGAGAAGACATTGAAATGAGGAAAAAGGTATGATCAACAAAACTTGACTTGAATCCACCGGAGAAGAGACAACAATGAAGGATGATGAACTTGAAACTGTTGAGCATCTTCATGGGAACCGGATCAGAACATTGATTGAAAAGAATGAAGAGACTTCCCACAAATAAAAGGATACTTGGTTAAAATAAATGAGTCCTTGAAGAAAAAGGGTGGGAGGGCGGGAAAACAAAGGCAACTTGGAACAAATGAAATAAACACCGTTGAGAAAACTTAAAATTGATCTTGTGGATGGGGAGAATGATGGGATCATCTCGAAGAGAAACGCACCGGTTGGAAAAAGAATTAACATGACAACCTCAATGATCAAAAGGATTAGTATTCACATAGCAATATGAGAACACCGTTTAGGAAAGGTATGGATTCAACATTTGACTTCGAAGCAACTCGAATACCACAATAAAACAAAACAAAGGATTGGGCTTGCAGAATGAGACGGAACAAATACATATGATAGAGATTTACCCAATCTCATATCATGCATCTGTCGGAAAGATATTCTAGGAGCTACTTGAATTCCCACCTATGAAACTCCCGAAACTTTCTGGTTATGCAATCTGGTGTTGGGGATACAGGGTAAGCAATATATCTCACCCAAACTAACAATCCCTACATCCAGCTGTATCCATCCGTCAACACATAACCAAGAAACCTTCGGAAATCGTGTACCTCAACCTTCGAAAAGCATCCGTTATACAAGTCATGGCAATACTCCGTACTCACCTCGAGATTGGGTTATCGGGTTATCTCACCAACAACCGCATAAAAGAGATTTTCGATGTCGGCATACTAAACTCGGTATTCCAGAATCGCAACGATAAAATTATGACGACAACACCTCAGAGCTCAACTCCCCGGGACACCTCCACTAAAAAACCTGCTGACGGGAGGCACCAAGACAATGTTGTCATCATAAAACCATCGGAACGATTCCAAAATACCCGCGTGATCCTAAAAAACATTTTAGTGAAATTTGAGAAGAGAAGAGTCAAAACTCTACGTCAGGATACCTCACCAGAGTGACGAAGGGACTGAGGAGTAAAAAGAATTCCTAACTCTCCGATATATATAATCCTAAATGACTCAAAACATTTTTCTAGACACAACTCGGCCACTAAAAATGATCAAGCGGTGGGGCTCCTAAGGTCGGGAAGGCTCGATACCAACATAGCGCCTCGATGCGGCTATATCTCCCACGTGTCGAAGCACGACTTAGAGGCATAACCGCATTGAAAGCAATGTCGCAAGTGAGGTAATCTTCACACAACCCATGTAATACATAAGGGAAAAAGATACATAGTTGGCTTACAATCGCCACTTCACCCAAATACAGGAATAAAGCATTACATCATCCAGATACAATCAAGGTCCGACTACGGAACCAAAATAAAAGAAGAACCCCAAATGCGACAAAGGTCCCCAATCGACCCCAACTGGGCTCCACTACTGATCAACTAGAACGAAACAACACAAAGGACAAGATCTTCATCGAGCTCCTCCTTGATCTTGGTTGCGTCACCTGCTCGGTAACATAGGCACCTGCAAACTGGTTTTGGAAGTATCTGGTGAGCCACGAGGACTCAGCAATCCCATTACCATGGGTATCAAGACTAGCAAAGCTTAATGGGTAAGGAAGGGGTAAAGTGGTGTGGTTGCAGCAGTGACTAAGCATATATGGTGGCTAACATACGCAAATGAGAGCGAGAAGAGAAACAAGCGGAACGGTCGTGAAGCTAGCAATGATCAAGAGGTGATCCTGAACACCTACTTACGTCAAACATAACACAGAAACCGTGTTCACTTCCCGGACTCCGTCGAAAAGAGACCATCACGGCTACACACGCGGTTGATGCATTTTAATTAGGATCAAGTGTCAAGTTATCTACAACCGGACATTAACAAATTCCCATCTGCCACATAACCGCGGGCATGGCTCTCGAAAGTATAAACCCTGCAGGGGTGTCCCAACTTAGCCCATGACAAGCTCTCGCGATCATCGAAGGAATAGACCTTCACCCAGGAAGACCCGATCAGTCTTGGAATCCCGGTACATCAAGACATTTCGACAATGGTAAAACAAGACCGGAAAAAGCCGCCCGATCGCCGACAATCCCGATAGGAGCTGCACATATCTCGTTCTCGTGCAACACCGGATGAGACATCCTACGAGTAAAACCAGACCTCGAGTTGCCCGAGGGGGCCCCGATCTACTCGGTTCGGACCAACACTTAGACAAGCACGGCCGGGGGCTATAATAAAGATGACCCTTGGGTTAATTACTCCCAAGGAAAAGTAGGTGGTGGTGAGGCAAATGGTAAAAGTCAATGTTGGGCCTTCTGGACAAGTTTTATTCAAAGCGAACTGTCAAGGGGTCCCATAAATCACCCGACAGCGTAAGGGACGCAAAATCCGGGAACATAACACGGTATGACGGAAACTAGGGCGGCAGAGTGGAACAAAACACCTGCATAAGGCCGAGCCTTCCACCCTTTACCAAATATATAGATGCATTAATAATATAAGAGATATTGTGATATCCCAACCAAAATCCTGTCCACCATGGAGAAATCTTCAACTTCACCTGCAACTAGCAACGCTATAAGAGGGGCTGAGCGAAAGCGGTAACATAGCCAAACAACGGTTTGCATAGGAAAGGTGTCAAAGGTTAGAGGTTCATGGCAATTTGGGATGGCTTGATAAACAGGTAATAGGTAGCGCAGCATAGCGATAGAATGAGGCAACTAGCATAGCAATGATAGTAGTGAGATCCAGGGTAGCGGTCATCTTGCCTGAGATCCCGCAAGGAAGAAGAACGAGTCCATGAAGAAGACAAACGGACGAGTCGAAGCGAATCCTCACAACTCCGAACGAAACCGAAGCTAACGAGAGAAGCAAACCGGAAAGAAGCAAACAACATAGTAAAACCATCGCATAATCATGGCATGATGCACAACCAAGTATGATGCATGTCGGTTTAATGAGGCATGGCATGGCATGGCAAAGTGCAACAAACAACACTACAAATTAGTGGAGCTCAATATGCAACGAGTTGCATATTGACGAACACCACATCAATTATTTAGTTCTCTCTTGTTTAAGCTACCCAACAATAATAAATGTTGATTAACATGGCAAGGGTGAAGCATAACAAAACTACCTACCTAGGCAAGTTTAAATGAGGCGGAAACAACGAACAACAAGTCTGGAAAATCCCCATATGCATATTTTGAATTTGGTACTGTTCTGCCCTAAACCATATTTTAAAGTTATTAAACAGGAAAATAAAGTGGACCATGTTAATCTAGGCATTTTTCCACCCCATTTACATATAAAGAACATTAAAATCGGAGTTACGGTTATATAGTTATGAAATAAAGCATTTTAACATGGCATTTGAGCAAATTAATGCAAACAACAATTTAAACATTTTTAACATAGATGAAAATGGCAGATTATGAAACTAGATGAAAAACTAAGCATTTTTCATGTTTGAATCATTTTAAACCGATGCACCATCTGTGAGTTATTAAATGCATGATCATGAAGGGTTTTTTTTGTAAAACAGTAATTCACCGGATAATGTTTAAAATCGCAGTAGCAGAAAAAAACAGAACGGGCTGAAACTAGATGGCCCGTTAGTGCACAGGGGAATGGATCTGGAGGGGCTGCTCACCCTGGGCCACGGCCCGTTGATGGAGAGGAGGCTGGGCCTTGGGAAGGCGCTGGCCCGCTGGGTCTTGGCGCTGGCTGCGGCTTGGCTGGGCCTTGGCGCGGTTGCGGCCCAAGCGCTGGCGCTCGTCATCCCCGTTGCTCTCCCGCACGAACAGGGGGAGGAGGCGGCCATGGCAGCAACGGCGACGGGAGCCGGCGGCGGGGCAAGGGAACTCCGGGGAGGTCCGGATCCGTCCGGGAACTGGCGGGTCCAGCCGGCCGGTGCCGGAACACGGAGAGCTAAGGGAGGCGCGGCGCGGTTTCCTGCAAGGGGAGAGAGAGAGATCTGAGAGAGAGAGGAACCAGAGGGGGAGAAGGAAGGGAGAGGGAGGCACAGGGGGGCGACGACCTGGACGGAGGCGGGGTCGAGGCGCGGAGGCGGGGCGGCGAGGTCCGGCCTGGGGAAGCACTCGCCGACGGCGGGGCTGCGGTTGCCGGCGGCGGGGTTGCGGTGGCACCGCAGCAGAGGGGAGATCGGGGTCGAGGGACTCCTCCCCTCGATCCAAATCAGCAGGAGGCGCGGGGCGCTCGGCCCGGATCTAGCCCGGGGCAGGCCTCGGATGGGCCGGCCGGGCCCTGGGCGGCACTGGGAGGCCAGGGGGACGCGTGGAGGGCGCGGGTTGGAGGAGGCACGTGTTGGGGCGACGTGGCGGCGCCCGGTTGGCCGGGGCAACGCCTCAGGTGGCGGCGTGGCGATTGGCGGCGCGCCAAGTGGCGAAGGGGGAGCGCACCGACGCTGAAAACGAGGAGGGGGTGGCGGTTGGCTGCGGGAATAGAGGAGGGGGTAGGTAGGAGGCCAAAAATGGAGAGAGGGGGTCTTTATATAGCAAAAGAGGCTAGGGTTGGGGGTTTTGGGGGCTTTTCGGAGCGTACGATCGCCATCGAACGGCTCCGGAGCGAAGAGGGACTATGAGAGGGGTTGGTGGGCTGTGTAGATGGGCTAGGCTATAAGGAGAGAAGAGATAGCAGCCAAGCACGGGTTTTGGAGGCCGAAAACACTCGACGAAAAGGTACCGCAACAGTATCGCTATATTTAACAGTTGGACTAACAAATGGGCTCGAATGCGATGAAACTTGGCAGCGCTCTGTCTACACTATAATAAGAGCGCACGACAAGTTGCAACCCATTCCGAGAACATTTTTATGCCACTTATAAAATAATATTTCGGAGGTGCCGCGGGCGCGTGCGAGAGTGTCTGGCTCAGAACGGACAACGGAGAGAACCGACGGAACCCGAACGGATGCAAGTTTAAAAAAACATGCAGATGAAATGCAGATGATGACATGATGCAATGCAAAGAGTCAATGAACAAAACAAATCACACGACGAAACTCGAAGTAGCTGGAAGTCTTCTGGAGCGTCGGTCTCGGGGCGTTACAACCACAAGGCAAAAATAAAAGTGCTCTAAACATATGAAGTTGACTTTTCTTGGATAACCCTGGTCATATGAGGAATGACCAAAGTGGTTTCACTGGAAGTGGATCAACGGATATTTCTAATCATTTCGATATGATGGAATCAAGGGGTTTATGGAATTGTAAGAAGTGTACAGAAAAATATTTTTTGAAAAAATGAGCAGAGGCACCCATTTATCAAAGGATGATTTTAGAAGCATCTAGGAATTGGTTTCACTGGATTTGGAGTTCAAATGAATTCCCTATGAATTTGCAAAGTTGGTAAATATGAAGAAATGGCTCCATAATTTATGTGGTACAGAAAGTATTAATAAAAATGTTCAAAAACTAAGTTTTGAACTTATAGACACCTAGGATTTTGAATCATGGAATTTGGATCAAAAATGGGCTCTCTATGATTTTCTAAAGTTTAAGATAGAAATGGAAAAATGGGATTCTATAATTATTTGTGAAAGAAATATTTCTGTAAAAATGTGCAAATAGCACCACGTGATAGGAAATGAATTTAGAAACTACTAGAAATTTGAATCATCAAATTTCGAGTTAATTTGAATTGTCTATGAATTTTTTGAAGTAGACTGGAAAAAGAAAGAAGTGAATAAGGCTTAACCTTATCCGGCGCACATGGCGCCAGATAGACCGTGGGCCGGCCCAGTGGCATCGGCCAGCTGGGTGCCAGTGACGCCGATGGTGCACTCCGTGGAGTACGCCTTTGCTCGCATACAGCTCGGGCGTGAAGCCGTTCCACTTATCCACGTCGTGGTCGAGTCAACGCTCTCTGCGGCTGACATGTGGGGCCCGCGGGGAGGTGGGGCCCGCCCACCTGGTCGTCTTCTTCCTCTCGTCGGGGCAGGACAGAGGCGAGGTTGGGCTCGGCCGGCGCTCATCCGGCGATTGCCGGCGCTCCCGGCCGTCTCCGCGACGCTCCGCCTATGGGCGAGCTCAGCTGAGCGGCGATCCTCAGCATAGGTCACGGCCGCCGGAGGGGGCCGAGGTGACCGCAGCTTTGACAGTGGCGGGGGAGGTCGTCGGCCATCCGTGGCTCTCGGCGTTCGAGCATCCCCGCGACGGTTCGAGGAGGTGGGGAGGTTTGCCGGACCACGGGGAGTCTCTGTGTGGAGGAAAGGGAGGGAGGTGAGCTCGGCATTGCTCGAATTTGAGCGAGCCGAAGCGGCGGCCATGCGGTGGTAGGAGGAGAAGGGAGGCACGGGAGGAGGTGTGGATTGGTCTAGGGGGTACACGGGAGAGAGGGAGAGCAAATGGAGCAGAGAGGAGGGCCTGGGACGGCCTTTAGTAGAAGGGGCGAGGTGCACCGTGAGCTCATGCACCGGTGAGACCGTTGTCGTCGCTACAAGCCACGGGGGCGCGCGTGGGCATGTCTGGGGTGTTCGTGGGGTTGGTCTAGGGCTAGAGGAGGGGAGAGAAAGAGCGGGGAATGGCCAGGGTGCCGCGCGTGTGAGCCGCACCATTGGCGCGCTCGGGCGCCTGGTGTCTGCTAGCGCGGAGGCGCGGGGAGGAGGAGAGAGGAGGGGGGCCGACCACGTAGCATGTTGCGGATGCCGAGGCACCTCGACTGGCGCGAGGGGGAGGCTTGAGGTGGTCGGGTGTGCCGTGTCAACGGTCAGGAGCATGCTGACGTGCTCTAGAGCGCGCAAATGGCCGGCATCCGCGGCTTTTCCTCGCGTCCTCACGCGCCCACTTGTGTCTAGTGGCTGCAGGAAGAATAAACAAGGGGGGAGGAGGCCTTGGATGCTCTGGGACCTGGCAGGAGTGAGAGAGAGGTGAGAAAAGGGGAGAAATGCAGCTGTCCAGAGAGGAAAAATGGATCCCTGCCCCGCCTTCATCATTGCCTCTCGGGCAGGGAGGAACACCAGAGGTAAAGGGGGACTAGGAGGGGCTGTGGTAAAAAGTTGAGCTCATGGAGAACAAGGAAAGAGGTGAAAACATCAACTTTTAAAAATTACCAGAAGGTGTTTGATGCTGGTTTGGGCAAGAAGATAATTTCCACTTGCCATGAGACTCTACTGGGTGAAATGACACATATAATTAGGGCCTTCCACTAATTTGGAGATCATTTGAAGAAAGTCGACAATGCAACATTGGTAAACCCTAGAAATTAGCAGAAATGGCTTTACCAAGATTTAGTCATGCAAATCAATTCTCCTTGATGCACCACTTTGTGTAGTGGCCTCATTTGGTCATGTGATCATTCTCACAAAAGTTGGAATCAAGGAGAGAAAGTTGGTAATGTAGAGTTGTTCAAATTTGATTCTGGTCAGAGAGGGTTTTGGGGCACTTTGATAAATATAACTTGTTCTCCAACTTGTGCCACTTGTTCTAGATGTATAATTAGACCATTTGAGAATGTTCACAAGGTTTCAGAATATTTGGACATGTTTGGCAATGTAAAGTTGCTCAAACTTCAAAATGGACAGAAATGGTTTTGAGGGGATTTGATGAT
Source organism: Aegilops speltoides (assembly GCA_021437245.1). Lineage (NCBI taxonomy): Eukaryota > Viridiplantae > Streptophyta > Magnoliopsida > Poales > Poaceae > Aegilops > Aegilops speltoides. The sequence continues at coordinate 179,476,917 of CM038142.1, forward strand.
GTTATCTTGTTCTCCAAGTCATGAGACTTGGCAAGATCATCTAATATGTCATATGTGACATGATAGAATTTTCTTGAATTTTTGGAGAATATTTCCTTTGTAAATATTTCAAAAGCTTGAAGTATCCGAGAAAGGGTTTTGAGGATTTGACCAATATTTTGAACATGACCATGTGTTGAAACTCTTATATATGGAAAATATATGTCCACTGAGTTTCCCTAATTTTTGTCAAGTATTTTTAAAACAATAAGATAATTTTTCCCTATTAAAGACCGTTTCTGGCCTTAAGAAAAAGCTTTTAAATAAAATAGTAACATAACTTTCAAAATTATATTTTTGTGGTTTCTGGGTATCCTATATCTAATAGGAGTCAAATATATTTTTAGAATGATTTTTACTGCCCTTAATTAAGTACTTGCAGTGCAAACCTCAATTCAGGGGTTTTTGAAAAACTAATTTTAGAAAATACTTTTTGGCCAAATTAATTTTGTAAGAAAATACTATATTGCTCTATACACATGGCATGATCATTGGGAAAAGGTTTTGGATCAAGGAGATGAAGTATAGGAGTTGGAGGATTTATTTGATTTTTAGAGCACTTGCAAACAGCAGACAAAAATCAAATCAAACAACGTCCAAAACACTCAAAAGTTTTTGTCAAACCACATTTTAGCATTATTTATTGACTTAAGTGTTGTGGCATGAAAATCAGGGTGTGACAACAGCCCCGTCAAACGGGTGTCCGCTGGGTCTTCGGGAAGGGGAGCCGGACAGTTAACTGTCCGGGACGCCTTTCGCGATCTGTTAAAGGCATTGGGAGTTTTAGATCCCACATAGAGTCAAACTATGAAAAGAAATAAGTGTCCCATAAAGGATAGCAAAGCTTACCTCGCCGGCCGGGCGCCGGCTGAATCCGCGATCTTGATTGCGGATGCGGGGCTTCTCCGCCTTGAACAAGCACCCTCCGTGCAGCTTCAGACGTCGTGTCGAAGAGCCCGCTCAGGATCCGGTGCTATGCCGGATCAAACTCCCACAAATTGAAGGCCCGTTGCTGGCAGGGGAGAATCCGGCGGACGAGCATGACCTTGACAAGCTTAAGCTTCTTGTTCACTAGGGAGTGCAGAGCAGATCGAGTCGGTCGGCTCCTCGAACTACCCCATAGCAAGCCCTTCTCTTTCCAGGAGGTGAGCTGCATAGGGGTACCAGATCTGAACTCGGGGGCCGCCGCCCATTTATGGTCACGCAGCTCGGTGATGTAGAACCACCCCGATTGCCACCCTTTGACGGACTCCACGAAGGCACCCTCGAGCCAGATGACGTTGGGCATTTTGCCCACCATGGCACCTCCGCACTCCGCTTGGACGCCCTTCACCACCTTCGGCTTGACATTGAAGGTTTTTAGCCACAAGCCGAAGTGGGGTTGGATGCAGAGGAAGGCCTCGTACACGACGATAAACACCGAGATGTTGAGGATGAAGTTTGGCGCCAAATCGTGGAAGTCCAGGCTGTAGTAGTACATGAGCCCCCGGACGAAGGGATGAAGTGGGAGGCCCAGTCCGCGGAGGAAGTGGGGAAGAAATACGACCCTCTCATGAGGCCTGGGGGTGGGGATGAGCTGCCCCTCGTCGGGCAGCCGGTGCGCGATGTCGCTAGATAGGTATCCGGCGCCGCGCAGCTTCTCGATGTGCCCCTCCGTAATGGAGGAGGCCATCCACTTGCCTCCCGCTCCGTACATGGCTGGAGAAGGTTGAGGCGAGATGTGCGGACTTGGGCGCTGGAGCTCGAGTGCGCGGAGATGGATAAGCAAAGGAGGAAGAAGGCGTAGGTAGAAAAGGCGGATCCTTATCCCCTTATATATGGGAGGACGAAGACTATGCGTCCCCACCAGCCTGGTAAAACTCGCTTATCTCCCAAGCGCCACAATCAATGGCGCGGTTGGGTTACCCACGTCTGTATTGATGGGAATCCCGGAATAAGGGGAACACGATCTCTGCTTCGACAAGACGTGCCAAGGAAACCGCTTCGCTAAACACGCTGAGGTGGTATAATAAAATGATTCAAGTAAAGGCTTGGTGGTGGTGTGACGTCATGCCACGAAATACGTCAGCAGATTGAACTTGTGTACATATTATTCTCTCTACGGTGGTATGTGGAGTTTATTTTGCAGAGCTGGACACTATCCTGGTGTTCACAATCTTCTATGAATTATTCGGAGGAGGAACCCGCCTTGCAATGCCGAACAATATGCGCGCCGGACTCATCGTCATTGAAGCCTGGTTCAGGGCTACCGAGGAGTCTGGACTAGGGGTGTCCGGATAGCGGACTATCATCATCGGCGGACTCCAAGACTATGAAGATACAAGATTGAAGACTTCGTCCCGTGTCCGGATGGGACTTTCCTTGGCGTGGAAGGCAAGCTTGGCGATACGGATATGTAGATATCCTACCATTGTAATCGACTCTATGTAACCCTAGCCCTCTCCGATGTCTATATAAACCGGAGGGTTTTAGTCCGTAGGACGAACAACCATTACAACAATCATACCATAGGCTAGCTTCTAGGGTTTAGCCTCCTTGATCTCGTGGTAGATCCACTCTTGTACTACCCATATCATCAATATCAATCAAGCAGAGTAGGGTTTTACCTCCATCGAGAGGGCCTGAACCTGGGTAAAAACATCGTGCCCCTTGTCTCCTGTTACCATCTGCCTAGACGCACAGTTCGGGACCCCCTACCCGAGATCCGCCGGTTTTGACACCGACACCCCCTAATCCAGGACTCCCTCAACAGGCAAGAACCCTTTCTTTGCTTGATCCATTTTGAACTTCTTCAAAACTTTATCAAGGTATGTGCTTTGTGAAAGTCCAATTAAGCGTCTTGATCTATCTCTATAGATCTTCATGCCCAATATATAAGTAGCTTCACCGAGGTCTTTCATTGAAAAATTCTTATTCAAGTATCCTTTTATGCTATTCAGAGATTCAGTATCATTCCCAATCAACAATATGTCATCTACATATAATATCAGAAATGCTACAGAGCTCCCACTCACTTTCTTGTAAATACAGGCTTCTCCAAAAGTCTGTATAAAATCATATGCTTTGATCACACTATCAAAGTGTATATTCCAACTCCGAGATGCTTGCACCAGTCCATAAATGGATCGCTGGAGCTTGCATACTTTGTTAGCACCTTTTGGATCAACAAAACCTTCTAGTTGCATCATATACAACTCTTCTCTAAGATATCCATTAAGGAATGCATTTTGACATCCATTTGCCAAATTTCATAATCATAAAATGTGGCAATTGCTAACATGATTCCGACGGACTTAAGCATCGCTACGGCTGAGAAGGTCTCATCGTAGTCAACTCCTTGAACTTGTCGAAAACCTTTTGCAACAAGTCGAGCTTTGTAGACAGTAACATTACGGTCAGTGTCAGTCTTCTTCTTGAAGATCCATTATTCTCTATGGCTTGCCTATCATTGGGCAAGTCAACCAAAGTCCACAATTTGTTCTCATACATGGATCCCATTTCAGATTTCATGGCCTCAAGCCATTTTGCGGAATCTGGGCTCATCATCGGTTCATCATGGTCAAGTAACATGACTTCCAGAACAAGATTACCGTACCACTCTGGTGTGGATCTTACTCTAGTTGACCTACGAGGTTCGGTAGTAACTTGATCAGAAGTTTCATGATCATCATCATTAGCTTCCTCACTAATCAGTGTAGGAATCACTGGAATTGATTTCTGTGATGAACTACTTTCCAATAAGGGAGCAGGTACAGTTATCTCATCAAGTTCTACTTTCCTCCCACTCACTTCTTTCGAGAGAAACTCCTTCTCTAGAAAGGATCCATTCTTAGCAACGAATATCTTGCCTTCGGATCTGTGATAGAAGGTGTACCCAACAGTTTCCTTTGGGTATCCTATGAAGACACAGTTCTCTGATTTGGGTTCGAGCTTATCAAGTTGAAGCTTTTTCACATAAGCATCGTAGCCCCAAACTTTAAGAAACGACAACTTGGGTTTCTTGCCAAACCACAGTTCATAAGTTGTTGTCTCAACGGATTTAGATGGTGCCCTATTTAATGTGAATGCAGTTGTCTTTAAAGCATAACCCCAAAACAATAGTGGTAAATCAGTGAGAGACATCATAGATCACATCATATCTAATAAAGTACGATTACGACGTTCGGACACACCATTACGCTGTGGTGTTCCGGGTGGCATGAGTTGCAAAACTATTCTGCCCTGTTTCAAATGAAGACCAAACTCATAACTTAAATATTCACCTCCATGATCAGATCGTAGAAACTTTATTTTCTTGTTACGATGATTTTCCACTTCACTCTGAAATTCTTTGAACTTTTCAAATGTTTCAGACTTATGTTTCATTAAGTAGATATACCCATATCTGCACAAATCATCTGTGAAGGTCAGAAAATAACGATACCCGCCGCGAGCATCAACACTCATCAGACCGCATACATCAGTATATATTATTTTCAATAAGTCTGTTGCTCGCTCCATTGTTCCGGAGAACGGAGTCTTAGTCATCTTGCCCATGAGGCATGGTTCGCAAGCATCAAGTGATTCCAAAAGCCCATTGGCATGGAGTTCTTCATGCGCTTTACACCAATATGACCTAAACAGCAGTGCCACAAATAAGTTGCACTATCATTATTAAACTTGTATCTTTTGGCTTCAATAAAAATAGACCAGTCATCAAGGGTGCATGAACATAAAAGATATTACTCATATAAATAGAACAACCATTATTCTCTGATTTAAATGAATAACCGTCTCGCATCAAACAAGATCCAGATATAATGTTCATGCTTAACGCTGGCACCAAATAGCAATTATTCAGGTCTAAAACTAATCCCGAAGGTAGATGTAGAGGTAGCGTGCCGACGGCAATCACATCGACTTTGGAACCATTTCCCATGCGCATCGTCACCTCGTCCTTAGCCAATCTTTGCTTAATCCGTAGCCCCTGTTTTGAGTTGCAAATATGAGCAACAGAACCAGTATCAAATACCCAGGCACTACTATGAGCATTAGTAAGGTACACATCAATAACATGTATATCAAATATACCTTTCACCTTGCCATCCTTCTTATCCGCCAAATACTTGGGGTAGTTCCGCTTCCAGTGACCAGTCCCTTTGTAGTAGAAGCACTCAGTCTCAGGCTTAGGTCCAGACTTGGGCTTCTTCACTTCAGCAGCAACTTGCTTGCCGTTCTTTTTGAAGTTCCCCTTCTTCCCTTTGCCCTTCTTCTTGAAACTAGTGGTCTTGTTGACCATCAACACTTGATGCTCCTTCTTGATTTCTAACTTCGTAGCCTTTAGCATCGCGAAGAGCTCGGGAATTGTCTTATACATCCCTTGCATATTATAGTTCATCATGAAGCTTTTGTAGCTTGGTGGCAGTGATTGAAGAACTCTGTCAATGGCACTATCAACGGGAAGATTAACTCCCAGGTGAGTCAAGTGATTGTGGTACCCAGACATTCTGAGTATATGCTCACTGACAGAACTATTCTCCTCCATTTTACAGCTGTAGAATTTATTGGAGACTTCATACTCTCAATCTGGGCATTTTCTTGAAACATTAACTTCAACTCCTGGAACATCTCATATGCTCCATGATGTTCAAAACGTCGTTGAAGTCCCGGTTCTAAGCCGTAAAGCATGGCACACTGAACTATCGAGTAGTCATCAGCTTTGCTCTGCCAGACGTTCATAACATCTGGAGTTGCTCCTGCGGCAGGTTTGGCACCTAGCGGTGCTTCCAGGACATAATTCTTCTGTGCAGCAATGAGGATAATCCACTACTGCGGGATACTGCTAACGCGACACTACGATTGGAGACCCTTTGCTGAAATTGTGTGCGATGCAATAATCGCAAACGGTGGTGTAAAAACCCGTCAAAAAAGGTGCAAAACGTTTGCAATGGTGGAGCCATCAAACACAGTTCAGATTTTAGTTACGTGTGCGATGCAAGACACACGGTTAATCCATTCAAACTGTCTGTGATGAGGCAGAACAACAGAAATGGGTAGCTATAATAACGTGTGTGCGATGCAGGACACACGGTTAATCCATTCGAACTATTTGCGATGAGGTAGAACAACATAAACGGGCAGCCATATCAATGTGTGTGTGATATAAGGCATATGGTTAACTCGGATGAACTGTTTTCGATTAGGGAACACAACAGAAACGGTTCAACTTAACAAGATGTGTGTGATATGCGGCATACAGTTCACATAGATGAACTGTTTGCGATGAGCCAAAAGAACACAAACGAGTCGTGTAAACAAGATGTGTGTGATACGTGGCAAACAACTGACTCGGATGAACTGTTTGGAATGAGAAATTACAACACAAACGGTCAATGCAGTTACTTCGTGTGCGATTCTGTGTGTACAAAAAACTTTGAAAAATGCAAACTAGTTGCTTGCGGTGGCGGAGTATCGCACACGATGCATCTACGAGTACTCATGTGCGATGATTAGTATGTTACACTATGTTTCCTTATGTTAACATGTGTGTGAATTTGCAATATGGACAGTTAATATGCAAACGCCTTCTGGTCATCGGGCACACGCTTAAACTCAATGAACTGTGTACGATACTAATACTTTCCATGAAAATTTATGAACTTGGGTAACAACATTTGAGTAACATATATATAGTGGTTACACTATTCGACAGAAGGAGGATCTTCGTAACACAATTTTGACAACCATATGGTCCATATCTACGTACTTAACATAGTAACAACTATCACATTTTAAGAGGCTGAGGGCCAACAACCATATGGTCCATATCTACATACTTAACATATATAGTAACAGCTAGCACATTTTAAGAGGCTGAGGGCCAACAACCACAACTATCCACTGGAAGCAGCTTGATCACAGCGACTCGGCATCTCGTCAATGAAAAGGAAGAGCCCTCTTGTGCCTTGGTAGATCATGAGTAGAACAGTGTCTCCAATTTTCCAATATGGATGCATTGCCACGAGAAGCGAGAACTTGTTGATTTGAATGGTTCCATTTCTATGGAAAATGCAGTACCTTGCAATCACTTTGGCGTTATTAGCAGGCACAACTGTAATTCGACCACGCCGGGAAATCGATCCAGGAACTGCTACAGGGGGCAATTTCTGCTGACATGTAGAATAAAAAACAATTGTAACATATCGTTGAAGATATATATAGTTTATGAGCATCAACATTAAAATAAGACTTTTTACCACCGTTTTGTGCACACAATTGGCCTTGTTCAGTGTGTGCACCATAGGTCTAATTAATCCCATCCAAATCCAGCGTTCATACGCTGTGCTATCTCTGTTAGATTATCAACAAAATTTATGACATGCTTCAAGTACTTCCAGTGAAATTTGGTACGCTTAGTAACATACAGATCATTCACTATGCATCCAACATATCCTGCTTAAAAGGTGGAAAGCTATTATTTATGCAGAACATGGCAGAAGAATATATAGTGCGCATAAATTGGTAAATAGAATTTTTTACTACCTAGGAACGGAGTCAAAATATGATTTCACAATTGGTTGCTTAAATAGTGATCAATTGGTTGCTTAAATAGTAATATGACAGCAAGGAGAAAGTTGAAAGGACACTAACCTCGATTAGACTTTGATCGGCCGATGACGTTGGGGAAGTAAACATCCATGTTAATTAGACCAGGTTGTGGTGCACGCACTAGAAATTTATTGCCAACTTTCAGTTCATAACACTTTGATATTTTTCTCCAAAGGTCCGCATTAAAATAGGATGACCATCTTTATCAAGTTTTACGCTAACCGTCATTGTAAATCCATGCTGCATTGTCAATATGACATCCTGGGAGTCATCAGCAAAGTAAAGCCCAAGATTTCCTTCTACTCCTGTTCTTGCAAAGCAAGGGATGTACTGCTTGAAATGAAAATTAAGATCGTAAATTAGATATATTGAAATAACAAAGCAAGATGCAAATATGGGAGTAAGTGATAGAACAGATCCATATATAGAGATAGAGATGAAAGCAACGTACAAAAATATAGAATAAAAACAGATAATGTAACAAAGATTTGATGCAAATATATAGATAATGTAGCAACAGACGGTTTATGTTCGCAAATTTAGGCCATGTCGACCATGGTAGGTTGAGATTGAACATACCGAGCACTCCCTGAAGTCATCCGGAATGGTGAGATAGAACTTCGTTTCCGACTGGCCATGACTATAGTTGCCCGATTTGTGCTCGCACTGTGGACACATGAATGAACACCCATGAATCAGCTAGAACAAAAATGATTCCATGGTGATTTCCGCCAGTTGATTAACAGCGATGGACGGACTGCGATAAGAGATGAGTGAATATTTTGCTAATTAAGTTGATTACCTTCTCCATGAGAAAAATCCCAGGCCCAATCCCGCAGAAAACCCCAGTCGACCAGAGTCTAGAATGTCAGTGCAGATAGGCGGCAGAAAGCAGTGGAGGTGAAATCCGGTGCCGTTTGGAGCGCGACGTACGCCCGCCGCCAACAGTTGTCGAGCTTAGGGTGAAGAGTTGCGGAGGAGTCCGCGGCGAGTGAGTGGGGACGAAGTGGGCGAGGGTTTTCTTTTCCTTTTGCATGTGTGAGTGAACACACACGGTTCGCAGAGGCGACGGAGATGAACCATGTGCGATAGTAAATCACCGAGATTGAATGGGAATCCAAATTTCCTTTGTCCTTCATCCATGAGTTTTTTTCTACGATGAACATAAACCCTGCTAATCACCGTGTTCAAATTTGACACTTTTCCGGGTTCATTTACAATATTTAGGGGACTATGTGCATTTTGTAGGCATTAATGCACGTAATTCAAATTCAAACAACTGATGCATGAAAGGATGCACAATAACGGTCTGGAAAAACCATACTCGTGGTATTTAGTAATTTATCAAGCCTTTTACAAGGAATGGGTAGAGATTTCAATGGAATGTGTGGCAATAGTCAACCACAAACACGTCATTTACTAGGTTATCAACTATAGAACAATGAAATATGTGTTTGAAAAACATGACGGCTGGCATGGTGCCATGGTATGGCCTCACCGTGCCCTGGTTAAAAGCTGAGAAGGTTTGATTTATGTCGTCATGCACGCCCTTCATAAATCGAACCATCACCGAGGAAGTTCATTGCTTTCGAGAGGGAAATCACCACGATTGAAGGGGAATCCAAATTTCTGTCCTAGTTTGTCATTCAGTTTTTTTCCAACGATCAACATACCGCCTCAAATGCAACATGTTCAAATTTGACATTTTTCCGAACTCATTTACCATATTTAGGGGATTATGTGCATTTTCTAGGCATTAATTATGCAATTCAAATTCAAACAATCGGTGCATGAAAAGGTGCACAAGAATGGTCTAGAAAACCATGCTCGTGCTATTTAGTACATTCTCATGCCTTTTACAAGGAATGGGCAGATATTTCAAGGAAATGTGTGGCAATAGTCAACCATAAACGCGTCGTTTACTGGGTTAACAACTATACAAAAAAGAAATACATTCTTGGAAAAACATGACGCCTGGTGTGGTGCCATGGTATGACCTCACCTTGCCCTGGTAAAAATGTCGTCATGCATGCCTTTCATAAAACGAACCATCACCGAGGAAGTTTCATGGTTTCGAGGGGGAAATCACCAAGATTGAAGGGGGATCCAAATTTCCTTTGTCCTTTGTCCACGAGTTTTTTTCTATGATGAACACACAACCTGCAAATCACTGTGTCCAAATTTGGCACTTTTTCGGGTTCATTTGCCATATTTAGGGGATTATGTGCATTTCCTAGGCATTAATGCACATAATTTAAGTTGAAACAATCAATGCATGAAAGGGTCCACAAGAACGGCCTGAAAAACCATGTTCGTGCCATTTAGTAAATTCTCATGCCTTTTACAAAGAATATGGATAGATATTTCGATGAAAGGTGTGGCAATAGTCAACCACAAATGTTTGTTTGTTGGGTTGTCAACTATAGAAAAAATGAAATAAATGTTTAAAAACATGATGCCTGGCATGGTGCCATGGTATGACCTCACCATGCCCTGGTAAAATTTGAGAAGGTTTAGCTTATGTCGTCATGCACGCCCTTCATAAATCGAACCATCACCGAGGAAGTTCCATGCTTTCCAGAGGGAAAATCCCCAAGATTGAAGGGGAATCCAAATTTCCGTCCTAGTTTGTCATTCAGTTTTTTTACAATGATCAACATACCGCCTCAAATGCAACGTGTTCAAATTTGACATTTTTCTCAGGCTCATTTACCATATTTAGGGGATTATGTACATTTTCTAGGCATTAATGGACATAATTCAAATTCGAACAATCGGTGCATTAAAAGGTGCACAAGAACGATCTGGAAAACCATGCTCGTGTTTTTAGTACATTCTCATGCCTTTTACAAGGAATGGGCAGATATTTCAAGGAAATGTGTGGCAATAGTCAACCCTAAATGCGTCGTTTACTCGGTTAACAACTATAAAAAATGAAACACATGGTTGGAAAACATGACGCCTTGCGTGGTGCCATGGTATGGCCTCACCATGCCCTGGTAAAAATTGGAGAATGTTTTCCTTATGTAGTGATGCACGCCTTTCATAAATCAAACCATCACCGAGGAAGTTTTATGGTTTCGAGGGGGAAATCACCAATATTGAAGGGGGGGTCCAAATTTCCTTTGTCCTTTGTCCACGAGCTTTTTTCTATGATGAACATACAACCTGCAAATCACCGTGTTCAAATTTGGCAATTTTCCGGGTTCATTTGCCATATTTAGGGGATTACGTGCATTTCCTAGGCATTAATGCGCATAATTCAAGTTCAAACAATCAATGCATGAAAGGGTCCACAAGAACGGCCTAGAAAACCATGCTCGTGCCATTTAGTAAATTCTCATGCCTTTTACAAGGAATGGACATATATTTCGATGAAATGTGTGGCAATAGTCAACCACAGATGTTTGTTTGTTGGGTTTTCAACTATAGAAAAAAAATGAAATAAATGCTTAAAAACATGATGCCTGGCATGGTGCCATGGCATGACCTCACCATGCCCTGGTAAAAAATCGAGAAGGTTTGGCTTATGTCGTCATGCACGCCCTTCATAAATCGAACCATCACCGAGGAAGTTCCATACTTTTGAGAGGGAAATCCCCAAGACTGAAGGGGAATCCAAATTTTCTTCGTTCTTTGCCCTGGTGTTTTTTCTACAACGAACATACACCCTGCAAATCACCGTGTTAAAATTTGGCATTTTTCCGGGCTCATTTACCATTTTAGGGGATTATGTGCATTTTCTAGGCATTTAGCGCATATAAATCCAATCTAGCTACAGGTGCACGGGTGTAATGTGAGGGACGTGGATTTCCGTTCGATCGCAGCACATCCAACGATGCACACGCGCGATCCGCGTGGCTGGGGTTCCGGCCAATCATAACGCAACACACTGTGCACACTGTTTCCGGAAGCGACGGAGATGAACCGTGTGCGATAATGAACGAGCAAAATTGTAAGGGAAGCCAAATTTCTGTTGTCGTTTGTCGTTGAGCTCTTGAATACCACCGCACTGTAAGGCTGCCCGGCCCCTCCATCCCAGAGCTCTCTCCAGGCGTCGTCCATGGCACCACGGTGCACAGTAACTGGTAAGTAAGCGATGGCATCCCGTCGCGCCGCGTTCCTCGCCACCCGCGACCGCGCACATGGTAAGAAAGCAATGGCATCTCGCCGCGCCGAGTTCATCACTGGCGGCGGCCAGACAGTTACATTGGCGGACTTTGAGGCTGCCATGGCCGAATGGGTGGTGGATCTAGAGGCGGCCAAAGCCGCACACAAGGAGCAGAAAAGGCACAAAGCTATCAAGAAAAGAGAGTCCCGCTACCGCAAGAAAAAAGAGGCTTCACGCCATGGTGAGGAGAGCTTGGTGGAGATCGAAGCATGGTGGGCTGCCACCTACAAGTCTGGGAAGGAGAACGCCGGCATCTGGCCAGCATGCCCTGACGGCAGCATGTGAGAAGTAGTTTAAATTTGTAGTATTAGAGCAAATTACCAGTAATACTTTAAGTTTGTAGTATTAACGTACAATGTCGGTAAGAGCATCCTTTGAGGGCTTTGAGCGATGATTAGCATGTGTGCCCGTGTGTGTTTTTTGCGTTAATCATTAGAAGATCACAAAACACATGGTTTCTATGCCATACCCGTCTACGTTTTTTTGCGTTAATGACCCATAAGTCAGTTACATGTGCGATATTTCCTAATAAACCAGGCGTACCATTGACCGAAAAAAAATCAAGTACATGTGTACATTTTTTTGGAGACGGGATCTGCCAACTTTCTTTTTTCCCGCACATGAGTATTTTACGCGCTTCATTTGCGTTGTGTGTTCCCTCGCCCAAGTTTCAAGTTTCGCACCGAAATTTTCATTAGGCGCGCGATTTTAGAATTTATTCCTCCAACCACATCCCCTTCCCCTCAGTATCCCCCTCCCTCGTGCCTCCCCCTACCGGCATCTCAAACCACCGTCGTCGCAACCACAGCTTCAACCACATCTATGTTCTGCTCGGATCTAGTCAGGTAACCCACTGATCTCTGTCACGTCCCTGGCCTGATTGCTTAAATGGCGCCTGCGAGACATCCTCATGCCTCCAAATCCCCCAGCCAGGAGCTGATGGCGGTCCATGGCGCGATGGCCTTTGTGCGTGTTGACCCGGAGGAACACCTCGCCTTCGTCGCCGCCGCCGACATGGTGCAGGCTCTGGCCCAGATGAAGTCCCCCAGCGACTACCCCCAGGACTTAACACATAAGATCTGACCAGCTAAATCTTACCAATACCACTTGCAACGGCTATGATTTGTACGGTTGATGTACTAAGCATGTTCATGCCTTGTTTATTTGAGTACTGCACACTGTGTGATGTTCAAATATTACCGTGTCCAGCTCAATTTCACCAATACCAGCAACAAACTTACAATACATGACTCAGGATATCACTAGAGATGCTGCCCATTTGCTATTTTTAATGGATGTTAACCCTGTTGTACTTAACATGCCTGTCCATGTACTTACACAGGGTCATAACGGTCGATGCTTTTGCTTGCCGTCAAGGGGAGCTGCATCCGATGTCTTACAGTATTTCACATAATTTGTGCAATTGCAGTTTAACTTCTACCATTTATTGGTTGCATGTAGGTACACATGTCAGTGGCACTGATCCATGCTTCGACCCGGAGGAATAGCTCGCCTCTGCCATCGCTGACTTTGGGCGAGCTCTAGCCAAGATGAAGTGCCCCAGCAACTACCTCTCAGGACTTACCAAGTATGTACTCACCAGTTCAATCTTACCAATACCAGTTGCAATTAATGGCTATGTTCTGTATGGTCGATGTGTTAAGCATGTTCTAGTAAACATGCCTAACATGTTTTTGCTACTTTCCCTACCTTTCTATAGACATCTAGGCCATTCTCTGCTCTGGCAGCACCTGCCTTGTGATGTTTAACTATGCCAATTGCATTTTATCAGTACCGGTTTCAATGTCTATTAAGCATGTTGCAATTAACAGTAGAATCCATTTTTAAACATTTGTATTTCAATGGCTACAAGCTTACAAAACATGACTTAGGATGCTGTTAAGCCTGTTGCATTTAACAGTTGTATCCATTTTTTTAATCTGTCCATTTGCTACCATGCTACTCTCCACAATGAAGACATACTAGAGATGTTGCCCCATTTGCTATTTTTGGTGGATGCTAACCCTGTTGTACTTAACATGCTTGTCCATTTACTTACGCAGGGTCATAACGGCCGATGCTATTGTTTGTCGTCGAGGTTAGCTGCATCCCATGTCTTACAGTATTTCACATCATTTGTGCAATTGCAGTTTAACTTCTACCATTTACTGGTTGCATGTAGGTACACATGTCAGTGGCACTAATCCACGCTTCGACCTAGAGGAACAGCTCGCCTCCGCCGCCACTGACTTTGGACGGGCTCTGGCAAAGATGAAGTGCCACAGCAACTACCTCTCAGGACTTACCAAGTATGTACCCACCAGTTCAATCTTACCAATACCAGTTGCGATTAATGGCTATGTTTTGTACTGTCGATGTATTAAGCATGTTGTAATAAACATGCCTAACATCTTTGAGCTATTTTCCCCACCTTTTATAGACAACTGGGCCATTATCTGCTCTGGCAGCACATGCCCTGTGATGTTTAACTCTGCCAATTGCATTTTTATCAGTACCAGTTTCAATGGCCATTAAGCCTGTTGCAATTAACAGTTGTATCCATTTTTAAAGAGTTGTATTTCAATGGCTACAAACTTACAAAACATGAATTAGGATGTTGTTAAGCCTGTTGCAATTAATAGTTGTATCCATTTTTTAATCCATCCCATTGCTACCGTGCTACCCTTTCAAAATGAAGATATCACTACCGATGCTGCCGTTTTATTACCATTTGCTATTTTTGGTAGATGTTAACCCTGTTGTAGTTAACATTGGCTTTCCATGTACTTACACAGGCCTACAATGGGCGATGTTGTTGTTTGCCGTCGAGGTTAGCTGCATCCCATGTCTTATACGCCCTCTATTCCTAAATATAAGTATTTTAGAGGTTCCAATATAGACTACATAAGGAGCAAAATGAGTGAATCTAGATTCTAATGTAAACTATATCTATAATTCTATATACATCTGTATGTAGTTCATATTGAAATCTCAAAACAAATACTTGTACTTAGGAACATAGGTAGTTGTATTTTACATCATTTGTGCAATCTCAGTTTAGCTTCTAATATTTACTGGTTGCCTGTAGATACATATATGAGCGGTACTGATCCACGCTTCGATCCCCTTTGTGTATGGGGCATTGAGATATTCATGAACAACCATCAAGTGAGGAAACTAAGAAAGATTGTTAGGCGAAAGAAACGGGTGATTGGAATTAAGCTCTTTATTTACACTTTGTCGAAGACAACAGTGAACTTTAGGATGGTAAGTAAAGTGTTGCCTTTTCCCCCTACCCACAACAAGTTACTCTTTTAGACCTCAATATCTGGTATTTTTCTCTTTTCAGTGGTTTCTGAAGCTATTTACTGATGATTACCTTGCAAACTACATGACCGGAGTGGAGGCAACTAAGGTTAAATTATATAATTCATGATACCATGATAATGCTCTAGAAGTCTTCCTGAAGGTGGTGAAGGATAGGCGGGCGATCGTCACAAGGGGTTGGACAAAAGTGGTTCGTGCCTATGGCATGCAGGAAGGCACATTATGGGCATTCCGCTTCTTCAACACCGTCGGCGGTCACAATGATTTACACTTGTCTCTTCACATTTACCGCCTTTAAATACTGTGGTTCATCATAGTTAATTGTTGCCTAATCCTGTAATTACTGAACATATTGTACTGGCAATTTTATTTATGGATTCGTTGTTGAACCATTATGCTGTGCATGAGCGTATACATAAAACAGTGTGGGATGTACATCCGAACGGAAACGTTTTCCTTGGATTGACTATGTGGGAACTACATAAGAACGGAAACGTATTCCTTGGATTGACTGTGTGTGATATACATACGAACGGAAATGTTTTTCTGGGATTCACCGTGTGGGATGTACATACCTACGGAAATGATTTTCTTGGATTACCGTGTGGGATGTACATACCTACGGAAATGATTGGGTTTTGATGCCTTGCCCGATCGCACACAGCCCCAGCCTGGTTCCCAGGAGGGCCTATCCCCGATGATTTCTGGGTCATGTGGGAAGGACACCCTATCGCACACACTCACTTGGCGACGGTTCCAAATGCCGTCGCGGAAAGGGGTTAAAAATCGTTTGTTTAGGACCGACGCGTACCAGTGATCCTCAAGTTACGGACCCAGTCCATGTAGTTGCTACCATCATCTTTCAACTTAGCTTTCTCTAGGAACGCATTAAAATTCAATGGAACAGTAGCACGGGCCATTTATCTACAACAACATAGACATGCAAAATACTATCAGGTACTAAGTTCATGATAAATTAAAGTTCAATTAATAATATTACTTAAGAACTCCCACTTAGATAGACATCTCTCTAATCATCTAAGTGATCGCGTGATCCATATCAACTAAACCATGTCCGATCATCACGTGAGATGGAGTAGTTTTCAATGGTGAACATCACTATGTTGATCATATCTACTATATGATTCACGCTCGACCTTTCGGTCTCAGTGTTCCGAGGCCATATATGCATATGCTAGGCTCGTCAAGTTTAACCCGAGTATTCTGCTTGTGCAAGGCTTGCACCCGTTGTATGTGAACGTAGAGCTTATCACACCTAATCATCACGTGGTTGATACGTCTCCAACGTATCTATAATTTTTGATTGTTCCATGCTATTATATTACCCCTTTTGCATGTTTATGGGCTTTATTTTACATATTTATATCATTTTTGGGACTAACCTACTAACCGGAGGCCCAACCCATATTGCTGTTTTATTGCCTGTTTCAGTGTTTCGAAGAAAAGGAATATCAAAGCGAGTCCAAACGGAATGAAACCTTCGCATCGTGATTTTTGGAAGAATATCATCACGAGGCTTGGAGATCAAGTCGAAGACCCTCGAGGAGCCCAGGAGATGAGGCGCCTACAGGCGCGGCCCCTGTCTCGTGGACCCTCGAGCACCCCGACCGACTTCTTTTGCCTATATAACCTCGTGCCCTAAAACCATCGAATATCAAGATAGATCGGAGTTCCACCGCCGCAAGCCTCTGTAGCCACCAAAACCTCTCGAGAGCTGTTAGGCACCGGAGGGGGAACCCATCACCGGTGGCCATCTTCATCATCCCGGCGCTCTCCATGACGAGGAGGGAGTAGTTCACCCTCGGGGCTGAGGGTATGTACAAGTAGCTATGTGTTTGATCTCTCTCTCTCTCTCGTGTTCCCTCTATGGCATGATTTTGATGTATCTCGAGCTTTGCTATTGTAGTTAGATCTTATGATGTTTCTCTCCCTCTAATCTCTTGTGATGAATTGAGTTTCCCCTTTGAAGTTATCTTATCGGATTGAGTCGTTTATCAGAATACTTGATGTATGTCTTGTCGTGCTTATCTGTGGTGACAATGGCATATCACGTGCCTCTTGATGTATGTTTTGGTAACCAACTTGCGGGTTCCACCCATGAACCTATGCATAGGGGTTGGCACACGTTCTTGACTCTCCGGTAGAAACTTTGGGGCACTCTTTGAAGTACTTTGTGTTGGTTGGATGAATCTGAGATTGTGTGATGCATATCGTATAATCATGTCCACGGATACTTGAGGTGACAATGGAGTATCTAGGTGACATTAGGGTTTTGGTTGATTTGTGTCTTAAGGTGTTATTCTAGTACGAACTCTTTTATAAATTGATCCGAAAGAATAGCTTTGAGGTGGTTTCGTACCCTACCATAATCTCTACGTTTGGTCCCTACTGTTAGTGGCTTTGGAGTGACTCTTTGTTGCATGTTGAGGGATTGTTATATGATCTATCTATGTTATTACCGTTGAGAGAACTTGCACTAGTGAAAGTATGAACCCTAGGCCTTGTTTCCTATCATTGCAATACCGTTTACGCTCACTTTTATCATTAGTTACCTTGCTGTTTTTATATTTTCAAATTACAAAAACCTATATCTACTATCCATATTGCACTTGTATCACCATCTCTTCGCCGAACTAGTGCACCTATACAATTTGCCATTGTATTGGGTGTGTTGGGGACACAAGAGACTCTTTGTTATTTGGTTGCAGGGTTGCTTAAGAGAGACCATCTTCATCCTACGCCTCCCACTGATTGATAAACCTTAGGTCATCCACTTGAGGGAAATTTGCTACTGTCCTACAAACCTGTGCACTTGCAGGCCCAACAATGTCTACAAGAAGAAGGTTGTGTTGTAGACATCAAGCTCTTTTCTGGCGCCGTTGCCGGGGAGGTTAGCGCTTGAAGGTATATCTTTAGATCTTGCAATCGAATCTTTTTGTTTCTTGTTTCATCACTAGTTTAGTCTATAAAAGAAAACTACAAAAAAATGGAATTGAGTTTGTCTCATACGCTTCGTCTTTTTAATATCTTTCGTGAGAATGATGGAAAGGAAAATTGTGCTCAAATGCTAGAAGAAGAATGCATTAAAATGCTTGGTGCTAGATCTTTGTATAAGGAGCATGATTGCAATGTTGTTAGTATGAATTCCTTGAATATCCATGATGCTAATGATATGCAAAGCCACAAGCTTGGGGAAGCTATGTTTGATGAATATGATATATTTTGTCCCCCAAGCTTTGATGAGCAAATTTATTTTGATGATAGCATGCCTCCTATTTATGATGATTATATTGATGAAAGTGGGTTTGGAAGAGTGCCAACTTTAGAAAGTAGTGATCCCACTATTTTGGAGGATGTTGAATCTTATTGTGATGAACATGAAAGTGGATTTGGAAGAGTGTCAACTTTATTTAGTGACGATTCCACTATTTCGGAAGAGGTTCCAATTGATTATGAGAATAAAGTTCCTATTTATGATGATTATTGTGATGATAACAATGATAACCATGAAACTTGTCATCATGATTTTAGTTTTCAATTGGATTGTGCCTCACATGATAATTATTTTGTTGAGTTTGCTCCCACTACTATTCATGAGAAGAAATTTGCTTATGTGGAGAGTAGTAAATTTTATATGCTTGTAGATCATGAAAAGAATGCTTTAGGTGCTGGTTATATTGTTGAATTCATTCATGATGCTACTAAAAATTATTATGAGGGAGGAATATATGCTTGTAGGAAGTGCAATAATGTCAAGTTTCCTCTCTATGTGCTTCAAGTTTTGAACTTATGCTTGTTTTACCTTCCTATGCTAGTTGATTATTGTTCCCATAAGTTATTTGCTCACAAAATCACTATGCATAGGAAGTGGGTTAGGCTTAAATGTGCTAGTCATATGCTTCATGATGCTCCCGTTATGTTTCAATTCTTATCTTTTATGTGAGCATCATTGTCATCATCATGCCTAGCTAGAAAGGCATTAAAGAAAAGCGCTTGTTGGGAGACAACCCAATATTTATCCTTACTGTTTTTGTGTGTCCACATGATTATGCTACTGTAGTAATCATGTTTTATAGCTTTTGTTTCAATAAAGTGCTAAGTAAGACCTTTAGGATAGCTTACGGTGATAGTTGTGTTGATCCTGCTGAAAGTCAGAAACTTTTGCACCCAGTAAATTAGTTTTGTTAATACACATAAACGTGCTTCTGATCTGATTATTTTTGATCTGGATTGGTATACAAAGTTCTCAGGACTTCCTAATTTGGTAGGATTTTTGAAGTTCCAGAAGTATACGTTTGATACAGATTACTACAGATTGTTCTGTTTTTTGACAGATTCTGTTTTCTATGTGTTGTTTTCTTATTTTGATGAATCTGTGAGTAGTATCAAAGGGTTTGAACCATATAGAAGTTGGAATACAGTATATATTACACCAATATGAATTTAGAATGAGTTCGTTACAGTACCTAAGTGGTTGTTTTATTTTCTTATACTAACGGAGCTTACGAGTTTTCTGTTGAGTTTTGTGTTGTGGAGTTTTCAAGTTTTGGGTAAAGATTTGATGGACTATGGAATAAGGAGTGGCAAGAGCCTAAGCTTGGGGATTCCCAAGGCACCCCAAGGTAATATTCAAGGACAACCAAGAGCCTAAGCTTGGGGATGCCCCGGATGGCATCCCCTCTTTCGTCTTCGTTCATTGGTAACTTTACTTGGAGCTATATTTTTATTCACCACATGATATGTGTTTTGCTTGGAGCGTCAATTTCTTTTGTTAGTATTTGCTTTCTGTTATTTATATTAATGTTTTTCATCTTTAGTTTCAATAAAAAAGTCAAGGGTAGCCTTTGACATGCTTATTTTGCTAGTATACATGTTGCTGTTTGAAAACAGAAAGTTTACCGCTGTTGCAAAAATTCCCTAGAAAAGTCAGAGAATGGTATAATGTTGAAACTTTTTTCATATTGAGCTCTTGTAAATTTACTACAGTGGGATTTTTTTCATAATTTTTGGAGTTAGGGAAGTATGATGAATCTTGCATTCTTTACAGACTGTACTGTTTTGACAGATTGCTGTTATGTTTGCATTGTTTGCATATGTTTGCTTGTTTAATGATTCTATTTGAAGATAGGAGTATTAAATATGCAGAGGCATTTAGTATTCAATGTTGAATAATAATTTTAGTGATTTGTTACAGTAGGAATTGATAAGGTTTTGCATTGGTTTATACTAACCTATCTCACGAGTTCTTGTTGAGTTTGTTGTGGATGAAGCCCTTAATAAAAAGAGAAACCATGATATGAGAGGAATTAAGGAGACACAAAAGTTCAAGCTTGGGGATGCCCAAGGCACCCCAAGATAATATTTCAAGAAGTCTCAAGCATCTAAGCTTGGGGATGCCCCGGTAGGCATCCCACCTTTGTTCTTCAACAACTATCGGTTAGTATCGGTTGAGCCTAAGTTTTTGCTTCTTCACATGAGTTGTGCTATCCTTGCATTGTCATTTTATTTTGTTTTGCTTGCTGTTTGAATACAATACCAAGATCTGAAATTCCTTAATGTTAGAGAGTCTTCACATAGTTGCACAATTATTCAACTACTCATTGATCTTCACTTATATCTTTCGGAGTAGTTTGTCATTTGCTCTAGTGCATCATTTATATCTTTTAGAGCACGGCGGTGGTTATATTTTGTAGAAATTGCTAGTCTCTCATTCTTCACTTATATTATTTTGAGAGTCTTTTAGAACAGCATGGTATTTGCTATGGTTATAAATTTGGTCCTAGAATGGTAGGCATCCAAGTTGGGTATAATAAAAACTATCATAGGAAGTGAATTGGATGCTATGATCAACTTGATACTTGATAATTGTTTTGAGATATGGAGGTAGTGATATTAAAGTCATCCTAGTTGGGTGATTATGAATTTAAAGAATGATTGTGTTGAAGTTACCAAGTCCCGTAGCACGCACGTATGGTTAAAGTTGTGTAACAAATTTGAAACATGAAGTGTACCTGGCTTGTGCATCCTTATGAGTGGCGGTCGGGGACGAGCGATGGTCTTTTCCTACCAATCTATCCCCCTAGGAGCATGCGCGTAGCACTTGATTTTTGATGACTTCTAAATTTTTGCAATAATTATATGAGTTCTTTTGACTAATGTTGAGTCCATGGATTATACGCACTTTTACCTTTCCACCTTTGCTAGCCTCTTCGGTACCGTGCATTGCCCTTTCTCACCTTGAGAGTTGGTGCAAACTTCGCCGGTGCATCCAAACCCCATGATACGATACGCTCTATCACACATAAACCTCCCTATATCTTCCTCAAAACAGCCACCATACCTACCTATTATGTCATTTCCATAGCCATTCCGAGATATATTGCCATGCAACTTTCCACCGTTCCCTTCATCATCATCATGACATACTTTACTTTTGTCATATTTCCATTGCGTGATCATGTAGTTGACATCGTATTTGTGGCAAAGCCACCAAGCATTATTTTTCATACATGTCACTCTTGATTTATTGCACCATCCCGGTAGACCGCCGGAGGCATTCATATAGAATCATATCTTTTTCTAGTTTCGAGTTGTAATCCTTATGTTGTAATCAATAGAAGTGTGATGATCATCATTATTAGAGCATTGCCCAAAGAAAGGAAAAGAAAGAAATAAAAAAGAAAGAAAAAATAAAATAAATAAAAATAAATAAAAAGGGCAATGTTACTATCTCTATTTTCCACACTTGTGCTTCAAAGTAGCACCTTGTTCTTCATGTAGTGAGTCTCATATATTGTGCTTCAAAGTAGCACCACGTTTTTCATATAGTGAGTCTCATAAGTTGTCTTTTTCATGCTAGTGGGATTTTTTCATTATAGAACTTGGCTTGTATATTCCTACAATGGGCTTCCTCAAATGCCCTAGGTCTTCGTGAGCAAGCAAGTTGGATGCACACCCACTAGTTTTCTTTTGTTGAGCATTCATTTATAGCTCTAGTGCATCTGTTGCATGGCAATCCCTACTCCTCATGTTGACATCAATTGATGGGCATCTCCATAGCCCGTTGATTATCCTCGTCAATGTGAGACTTTCTCTTTTTTGTCTTCTCCACACAATCCCCATCATCATATTCTATTCCACCCATAGTGCTATATCCATGGCTCACGCTCATGTATTGCGTGAAGGTTGAAAAAGTTTGAGACTATTTAAGTATGAAACAATTGCTTGGCTTGTCATCGGGGGTATAGAAGTTGGGAACATCTTTGTGTGACGAAAATGAAGCATAGCCTAACTATATGATTTTGTAGGGATGAGCTTTCTTCCATGTTATTTTGAGAAGACATGATTACTTTGATTAGTATGCTTGAAGTGTTACTATTTATTTCATCAATATGAACTTTTTCATTTGGATCTGAACATTCATGCCACAATAAAGAAAATTACATTATAAATTATTCTAGGTAGCATTTCACATCAGAAATTCTGTTTTTATCATTTACCTACTCGAGGACGAGCAGGAATTAAGCTTGGGGATGCTTGATACGTCTCCAACGTATCTATAATTTTTGATTGTTCCATGCTATTATATTACCTCTTTTGTATGTTTATGGGCTTTATTTTACATATTTATATCATTTTTGGGACTAACCTACTAACCGGAGGCCCAGCCCATATTGTTGTTTTATTGCATGTTTCGGTATTTCAAAGAAAAGGAATATCAAACGGAGTCCAAACGAAATGAAACCATCGGCATCGTGATATTTTGGAAGAATATCATCCTGGAGGCTTGGAGATCAAGTTAGAAGACCCTCGAGGAGCCCAGGAGATAGGGGGCGCCCAACCCCCTACAGGGCGCGGCCCCCTGTCTCGTGGACCCCTCGAGGGCCCCCCGACTAACTTCTTTCGCCTATATAACCCTATGTACCCTAAAACCATCGAATATCAAGATAGATCGGGAGTTCCGCCGCCGCAAGCCTCTCTAGCCACCAAAAACCTCTCGGGAGCCCGTTCCGGCACCCTGCCGGAGGGGGAACCCATCACCGGTGGCCATCTTCATCATCCCGGCGCTCTCCATGACGAGGAGGGAGTAGTTCACCCTCGGGGCTGAGGGTATGTACCAGTAGTTATGTGTTTGATCTCTCTCTCTCTCATGTTCTGTCTCGTGTTCCCTCTATGGCACGATTTTGATGTATCCCGAGCTTCGCTATTGTAGTTGGATCTTATGATGTTTCTCCCCCTCTACTCTCTTGTGATGAATTGAGTTTCCCCTTTGAAGTTATCTTATCGGATTGAGTCTTTTATGAGAACACTTGATGTATGTCTTGTCGCGCTTATCTGTGGTGACAATGGGATATCACGTGCCTCTTGATGTATGTTTTGGTAACCAACTTGCGGGTTCCGCCCATGAACCTATGCATAGGGGTTGGCACACGTTCTTGACTCTCCGGTAGAAACTTTGGGGCACTCTTTGAAGTACTTTGTGTTGGTTGGATGAATCTGAGATTGTGTGATGCATATCGTATAATCATGCCCACGGAAACTTGAGGTGACAATGGAGTATCTAGGTGACATTAGGGTTTTGGTTGATTTGTGTCTTAAGGTGTTATTCTAGTACGAACTCTTTTATAGATTGATCCGAAAGAATAGCTTTGAGGTGGTTTCGTACCCTGCCATAATCTCTATGTTTGTTGTCTGCTATTAGTGGCTTTGGAGTGACTCTTTGTTGCATGTTGAGGGATTGTTTTATGATCTATCTATGTTATTATTGTTGAGAGAACTTGCACTAGTGAAAGTATGAACCCTAGGCCTTGTTTCCTATCATTGTAATGCCGTTTACGCTCACTTTTATCATTAGTTACCTTGCTGTTTTTATATTTTCAGATTACAAAAACCTATATCTACTATCCATATTGCACTTGTATCACCATCTCTTCGCCGAACTAGTGCACCTATACAATTTGCCATTGTATTGGGTGTGTTGGGGACACAAGAGACTCTTTGTTATTTGGTTGCAGGGTTGCTTGAGACAGACCATCTTCATCCTACACCTCCCACGGATTGATAAACCTTAGGTCATCCACTTGAGGGAAATTTGCTACTGTCCCTACAAACTTGTGCACTTGCAGGCCCAACAACGTCTACAAGAAGAAGGTTGTGTAGTAGACATCAGTGGTCTCTCGGCACGACGAACTGTTGCAATGGTGCATACTCAGGGAGAACACTTGTACCTTGAAATTTAGTGAGAGATCATCTTATAATGCTACCACCATACTAAGCAAAATAATATGCATAAAGGATAAACATCACATGCAATGAATATAAGTGATATGATATGGCCATCATCATCTTGTGCCTTTGATCTCCATCTCCAAAGCACCGTCATGATCACCATCGTCACCGGCTTGACACCTTGATCTCCATCGAAGCATCATTGTCGTCTCCCCAACTATTGCTTCTACGACTATCGCTACCGCTTAGTGATGAAGTAAAGCAATTACATGGTGATTGCATTTCATACAATAAAGCGACAACCATATGGCTCCTGCCAGTTGATACGTCTCCGTCATATCTATAATTTTTGATTGTTCCATGCCAATATTCTACCACTTTCATATACTTTTGGCAACTTTTTATACTATTTTTTGGGACTAACATATTGATCCAGTGCCCAGTGCCAGTTCATGTTTGTTGCATGTTTTATGTTTCGCAGAAACCCCATATCAAACGGAGTCCAAACGGGATAAAATCAGATGGAGAATATTTTTGGAATATTTGGGAAATATGGGAGGAAGAATCAACGCGAGACGGTGCCCGAGGTGGCCACGAGGCAGAGGGCGCGCCTGCCTCCCCTGGGCGCGCCCCTGACCCTCGTGGGCCCCTCGTAAGGCGGTTGCTGCTATTCTTTTGCCGCAAGAAAGCTAATTTTGGGGGGGGGGGAATCTTGGCGAAGGTTTAAATCCAATCGGAGTTACGGATCTCCGGATATAAAAGAAACGGTGCCAGGGCGGAATCGGGGAACGCAGAAACAGAGAGATAGATCCAATCTCGGAGGGGCTCTCGCCCCTCCCACGCCATGGGAGCCAAGGACCAGAGGGGAAACCATTCTCCCATCTAGGGAGAAGGTCAAGGAAGAAGAAGAAGAAGGGGGGCTCTCTCTCCCCCTTGCTTCCGGTGGCGCCGGAACATCGCCGGGGGCCATCATCATCGCCGCGATCTTCACCAACAACTTCACCGCCTTCATCACCAACTCTTCCCCCTATATGCAGCGGTGTAACCCCTCTCTTACTCGCTGTAATCTCTACTTAAACATGGTGCTCAACGCTATATATTATTTCCCAATGATGTATGGCTATCCTATGATGTTTGAGTAGATCCGTTTTGTCCTATGGGTTAATTGATGATCGTGATTGATTTGAGTTGCATGTTTTATTATTGGTGTTGTCCTATGGTGCTCTCCGTGTCGTGCAAGCGTGAGGGATCCCCGCTGTAGGGTTTGCAATATGTTCATGATTTGCTTATGGTGGGTGGCGTGAGTGACAGAAGCACAGACCCGAGTAAGAAGGTTGTTTGTGTATGGGATAAAGGGGACTTGATACTTTAATGCTATGGTTGGGTTTTACCTTAATGATCTTTAGTGGTTGCGGATGATTGCTAGAGTTCCAATCATAAGTGCATATGATCCAAGAAGATAAAGTATGTTAGCTTATGCCTCTCCCTCGAATAAAATTGCAATACTGATTACCGGTCTAAGTTATCGATTGCCTAGGGACAAATAACTTTCTCGTGACAAAAATCTCTCTACTAATACTTACTATATTGCTTCTTTATCTAAACAGCCCCTACTTTTTATTTACGTGCTCTTTATTATCTTGCAAACCTATCCAACAACACCTACAAAGTACTTCTAGTTTCATACTTGTTCTAGGTTAAGCGAACACTAAGCGTGCGTAGAGTCATATCAATGGCAGATAGGACTTGAGAGAATATTTGTTCTACCTTTAGCTCCTCATTGGGTTCGATGCTCTTACTTATCGAAAGAGGCTACAATTATCCCCTACACTTGTGGGTTATCAAGACCTTTTTCTGGCGCCACTGCCAGGGAGTCATAGCATGGGGTGAATATTCTCGTGTGTGCTTGTTTGCTTTATCACTAAGTAATTTTTATTTGTTGTTCGAAGTTGTTCTCTATCTTTGGTTATGGATATGGAACACGAAATACCAAAAAAAAATAGGTGTACTTGCTACTCATGGAGATGGGGAACCTCCTAAAACCCTCGATGCTCGTTATGTGAAAGAAATTATGTACTACTTTGATCATCCTGAGAAAACCCCATTCAATTATGTTATGGGAGACACGTTGGATCAACGTGAATACTTTAGGGATTATCGCTTGACATGAAAAGGGAAACTATCATGGGATCAAATTTATATGTTGCGTTTGTATGCTCGGTATCTATGCTTGAGACAAGATTACACTTGTTGTTCTAGGATGAAGGCTCCACACCTTCCCTTTTCATGCAAATTTAATGATAATAAAACCTTGGCTTCTTATGCTAATGGTATCTATGATTACTATGATATGGAACAAATAGAAGAATTTGTTGCTTTTATGGGTGCTTATGAGATTGAATCTATGTTTATAGAGTTTGAAGATTTTGATGATTCAGTTTATAGACCTGAAAATTTTGCTATACTTAAATATTTCTATGAGAATTATGAATTCAATTCCGATATTGATGCATTTATTGAGGAAGTCTCCGCTGTCCAAGAAGAGACTAATATTTTGCAGGAGTCTATGGAAGAAGAAATTGATGAAACTGTGAGCTCATTGGATGAAAAAGATGATGAGGAGAGCGAAGAACAAACGGAGGAAGAGCGGATTAGCTAGCCGTGCCCACCTTCTAATGAGAGTAACTCTTCAACTCATACATTGTTTAATTCCCCTTCGTGCTTACCGAAGGATGATTGCTATGATGATTGTTATGATCCCGTTGATTCTCTTGAAATATCCCTTTTTGATGATGCTTGCTATGCTTGTGGCCAAGATGCCAATATGAATTATGCTTATGGAGATGAACTTGCTATAGTTCCTTATGTTAAACATGAAATTGTTGCTATTGCACCCACACATGATAGTCCTATTATCTTTTTTGAATTCTCCCGACTACACTATATCGGAGAAGTTTGTGGTTATTAAGGATTATATTAATGGGTTGCATTTTACTACTTCGCATGATGATTTTGATAGATATAATATGCATGTGCTTGCTGCTCCTACTTGCAATTATTATGAGAGAGGAACTATATCTCCACCTCTCTATGTTTCCAATGTGATAAAATTGCAAGAAACTGCTTATACTATGCATTGGCCTTTACTTGGTGTGCATGAATTGTTCTTTTATGACATGCCGATGCATAGAAAGAGAGTTAGACTTCGTCATTACATGATATATGTTACTTTGTGCTCACTACTAAATTACAAATCATTGTTAATTAAAATTGGCTTTGATATACCTTGGGATCCGGGTGGATCCATTACTTGAGCACTTTATGCCTAGCTTAATGGCTTTAAAGAAAGCGCTGCCAGAGAGACAACCCGGAAGTTTTAGAGAGTCATTTATTTCTATTGAGTGCTTTTATATAGTATAAAAACAAAAAAAATAAAGAGGGGAACCCAAAACTTCTCAAAAAGGAAAGTGAAAGTGAGAGAGACAAGCATTGTTGAAGTGGGAGAGCTCCTTGAACTTT
This sequence comes from Aegilops speltoides, assembly GCA_021437245.1. NCBI lineage: Eukaryota > Viridiplantae > Streptophyta > Magnoliopsida > Poales > Poaceae > Aegilops > Aegilops speltoides. The sequence continues at coordinate 179,504,809 of CM038142.1, forward strand.
GTTCATGCTCACAGAAACTTTTCATCAAAAATAATTATCCCCTTGTACAATTCCATTGTATTATAAAAATAATGTGCCAAGGTTTGCCTTTAGGATGTTTACAATGCTTGTTGGTTTGTATGGTGCAGGACAGAAACTTTGGCTGTAGTGCGCGATTTTACATTTTTTACTGGAACGCCAAAGGGTTCTGATTCCTTTTGCACTGTCTTTATATACAAATTGTTTATTATTCCTAATTTTCGTAGAATTTTTGGGGCACCAGAAGTATGGTTAATGTTCAGATTGCTACAGACTGTTCTGTTTTTGACAGATTCTGTTTTTGATGCATAGTTTGCTTGTTTTGATGAAACTATCAATTTCTATCAGTGGATTAAGCCATGGAAAAGTTATATTACAGTAGAAAAATGCAAAAACAAAATATGAATTGGTTTGCAACAGTACTTAGAGTAGTGATTTGCTTTATTATACTAACGGATCTTACCAAGTTTTCTGTTGAAGTTTTGGGTGGATGTAGTGTTTGATCGAGAAGGTCTCGATATGAGGAAAAGGAAGAGAGGCAAGAGCTCAAGCTTGGGGATGACCAAGGCACACCAAGTAAATATTCAAGGAGACTCAAGCGTCTAAGCTTGGGGATGCCCCAGAAGGCATCCCCTCTTTCTTCAACAAGTATTGGTATGTTTTCGGATTCGTTTCATTCATGCGATATGTGCAAGTCTTGGAGCGTCATTTGCATTTAGTTTTCAATTTTATTTTATGCACCATGATGGTATGAGATAGTCCTTGGTTGATTTATAGAATGCTCATTGCACTTCACTTATATCTTTTGAGTATGGCTTTATAGGATGCTTCATGTGCTTCACTTATATCATTTGAAGTTTGGATTGCGTGTTTCTCTTCATATAGAAAACCGCCATTTGTAGAATTCTCTTTTGCTTCACTTATATTTGTTAGAGAGTGGGCATATATTTTGTAGAAATAATTAAACTCTCTTGCTTCACTTATATCTATTTAGAGAGATGACAGGAATTGGTCATTCACATGGTTAGTCATAAAATCCTACATAAACTTGTAGATCGCTAAATATGATATGTTTGATTCCTTGCAATAGTTTTGCGATATAAAGATGGTGATATTAGAGTCATGCTAGTGGGTAGTTGTGGATTGTATAAATACTTGTGTTGAGGTTTGTGATTCCCGTAGCATGCACGTATGGTGAACCGTTATGTAACGAAGTTGGAGCATGAGGTGTTTATTGATTGTCTTCCTTATGAGTGGCGGTTGGGGATGAGCGATGGTCTTTTCCTACCAATCTATCCCCCTAGGAGCATGCGCGTAGTACTTTGTTTCAATGACTAATAGATTTTTGCAATAAGTATGTGAGTTCTTTATGACTAATGTTGAGTCCATGGATTATATGCACTCTCACCCTTCCATCATTGCTAGCCTCTTCGGTACCGTGCATTGCCCTTTCTCACCTCGAGAGTTGGTGCAAACTTCGCCGGTGCATCCAAACCCCCTGATACGATAAGCTCTATCACACATAAGCCTCCTTATATCTTCCTCAAAACAGCCACCATACCTACCTATCATGGCATTTCCATAGCCATTCCAAGATATATTGCCATGCAACTTCCATCATCATCATATACATGACTTGAGCATTCATTGTCATATTGCCTTGCATGATCGTAAGATAGCTAGCATGATGTTTTCATGGCTTGTCCGTTTTTTGATATCTTTGCTATGCTAGATCATTGCACATCCCGGTACACTGCCGGAGGCATTCATATAGAGTCATATCTTCGTTCTAGTATCGAGTTGTAATATTGAGCTGTAAGTAAATAAAAGTGCGATGATCATCATATAGAGCATTGCCCCATAAAAATAAAAAAATAAAAAAAAATAAAAAAAGAAGGAGAGGCCAAAGAAGCCCAAATAAAAACAGGGGGCCAAAGAAGCCCGCCCAAAAAAAGGAAGAAAAAAAGAAAAGAAAAGGGGCAATGTTACTATCCTTTTACCACACTTGTGCTTCAAAGTAGCACCATGTTCTTCATATAGAGAGTCTCCTATATTGTCACTTTCATATACTAGTGGGAATTTTCATTATAGAACTTGGCTTGTATATTCCGATGATGGGCTTCCTCAAATGCCCGAGGTCTTCATGAGCAAGCAAGTTGGATGCACACCCACTTAGTTTTAGTTTGAGTTTTCATACACTTATAGCTCTTAGTGCATCCGTTGCATGGCAATCCTTACTCATTGCATTGACATCAATTGATGGGCATCTCCATAGCCCGTTGATTAGCCGCGTCGATGTGAGACTTTCTCCATTTTTGTCATCTCCACATAACCTCCACCATATTCCACCCATAATGCTATATCCATGGCTCACGCTCATGTATTGCGTGAGAGTTGAAAAAGTTTGAGAACGTCAAAAGTATGAAACAATTGCTTGGCTTGTCATCGGGGTTGTGCATGATTTGAATATTTTGTGTGATGAAGATGGAGCATAGCCAGACTATATGATTTTGTAGGGATAACTTTCTTTAGTCATGTTGTTTTGAAAAGACATGATTGCTTTATTAGTACACTCGAAGTATTACCGTTTTTATGTCAAATGATAGACTATTGCCTTGAATCACTCGTATCTTAATATTCTTGCCATGATTAGATATTTGATCAAGATTATGCTAGGTAGCATTCCACATCAAAAATTATCTTTTCTTATCATTTACCTACTTGAGGACGAGCAGGAATTAAGCTTGGGGATGTTGATACGTCTCTGTCGTATCTATAATTTTTGATTGTTCCATGCCAATATTCTACAACTTTCATATACTTTTGGCAACTTTTTATACTATTTTTTGGGACTAACATATTGATCCAGTGCCCAATGCCAGTTCTTGTTTGTTGCATGTTTTATGTTTCACAGAAACCCCATATCAAACGGAGTCCAAACGGGATAAAAACGGACGAAGAATATTTTTGGAATATTTGGGAAATATGGGAGGAACAATCAACACGAGACGGTGCCCGAGGTGGCCACGATGCAGGGGGCGTGCCTGCCTCCCCTGGGAGCGCCCCTGACCCTCGTGGGCCCCTCGTAAGGCGGTTGCTGTTATTCTTTTGCTGCAAGAAAGCTAATTTTCGGGGGGGGGACTTGGCGAAGGTTTCAATCCAATCGGAGTTACGGATCTCCGGATATAAAAGAAACGGTGCCAGGGCAGAATCGGGGAACGCAGAAACAGAGAGAGACAGAGAGATATAGATCCAATCTCGGAGGGGCTCTGGCCCCTCCCACGCCATGGGAGCCAAGGACCAGAGGGGAAACCATTCTCCCATCTAGGGAGAAGGTCAAGGAAGAAGAAGAAGAAGGGGGGCTCTCTCCCCCTTACTTCCGATGGCGCCGGAATGCCGCCGGGGGCCATCATCATCGCCGCGATCTTCACCAATGTAACGCCCTCGATGCGGCTATATCTCCCACGTGTCGAAGCACGACTTAGAGGCATAACCGCATTGAAAGCAATGTCGCAAGTGAGGTAATCTTCACACAACCCATGTAATACATAAGGGAAAGAGATACATAGTTGGCTTACAATCGCCACTTCACACAATTACATGAATAAAGCATTACATCATCCGATTACAATCAAGGTCCGACTACGGAACCAAAATAAAAGAAGAACCCCAAATCGATAAAGGTCCCGATCGACCCCAACCGGGCTCCACTATGACCAACTAGAACGAAACAACACAAAGGGCAAGATCTTCATCGAGCTCCTCCTTGAGCTTGGTTGCGTCACCGCTTTCGGTAACATAGGCACCGCAAACTGGTTTAGTAAGTATCCGTGAGCCACGAGGACTCAAAGCAATCCCATTACCATGGGTATCAAGACTAGCAAAGCTTAATGGGAAAGGAAGGGGTAAAGTGGTGAGGTTGCAGCAGCGACTAAGCATGATGTGGTGGCTAACATACGCAAATGAGAGCGAGAAGAGAAACAAGCGGAGCGGTCGTGAAGCTAGCAATGATCAAGAGGTGATCCGAACACCTACTTACGTCAAGCATAACCCGAAACCGTGTTCACTTCTCGGACTCACGAGAAGAGACCATCACGGCTACACACTCGGTTGATGCGTTTTAATTCGGATCAAGTGTCAAGTTGTCTACAACCGGACATTAACAAATTCCCATCGCCACATAACCGCAGGCACGGCTCTCGAAAGTTTATACCTGCGGGGTGTCCCAACTTAGCCCATGACAAGCTCTCGCGATCATCGAAGGAATAGACCTTCACCCAAGACACTCCGATCGACTCGGTATCCGGTACATCAAGACATTTCGACAATGGTAAAACAAGACCAGCAAGACCTCCCGCGTCGACATCCCGATAGTAGCCGCAGTATCTCGTCTCAGGCCACGACCGGATGAGCAATCCGTACAACTAAAACCAGACCTCAAGTTTCCCTGAGGGGGCGCTGCAAAGGGCTCTAGTTTGGCCCAACACTTAGACAAGCATTGGCCCGGGGGGGCTGAATAAAAGATGACCCTTGGGTTAATTACTCCCAAGGGAAAAGTAGGTGGTGGTGAGGCAAATGGTAAAAGGCAATGTTGGGCCTTGCTGGACAAGTTATATTCAAAGCGAACTGTCAAGGGGGTCCCATAAATCACCCGACCGCGTAAGGGACGCAAAATCCGGGAACATAACACCGGTATGACGGAAACTAGGGCGGCAAGAGTGGAACAAAACACAAGGCATAAGGCCGAGCCTTCCACCCTTTACCAAGTATATAGATGCATTAATAATATAAAAGATATTGTGATATCCCAACCAAAATCCTGTCCACCATGGAGAAATCTTCAACTTCACCTGCAACTAGCAACGCTATAAGAGGGGCTGAGCAAAGCGGGAACATAGCCAAACAATGGTTTGCATAGGAAAGGTGTCAAAGGTTAGGGGTTCATGGCAATATGGGATGGCTGGTCAAACAGGTAATAGGTAGCGCAGCATAGCGAAAGAGCGAGGCAACTAGCATAGCAATGATAGTAGTGAGATCCAGGTTAGCGATCATCTTGCCTGAAATCCCGCTAGGAAGAAGAACGAGTCCATGAAGAAGACGAACGGACGTGGTCGAACGAATCCTCACAACTCCGGAACGAAACCGAAGCTAACGAGAGAAGCAAACCGGAAAGAAGCAAACAACATAGTAAACAACCATCACATAAGCATGGCATGATGCACAAACAAGTATGATGCATGTCCGGTTTAATGAGGCATGGCATGGCATGGCAAAGTGCAACAAACAACACTACAAATTAAGTGGAGCTCAATATGCAACGAGTTGCATATTGACGAAACACCACATCCGAGTTATTTAGTTCGCTCTCGTTTAGGTACACAACAATGTTAAATGTTGTTAAACATGTCAAGGGTGAAGCATAATAAAACTACCTATCTAGGCAAGTTTAAATGAGTAGGAACAACAAACAACAATTCCGGAAAAACCTCATGAGCAATATTTGAATTTGGTACTGTTCTGCCCTAAACACAATTTTAATGTTGTTAAACATGCAAGATGAGTGCACCATGTTAAACTAGGCAAAATTCTACCCCATTTACATATAAAGTTTATTAAATTCGGAGTTACGGTTAATTGGTTATGAAATAAATCATTTTAGCATGGCATTGGAGCAAATTTAAACAAACATCATTTTAAACATTTTAAACATGGATGAAAGTTGCATATTATGAAACTAGATGAAAAACTAGTCATTTTACATATATAAATTATTTTAATCCGATGCACCAATTGTGAGTTATTAAATGCATGATGTATGAGGGGCTAATCTGTAAAACTGCACACTCTGGATAATTGGGCAAATTCACAGAACGGGAAAAAAATGACATGGGCGAAACTGGCTGAAGCAGGCCCAACAGAAGAAAAAAAAAAAAAAAAAGGAAGGCGCTGGGGGTGTGGCCTCACCAGTGGGCTCGCCCGATTCGGAGGAGAGGCTAAGGCAGCCGACGCGAGCCGGGCAGTGCTCGGGCCGGGAGTGGGCTGCTTGCGGGGCCCACGGCAGCGCCTGCTCTCCTCCCGATCCCTCTGGATCGGGAAGGAAGGGCCGACGAGGACCGGCGGGCGGCGAGGCCCGACGGCGACGGCGGCAGGGACGGATCCAGCCGGCGATCGCCGGATCCGGCGTGGCGTGGCTCGGGCGGCGGCGGGCGGCGTGGGCGCGAGCTCGAGCTCCGGCGAAGCTTACCGAGGCGGCGGCGAGGAAGCTTGACGGCGGCGGCTTCCATGGCGGCGGCGCGCTGAGGAGCCGACGAACGGCGGCGGCGGCGCTCATGGCTGGCGGCTGCGGCAAGACGGGAGCGGATCCGGCGGCGGCGGCGCGAGATCTCGGCGGCGGCGGGGCAGCGGAAGCGGGCGGCGGCGACGGACTTCGGCCGCGGGCGCTTGGCGAAGCGGGCGACGGCAGGCATGGGCGGCGCTGGGCTCGCTGGCCGGGCAGCGGCGGCCTTGTGGTGGCTGGGCCACGTGGCGGACGCCGATTGGCGGAGGGCGGCGGAGCGGTGACGTGGCGCCACGGGATTGGTCGGAGCGACGTGTCCGGCGCGGACGGACGCGTCCGGCGGCGCGAGGAGGAAAACTGCTAGGGTTTGGGGGGATTAGACCGCGAAAATGGAAGGGGGGCCTATATATAGGCATAGAGGGAGCTAGGAGAGTCCAAATGAGGAGCGGTTTTCAGCCACGCGATCGTGATCGAACGACCAAGAGCATGGAGGGGAGTTTGGTGGGTTTTGGGCCACTTTGGAAGGGGTGTTGGGCTGCAACTCAAAGAGGGCTTTTGCGGTTACCCGGTTAACCGTTGGAGTACCAAACGACCTCCAAATGGCACGAAACTTGACAGGCGGTCTACCGGTGCTATACCAGGGCCACTTCGCAAACCTCGGGCCATTCCGAGAAAGTTTAATACCCGCACACGAAAAGAGAGAAGAGGGGACGCCGGATGACATAGGAGTGCCGGATTGCAAAACGGACAACGGGGAAAAGGCTCGGATGCATGAGACGAACACGTATGCAAAATGAAATGCACATGATGACATGATATGAAATGCATATGATGACATGGCAAATGCAACACGCAAGCAAATGACATGGCAACGACGGCGAATAACTGGCAGACATCTGGCGCATCGGATCCGGGGCGTTACAACACTCCACCACTACGAGAGGATCTCGTCCCGAGATCTAGGATGGCACCGGAGGGAAAACGGAAGAGGAAGAGAAGAGGTAATACTAAGTTGCTTCTTCGACCAATGAGCGAAACCACGAACCTTGAGAGGTTGAGCAATTAGAGATGAACGAGATTGCGAACAATCTGTTAGAAAAGAGGAACATTACGATAACTTGAAGGTTGAAAGATATGGAAATAAAAGCTTCACGAACGAAAAGAATATGACCACCTCGTTATAATGAGATAGCCAAGGAACAAGAATGACAGAATTTGGACAGCACTCCGGTAGAAAAGAGAAGAAAACTTGATGAGATGAAAAGATATTGAAGAGATGATACAACACTCCGGTTAAATGGATAAGCAAGAAAAAAAACATGATCCTCACAAACGAGGTGATGTGTGAAGAGCACAACATCACAATGCCTCCGTAAGAAAGAATAGAAGATAGATCATTGGAATAAAAGAATGTAGGAGAAAAAGCAAACTTCTGCCAGAAATGAGTTCGGAAAGCACCCTTCCAAGAAGGTTATAACGGAGTTGTTGGAAAACCAACAACGAAAAGAATAAGCTTGTGGCGGGCTTATGAAAACATCTCAAAATTATGAGGTGAGCTTCTGCCACCAACGGAAACAAATGATTGGATTGATATCAACAAGGAGACGAGAAACTTATTTCACCGGGAGGACAAATGAAGAACTTGGGTCATTTATAAGCACCATAAATAGCAACAATCCTTAGGGAAAGCTTTAGGTGAAATATAACCCAAGATAACTCCAACGAAGAAGTTGATTGGTCAAAAAGATCTCTTGAACGAAGAGAAAATGATGGATTTAAAAATGTCGCTCTTGAAAACTTGTGAATCATGGAACATGAACTCAAATTATCAAGAATGACATAATACCACCTCCAAAATATGGTAGAAAGAATTGCACTTCGGAATGCAAGATAAAGAATGCTTGAACTACTCAAAACAAAACATGCGTTGAGCACCATGTTTATTTTAGAGTATAGCTTGACGGATCATAACTTGAAGAGAAATCTTGAAGAACAATTGAAGAATGAAAAGAATCCTTGAGGAACCACCATGAAGAAACTCCGGTATTAAAAGGATGGTGGAAAGAAGGAGAAGTTGAAAACACAAGGTGAACCCTTGCAATGATTTAGATGGAGCTTTTCGCGATGATATAACCGAGAGAACTTGGAACTCTGGGAAAAAGAGAAGATGAAACAAATGAAACCGAGAATTTTAAGGGCCTCCGGAATAAAGAATTAATCACTTGGATGAACAAGAATAAGAATTATGTTATGCTTATCCTTCACCAATTAAATTGATGACCCACAATGGATTTGGCATACTACTTATTCTCGTAGAAAGGATTAAAAGAGATATATCGAAACTTGAGAAGGTCTTCAACGAACAACCGGTAGGATTGGAAAGAACGAATATGATAACAAAGGAAAAAGAATCTGAAGGAACCGCCGATGGGATTTGGAAACGAATGAATTAATATCATAACGAATGAAGTGAAATCTTGAACGAACCACCGTAAGAATTAAACATGATCGAAGTAGGGGTGCATCACCGGTAAGAATTAGCAAATGAACGAAGGTGCTTGAGGGTATTTAGATACATGAGAATGAAGAGAACATGAACTGATTAGAGGATATTTGAACGATTCACCGGTAAGAATTCAAGAACGAGAGCTGAAAGCTGAGAATGAGTAATATTCAGAAATGATGGCCTTCGGAGGAAAGAAATGGAAACAATTCATGAAATGCTCCGGATGGGTGAAAAGAATTCTCACAATCGAAAATAATTATGAGAGGATGGCAACAAGCTAGCACCATGAATCTTGAAGAGAATAGAGCAAGATTAAAGATAAACTCTTCTTCGGTCTTCAAATGATGAGAATGATGATGGGAACCACCTTGAATTGTGGAGATACTCCGGGAGAATGAAAAACAAAGAGGTTGAGCCAACAAGGAAAAATAATTTGAAATCGATCTTGGAAAAAAAGCATTTGACTGATGATAACTCATTCTTACGTCAAACTTGGAGAAGAATTTAGGATAGCTCTGGAAAAATAGAAGAGTCAGGTAAGATCCTGGGAAAAGACCTGTGGGTTAGGGCCCACTAAAAATGAACACTGTTGAAAAGATTTAAAAGAGATGTTGCACCGGTTGAATTAAATGACTTGAATGAGATACCAATCTCGAAATAGCTTGAACGGGTTAAGAATGGAAACACAAATCTTCGAGATATCTTGAGCACTCCGGAATAACAAATAGCGAGAAGTAGAATGATAATGATGTGCACCGGTATGAGAAGACATTAAAATGAGGAAAAAGGAATATGATCAACACTGAAAGCTTGAATTAAATCCACCGAAGAAGAAACAACAATGAAGTATGATGAACTTGAAACTGTTGAGCATCTTCATGGGAAATCACCGTATAAAAACATTGATTGAATAGAATGAAGAGACTTCACATGAATAAATGGATACTTGATAAAGAAATCTGTGTCCTTGAAGAAAAAGGGTGGGAGGGCGGGAAAAACAAAGGCAACTTGGGACGGATGAAACAAACACCGTTGAGAAGAAATGATAATTGGTCTTGCGGATGGGGAGAATGATGGGATCATCTCGAAGAGAAGCACACCGGTTGGAAAAGAATTAACATGACAACCTCAATGATCAAGAAGGATTAACACTCACATAGAAATATGAGAACACCAATTAGGGAAAGGTATGGATTCAACATTTGACATTGAAGCAACTCGAATACCACAACTCAAAACAAAACAAAGGACTTGGCTTGCAGAATAAGCCGGAACAAACATATGATAGAGATTTCGTCCGAAGTTTTCGTGGTGGGGCCTACACGGGCTCAATCGTACAGCACCATCATGTACAAGGCAGTGCACATGACATACTGAAGTGTCCCAGTCGGCATAGCCAAGGACTCTTTAAGACACAACGAGACCATCTGTAAAACCAACCGTGAATAGGCGGACCACTAGACGTTGAACCCCAATTTCATATCATACATCCGTCGGAAAGATATCCTAAGAGCTACTTGAATTCCCACCTATAAAACTCCGAAACTTTACGGTTATGCAATCTGGTGTTGGGGATACAGGGAGCAATATATCTCACCCAAACTAACAATCCCTACATCCAATTGTATCCATCCGTCAACACATAACCAAGAAACCTTCGAAATCGTCTACCTCAACCTTGAAAAGCATCCGTTATACGAGTCATGGCAATACTCCCGTACTCACCTCGAAGATTGGGTTAGCGGGGTTATCTCACCAACAAGCGCATAAAAGAGATTTTCGATGTCGGCGTACTAAACTCGGTATTCGAATCTGCAACGATAAAATTATGACGACAACACCTCGGAGCTCAACTCCGGGACACCGCCACAACCCCTAAATGTCGGGAGGCACCAAGACAATGTTGTCATCATAAAACCATCGAACGATTCTAAGATACCAGCGTGATCCTAAAAAAATTTAGTGAAATTTGAGAAGAGAAGAGTCAAAACTCTACGTCAGATTCCTCACCGAAGGTCGAAGGACTGGGGAGTAAAAAGAATTCCTAAACTCTCCGATATATATAATCCTAAATGACTCAAAACATTTTTCTAGACACAACTCGCCGCTAAAACGATCAAGCGGTGGGGCTCCTAAGGTCGGGAAGGCTCGATTACCAACTTGTAGCGCCTCGATGCGGCTATATCTCCCACGTGTCGAAGCACGACTTAGAGGCATAACCGCATTGAAAGCAATGTCGCAAGTGAGGTAATCTTCACACAACCCATGTAATACATAAGGAAAGAGATACATAGTTGGCTTACAATCGCCACTTCACACAATTACATGAATAAAGCATTACATCATCCGATTACAATCAAGGTCCGACTACGGAACCAAAATAAAAGAAGAACCCCAAATGTGACAAAGGTCCCCGATCGACCCCAACCGGGCTCCACTCTTGACCAACTAGAACGAAACAACACAAAGGGCAAGATCTTCATCGAGCTCCTCCTTGAGCTTGGTTGCGCCACCTTTCGGTAACATAGGCACCGCAAACTGGTTTAGGAAGTATCCGGTGAGCCACGAGGACTCAAACAATCCCATTACCATGGGTATCAAGACTAGCAAAGCTTAATGGGAAAGGAAGGGGTAAAGTGGTGAGATTGCAGCAGCGACTAAGCATGATGTGGTGGCTAACATACGCAAATGAGAGCGAGAAGAGAAACAAGTGGAACGGTCGTGAAGCTAGCAATGATCAAGAGGTGATCCCGAACACCTACTTACGTCAAGCATAACCCGAAACAGTGTTCACTTCTCGGACCACGAGAAGAGACCATCTGACTACACACTTGGTTGATGCGTTTTAATTCGGATCAAGTGTCAAGTTGTCTACAACTGGACATTAACAAATTCCCATCTGCCACATAACGCGGGCACGGCTCTCGAAAGTTTATACCTGCAGGGTGTCCCAACTTAGCCCATGACAAGCTCTCGCGATCATCGAAGGAATAGACCTTCACCCGAGACACTCCGATCGGACTCGGTATCCGGTACATCAAGACATTTCGACAATGGTAAAACAAGACCAGCAAGACCTCCGGTGTGCCGACATCCCGATAGTAGCCGCGTATCTCGTCTCGAGCCACGACCGGATGAGCAATCCGCATAACTAAAACCAGACCTCAAGTTTCCACGAGGGGCGCGCAAAGGGCTCTAGTTTGGACCAACACTTAGACAAGCATTGGCCGGGGGCTGAATAAAAGATGACCCTTGGGTTAATTACTCCCAAGGAAAAGTAGGTGGTGGTGAGGCAAATGGTAAAAGGCAATGTTGGGCCTTCTTTGGACAAGTTTTATTCAAAGCGAACTGTCAAGGGGTCCCATAAATCACCCGACCGCGTAAGGGACGCAAAATCCGGGAACATAACACCGGTATGACGGAAACTAGGCGGCAAGAGTGGAACAAAACACAAGGCATAAGGCCGAGCCTTCCACCCTTTACCAAGTATATAGATGCATTAATAATATAAAAGATATTGTGATATCCCAACCAAAATCCTGTCCACCATGGAGAAATCTTCAACTTCACCGCAACTAGCAACGCTATAAGAGGGCTGAGCAAAGCGGGAACATAGCCAAACAATGGTTTGCATAGGAAAGGTGTCAAAGGTTAGGGGTTCATGGCAATATGGGATGGCTGGTCAAGCAGTAATAGGTAGCGCAAACATAGCGAAAGAGCGAGGCAACTAGCATAGCAATGATAGTAGTGAGATCGTGGTAGCGGTCATCTTGCACGAAATCCCGCTAGGAAGAAGAACGAGTCCATGAAGAAGACGAACGGACGTGGTCGAACGAATCCTCACAACTCCGGAACGAAACCGAAGCTAACGAGAGAAGCAAACAGGAAAGAAGCAAACAACATAGTAAACAACCATCACATAAGCATGGCATGATGCACAAACAAGTATGATGCATGTCCGGTTTAATGAGGCATGGCATGGCATGGCAAAGTGCAACAAACAACACTACAAATTAAGTGGAGCTCAATATGCAACGAGTTGCATATTGACGAAACACCACATCCGAGTTATTTAGTTCGCTCTCGTTTAGGAACACAACAATGTTAAATGTTGTTAAACATGTCAAGGGGTGAAGCATAATAAAACTACCTATCTAGGCAAGTTTAAATGAGGCCGGAACAACAAACAACAATTCCGGAAAAACCTCATGAGCAATATTCGAATTTGGTACTGTTCTGCCCTAAACACAATTTTAATGTTGTTAAACATGCAAGATGAGTGCACCATGTTAAACTAGGCAAAATTCTACCCCATTTACATATAAAGTTTATTAAATTCGGAGTTACGGTTAATTGGTTATGAAATAAATCATTTTAGCATGGCATTGGAGCAAATTTAAACAAACATCATTTTAAACATTTTAAACATGGATGAAAGTTGCATATTATGAAACTAGATGAAAAACTAGTCATTTTACATATATAAATTATTTTAATCCGATGCACCAATTGTGAGTTATTAAATGCATGATGTATGAGGGGCTAATCTGTAAAACTGCACACTCTGGATAATTGGGCAAATTCACAGAACGGGAAAAAAATGACATGGGCCGAAACTGGCTGAAGCAGGCCCAACAGAAGAAAAAAAAAAAAAAAAAGGAAGGCGCTGGGGGTGTGGCCTCACCCAGTGGGCCTGGCCCGGTTCGGAGGAGAGGCCAAGGCAGGCCGACGCGGAGCTGGGCCGGTGCTCTGGGCCGGGGAGTGGGCCGGCTTGCGGGGCCCACGGCAGCGCCTCGCTCTCCTCCCGATCCCTCCTGGATCGGGGAAGGAAGGGCCGACGAGGACCGAAGGCGGTGCGGCGAGGCCCGAACGGCGACGGCGAGGCCGGATCCGGCGGCGATCGCCGGATCCGGCGTGGCGTGGCTCGGGCGGCGGCGCGGGCGGCGTGGGCGCGGAGCTCGAGCTCCGCGAAGCTTCTACCGAGGCGGCGGCGAGGAAGCGACGGCGGCGGCTTCCATGGCGGCGGGCGCTGGCGAGCCGGCGAACGGCGGCGGCGCGCGCTCATGGTGGCGGCAGCGCGACGGGGAGCGGGATCCGGCGGCGGCGGCGCGAGATCCCGGCGGCGGCGGGCTGCGGAAGCGGGCGGTATGAGACGGGGCCTTCGGCGCGACGGCGAAGGGCGAAGCGGCAGGCGCAGGGCGTGGCTGGGCTGGCGGCGGCGGCTTGTGGTGGCTGGGGCCACGTGGGCGACGCCGATTAGCGGAGGGCGGCGGAGCGGTGACGTGGCGCCACGGGATTGGTCGGAGCGACGTGTCCGGCGCGGACGGACGCGTCCGGCGGCGCGAGGAGGAAAACTGCTAGGGTTTGGGGGGATTAGACCGCGAAAATGGAAGGGGGGCCTATATATAGGCATAGAGGGAGCTAGGAGAGTCCAAATGAGGAGCGGTTTTCGGCCACGCGATCATGATCGAACGACCAAGAGCATGGAGGGGAGTTTGGTGGGTTTTGGGCCACTTTGGAAGGGGTGTTGGGCTGCAACTCAAAGAGGGCTTTTGCGGTTACCCGGTTAACCGTTGGAGTACCAAACGACCTCCAAATGGCACGAAACTTGACAAGGCGGTCTACGGTGCTATACCAAGGCCACTTGGCAAACCTCGGGCCATTCCGAGAAAGTTTAATACCCGCACACGAAAAGAGAGAAGAGGGGACGCCGGATGACATAGGAGTGCCGGATTGCAAAACGGACAACGGGGAAAAGGCTCGGATGCATGAGACGAACACGTATGCAAAATGAAATGCACATGATGACATGATATGAAATGCATATGATGACATGGCAAATGCAACACGCAAGCAAATGACATGGCAACGACGGCGAATAACTGGCAGACATCTGGCGCATCGGATCCGGGGCGTTACAACCAACAACTTCACCGCCTTCATCACCAACTCTTCCCCCCTCTATGCAGCGGTGTAACCCCTCTCTTACCCGCTGTAATCTCTACTTAAACATGGTGCTCAATGCTATATATTATTTCCCAATGATGTATGGCTATCCTATGATGTTTGAGTAGATTTGTTTTGTCCTATGGGTTAATTGATGATCGTGATTGGTTTGAGTTGCATGTTTTATTATTGGTGCTGTCCTATGGTGCTCTCCGTGTCGTGCAAGAGTGAGGGATCCCCGCTGTAGGGTTTGCAATATGTTCATGATTTGCTTATGGTGGGTGGCGTGAGTGACAGAAGCACAGACCCGAGTAAGTAGGTTGTTTGCGTATGGGATAAAGGGGACTTGATACTTTAATGCTATGGTTGGGTTTTACCTTAATGATCTTTAGTAGTTGCGGATGCTTGCTAGAGTTCCAATCATAAGTGCATATGATCCAAGAAGAGAAAGTATGTTAGCTTATGCCTCTCCCTCAAATAAAATTGCAATAGTGATTATCGGTCTAAGTTATCGATTGCCTAGGGACAAATAACTTTCTCGTGATAAAAAGCTCTCTACTAATACTTACTTTATTGCTTCTTTATCTAAACAACCCCTACTTTTTATTTACGTGCTCTTTATTATCTTGCAAACCTATCCAACAACACCTACAAAGTACTTCTAGTTTCATACTTGTTCTAGGTTAAGCAAACACTAAGCGTGCGTAGAGTCGTATCAGTGGCAGATAGGACTTGAGAGAATATTTGTTCTACCTTTAGCTCCTCGTTGGGTTCGACACTCTTACTTATCGAAAGAGGCTACAATTATCCCCTACCCTTGTGGGTTATCACCAGTTGCCGATAACTGCTACAAAACATGATCATCTCATACAACAATTTATATATCATCACGTCTTGACCATATCACATCACAACAAGCCATGCAAAAACAAGTTAGACGTCCTCTACTTTGTTGTTGCAAATTTTAAGTGGCTGCTACGGGCTTAGCACGAACCGTTCTTACCTACACATCAAAAACCACAATGATTTTTCATCAAGTGTGCTATTTTAACCTTCAACAAGGACCGAGCGTAGTCACACTCGATTCAACTAAAGCTGGAGAAACAGACAGCCACTAGCCACCTGTGTGCGAAGCACGGCGGTAGAACCAGTCTCATGAACGCGGTCATGTAATGTCGGTCTGGCTGCTTCATCCAACAATACCGCCGAATCAAAGTTATGACATGCTGGTAAGCAGTATGACTATTATCGCCCACAACTCTTTGTGTTCTACTCGTGCATATAACATCTACGCATAGACCTGGCTCGGATGCCACTGTTGGAGAATGTAGTATTTCAAAAAAATCCTACAATCACGCAAGATCTATCCAGGAGAAGCATAGCAATGAGCGGGGAGAGTGTGTCCACGTACCCTCATAGACCAAAAGCGGAAGCGTTTAGTGACGCGGTTGATGTAGTTGAACGTCTTCGTGATCCAACCGATCAAGTACCGAACGCACGGCACCTCCGCGATCTGCACACGTTCAGCTCGGTGACGTCCCTCGAACTCTAGATCCAGATGAGGCTGAGGGAGAGTTTCGTTGGCACGACGGCATGGTGACGGTGATGATGAAGTTACCGACGCAGGGCTTCGCCTAAGCACTACGAGAATATGACCGAGGTGGAAAACTGTGGAGGGGGGCACCGCAGATGGCTAAAGATCAACTTGTGTGTATATGGGGTGCCCCCTCCCTCGTATATAAAGGAGGGGAGGAGGAGGCCGGACGGCCAGAAGGGGAGCGCCAAGGGGGGAGGAATTCTACTCCTAGTAGGAGTAGGTTTCCTCCTTTCCTAGTCTAAGTAGGAGAAAGGGGGAAGGAGGAAGAGGAGAGAAAGAAGGAGGGGGGCGCCGCCCCCTCCCCTTGTCCAATTCGGATTGGGGATAGGGGGGCGTGCGCCACCTCCTGGCCAGCCCTCTCTCTTCTCCACTAAGGCCCATGAGGCCCAATGGCTTCCCCCCGGCCCCCCTTGGGGGGGGGGGGTCCGGTAACCCCCAGTACTCCGAAACTTATCCGATACGACCCGAACCATTCTGGTTTCTGAATATAACCTTCCAATATATGAATCTTTATGTCTCGACCATTTCGAGACTCCTCGTCATGTCCGTGATCTCATCCGGGACTCAGAACAACCTTCAGTACATCAAATCACATAAACTCATAATACCAATCGTCATCGAACGTTAAGCATGCGAACCCTACGGGTTCGAGAACTATGTAGACATGACCGAGACACATCTCCGGTCAATAACCAATAGCGGAACCTGGATGCTCATATTGACTCCTACATATTCTATGAAGATCTTTATCGGTCAAACCGCATAACAATATACGTTGTTCCCTTTGTCATCGGTATGTTACTTGCACGAGGTTCGATCGTCGGTATCATCATACCTAGTTCAATCTCGTCACAGGCAAGTCTCTTTACTCATTCTTTAATGCATCATCCCGCAACTAACTCATTAGTCACATTGCTTGCAAGGCTAATAGTGATGTGCATTACCGAAGGGCACAGAATTACCTCTCCGACAATCAGAGACACAAATCCTAATCTCGATCTATGCCAACTCAACAAACACCATCGGAGACACCTGTAGAGCATCTTTATAATCACCCAGTTACGTTGCGACGTTTGATAGCACACTAAGTGTTCCTCCGGTATTCGGGAGTTGCATAATCTTATAGTCATAGGAACATGTATAAGTCATGAAGAAAGCAATAGCAATAAACTAAACGATCATAGTGCTAAGATAACGGATGGGTCTTGTCCATCACATCGTTCTCTAATGATGTGGTCCCGTTCATCAAATGACAACACATGTCTATGGCTAGCAAACTTAACCATCTTTGATTAACGAGCTAGTCTAGTAGAGGCATACTAGGGATACTCTGTTTGTCTATGTATTCGCACATGTACTAAGTTTCCAGTTAATACAATTCTAGCATGAATAATAAAAATTTGTCATGATATAAGGAAATATAAATAACAACTTTATTATTGCCTCTAGGGCATATTTCCTTCAACGGGCAGGCAGATGCAGGCGTGTGCGATATACGGCATGCAGTTCACTTGGGTAAGCTGTTTGTGATGAGGCGAAACAACAGAAACGGGCAGCCAGATGAAGGTGTGTGTGATATACGGCATACAATTCACTCGGATGAACTGTTTGCGTTGAGCCAGGAGACCAGAAATGGTTCAACTTAACAAGATGTGTGTGATACGCGGCAAACAGGTCTGTAATCAGAAACATGTGGGAAGATCGATAACAACATAGACGATTCCTGTTAACAAGCCGTGTGTGTTGTGAGCAAACGATTGCTGGTATACAATTGTGAGTGATTGATGAAAACATCACCGACGGGTTCCATTGTTTAGTCCGTGTGCGATGTGATTTTCTTTGTCCGCATAATACCTATGCTCTGTCTATAGAGCATCAACCTATATACTTAAAAAGACAGCACTGCATAACCAAATTAAGCATACAATTACACAAGTGACTACACACATAACATTTCCACACACCAAAGTAAGTAATTACATGCATACTAAACTAGGAGAAACGAGGATATAATCATCTACTTCTTGTTGCAACGATGCTTGCCATTGCTCTGCTTCCAGCTGGATCCCTGGCCGTTTTGGGGAAGGAGGCACTTCCTCATGTCAACGATCCGCCTGTACATGTCGTAGCTCGTGTACACCTCCTTGGCCGCATACACGACATGAGCTTTATCGAGTTTCTCCATCCATGCCGAGTGCCAGGCACGCTTGTCCTTGTTGAAGGAATCCTTCATGTCTCTGTAGTAGGGGTCAATGATGGCCTCGGCGAGGTGAATCAGCAAGTCCTTCTCATGCTCCTTGCTGCCCCAGATCTTGTATTGGCCATGATTGTCGACAAGATTCTGGCAGGCGATGCCCGAATTCTCGAGCGCCTTTACATCATTGGTGATGTCCACCGAAGCGAACATGCAGTGGGGGCTGTTGACAAACCTGGCAAAACGCTCGCAAGGCCTTGTGGCAAGGCAGTAGTGGTAGACGAGGATGTGGTGGTGCACGCACATCTGGGCGACGACGGCCTTGGGACAAGACCCGGCACGAGCGTGGGTGTACTCGAGGTCGAACCCGACCACCTTGTACTTCTCGGCAAGCAACATCTCCATGATGTGGATGGAATGCTCTGATAACCCACAAGTGTAGGGGATAATTGTAGCCTCTTTCGATAAGTAAGAGTGTCGAACCCAACGAGGAGCTAAAGGTAGAACAAATATTCTCTCAAGTCCTATCTGCCACTGATACGACTCTACGCACACTTAGTGTTCGCTTTACCTAGAAGAAGTATGAAACTAGAAGTACTTTGTAGGTGTGATAGGATAGGTTTGCAAGATAATAAAGAAAATGTAAATAAAAAGTAGGGGTTGTTTAGATGAAGACACAACTAAGTTAGTTTAGTAGAGAGCTTTTTGTCACGAGAAAGTTATTTGTCCCTAGGCAATTGATAACTAGACCGGTAATCACTATTGCAATTTTATTTGAGGGAGAGGCATAAGCTAACATACTTTCTCTTCTTGGATCATATGCACTTATGATTGGAACTCTAGCAAGCATCCGCAACTACTAAAGACCATTAAGGTTAAACCCAACCATAGCATTAAAGCATCAAGTCCCCTTTATCCCATACGCAAATAACCTACTTACTCGGGTATGTGCTTCTGTCACTCACACCACCACCATAAGCAAATCATGAACATATTGCAAACCCTACAACGGGAATCCCTCGCACTTGCGCGACACGGAGAGCACCATAGGACAGCACCAATAATAAAACATGCAACTCAAACCAATCACGATCATCAATTAACCCATAGGACAAAACGGATCTACTCAAACATCATAGGACAGCCATACATCATTGGGAAATAATATATAGCGTTGAGCACCATGTTTAAGTAGAGATTACAGCGGGTAAAAGATAGGTTACACCGCTGCATAGAGGGGGAAGAGTTTGTGATGAGGGCGGTGAAGTTGTTGGTGTAGATCGCGATGATGATGATGGCCCCCGGCAGCGCTCCGGCGCCACCAGAAGCAAGGGAGAGAGAGCCCCCCCCCCCTTCTTCTTCTTCTTCCTTGACCTCCTCCTTAGATGGGAGAAGGGTTTCCCCTCTAGTCCTTGACTCCCATGGCGTGGGAGGGACGAGAGCCCCTCCGAGATTGGATCTGTCTCTCTATCTCTCTCTATTTCTGCGTTCCCTGATTCTGCCCTGGCACCGTTTCTTTTATATCTGGAGATCCGTAACTCCGATTGGATTGAAACCTTCGCCCAAATATTTTTCCAAAAATTAGCTTTCTTGTGGCCAAAGTAGAGCATCAACCGCCTTACGAGGGGCCCACAAGGGTGGGGGCACGCCCACTTGGAGTGGTGGCGTGGGCCACCCTCGTGGCCCACCTCGGGCACCGTCTCGCGTTGATTCTTCCTCCCAAAAATCACAAATATTCCAAAATAATTCTCCGTCCGTTTTATCCCGTTTGGACTCTGTTTGATATTGGATTTCTGCGAAACATAAAACATGCAACAAACAGGCTGCTTTGAGCCTTTGGATCAATATGTTAGTCCCAAAAATAGTATAAAAAGTTGCCAAAAGTATATGAAAGTTGAATAATATTGGCATGGAACAATCAAAAATAATAGATGCGACGGAGACGTATCAGCATCCCCAAGCTTAATTCCTGCTCGTCCTCGAGTAGGTAAATGATAAAAAAAGATAATTTTTGATGTGGAATGCTACCTAGCATAATCTTGATCATATGTCTAATCATGGCATGAATATTAAGACATGAGTGATTCAAAGCAATAGTCTATCATTTGACATAAGAACAATAATACTTCGAGTATACTAATAAAGCAATAATGTCTTTTCAAAACAACATGGCCAAAGAAAGTTATCCCTACAAAATCATATAGTCTGGCTGTTACTCTATCTTCATCACACAAAGTATTTAATCATGCACAACCCCGATGACAAGCCAAGCAATTGTTTCATATTTTAGTAATCTCAAACCTTTTCAACTTTCACGCAATACATGAGCGTGAGCCATGGACATAACACTATATGTGGAATAGAATGGTGGTTGTGGAGAAGACAAAAAAGGAGAAGATAGCCTTACATCAACTAGGCGTATCAACGGGCTATGGAGATGCCCATCAATAGATATCGATGTGAGTGAGTAGGGATTTCCATGCAACGGATGCACTAGAGCTATAAGTGTATGAAAGCTCAAACTGAAAACTAAGTGGGTGTGCATCAAACTTGCTTGCTCATGAAGACCGCCCATCATCGGAATATACAAGCCAAGTTCTATAATGAAAATTCCCACTAGTATATGAAAGTGATAACATAGGAGGCTCTCTCTATGAAGAACATGGTGCTACTCTGAAGCACAAGTGTGGTAAAAGGATAGTAACATTGCCCCTTCTCTATTTTTCTCTCATTTTTTATTTTCTCTTTTTTAGCTATTTATTATTATTATTATTATTTGGTGGGCTTCTTTGGCCTCTTTTTTTATTTGGGCTTCTTTGGCCTCTTTTATTTTTCATAAAGTCCGGAAACTCATCCCGACTCGTGGGGGAATCATAGTCTCCATCATCCTTTCCTCACTGGGGCAATGCTCTAATAATGATGATCATCACACTTTTATTTACTTACAACTCAATATATAGGATAAATATATGACTCTATATGATGCCTCCGGCGGTGTACCGGGATGTGCAATGATCTAGCGTAGCAATGACATCAAACATCATGCTAGCTATCTTATGATCATGCAAAGCAATATGACAATGAATGCTCAAGTCATGTATATGATGATGATGGAAGTTGCATGGCAATATATCTCGGAATGGCTATGGAAATGCCATGATAGGTAGGTATGGTGGCTGTTTTGAGGAAGGTATATGGTGGGTGTATGGTACCAGCGAAAGTTGTGCGGCACAAGAGAGGCTAACAATGGTGGAAGGGTGAGAGTGCGTATAATCCATGGACTCAACATTAGTCATAAAGAACTCATATACTTATTGCAAAAATCTACAACCCATTGAAAACAAAGTACTACGCGCATGGTCCTAGGGGGATAGATTGGTAGGAAAAGACCATCGCTCGTCCCCGACCGCCACTCATAAGGAAGACAATCAATAAATAAAATTGTGCTCGAACTTCATCACAAAGCGGTTCACCATACGTGCATGCTACGGGAATCACAAACCTCAACACAAGTATTTCTACTAATCCACAGTCACCCACTAGCATGACTCTAATATCACCACCTTTATATCACAAAACTATTGCAAGGAATCAAACATATCATATTCAGCGATCTACAAGTTTATGTAGGATTTTATGACTAACCATGTGAATGACCAATTCCTGTCATCTCTCTAAATAGATATAAGTGAAGCAAGATAGTTTAATTCTTTCTACAAAAGATATGCCCACGCTCTAACAAATATAAGTGAAGCAAAAGAGCATTCTACAAATGGCGGTTTTCTATGTGAAGAGAAACAGGCAATCCAAACTTCAAATGATATAAGTGAAGCACATGAAGCATTCTATAAATCAACCAGGGACTATCTCGTATCAGCATGGTGCATAAAAGAAAAGTGAAAACTAAATGCAAAAGACGCTCCAAGACTTGCACATATCGCATGAACGAAACGAATCCGAAAACATACCGATACTTGTTGAAGAAAGAGGGGATGCCTTCCGGGGCATCCCCAAACTTAGACGCTTGAGTCTGCTTGAATATTTACTTGAGGTGCCTCGGGCATCCCCAAGCTTTAGCTCTTGCCTTTCTTCCTTTTCCTCATATCGAGACCTCCTCGATCAAACACTTCATCCACACAAAACTTCAACAGAAAACTCGGTAAGATCCGTTAGTATAATAAAGCAAACCACTATTCTATGTACTGTAGCAAACCAATTCATATTTTGTTTTTGCATTGTGTCTACTGTAATATAACTTTTTCATGGCTTAATCCACTGATAGAGATTGATAGTTTCATCAAAACAAGCAAACTATGCATCAAAAACAGAATCTGTCAAAAACAGAACAGTCTGTAGCAATCTGAACATTCACCATACTTATGGTACCCCAAAAATTATAAATTTGTACAGCAAGACAGTACAAAAAGAATCAGAACCATTTGACATTCCAGCAAAAAATGTAAAATCGCGCACTACAGCCAAAGTTTCTGTCCTGCACCGTACAAACCAACAAGCATTGTAAACATCCTAAAGGCAAACCTTGGCACATTATGTTTATAATACAATGGAATTATACAAGGGGATAATTATTTTTGATGAAAAGTTTCTGTAATTAAGATTCACAAAGTTTCCGTGAGCATGAACAAAGTTCAAGGAGCTCAATGCTTGTCTCTCTCACTTTCACTTTCCTTTTTGAAAAGTTTTTGGTTCCCCTCTTATTTTTTTTGTTTTTAAACTATATAAAAGCACTCAACAGAAATAAATGACTCTCTAAAACTTTTAGGTTGTCTCCCTGGCAGCGCTTTCTTTAAAGCCATTAAGCTAGGCATATAGTGCTCAAGTAATGGATCCACCCGGATCCCAAGGTATATCAAAGCCACTTTTAATTAACAATGATTTGTAATTTAGTAGTGAGCACAAAGTAACACATATCATGCAACAACAAAGTCTAACTCTCTTCCTATGCATCGGCATGTCATAAAAGAACAATTCATGTGCACCAAGTAAAGGCCAATGCATAGTATAAACAGTTTCTTGCAATTCTATCGTATTGGAAACATAGAGAGGTGGAGATATAGTTCCTCTCTCATAATAATTGCAAGTAGGAGCAGCAAGCACATGCATATTATATCTATCAAAATCATCATGTGCAATGATAAAAGGCAACCCATCAATATAATCCTTAATAAGCACAAACTTCTCTGATATAGTGTAGTTTGGAGAATTCAAAAAGATAATAGGACTATGCATGGGTGCAATAGCAACAATTTCATGTTTAACATAAGGAACTATATCAAGTTCATCTCCATAAGCATAATTCATATTGGCATCTTGGCCACAAGCATAGCAAGTATCATCAAAAAGGGATATTTTAAGATAATCAACGGGATCATAACAATCATCATAGCAATCATCCTTCGGTAAGCACGAAGGGGAATTAAACAATATATGAGTTGAAGAGTTACTCTCATTAGAAGGTGGGCACGGGTAGCTAATCCGCTCTTCCTCCTTTTGTTCTTCGCTCTCCTCATCATCTTTTTCATCCAATGAGCTCACAGTTTCATCAATTTCTTCTTCCATAGCTTCCTGCAAAATATTAGTCTCTTCTTGGACAGCGGAGACTTTCTCAATAAATGCATCAATATTGGAATTGTATTCATAATTTTCATAGCAATATCTAAGTATAGCAAAATTTTCAGGTCTATAAACTGAATCATCAAAATCATCAAACTCTTTAAACATAGATTCAATCTCATAAGCACCCATAAAAGCAACAAATTCTTCTGTTTGTTCCACATCATAGTAATCATATATACCATTAGCATAAGAAACTAAGGTTTTATTATCATTACATTTGCATGAAACGGGAAGGTGTGGAGCCTTCATCCTAGAGCAACAAGTATAATCATATCTCAAGCATAGTTGCCTAGCATACCAATACAACATATAAATTTGATCCCATAATAGTTTCCCTTTTTGTGTCAAGCGATAATCCCTTAAGTATTCACGTTGATCCAACGTGTCTCCCATAACATAGTTGAATGGGGTTTTCTCAGGATTATCAAAGTAGTACATAATTTCTTTCACATAACGAGCATCGAGGGTTTTAGGAGGTCCCCATCTCCATGAGTAGCAAATACACCTAATTTTTTTGGTATTTCGTGTCCCATATCCATAGCTAAAGATGGAGAACAACTTAGAACAACAAATAAAAATTACTTAGTGGTAAAGCAAACAAGCACATGCGAGAATATTCACCCCACGCTATGACTCCCCAGCAACGGCGCCAGAAAAAGGTCTTGATAACCCATAAGTGTAGGGGATAATTGTAGCCTCTTTCGATAAGTAAGAGTGTAGAACCCAACGAGGAGCTAAAGGTAGAACAAATATTCTCTCAAGTCCTATCTGCCACTGATACGACTCTACGCACGCTTAGTGTTCGCTTTACCTAGAACAAGTATGAAACTAGAAGTACTTTGTAGGTGTGATAGGATAGGTTTGCAAGATAATAAAGAACACGTAAATAAAAAGTAGGGGCTGTTTAGATGAAGACACAACTAAGTTAGTTCTAGTAGAGAGCTTTTTGTCACGAGAAAGTTATTTGTCCCTAGGCAATCGATAAATAGACCGGTAATCACTATTGCAATTTTATTTGAGGGAGAGGCATAAGCTAACATACTTTCTCTTCTTGGATCATATGCACTTATGATTGGAACTCTAGCAAGAATCCGCAACTACTAAAGATCATTAAGGTAAAACCCAACCGTAGCATTAAAGCATCAAGTCCCCTTTATCCTATACGCAAACAACCTACTTACTCGGTGCGTGTACATCACTCACGCCACCCACCATAAGCAAATCATGAACATATTGCAAACCCTACAGCGGGAATCCCTCATGCTTGCGCGACACGGAGAGCACCATAGGACAACACCAATAATAAAACATGCAACTCAAACCAATCACGATCATCAATTAACCCATAGGACAAAATGGATCTACTCAAACATCATAGGATAGCCATACATCATTGGGAAATAATATATAGCGTTGAGCACCATGTTTAAGTAGAGATTACAACGGGTAAAAGAGAGGTTACACCTCTGCATAGAGGGGGAAGAGTTGGTGATGAGGGCGGTGAAGTTGTTGGTGTAGATCGCGATGATGATGATGGCCCCCGACAGCGCTCCGGCACCACCGGAAGCAAGGGGGAGAGAGCCCCCTTCTTCTTCTTCTTCTTCTTCTTCTTCATTGACCTCCTCCCTAGATGGGAGAAGGGTCTCCCCTCTGGTCCTTGACTCCCATGGCGTGGGAGGGGCGAGAGCCCCTCCGAGATTGGATCTGTCTCTCTGTCTCTCTCTGTTTCTGCGTTTCCTGATTCTGCCCTGGCATCATTTCTTTTATATCTGGAGATCCGTAACTCCGATTGGATTGAAACCTTAGCCCAGATATTTTTCCAAAAAATTAGCTTTCTTGCGGCCAAAGTAGAGCATCAACCGCCTTACGAGGGGCCCACGAGGGTGGGGGACGCGCCCACATGGAGTGGTGGCGTGGGCCACCCTCGTGGCCACCTCGGGCACCGTCTCGCGTTGATTCTTCCTCCCAAAAATCACAAATATTCCAAAATAATTCTCCGTCCGTTTTTATCCCGTTTCAACTCCGTTTGATATTGGGTTTCTGCGAAACATAAAACATGCAACAAACAGAACTGCTTTGGGCCTTTGGATCAATATGTTAGTCCCAAAAATAGTATAAAATGTTGCCAAAAGTATATGAAAGTTGAATAATATTGGCATGGAACAATCAAAAATTATAGATACGACGGAGACGTATCATGCTCCACCCAGACCGGGTCGTTGGTGTACACCACCAGAGGTCCGTGAACCTTCTGTGGGTATCCACCATGGCATGCATGGTGAACTGTTGCTCGTCGTCGGCAGCCGCTCGGAGCGCCATTGGAGCCGCGCGGGATACCCTCTAAGAATTTGTCGTGGTGGGTGTGCCTCTTTGCAGTGGTGGGGCGCGATCGAAAGGTTGAAGAGACACAAGGGTTAAATGGCCACTGTAATAAATGAGGGCCGGCCAGCCTGTAATCGTCACGTCTTGTCACGACGTTCATAGCGCAGGATTCCAGTGCACGCTTGACAACACTGCAGCGCACGCGTTTCCTTTGACCATGCGTGGGCTCGAAGAGGCACCAAATGTATCGTCGGTCAGCCTGTTCCCGCGCTACAGTGCAGTTTACCGCGCAAGCTTCCCGTCCGGCTAGTTTAGCCACGTGTCGGCTAGAAGAGGGACAAATCGTGGGCGTTTATTGGCAAAAAGCTTTGTAAAAACAAAGTGTGTGGAATGACTTCGGTCATAAGTTTACCCGTGGGTGATGAGGTCAAAGTTACACAGAAGGGTTATGATGGACACTCGAGTGCGATAATTAATTCTGTGCTCTACAGGGCACACGGTTGAAGCAACCAACTGTGTGCAATAATGTCGAAGATCGCAGTCGAGTTAGCTATACAGATCGTGTGCTGTGAGATCAACAAGGTAAACAGATTCGAGAATGGTTAATAAAATATAAGACCATTGCATTATATTAAGGCCAATGGTTACCACTCTAGATGAAATAGTTGATGCACTTAATTTGGTACCTGATTTAGCCGAGCAAGATATGATGCGATGTTATGGGAGGTTGGTACTTAATGATCGTCT
Organism: Aegilops speltoides; assembly: GCA_021437245.1. Lineage (NCBI taxonomy): Eukaryota > Viridiplantae > Streptophyta > Magnoliopsida > Poales > Poaceae > Aegilops > Aegilops speltoides. Next base: position 179,532,053 of record CM038142.1, read on the forward strand.
GTTTCAAGCTTCGATGGAGTTGCCCATCACCATGAGGAAGACGTGGTTGCTAATGTTGCCTTGAAGAATGAAGCTTTGCGATATGTGTGTGTTCTTGTATGTCTTGTTAAACTTGGAACTATGTATGAGCTAGTGTTTGGAACTATCTTATTGTTTGAATGTATCATATTTATGTCTATGTACTATTTGGAACTATCATATTCAAGTCCGTGTACTGTTTGGAATTGTCATATTGTTTGGAATATCTATGAACTATCATAAGTACATGTGTTGAGTCTATCGTATTTGTTGTATCGATGAATATTTGATGCTGAAATATTGTTTGGAACTATCATTTTTTTGAGTCTATGTACCTATGAACTAGTGGTGTGCACAGTTTGGAACTAGTATCATATTTGAGTGTATGTATTGTTCGTTATTGTCTACAATTTGAATGTTATTATAAGAGAATATTGTTCTTATGTGACCATTAGTGCTGTTGTGATTCATTTCTAGAATATTTATTCTTTGCACTACTATATATTCACTCCATTTTACAGTCACATGTGAGACGATTTCATTTTTTAGTCATGTAGAACAAGGTATAATCTTCTTTGTAATATAGCTATTGCAATTCCAAAGTTTGTCATCCAAACAAATTTTGGCATTGTAACCTCAAAGATATTTGAAGGGTCAATTTAGTGAACAAGCAAACCGACGAATTTGTATTTGTGCCATTTTCAGTTTTCTCATTGGATTGGAGCTCCAGTCCAATCCGTAGTACGAACATCCAAACAACGAAACTACTATGTGAACGACTTCGGCCGTGTTCGGAGTCCCTCTGCTCCAGACTCAGCTCGTGGAGTTGGCGGAGCTGCAGGCTAAAATAATGAAGTTGGAAAATAGATGCTTCGTAGATCCTATAATTTCACGGAGCTGGTGGATAGCCGAACAGGACCTTTATCTGGTGGAGCTGTGGATGGTAGAGGATTGAATGGTGATAGTCAGTTTTTCTCTATGCATAGACGGCTTTTTAAAAAAAAAAACCTATGCATGGACGGTTGATGCGCTGTACCGTGCACAAATCGTTCAGATTCTACCGTGTGTGTAGCAGCGTTCTCCAAACAAAGCGCTAGGGTTGTTGTAACTTTGAACATCCAGGCCGGGTCTCCGTACAGATTGAGCAGATGAGCGTTCATTTCGAAATGCGACCGTTCGTGGTCCACCAATAACTTCCCGCTCAAAAACCCCAAATACCCCAACTCCTACCACAATCCCCGCTCCTCCCAGATCCCATGGAAGCCCTACCCACCTGCTCCAGAATCTTCTAGAACGTCTTCCTTCCTCCGTCGCCATGAACCGCTGCGAGCTCACCGACCCCCCCTTCCGCGACGTCTCCAACCTCGGCACCCCAAAACCTAACCCCAACTCTCCCTCCCCGCTCTTCTTCACCGCCTCCAAAACACCACTCCCTGTCCCCACCCCGAGACCCCTGGTCCGCAGGAGGCCCCTCGCCGGCGCTGCGACCCCTACGCCCATCGGCCGCAGGAAGGCCCTCGCCGGCGCGGCGACCCCGACGCCCATCGGCCTCAGGAAGGCCCTCGCCGGCGCGGCGACCCCGACGTCCCTCGCCCGCCGCCTCCGCGCCCTCGAACTCGACCAGTCGCGCTCCGCCCGCCGCGCCGAGTCCGGCCGCGAGCGCGCACTCCGCGCCTTCGCCGCCTCCGCCTCGTCATGGCTCTCCCTCCTACTCCGCGACCCCTCCGCCTGCGGCTGCTCCCCCGCTACAACCGCCACGGCCACACACGTCTCTGCTGCGGGCAAGCGCGACAGGCTCGACGGGGAGCGCGCGCGGGGCAGCAGCCCGAAGCGGCACCGCGGCAGGGACCGCTACGGGGAGAAGAGGAAGGCGATGACACCTGCCATGGTGGCCGTGTTAAGGGAGTCCCTGAGGGAGGTGTGCAGCTTGGAGGATGTGAAGCAGGGGATGGGCAAGTACATGAGCACGGAGGCGTGCGAGGAGGTGCTCGTCATGATGTGCCAAATTTGTAAGGTGAGGATTTTTCTACGGCTTTTATTCTACTGTACGAGCTAAGGGATTGGATTTTTTAGACTAAATGCTCCTTCCACCCCAGTTTCAACATTCGTTCAACCATCGGCGTTTCAGGCGTATTGCTACGCAAATAAAGTTAGTTGAATTACCTGGCGTGCCCCTCACCCCGAGTTCATACACGGTTAGGCTGTACTGTTGGCCTGTTGGGGTTGATCTTAATTTAATGACATGGTAAGAGTTGTCATTTGCAGCACACAGGTGATAGTGGACAGTGTGGAATCCTCTTTGAAAACAACATACGGGTAACAGAAAAATATTTGGGTGGGTTGGACATATCATGCTGTATGTTGGGACTTGGGATGTTGCACAGCTCTTTATTGTTGGTAATCTGACACTGTGATTTTGTATCTCTAAAATTTACTACAGCTAGAATATCTTAAACAGCGAAATTTTCAGCTGACTTCAGTCGGCAGCATCATTAATAAGATACTCTAAGCAGTAATGTTTCTTCTTTTGCAGAACATTGACGAGAGAAGACTGAAGATGAAAGCCAATTGCCCAATTGTTACCGATCTTAGGCTGAAAGAGAACGCAACTAGAGTTTTCTTGTGTTACAATCCAGAGTGGCTCAGGATAGGCTTGCACATTGTCCTTGGGGGCGATTGCTTGCTACAGAGTGGATCGTGGAAACAGGACAAGGAGGTTTTCTTTCTGAAACTTCTTCTGGAGAAGCAGTTGTTTGGTCAAAACGTGGCTCCAACAACTTTTGCTCACAATAAGGTTGTAGACGGGCTCCACAGAACAGATTATACTGAAGCATTGGGCAACATTATACTGAAAAGAATGTTTCTGCTCGTCGCTGCTCTAGATAGGGCGAAAATGGAAAGAGCCCTACCTCTCAAATTTGGAATCGATAGCCTTGACGGTGGATCCCCTCCATTGTTTTGTCACCGAGCCAACATAAAATCTAGCCAGCAGGTTATCCATCGTAAGTAGCAAATCCATCTAATTCTGGTTTATTTTATTTGTGAACTTGCATCTATTTTATTCAATGGACCGTGACTTCTTTTACCTGTTCCTGAATTGTAGAGTCTTTGGCTGAGGCCATGCATGGAGAAGGTGATCTCCTGATGCATCTGTCAACCATGCGCTACAAACTGAATTATCAACAGGTATGGTGATAGATAGCGCGACCGTGCTCTAAAATTATGCAATAAATGATCCCAAAAGAACAATAACCATGCAACATATTGCTGAATTTTGACATTTTATATTTTGGCTATCAGTTTCCTTTGAATGTTTGGTGAATTTCTCTAATTATGTTTCCTTACCAGCTTGCGCTGTCGGAGTATGATTTCACTATAGGAAACTTATTTGAAGATCTCCATGATGGCATAATTCTTTGTAGAGTTGTTCAGCTCCTGCTTTCTGATGCATCGATTATTTTGGTATGTATTTACTTGCCCCACACTAGCCGGATGATTATTGTCATTGGATTTACGGAGGCATCATGTTTTATTTCAGAAAGTGATTGCTCCATCAGATACACATAAAAAGAAATTGCACAATTGCACCACGGCTATGCAGTATATCAAGCAAGCTGGAGTTCCAATATCTGATATAGATGGAGTCACAATTTCAGCAGAAGATATTGCTAATGGCGACAAGGAACTAATTCTTTCGTTGCTATGGAATATGTTCATTCATATGCAGGTTAATCTAAATATTCAGTATCACGTTACCCCAGTCAATGTTCTATAATGTTATAACACACCTTTAATTTGTATTAAAGAATAAAGATAATGGATTATTCAATGTTCAGTTTTGTTTTCTCGCTCACTTCATAGGCACAGTGGGAATATGTTGTACTTCTCAGCACTAAATTCTCTCCCCAGTCTAAATAGTATCTGATGACTGTTACTCTACTTGCCTAAGTCAGAAGGGTTGCAGCAGCGAATTTCTACTTAGTGAGAAACTGTATTCTTTAGGCTTTTGGTCCTTCTGTCTTACTATAATTCTTATCCAAGCTAAATTCTTATATAATTCTTATCCAAGTTATCAATTCTTATCAGTTTTTTCCATATGTTGCACTGCACTGTGTAGACTAACTTGTTGCACAATATAACTCGTAAGAAATAGTTATGTTGCAAATAGTGCATAAATTATCTCTAGCATGTCGTTCTTCAAAATATAACCTTGTGCTCTTGTGCAGTTACCCTTGCTAGTAAATAAAACTTCACTAGCTCGTGAACTATCCAGGTTAAATGCATCGGCGGTGGTAAGTTTCTTGTACTCAGAAGATCAAATTTAGCTATCCCCCCTAATCTTTTGTACTCCACTTAGACATAAGTATTAAGTAGCACCCTGTTACACAAGATTGCAAGGTGCATTCCTGAAGTAAATTTATCATTACTGGACAGTGTTTTATTCTGGTTCTTGCTTCCATTAAACTACCACTGAATCATATGGCTACTTGTGTAATCGTTCTAAAAAAAGGGTCTCTGTCTCTCACTAAACTACTGCCTGCAGTAACAAAATTGTTTTTTACTCTGTTCCACTGCACTTCACATTGAAGTTTCAACACTAAACAGCCAGAACTATGCGTTGCTGGCAGATATGGGACAAGACATATGTGCTTTGCAGTAACTGTATTATTTCTCAAGTAAAAGATCAGAATTCCATGATAAAGCAGCCGTATAAGTCTGCTTCTGTTTTTGTGATTTTAATAGGGGATACTATTAGTTTATTGTTTTCGTAAGGGGCTCTACTTCTTTCATGTCAGGAACAACCAATGTCTGTGACCAAGTCGCACATGGGCTTGCTTTACGATTGGATTCAGGTAGGTGTTGATTTTTCACTTCTTTATGTTTCTACTTGTTCAAATGTATAAGTCTGGCAAATCACCATGATCAAGAGATATAGAGATCAGAGTGTGGCATTTGTAATGGTTTGTACACATTTCATTTTAGAGTTTTGTACTATTTTTTTGAACGTTTTAGAGTTTTGTACTTTCATTACCACCAAATTATGGAACCTCTTGAGCTTATTATTTCTTCAACCTGTACGGTGTTAAGTTTTAACCTTACAACATGTTTGGCTGTAAGGTATTTATTTGTGTAATTTCTACACATATTTTCCTTGGTATTTTTACAGGTGGTGTGTGCAAAATATGGCTTAAGTGTGGAAAGTTCTCAGATTGACAGGAAAGCACTGAAATACTTCATAAATCACTATTTGAACATTAGTATTCATAGGTGTCCCCTAAAGGTTGTCTTTAACTTCCATCAAAGTTTTTCCTCTTCATTGTTAGTTTCTTCCATCTTTTTTGTTCATTTTTTATCTTACGTGCTAATTTTCCTTTGTGTTGATTGTCAGGAAACATTTTCTGATTGTCGAAAGGAATTGTTCAGTTGCCATGAACAAGAGACTTCCACTGCTATCACCAGCTGTCCATCAAGCAAACTAGGAGAAGTTCTTGGAGACTTTCTTCAGGTGGTGGGATCTTATTTATTTGGATTTTAGGAGGTATATGTTTCTCATGCTTTTTCTGCAATGTGCAGGATTTTCCAGCTAGTGGCATCTTAGCCAATGATGTATTATTCGATGAAAAGGGTGCAATAATTTTGATTGCATTCCTTTGTTCACATCTGACTAATGATAAAAGATTGGTATCTTTCTTTCACATTTCTCTCCTTTCATTTCTGTTCAGCATGCATACAATACCTTACTTGATTTGTATAGGGACAACTACGGAATTTGATCAGTACGAGATTGGACTGCCAAAGCCTGGAGAATAGAGTTTCTGCTAGGCTTAAATCTCCGGGAAAGAATGATGTGAAGTATCAATCTCCTCAGACAGATAACTCAGATGATTCATGCACTAGCCAGGGTTTGTCCTTTATCGCTTCATCTGGTTGTCCTGTTTTTACATTGAACAAGATGAAAACTGCCACTTTTTAAGGCTCTGATGCCTATCTAGTGCTGTTCACAAATACTTTAATGTGCATTAGCCATTATTTTCTGCTGCTAAAAAATACCTGTGAGGTATCCATAGTTTGATGGTTTCTAGCTTTGTTGGCAACATAAGATTCTCTGCAAACTAGTGAATGACTGAATGTCATGTTACTATTTCCCCAGAGAAGGCTGCTACAATTATACAAGCTCAAATCAGACGGATAATTGCAAAGAACAGATATCATAAGCTTAGGAAGTCAATATCTATCCTGCAAGGTGCTATAAGAGCTTGGTCATCTGTTATCATGATAAGGAAATCGCGCTGTCTAACTGCCGCCTTCTCTACCCACGTGCGAGCACATGGTACGTTTCCCTTACTAATTGCTCCTTATTCATGCACTGAAATCGCATCATACTTGTTAATATCCAGCTGTCCATTTCTTTCCAGGCAGCTATAACAGATGGTTAATTTCCATATTAGAAAGGCATAGATTTGTGCGAATGAGAAGATCTGCCATTGTGATTCAGCAGGCTGTAAGGATTTGGATTGGGGAAAGAAAGAAATCTGAGAACATCGAGCCTTTTGAAAGCCATGGGTTCTTGGAAACTACAGCTTCACCGAAAACTGATTGCATAGAAATGTGCGATGGTGAGCATGAAACAACACCTTGCAAGGATTTGGGTACCTCGATAGCTTCTGCTGCCCCTCAATGCCTTGATGAGAGTAACCATATAGATACAGTCACTATTCTGCAGCTTCATGTCAAAAACAGCAACTATGTAACTTCTCCTAGTCCTCATCAGAGTATCATTAAGAGTGACTCTGTAAACTCCGTCAGCCATCACCCATGTGAGATTGAGACTGCCAGCATAGCATCAGCCACTAAACTTGCGTGCGAGAATGATGTGGACTGTAGAAGCAATATATCTTGTGGAGCTTCATTCCAGCATGAACAACCTGTATCTGCCCAGCTCGATTTCTCACTTCGCAAAGACACAGTGGCTGTTCAAAAGATACAATTTGCATATAGAAGATTTGTACACAATAGATCTGAAAGAATATCTGCTGCAACCAAAATCCAGAGCCACTGGTGTGGTTTCACCATGCGGATGTGTTTCACAAAGCAAGTTAAAGCTATCACTGTAATCCAATCTGTAGCCAGACACAACTTGTGCAGCTGGGCCTTTCAGCGGTATCACAATGCTGCACTAGACATTCAACGTATTGCCAGAGGACGTTTCGCTAGAAAGCGACTATTAGGTTAGTATTCATTCTTGCTTTTGGTGCATTCTTGTTGGCTACTGACCCATATTACTCATGCAGGTTCTTCACTGCAAACCTACACTAGCCTTGTTAGCCTTGACCAAAGTCAGCATAAAAGATCTTATCAGAGTACTGAACTCAAAATTGTGTTGTACTCAGCCGTAAGGCTACAAAGATGGTGGAGGAAGGTCCTATTGCACCAGTCTATGAGACTATCAGCTATCTCAATTCAATCCTCAGTTCGTGGTTGGTTGGCTCGGAAACAAGCCAAACGAATTACCTGCTGCATCCATGTCATTCAAGTATGTGTGCTATTTTTTGCTACTTTCTAGTTGGATTGTAACGGGAGGGAAGGTATATATTATCAGTCTATTTGCAGAGATGGTGGAGAAATGTTATGTTTCTTGCATCAAGGAAAAGAGCTGTGACTAGTATTCAATCCCATGTTCGTGGTTGGATAGCACGACAGTTTGCTATTAGAAAAAGGAAGTCTATAACTATTATTCAGGTCATGACCAACATCCAACCATATGATTTCTTACATGAGTACACTTCCTTTTCTTTGCAAAAACGATTCAAGTTTTTTCTTCATATGATATTCCAATTTCTTCAAGAACTTGTCTCAGGGTGCAATGGTGCATTTTCTTTCACATGACATTCTACCACTTGAATTTTGCAGTCATTTGTCAAAGCATACCTTGTGAGGAAAGCTTCAAAGCAAGAAGTTGTTGACATAAGGTCTAGAATTCAGAAGGCTTCTGCACAAGTTGATGATGACATGCGCCTGATCAATAGGCTAATTGCTGCGCTGTCACAAATCACTGGATGTAGAAGCATCAGCAGCATTCGACAAACTTGCACGACACTAAGTAAATATATATTCTTTAAGACTACCTTTTGGAGTATTTCTCTAGCCTGGTTTCATGTCAGTGTTGTTGTGTTCTTTGTTTCATATTGACTTCCTTGACATCCTTAGGACTGTACTGTTTTCTGATACTTTACTGGGCACTTGCTTCCGGAGTCCTGCGGTTTACTATATCTGTACCGTTTCCCCTCCAGGTATTGCTACAGAGCTTTCTGAGAAGTGTTGTGCGACACTTGTTGATGCCGGTGCTGTAGACATTCTGCTGAAGCAAATCCCTCAACTTAACCGTGGGATCCCTGACCAGGAAGTCTTGAAGCAAGTACTCTATACACTGCGGAACATTGCACGATTCCCAAATGTTCGACCGGTGTTAGCTAACAATCCACAGTTGGTTAACACTATTTTCCAGGAGCTGCTGCGGTAATTTCTCTCAGTATTGAGCTCATTTTTCGACTACTCTTAACTCCTAAGTATTATTTTGGTCTTCCTGGTAGTTGATTGCTTGCTCATTCACATGACATGATTACACAATAAGGACCGTGTCCAGCGCATTTTTGACATACTCAAAACAGAAGCTCCACTGAAGCTAGTGTTCCGCTATAAAATTTCCCCATGTTGAAGTAGTTTGTCACTGCAGCCTCTGTCTTCCCAAAAGCCAAGTAGGTTGGCTGTATATATAAAATCCAACACACAAGTGTTCACCTTCAACCTGTGAGATTGAGAACTCGTACAGTTTTGAAATTTGAACTTCAGTCGTCCTTTTGTTCTGATTCGTGAGCCTGTAATTCCTGAGATGATATGTTCTCTGTCGTTGCCCTCAGGAACAAAACGGACATGTTTTTCATCGCATGCGAAATTCTGAAGAAGCTGTGCGAGTCGGAAGAAGGGCGCGGATTCGCCGGGGCCCTGGGGCACCACATAAGAAGGCTGGCCAGTATGGTGCGAGGCCTTGAGGAGAAGGTGGAGCTCGACAAGAGGTAAAGAGAGAACTGTAACATCCTTGGAAAAGTACTAGTGAAACAGAGTATGGCTAACTGGACCAGACTGTTTTTTGATTCACTGGCTTGACTAACGGCTTGGCTTGTCTTGTCTCTGCAAGAAATGGTCACACCGAAGCTCGTAAGGAGGACAATTTGCGGCGGCTCCGGGAGGCGGCGGCCCTCTACCATCTTCTCACCGATAAATAATGGCATGCGATGTGGTTTGTAGCCCTTGGTTGGTTTCTAAGACCGGAAGTGATTGTAGTCCAAATGTTGGACAGGCGTGATGGAACTTGCTGTGTGCGCGTCAGTCGTGGTAGTATGTGGTAAACTATCGGGGTTGTGGAACGGAGCATCAGCTTGATGTATGTGGCAATGGTTTGTTTGACCTTACCTGCTCCACTCTATTTTGTTTACATTTTCTTCGTTGTGTTGCGTTTATTCTGTTACGACTAGTGATTGGAGGCAGAAGCGAGAAACCGACTTACGATTTCAGTGTAAGCTATTCTGGCATGAAAGCTTGACAACATCTTATGGCTAGCACATCCTATATGCGCAAAATAATTTAGTAACTGCATAAAAGTCAAAAAATACTGAAAACCTTTTTCGAATCAAATATGATGAGTATTGTACTTGTACTCCCTCCATTACAATGAATAAGCGTGCATGCACCTCAAAATTTAACTTTGCCCATAAATTAGACCAACCAAATGTGGACTATATGTGATAAAAATTAGACTGTTGAATTCTTATTGAAAAGAAGTTTTCAGTGGTATAATTTTGAAGTCACAAAAACATATATTACAGATTAATTTATGGTTAAAGTTAGATTTTGAGAAATATGTGCGCCTTATTCATAGGGATGGAGGGAGTACATAGTGTTTTGATTTATTTATTTTCCCGCCCGGAATTACCATGAAAGGCATTCTTTGACGAATCTTTTTTGATTCAACGTGCTTCTGGGGACGCTGATGGCCCTGTGGATCTGTGTGCTAAACATGCTTTTTCTTTGGTAGTATTTGTGTTGGTTGGATGAATGTCCACCTTTTCTTGTAAAGATCCTAAGTTCGCTTAAAGAAAGAAAGAATCTTTTTATACAGATACAATACTGAATTAGAATATCAAACAATTGTATCTGCCCGATATAGAGGCAATTTTGGCCCAAAAACGTTGCCAGTTAACATTACATTAGGGTTGATATCAATAATATACATACATAACAGCACAATGATCAATTGTACATATACACCCACCATCTAGCGCTCTAGCTAGGCCCTAATTCATAACCTAATACTTCACCCTTCTTATCAACCACTGCCATCAGCTAGACAATCAACAACGTTCCTCGCCTTTGGAAAAGGCACTCAACAATACAAGAGAAAAATGAGACTGCTAAGGTCAGTCTGTTATTCATTTGCATCAGCTGGATTCCAGATTGAATGGCTGCAGGAGTTGAGCAGACTTTCGCCTTCGCTTTCCTTCAGGAGTCAATCTGACTGCTGCCTTGACTGAAACCTTGCCATTTTTAGGTGGCTGCTTCTTAGAGGAATTTAGTCGTACCCGAGAGGGCTCGCCCTCTTCACCACAACTTCTCTGAGGGGACTTGACTCTCTTGCGTGCAAAACGTGCCTCCATCTCTGGTCTACGGTTGGGACCAATCAGCTTTACATGGAATGGATTGACAGCTGTGTAGCAAACCAAGTCATTTGTAGCTTGTCCTTTGTCCAGATCAACACTTCTGCTGTTCACCTAAAATAAGAGTGAAGCTCAGGGTCGTCTGGTGCCGTATCAAAAAGCAACCGCAAAGATAAAGGGGGTTACCAGCTGGAGAAGGGCAGAGAATGTTCTTGCAACTTCATACTTTGGTTTGCTGCTAACAATCTCACTGAATGATGCAATCCCTGTATCAGTTCTTGACGAGAGTGTGTCAAGGATCTGCTCTCCATATAAACCGATATCAAAGGGTGGATTTCTATCCTGAAAAGGCATGAATTGTAGCACTCGTGAGTGTGAAGCAAGTTCATATGTGCAGAACAGTTAGCAGATCTATCATGTAACCAAACCTGCTCTTCCAAGGCAAGCTCTATTCGCTCTTTCCATGTTGAAACTCGTGCATCCAGCTCAGTTTGTTGTTCAGCCTCAGCTATGCTAGCAAGGAGAGCATCCTGTGAGAGTTATCCGTGTTAGTATTGGAAGTTGAACAGCTAACATAAAATTCAAAAGACAATCCAAAAGTAGCTAGCTATCAATCGGAATTCTGTTTCTCAAAACCAATATTTTGAAAAGCATTGTGCTTTGACGACATCTGCCAAGAGAAGTGTGGAAATGCCATGTGGTATCAGAAACCAGAAACCAGACAACCCATAGGACAAATGCCCTGGCTGAACAAACAGTGCCCTAAATGCCATGTGGTATAGGATAAAAGAAACATCTGAGATAATAGGAATATCTAAATGCCATTTGGTCTCATCGGATACAACAAGCACTTCAAGTCACGTCAGAGTGATGAAATTGTATCAGAACAAATCAGTCATCACAAGAGTTAAATTTAGCAATTCATTGAATCTGTGACGGATCAACCTGTAGCTGGTTTCGAGCATACCACATCTATTTGAGAAGACAAAAATGGCATTCCTTAACACCCGAACATATGAGAAGCAAACACACATGAAGTAAATGCAAGACAGCAATGTAGCATTTTCATTGAACAAGTTTAGCACCAACATAGCAGCAAATTTCTGAATGGAATTTGTATTAATCATGTTATTCTTTCAGACACATCATTCAAGAATATTAGCTATAAACTCCAATTATCATCAAACAAGATAAAGTTATAAAGAAAAGAACAAAATGGTTAGATGCTATGTTAGCTAACCCCTATAACATGCTATTCCGAACAGCTTGACACTAGTGAACCTGGACATCTCATATATTTTGGCAACTTACATGGCGCAAGTTGTTTGCAAATAAAAATAGAGGAAAGTTCATGCATCTATGCAAAATTTGAAAGGGAATGGAGCTATTAGTGGTCCGTATGACTTACCAGATGTGATCGACACAAATCATCAAGGCTTTTATGTCCATCCATGCTGTCCTGTGTAACTCGAACCACGTCATCATCGATCTAAACAGACATATAGTAAGCAGATGTCAGCCAATTGTTAGGTCAGTGAAGACAGCGATCAACTAATAGAAAGCTAAAGAAAATCAACCTTATCCGGGTAACTTGGCATGTCATCATCAATATCCATGTCAACATATGGATCATTCGGGGTGTCTGGCCCATCAATATCATCAAAATTATTGGTCTGTTTGTCATCCTTCAAATCTCCAGATGTATGGCAATTTACTTCACCAGTTTCAAATGACTCTCTAAGCTGCAGCATGAATGGGTTGCAACAAGTTACTACATGAACATATCTGACATACCTAATCAAAATAGCACATTTTTGTAACAATGCTGAGCACCTTTTCATAAAGAGGAACTGACTGGGAGACATCAGGTTTTTCCTGCTGAGACATTTGTACTTCAAAATATTTTGTTAGTTCAGGACTAACAACACCATCCATTTTTGCCACAGGGAATATAGATGCAAGGGTTTTCTTCTTTGGAGCACCAATAACTTGTCTTGAAAAAGCTTTTACTGTTCCAAACAGATCAAGAAAGAAGGTTCAATATATAGTTAGTGGAGATAATATACAAGGAAATTAAACATCCTTGTAGGGGAAACAACAGTTTCCAATACCTCTCTTGTAAGGCTTGATCTTTAGGTTGCTAGGTTCATGCGGATCCAAAGATTTATATGGATCCTCATCATCAGAATCATCCCCAAGATCTGGGAACCCAGGGTCTTCATCATCTGGTGGGGGCATGGTGATAGGAGAATTGTGGTCAACAGGATGATGAGGCCAGCTATCTTCTTGACTTTGATCTGCTATCATTTCACGAGATTGCTCGCTGTCCTGAGTTGGATCTATATTTTCATCCCGGGCTTTCCCTGGAGTTCGTCTACGAGCAGTAACCCCCGATCTTACATTTGGGGAAGTGAAGACATTGTTTCGGGCTTTCCCAGGAGTTCGTCTATGAGCCAAAATATCTTCTTTGCATGATTTTTTTCCTTGCAAAAATTCAAAAACAGCTGGTGCGTCACATGGATCCAGCAGGAGGAAATCTCCGTAGAAACCACATGTTGCTAACTGCAATAAAGAAACAACTAGACTAGTTTAGTACGGCAGTACATGCTACCAGTTTCAGTTGCAATTAAAGAAATGCAGGATTACCAAATATGAATCCAGCTCGCTTGCTTCGCTATCGACACAGTCTCCTTCGAACACCAGAAGATTTGCTGGTGGCCTCACAATTTTTCTTCGCAGATCATCCTGATCAAGGTTGTTATCCAAAGTGGTCCTTGTTTCCGCTGGCAATTTAGAAGGGGGAATATATGCTTAGTTTCGTGCATTTAAAGTAAACATATGACTGGTAGAACCGCAAAAGGTCCACTTACCTGGGACATCATCTAAACCCATAAACATATCATCTTCTTTGTTGACAGTAGTGCTAGGACCATTTTCGTTAGCTTCAGCAGATCCCTTTTCTTGTTGATCTTGCCTGGTATAGTTCAAATGTTAGACTATTCGCAAAAAATGCACTAGGGTGGTCAAAGAGGAATTTGCAGGCCCATAATTTGGCAACCGTCCAAACAAGGGCCGATGTTTCAGACACAAACAAGATATATAAGACCAATAGTTGCTTCTGCACTGTTAATTTCCACATAGTTAATCAGTTTAGAAATTCTATAGCTCCTTATTGTTAACCTGATATGCCATGCTCTGGAATAAGATGTCCAAGAAAGCTATAGTTGCCAGCAGATATGTCACTGTCTGGCAGTTTGAGGCCCATTTCATGTAAGATGTGCAACGTCCAAGTCTCAGCAGGTAGCATACAGATGATAAAGCTGATGTATGCTTACTTATTTTGCGAGAGGAATTCCAGCGCATGTAGCACCAATGAGTACAGGTACTCCACCTTGCGGCTGTAAACTTGAACTGAACCTTGGAGCAATAGCGCAGCTGCACATGAAGTGGCCACATATTACCAGCGCAGTAGAAGGGTTTACAAGAAGAAAGGAACTTTCTTTCAGTGCAAAATCCCTGATTTAATTAGCATGGGGCTCAAGAAGCCTTCGCAAAGAAGAACAAGAAGAAAAGGAGTTCCAGGTTTTGTAAGCACCTGGGGGAAGAACCACAAAATCCACCGAAAAGAAGCTACGTACTTCCTTAAAGCTTATTCGAGCAAAATAATAAAACCACCCAAAAAGCACAAAAAATCCAGCTATTAGTCTTTCTACCTTCCCAATTTTCAAACACTGCGCCACCCGTAAAAGAAAGCCCACGCCTTCGCCGCAAGAAACACGGTTACCATCCACACCGCCGTACCTTCGGCGAAGTTGAAGCTGTGGGCCCCGTCTTCGGCGGAGATCTCGCCTGAGCAGATCTTGAGGAGGTACTCCTCGAGGCTCTTGGCGACGTCCACCTCCCAGTTCGACTCCGGGTCCCGGTTCGCCTGCAGTATCGGGAACCTCCCCCCGCTCGTGCTCCCCTCACCGCCGGCGCCGCCGCTGCCGTCCTCCATGACTCCCCCTCAGACAACGAAGCTACTGGGCGCGAAGAGGTATTCTTGCGGGATGGTGGCTCGGGATCCGATGGGCGTGGACCGCGGTGTGAGGGTGCTTGGAAGCGGAAGCGGGAAGGGGAAGGGGGGAGGAAGCAAGGGGGCTAGGGTTGGAAGAAGATTGGGGAATTTTCGGACTTCGGAGGTCTCCCGCTCGATGGAATTTGTGACGGCGGGATCTGAGTTTCGGTGAAGGGCCGTTTCGCAGTTTTGGAAACAATCGAGTAGTGTAGGGATAAAGTGAACAACCGATGTTTCGCGACAAAACCCCCTGGTTTTTGCACTATCGTGATGTCAACCTTCTTCACCGTCGTTTAACTAGTACTTTCCCCTTGAAGAAGTATAAGAGCGTTTAGATCGGATGTGGACGAGTAGCACACGGCGGCCATACCCACCAGAACCTAAGCCACTCATTGTTAGTTAAAATTGGTGTAACTTTTTGTTGAATTGGCAGTCACTTCATAATACACGCGTGTATGTCAATAGTAAAAACTGTTCATATACTCATTTATTAATGAACTGGACACATCGCATTTAACTCACACATTGACTGACAAAGTGATGCAAGTTATCAACGGAGAATTGATTAAAATAAATAAACATAAACTTGTCAGGAAACTTACAGCGGAAAGGTACAGATAAGAAAACTTACAATGGAAAGATAAAACGGTAAAAGATAAAATAAAAGATGCCGCTACAAAGACTTAGGCTAGTTTTTTCTCACAACCACAGTTTTCTAAACTTTGAGGTGTTTAGGTTCAACAAATATCACAGTTTTATAAATATATTATCTCTAGTACCATTTTTCTAGTATTCAAGAAAAGATGTCTTAACCACTTTTTTCTAAACTGAAGATGAAAGGTTTCTGGAATACTGGGGTATTTATAGAGCAAAGAGTCGGTCCGGGGGAACCCGAGGTGGGCACAACCCA
Source organism: Aegilops speltoides (assembly GCA_021437245.1). Lineage (NCBI taxonomy): Eukaryota > Viridiplantae > Streptophyta > Magnoliopsida > Poales > Poaceae > Aegilops > Aegilops speltoides. The sequence goes on from CM038142.1 coordinate 179,547,750, forward strand.
CCAGGGCGCACCTGGGCCTCCTAGCGCACCCTGGTGGGTTTGTCCCCTCAGGACTCCCCCCAGGTGCAACCAGGGCCCGTTGTGTTCCTTCTGGCCCATAAAAAATCACCGTAAATTGGCGTGACATTTGGACTCCGTTTGATATTGATTTCCTGCGATGTAAAAAACATGCAGAAAACAACAACTGGCACTTGGCACTATGTCAATAGGTTAGTACCAAAAAATATAAAATGATTCATCCAAGATTGATAATAAATCAGCATGGGATAATCAAAAATTATAGATACGTTGGAGACGTATCAGCATCCCCAAGCTTAACTCCTGCTCGTCCTCGAATAGATAAGTGATAAAACAGAATTTTTAATGTGGAGTGATGTTTATCATGTCATATCATATTCTTTTCTTTATAGCATGGATATTTGGACTTTTATGTGATTCAAAGCAATAGTCTAGTTTTGACATAATAATTTAGATACTCAAGGATATCAACAAGCAATCATGTCTTTCAAAATATCAATGCTAAAACAAGTTATCCCTAGCTCGTCATGCTCAAACATTGATCCATTCATGAAACACACTCGAATATTAGCTACACCCAATACTTGAGTACGATCATATTGTCCCCCAGTTGGTGCTTTTATAAGAGAGGATGGAGACTCAAATTCAAAAATAAAAATTGCATAAAGTAAAAGAAAGGCCCTTCGCGGAGGGAAGTAGTGATTTGTAGAGGTGCCGGAGCTCAAAGAGAAAAATTAGAGATAAAAACATTTTGGGAGGTGTATCCATCCCACCAACGAAAACGATTTGGAGCATCCCAACACTTTCCATCCTAGATATATCATAGGAGGTTCCCAAACAGAAAATAAAGTGTACTCCCTTTTCCACCATAACTTTCACTTTGCATGGCTAGCCGTATCCACGGGTGCCCTCCATACCAACACTTTCCAAGGAATTTATTATTTGACAACATAAAGTAAATTCATTTTTGCATTTCGGGACTGGGCATCCCTAATACCTTTGCCTTATTCTCGGGCAATTACAAGTGAATAAACACTCATCATGAGAATAACACATCTAGCATGGAAAATATTAGCTACCCGTTACCGTTCCGCGAGCGAAACAAACACACAAAAGAGAAGTTCATTTTGAAAATTAGAGATGGCACATGCAAATTTGCTTAGAACGGCAAAAGAATACCGCATATATGTAGATATAGTGGACTCATGTGGCAAAACTGGTTTAAAGGATTTTGGATGCACAAGTAGAGGACATACTTGGTGCAAAACGAAGGCTAGCAAAAAAATTGAGAAGTGACCAACCAAGAAACGCATAATCTCATAAGCAAGCATTAAGCATAATTAACACCGAATAATGCACCACAAGTAGGATATAATTTTCATTGCATGATTATTGACTTTCGTGCATGCATAGGGAATCACAAACCTTAACACCAATATTCTTACTAGAGCACAATTACACATCAACATAACTCACATATCACACCATGATATCTCAAAACTATTACTAAGAATCAAGTTTATTTTGTCCAATGATCTTCATGACATATAGTTTTTTCTTTCTTTATCCTTCTTGGATATCTATCACTTTGGGACTAATTTTCATGTGTTGCTTTTCATAAGCTCAAACAAATATAAGTGAAGATCATGAGCATAACATATTTTATTTCTCTCAAAACAATTTAAGTGAAGCAAGAGAGAATTTCTTCAAAATTTTACTAACTCTCAAATAAATCTAAGTGAAGCAAGAGAGCATTTCTTAAAAAAATACTAAGCACACCGTGCTCAAAAAGACATAAGTGAAGCACTAGAGCAAGTCCATTGCTCATAAAAATTTAAGTGAAGCATAGAGAGCAATTCTAACAAGTCACGACATAATTTTGGCTCTCTCAAATAGGTGTGTCCAACAAGGATTGTAGACTTAAAACACAAAACAAAACAAGCAAAGAATTGGGGATCCAGAAGCTGATCATTCGAGGAGATTCACAGCTTGTGGTGAGACAAGTCAACAAGGATTACCAAAGTCCATTGATGGAGGCATGCATTGAGGAAGTGAGAAGTCTGGAGGAGCGCTCTGACGGAGTGCAAACAAAGCACGTACCCCATGCGGAAAACAACATTGTTGATCATCTGTCAAAGTGCGCTACGCAAAAGCTTCCTGTGGAACCAGGAACTTTTGTTCTCCATCTTACTCAACCCTCCGTATCCCCGGCAACAATGGCCCGAAAGAGGAGAAAACTGGACTTTGGCAAGCCTCTCCCGGTAGAGCCTCCCGGGGCTCTCGGCAGAGAGCTTGACGGGAACGACTCCCCTTTAGCTAGTGAGCTACCCCCTCCCACCAGACCACTGGTCCTTGTGGTCGAGGGGTGAGCTCCGACGAAGGAGAAGGTGCCGCTAGTCCTCGTTGCCGAGCCCCATGCTCCAACTTGGGCACGACACATAGTTCATTTCCTCCAAACCGGTTAACTTCTCGAAGAGCAAGAAGAAGCTGAAAGATTAGCCCGGAGGGCCAGTATGTATCAGTTTGTCGATGACACAATACAGAAGAAGGCCCAACGGTGTGAAATTGAAGTGCATTTGCCGGGAAAAAGGAAAGGAACTGCCGGTAGAAATACACGAAGGCATGTGCGGCTCCCACATTGGATCAAGGGCTTTGGTTGGGAAACATTCTGGCAAGGATTCTATTGGGCCACAACCCTCCAAGACGTGGTCGAGCTAGTCACCAAGTGTGAAGCCTTCCATTTCCATTCCAAGAATATCCATCTGCCTGCCCAAGCTCTTCAGATAATCCCTTTGTCATGGCCATTTTCGGTCTGGGGGCTCGATATCCTCGGCCCTTTCCTCCTATTGTCGGGGGCTTTGAATTCTTGTTTGTTGCAATCGACAAGTTTACAAAGTGTCCGGAAGTAGAATCGGTGAGAAAGGTGACTGCTCAGTCAGCTATCAAGTTCTTGAAAGGGTTAGTGTGTCGCTTCAGGGTCCCTGCCTGGATCATCACTAACAACGGCACCCAATTCACGAGTCGTGCCTTCATGCAATATGTTCATGCCCTCGGAAGCAAGATCTCATTTGCCTCTATTGCACATCCCAGAAGCAATGGGCGCTAAGAGGGCGAACGCTGAAGTGTTGCAAGAACTCAACACAAGAACATTTGATAAGCTGCAAAAGTGTGGCAGGCGCTGGATCAACGAGCTGCCGGTGGTTCTTTGGTCCCTCAGAACGACACCAAATCGAGCTACCGGGTAGACTCCCTTCTCCCTAGTCTATGGGCAGAAGAAGTTATTCCCACGAAACTCATTTACGGGTCACCTCGAGTTCTTGCCTACGATGAAGTAGCACAGGAACAACACCGGCGTGACGACGCTGTGCTTCTCGAGGAGAACCATCTCGAGCTGCTACACGTGTTGCACGCTACCAGCAAGCCCTGCGTCGCTATCATAGCCGTAGGGTTCATGCCTGGTGTTTTGAGGAAGGCACCTTGTCCTTAGGAGTGTTCAGTCCGCCAAGAGTACAAACAAGCTGACACCAAAGTGGGAAGGCCCTTACCGGGTAGTACGAGTCACCAGATCAGGCGTAGTCCGTTTGGAGATCAGAGATAACATTCAGTTGCAAAACTCATGGAATATTGAGCATCTCCGCAGGTTATACCCGTGAGGCGCGGCTGTCGGGCCCTGCCCGACAGCCACCCTTTTGTACATGCATTGCCTCAATTGCATGTAACCCCTTGTACAAAGCCAGGCGCAAACCCTGAGCAACAGAGAGATAAATGAAGCGATGGGTCCCCCAACAAGTTGCATGAATGCATAAGCATATCATGAGCATCGCATGTTCATGTAGATAAGATTGCATCTGGCATCATTTTCATATGCATAAACTGCAGGCTCCTGCCGTGGACTTGGTCCCCAAGAGGAGATGAGAAGACGAGCCAACACTATGATCTTTGGCAAGCCAAACAGATAAGTTCTTGGATGGTTTCTTTTCCTATAATGTTCCCTTGTCCCACAACAAAAGTTTTAGAATCCAGAGTACCAGAATGTCCAATTTTAGGAGTTCTGCGATCATCCGTTTCTGCCATACCAAAGTCACTCATGACGACGACTACGAACAACGAAACAAAAGATCTAGCGAGATGAAGGGCAAACGAAAAAGAAGGCGAATAAAAAGGCAAATTTCTGTGAAGTGGGGGAGATGAAAACGAGAGGCAAATGACAAATAATGTAAATTTCAAGGATATGAGATTTGTGATTAGGAACCTGATAGATCTTGACTTGATCCTCCCCAGCAACGGTGCCAGAAATTCCTTTGACGTGGCTTGAGACTACGTCGGTATTTCCCCAAAGAGGAAGGTATGATGCAGCACAACTACGGTAAGTATTTCCCTCAGTTATGAAACCAAGGTATCAATCCGGTAGGAGGCCAATCCAACCCATGTAAACGGTACCTTCACACAAAGAACAAAAACTTGCAACCACACACGTAAGAGGGGTTGTCAAGTTTGTATGATTTTGGATAAATAGATTTGAGTAAAAGAAGAAATAAAATAAAGAAACAAAAAGTGCAGCAAGGTATTTTCGGGTGTTTGGAACAATAGATCTGAAAACAAAAGCAAATAAAAATAGATTGGAAAGCAATATGATAAAAGATAGACCCGGGGGTCGTAGATTTCACTAGTGGCTTCTCTCGAGAAAATAGCATACGGTGGCTAAAAATCACTATTGGGCAATTGATAGAAGATAAAATAATTATGACGATATCCAGGCAATGATCATTATATAGGCATCACGTCCAAGATTAGTAGACCTAAAAGATTCTGCATCTACTACTATTACTCCACACATCGACCGCTATCCAACATGCATCTGGTGTATTAAGTTCATGGAGAAACGGAGTAATGCAATAAGAACGGTGACATGATGTAGACAAGATCTATTCATGTAGGAATAGACCCCACATTGTTATCCTTAATAGCAATGATACATGTGTGCCTCGCTGCCCCTTCTGTCACTGGGAGAGGACACCGCAAGATCGAACCGATCACAAAGCACCCCTAATAATTACTCATCAACATGACTCACATATCATATCGTCATATCTCAAAACCATTACAAAGAACCAAGTTTATTTTGTCCAATGATATTCATGAAAGTTTTTATTATATCTTCCTTGGATATCTATCACTTTGGGACTAATTTCATATGTTGCTTTTAGTAAGCTCAAGCAAATATAAGTGAAGAACATGAGCATCATATTTCTTTCTCTCAAAATATTCTTAGTGAAGAAAGAGAGAATTTCTTAAAAAAATTACTAACTCCCAAATAAATCTAAGTGAAGCATGAGAGCATTTCTTCACAAATAACAAAGCACGCCGTGCTTAAAAAGATATAAGTGAAGCACTAGAGCAATTCCAATGCTCTAAAAATTTAAGTGAAGCATAGGAGCAAGCATAGAATAATTTTTGGCTCTCTCAAAAAGGTGTGTCCAGCAAGGATTCATGACTTAAAACACAAAGCAAAACAAGAAAAGACTCATATCATACAAGACACTCCAAGCAAAACTAATAATATGTGACGAATAAAAATATAGCTCCAAGTAAAATACCGATGGTTGTTAGAAGAAAGAGGGGATGCCACTCGGGGGGCATCCCCAAGCTTAGTTGCTTGATACTTCTTGTTATCTTGGGGTGCCTCGGGTATCCCCAAGCTTAGCCTTTTGCTAATCCTTATTCCTTCATCCATCGTAATATCACCGAGAACTTGAAAACTTCAATCACACAAAACTCAACAAAACCTTCGTGAGATCCGTTAGTATAAGAAAGCAAACCACTACTATAAGTATTGTTGAAAACCCATTCATATTCTATTTTTGCATTATATCTACTGTATTCAAACTTTTCTATGGCAAGAACTCTTCAAAGAAAACCATAGAATCATCAAAACAAGCACACAACGCAAAGAAAACAGAATCTGTGAAAAACATAACAGTCTGTACTCTGTAGTAATATGGATATTTCGAATACTTCTGTAACTCAAAAAAATCTGAAAAATTAGGACAATGTGAGAAATTTGTCTATTAACCTTATGCAAAAATAATCAACTCAACAACACTCTTCTGTTAAAAGTGGGAATTATTTTCGTGAGCGCAAAAGTTTTTGTTTTTCAGCAAGATCAAATCATCTCTCACCCAAATCATCCCAAAGGCCTTGGTTGGCACAAACACTAACTTAAACCACAAAACACATCTAATCAAAGGCATAATTGGATATTTTATTAAAAACAGCAAGAAAACCAAAAAGCAAATAGATACAAGTTGGGTTGCCTCCCAACAAGCGCTATCATTTTACGCCCCTAGCTAGGCATAATGCGACGGATCTAAGTGTTCTCATCTTTAGTTCTAGATCCATACCATGCCCTCATGCTTGATTCATATGGTGGCCTAATTCTTTTTCTACGGAAGTGTTCCATACCTTTCCTTAGTGGAAATTGAAATTTAATATTGCCTTCTTTCATATCAATCACGACACCAATAGTACTTAAAAACGGTCTACCAAGTATAATTGGCCAAGACAGATTGCAATCAATATCAAGAACAATAAAATCTATGTGTAATTCCTATTTGCAAGAATAATAACATCCTTAATTCTTCCCATAGCCTTTTTAATAGTAGAATCCGCCAAGTGCAACTTAAAGGGCATTCTTCAATATCGGTAAGACCAAGCACATCACATAAAGATTTCAGAATTGTAGAAACACTAGCACCCAAGTCACATAATGCAAAACACTCATAATTTTTAGTCTTGACTTTGATGGTAGGTTACCATTCATCATGTAATTTTCTAGGAATTGAAACTTCTAATTCCAACTTTTCTTCAAAAGCTTTCATCATAGCATCAACAGTATGTTTAGTAAAAGGTTTATTTTGTTCATAAGCATGGGGTGAATTTATCATGGATTGCAACAAAGAAATACAATCAACCAAAGAGCAACTATCATAATTAAATTCTTTGTAATCCAAAAGAGTGGGCGCATCACTAGTTAAAGTTTTGACCTCTTCAAACCCACTTTAATCAATTTTCTCAACAAGATTTTCACCCTCGAAATTATCGGGACGCCTTCTTGCTAAAGTTGACTCTTCTCCAGTCCCTTTTTCATCAATATTAATTTTACTAAACAAAGAATCAATAGAAGAAACACCAATCATTTTAATATCTTCATCACTTTTATGGAAGCAATCACTAGAAAACGCTTTTTCTAAAAATTCTCTTTTAGCTCTAAGCATAGCGGTTCTTTTATTAATATCATCCAAAGAAACATAAAGAGCTTTAATTGATTCTTCAACATTAGGCACAAAATTTTTCATCTTGAGAGTTTCTACATCATGAGAATCTATCAATACTTCTATAGATATCATCAACTTTATTCAGCTTTTCTTCTGTCGTAGCATTGAAAATGTTTTGAGTATTGATAAATTCTTTAATATTATTCCAAGATCAGAGGTGTTCCTATTATTATTATAAGAAGGATTACCATAGGAATTACCATAATTATTAGAGGAATTACTAGGAAAAGGCCTAGGATTAAAATTACTTCTATAAGCATTGTTATTGAAATTGTTTCGTGAGATAAAATTCACATCTATGGCATCACTATTCTGCTCAATCAAAGTATACGAAGGCACATCATTAAAATCAATAGGAGCACTTTTATTAGCAACCAACTTCATAATAGCATCAACCTTTTCACTCAAAGAATTTATTTCTTGTACCGAATTGACTTTTTTACTAGTAGGAGCTCTTTCGGTATGCCATTGTGAATAGTTTGCCATGATATTGTCTAGCAATTTAGTATCTTCACCCAAAGTATTTTCCATAAAAGTACCCCCCGTGGATGAATCTAAAAGATTACGAGAAACAAAATTCAACCTCGCATAATTTTTTTGTATGATCATCCAAAGATTTAACCCATGAGTTGGGCAATTCCTTAGCATCAATTTCCTTTCCCAAGATTGTGCAACATGCTCATGTTCAAGTTGCTTGAAATTCATGATCTGGGTTCTAAGGGAAATGATTTTTGCGGGCAGAAACACTTAGTAATAAAAGCATCCCTGCACTTATTCCAAGAATCGATACTATTGCAAGGCAAAGAAGAAAACCAAATTGTCGCTCTCGCAAAGAAAACGGAAATAATTTCAACTTCACAACATCATTGTCCACATCTTTTTTCTTTTACATATTGCATAATTCTAGGAATGCGTTAAGATGGGACGCGACATCCTCACTAGGAGTACCGAAAAATTGATCTTTCATAACAAGATTCAGCAAAGCAGTATTAATGTCACCAAACTCCGCATTAGTGGCAGGAGGAGCAATCAAAGTGCTAATAAAATCATTGTTGTTGGTATTTGATAAATCACACAACTTGGTGTTCTCTTGAGTCATGGTGACTACACAACATGATCGCACTCAAAAACAGATCTCACGAGAAAACTGCGAACGAAAAAGAGGGTGAATAAAACGACAAATTTTTGTGAAGTGGGGGAGAGGAAAATGAGAGGCAAATGGCAAATAATGTAAATTGCAAGGAGATGAGATTTGTGATCAGGAACCTGGTTGATGTTGATGATGTCTCCCGGCAACGGCGCCAGAAATTCCTTTTGATGTTTGCTTGAATTACATTGGTATTTCCCCAAAGAGGAAGGGATGATGCAGCACAACAATGGTAGGTATTTCCCTCAGTGGTGATACCAAGGTTATCAAACCAGTAGGAGAACCACACAACACCACGCAAGCAACTCCTGCACACAAAGAACAAATACTTGCAACCCGACGTAAGATAGGGGTTGTCAATCCCTCACGGGTAAAAAATTAGATAAAATTGTAGTAGATTGGATAAATAGATCTCGCGGGAATGCGAGATAAAATAAATTACTAAAAATTGCAGCAAGACATTTTTGTATTTTTGGTTTAATAGATCTAAAAATAAAAGGAAATAAAAATAGATAGTGAAGGCAAATATATTAAAGAAGAGACCCGAGGGCCATAGGTTTCACTAGTGGCTTCTCTCGAGAAAAATAGCAAACGGTGGGAAAACAATTACTCTTGGGAAATTGATAGAACTTCAAATAATCATGACGATATCCAGGCAATGATCATTATATAGGCATCACGTCCAAGATTAGTAGACCGACTCCTACCTGGATCTACTACTATTACTCCACACATCGACCGCTATCCAGCATGCATCTAGTGTATTAAGTTCATGGAAAAACGGAGTAATGAAATAAGAACGATGACATGATGTAGACAGAGATCTATTTATGTAGAAATAGACCCCATCCTGTTATCCTTAATAGCAACGATACATACGTGTCGGTTTCCCTTCTGTCACCGGGATCAAGCACCGTAAGATCGAACCCATCACAAAGCACCTCTTCCCATTGCAAGATAAATAGATCAAGTTGGCCAAACAAAACCCAAATATCGGAGAAGAAATACGAGGCTATAAGCAATCATGCATATAAGATATCGAAGAAAACTCAAATAACTTTCATGGATAAAAACATAGATCTGATCATAAACTCAAACCTCATCGGATCCCAACAAACACACCGCATAAAGAGTTACATCATATGGATCTCCAAGAGACCATTGTATTGAGAATCAAGAGAGAGAGAGAGAGAGAGAGAGAGAGAGGAAGCCATCTAGCTACTAACTACGGACCCGTAGGTCTACAATGAACTACCGACGCATTATCGGATAGGTACTAATGGACATGATGAACCCATCCATGATGGTGTTCAGATTGGATCTAGTGGTTCTGGAACTTGCGGCGTCTGGAATTGATTTTCATCGACTCCCCTAGGGTTTCTGAAATATTGGGGTATTTATAGAGCAAAGAGGCGGTGTAGGAGGCCACCGAGGTGGGCATTACCCACCTGGGCGCACTTGGCCCCCCAGGCACGCCCTGATGGGTTGTGCCCCCCTCGGGGCACCCCTCTGGTACTTCTTCGGCCCATCTTGTGTCTTCTGGTCCAGAAAAAATCCACAAAAAGTTTCGCTGCGTTTGGACTCCGTTTGGTATTGATTTCCTGCGATGTAAAAAACAAGCAGAAAACAGCAACTGGCACGGGGCACTATGTCAATAGGTTAGTACCAAAAAATGATATAAAATGATTGTAAAACATCCAAGAATGATAATATAATAGCATGGAACAATCAAAAATTATAGATACATTGGAGACGTATCGGCCGACCACCTAGGTGTGAACAATTCCACTTAGTCTGACAACTTTATCGAAGCGGCGCACCCCACAACGGGTCGGGCAGTTACTGCTCCCCCTAAATCGTGGATCGAGGCGGTCTTTTTATTGGCATGTCCCATCAAGGTGGTGATCATGCCCGTTATCTCAGGGATATCATCAAGATTTTGTTTCCCCCCCATATGTGTAACGACATCTTTCATGGGAGTGATGTCTTTATCGGTGCAACAAAGGGGACCCTTGGACTTTCAGTAGCGTATAAGATCAAAAGATAAGACAACGCAGGCAACCACGCGCTTATTTCCCCCGCCTGGTGCTTCATTTAGCTCCAGCGCCGAGGTCCAATCTCACACTCCTTTCCCTTAGCGAGTCCAAATTCCCCTACCAGCCATGGCTGATACCCTCAAAGGGCATTGGGGTGGTTCCATCTTGACAGATGACACCATCCAGAAGATGCGTGATGTGGGATATCTCTCCGACAATAGCATCGCCCGCGCTTTAGGCGCTGGCCAGCAAGTGCCCCCTCCCAACACAGGAGAGTGGGTAGTCTTCGTTTCCCACCTCATCAGAGGCCCGGGTTCCAGTTGCACCCACTCATGCATGGGATTGATGTTCTACTACGGGCTCGAGTTCCACCGTATGGCCCCGAACTCCATCCTTCATCTCGCCTCCTTCATCATGGTTTGCGAGGCCTTCCTCTTCTGCGAGCTGCACTTTGGCCTATGGCTGAAGACCTTCGGGATTAAGGCGAAGTGTAGTGGCTGTGATCTGGCGCAGTGTGGAGGGGCCATGGTTAGTAAGAACCAGAGTGCTGACTGATTCAAGGACACCTTCATTGAAATGGTGAAGGAGTGGAAGAAGGGGTGGTTTTAAATCACTGAGCCACTCGCCCCTGGCCAGGCTAGGTCCCAGCCTTTTCGGCCGGGCCTCCAAAGAAGCTCAAGTCCTGGAGGGAGAAGAATGTCGTCTGGGGGAACCCAGAGGAGGTGGAGGCCATGATCAAGAAGATCAATGGTGGTCCACATCGAGGAACCTCTAGTTCGCCGACGTCGTAAACGTCATGCTCAACCGCCACATCCTCCCACTCCAACTTCAGGCTACTCCAATGTGGGAGTAGAAGCCCAAGGACGTAGGCCCCGTTACCGCCTTATTCTGTTCCACCTTGGACGGTATGTGGACGCGGCTCCTCAAGCTAGCCAAGGACAAGATCCCCAAAGAGGGGGAGGACCTCGGCTTCGAGGATGGCTACGAAGCCCTCCCGGTAAGTGCTCTATCACACAAGTCTAAGTTCTTATTTCCCATTGTGAGGGCAGATTCTAACAAGTCGTTTTTCTTGATGCTTGCAGAAGTGGTTGGCATGGGTGCAGAAAGTGTGATGCCCGACCCCACTATTAAAGGAGCCAAGAACTCCCCTGCTCATGGCGCTCCTAATCGAGGAGCCCTATGTGGTGGCCTCCAAAGGGACAAAGTCCCAAAGGGCAAGGAAAGTGCTCAGACCTGTGGGACCTCGGTTACCCGGTCCAAAGAGACCCAGACCTCCATAGTCCATGAGGACGACACGGGGGAGGGTGAATAGGAAGAGAAACCTCCCCTCAAAGGGAAGAGGGTGGCATTGGAGGACGCCGAAGCCGACATGCAGCCCAAGGGTTAGAAGAGGCCAAGGAGGACCTCGTCCAGGGCCACCGGCAAGTCATTGGAGAGAGTCGAGCTCTCCGACGAATCAGAGGATGACCCCTTGTCATGGGGAGGAAGAAACCGGCACCCCGAGGGTACGTCACTGCTTTTGTACTTTGTGCTTTAAACAAGTCATGTCAGCAATAGCAATCTTATAAGAGTGTTTTTTATGCAGTCCGCTGAAGGTGCACCCCAGCGACTCCTCAAGTGGGCTGTCGTCTGCTAGCGAGATCCCGGATCCTGCCACTCCCACGTCAACTCATGATGGGCTGGGGATGGTAACATCCACTCGGGCCCCCCAAGTCGACTTGGGAGGGGCCAAAGAGCCGGGTGTCATGGCCGAGGTCGAAGCCTCGGCCCAACATGACCTAGGGGAGAAGATCCCGAGGCCGCCAAGGAGGGGCTGGGCTAGTCTTCGGCCCAGCCAATGTCCGCTCCAGCTCCATCGCCGCAGCCGGAGACCGCTTAGCCCAGCACCCAGGTGCTCAAGTCCGAGGTTGCCATGCCACCCCGCCTCCTGCCCAAGGGCGGGCTAGCGCGGGGTGGACCGAAGAGATGGAGGAGACCTTGAAGGGCTCCTCCCTTAAAGAAGAGCACCATGCCCTTGATAGGCGCTGCACTGCAGTGTTTCCGGTCCACAGGGGACGGATTGCACAAGGTCTTCAAGGACCTCATTACGAGCTTCGAGGTACTCCTTTATCTTTATACAGGAATAATTATCATGGTTAAATTTTCTTTGTAAATCCGTGCAACTGTTCGGGAACATATCCTTGTGGCCCTCGAAACGGCCCGGGTCAGTGAGTGGCCCCCGATCCCAAGGTTGGTTTCAAGAAACCGGCGTTGGGGTCATAGAAAAGTAGGAGCATAACATGTAGCCCCCAGGACGCTGCCTAATGAAATAAGGCGATTATCCTGAAGTTTCAATAAATTGACCATGGGGCTTATATGAAAAGATCTATGTTTGCAGGTTTCGACCTCAGCTTTGAACTCTATCTTAAAGGAGATAGCAAAGGTAAATCGGGAGCTCGAGAGGTCCCAGGGGGACCTCAACCTGATGAACCAGCAGTTCGAGTGGTCTCAAGGTAAGCAACCCAGACTTGTATTCCTTAAAGTGTTATATTGAACACAAGAAGTTTAATATTTTTGGTTTTAGATGGAGAGCTAATGCTGAACTATTTGAATGATAGCAGTGTTGGTTGAGCTTGAGGCGCTCAAGGTCGAGCTCAAAAAAGGTCGGTGGGAGGCGGAGCAGCAGAAGGTTGCGACCGCGAAGGCAAAGCAGGCTCGAGCTGCCGAGAGGGTGGCTGGGGAAAAGGACCGGGAGTCATGGAGATCGAGGAGACCCTGAAAGGCGTGTCCGAAGCACGTGGCAAAATTCAGGCGGGGGAGAAGCAAGTGATGGAAGAGCTCAATAAGCTCTAGCTTGCACACTCTGAGCTCCAAACTGCGGCCCGGGCTGACCGCGAGGTGCTCCAGCAAGTGGAGCAAATCGCCTTGGGCAAGCCATATTTATTGCACCGCGTGTTTGGCAGCAAAGGGTCCATTGAGCTCACCCAGTTATGGCATTCTGCAGAGATCTTCACGGATGTTCCGAACAATGTGGCGGATGTCGTCACGCACTTCGACCTGCTGGCGGGTCATGAGCAGGAGAAGGCATTTTGGTGGCAGTTCTCCTGAACCATCGAACAAAGCAACTAGAGGATCTATTCCGCATAGCAAGGCCGATGCTCCAGGACATCTTCATCAGGCTATGGCCCGCCGAAGCCTTGTTGACCAGCCTCTTCGGCCTCCTTGCTCGGCTGCGAGTTGCCGCCTCGTAGGTTGATTGCCAGAAGCAGTCTGCATGCTTTGAAGGAGCACGACAGGCGTATATGTGCGTGAAGACACACTTCTGAAAGGTGGATGCAACGATCGTTGCTGTGGGACCTGCTGAATGGAAGCATCGCGCCGCGAAAGAATTCTTTGATGAGGTAGCAGAGGGTTCCCGGACGACCGAAGTCATGTGTCCAAAGGACACTTTGTATTTCTAGTTGGCACCTCGGAAAACCGAGGTGTTTGGGATGTAAAAAACTATATTTTGTTGAAATGAGTTTGGTTTTAAATCCCCACATTTTGTTTTGCTTTTTAACTAATTTTCCTCCTGTGCGACCATGTTTAACTTAAAGTGGCCAGTCGTCGACTTCTGACCCAATGTAGAATATATAGGAGGTGTTCCTTGAGGCATCTGTGACCCTTAGTCGACGTCTCGGTACCTGGAGGCGGTCTATGCTCGTAGGAACTAGGCAATCAGACTATAATAGCTTTATAACTTTCACTTAGTCATAGGAGTTTGACTGTGGGGCCTGATGACGAGCCCCCAGTGTGTGAAGTGGTCGACTGTAGCAAGCCGAGGTTGACGCCTTTACGCACTTCGACTAATGTAAAAAAGAAGCCCTTCGTTTGACACGGGTGATCTCTATCGCCACATTGCTTAACGCGGTCTTCGGATTGCTGACCGATTTCTGCTCACCCAGATAGTCAGTTTTTGGCTTTCTCCGTGGAGGCTCTCAACCAGTTAAATTTACGGCACTATCATAGCGGTTATCCCGTTACACTCTTAGCCGAATTTATCGGAAACGTAAGAGGTACACATAGGACCGGGCAACCCAACTATTGACCAAAATCTAGGTTCGAAACTGATGCATATAAAAGCAAAATCCGAGATGCCGAGTACTTCAGAATTGTTTTGTAGGGCAGGGAAACAAATCCCTTTAATAATTGTATCTTATTGACGTTCTTGTAGCTCAAAGGCAATGTGCCCAGAGAAATATAAGGTGGACCTTTTGTAGGACCTTGAGAAGAGGTGTCTAGGGGGGGGGTGATTAGACACTAAGTACCAAAGTTGCAATTTTTAAGTTTCCTTAAGTTTAAGTGGAGTTTAGGCACAAGTTTAACATTCACAATACATATCAAGCAGCATGCAAAGAGTGTATGAGCAGCGGAAAGTAAAGCATGCAACTTGCAAGAATGTAAAGGGAAGGGTTTGTAGGATTCAAACGCAATTGGAGACACGGATGTTTTTGGCGTGGTTCCGATAGGTGGTGCTATCGTACATCCACGTTGATGGAGACTTCAACCCACGAAGGGTAACGGTTGCGCGAGTCGACGGAGGGCTCCACCAACGAAGGGTCCACGAAGAAGCAACCTTGTCTATCCCACCATGGCCGTCGCCCACGAAGGACTTGCCTCACTAGCGGTAGATCTCACGAAGTAGGCGATCTCCTTGCCCTTACAAACTCCTTGGTTCAACTCCACAATCTTGTCGGAGGCTCCCAAGTGACACCTAGCCAATCTAGGAGACACCACTCTCCAAGAAGTAACAAATGGTGCGTTGATGATGAACTCCTTGCTCTTGTGCTTCAATGATAGTCTCCCCAACACTCAACTCTCTCTCATAGGTTTTGGATCTGGTGGAAAGAAGATTTGAGTGGAAAGCAACTTGGGGAAGTCTAGAGATCAAGATTCATATGGTAGGAATGGAATATCTTGGCCTCAACACATGAGTAGGTAGTTCACTCTCAGAAATTGGCAAGTTGGAAGTGTAGGTTCAGTCTGATGGCTCTCTCCACGAACGAAGAGGAGGTGGAGGGGTATATATAGCCTCCACACAAAATCTAACCGTTACACACAGTCTACCAAACTCGGTGGGACAGAATCGTTAAACTCGATCAGACCGATTTAGCAAATAATGTGACCGTTAGGGTTTTCGGTGGGACCGAAATGCAACTCGGTGAGACTGATATGGTTAGGGTTAGGGCATAACGTAATCTTGGTAAGACCGATTACACAAACTCGGTGAGACCGATTTTGGTAATAAGCTTTCCAGAGAGTTGGTCAGGCAAACTCGGTTCGACCGATTACACAAACTCGGTGAGACCGATTTTGGTAATGAGTTATCTAGAGAGTTTGCATTGTAATCTCGGTAATACCGATTGCTCAAACTCGGTGAGACCGATTTTGGTAATGGACGTACACAGAGAGATTACAATCCCATCTCGGTGAGACCGAGATCCCTATCGGTAGAACCGATTGGCTTAGGGTTTGTGGCAGTGGCTAGGACATATGAAATCGGTGGCGCCGGATAGGAAGAATCGGTGTGACCGATTTTGCTTTAGGTTTAGGTCATTTGTGGAAGTGGGAAAGTAGTTGAGGGTTTTGGAGGATATCACTAAGCACATGAAGCAAGAGGCTCATTAAGCAACACGTCATCCCTCCTTGATAGTATTGGCTTTTCCTATAGACTCAATGTGATCTTGGACCACTAAAATATGAAATGAAGAGTCTTGAGCTTGAAGCTTGAGCCAATCCTTTGTCCTTAGCATCTTGAAGGAGTTCCCACATCCTTTAGTCCATGCCACTCCATTGTTGAACTTATCTGAAACATGCTAGATAAAAGTGTTAGTCCAACAAGAGATATGTTGACATTAATTACCAAAACCACCTAGGGAGCACTTGTGCTTTCAATCTCCCCCTTTTTGGTAATTGATGACAACATACATCAAAGCTTTAGATAAAGATATAAGAAATAGCAAGTAAAGCTTTGGAAAGACATGTAACAAACATAGGCTCCCCCTACATGTACGCAATCATGTGAATATGGAATATAGAGGCATGTGAGAGCATAAACATGATAGAGCAGGCAATGTGTTACATGTATCTTGGCCATATGCATCAGAGCAAAGAATATTAAGGAGAATACCTTCATGATCATGAGTCCTTCTTGCAAACAATATGTACATCAGCAAGAATTCCTCATACACATGATTGTGATGCATATACTTACCTTGTAGTCTTGAGTTAGCTTAGGATGGAATGAACCTGCGTAAACAAGGTTAGATAACACAGATACATCTACTAGCCAGAGCAAACAGAAGAAACCACAAGAATACCAAGACTGGGACGACATGTAGAGAGTGAGTACTAAGTACCACATTGGATTAGACATGTCCCCAAGAGTAAAGATATGCAATGAATTTAAATGATTTCTTTCCCTTAGATATCTTGCTCCCCCTGAATCTAGCAAGGGATACTGGGAGAAGATAGGGAATAGAAAATCATAGCTGAAAAATCAGAGCTGAAAGATATGAATGATGATCAGAGCTGATGTATGCTAATGTAAATAAGCACAACAGATCATATGAACATGTCTCTCCCCTCAATAAGACATGTGAGCATCTCTCCTCTTGAACACCAAGCATCTGGGATCCTTGAGAAATACTTTCTACTTAAGTATTCTCTCCCCCTTGGAGATCTCTCTCTCCCCTTTGAGGGTCTCTCCCCCTAGAAGATCTCTCTCCCCCTTAAGGATCTCTTTCTAAATGATAAGCTTTGATGTTCTCTCTCTCCCCCTTTGACATCAATTTCCAAGAAGGGTTTTCTGGAATCCGTCGAATGGGTTTGGTCCTTGAGACACAACACAAAGCAATGATAAAAATGTGATGCTTGTAGAGGACAAGATTCATTGAGTGGAGCTGGATCAGTAGAAACATAGAATATGTGGCAAACTGTTTTCCTGATGTGAAATCGGTGGCACCGAGTGGTATGCTTCGGTTGTACCGAAAGGATTCAGTTGGGCCGAAAATAACAAATTGGTGAAACCGAGTTCATCTCAGAGAAAACACTTGTCACCTCAGCTCACTTAGACTAGTAAGATCTCACAAGGATTTGCAAGGAATTTACTGAAAGATGTGCAATGAATTTGATGCAGAAAATATAGAGCAAACAGAAAGAAATCTAGATGAAGTTTTTTTTGAAAGGGGAAACAAATATGCATGTGACAAATGCAAAAACACAGAAAAGAACACAAGAGAACTTCATCTAGAGGTGGTCGGCGACAAAGTCGCCTATGTTAGAGTATATTGACTTAGGAGTCAAGTGAGATCACTTGATCATAGGTCATACTCATCGTTTAAGCTCAAAATGGGGTTGCCATTTTTCGTTTAAGCATCTTGATGTATTCACATCTCGTCGAGTTGCTTTAGCTCATGACTTGGAGTAAAGCTTCTCTAAGATGGAATGACGTACCTTGGTTGGTGGTGTAGTCCATGTAGTTGAACTTGTGTGGGTTGCTCAAGGTTGATGTATCTCATCAAGAATTTGGAGCACCACTTGGAATCTTAAGTCCATCTACCTACATGGGTTAGTTCTTGCAAGGAAGAGCACTTGTGTATCCAAAAATGACAATTATGAAGCTCAATAGAGAATTTGTCAAAGGATATGTTTGAGTGGTTTCGTGCTTCCTTGTCTTCAACCACCGTAATGTAGAGACTTGGTGATGTAGAGATTGCTCAAGATGTGAGTAGATTACAATCTCATGGGATTTGATTCCACCAAGTACCTACATGGGTTAGATAACATGCAAGATACAAATATATCCAAGACATAAGATTTTGATCATAAGAGAAATATCAAGGATTAGTCATAAGCTCATGTCTTGCATGTATCCAATGGAGTTTCTACTCCAAGTTTGAAGCATCAATGATGTTCAATTCTCCTCTTAACCTGCAAAGCACTTTCTCATCAAGAGGTTTAGTGAATATATCCGCTAATTGCTTTTCGGTGCGAACATGCTTAAGATCAATGTCACCCTTAGCAACATGATCTCGAATGAAATGATGACAAACTTCAATATGCTTAGTTCGAGAATGTTGCACAGGATTATGACCAATTTTGATAGCACTTTCATTGTCACAAAGCAATGGAACATGTCTCACATATATCCCATAATCTTTAAGAGTTTGGGTCATCCAAAGTAATTGAGCACAACATGAACCAGCGGCAATATATTCTGCTTCGGCGGTGGATAAGGATATCGAGTTTTGTTTCTTGGAGGACCAAGACACAAGAGATCTACCAAGAAATTGACAAGTGCCCGAAGTGGACTTTCTATCAACCTTGTCTCCGGCATAGTCCGAGTCGGAATAGCCAACAAGATCGAAAGAGGCCCTCTTAGGATACCAAATGCCAAAGTTTGGCGTATGGATTAAGTATCTCACTATCCTTTTCACGGCCTTAAGATGACATTCTTTAGGAGCAGCTTGATATCGTGCACACATGCACACACTTAGCATGATATCGGTACGTGAAGCACATAGATATAATAATGAACCAATCATAGAGCGATAAACCTTTTTATCAACCGGTTCACTATCTTTGGTCAAATCAAGATGTACACTATTAGGCATGGGTGTACACATACCTTTGCATTCTTGCATATTGAACTTCTTGAATAAGTCCTTGGTGTACTTCGTTTGAGAAACAAAGGTACCTTCCTAAGTTTGCTTGATTTGCAACCCAAGAAAGAATTTGAGTTCACTCATCATAGACATCTCAAACTTCTCCGACATTAGCTTCCCAAACTTTTCACTAAAATGAGGGTTAGTTGAACCAAATATAATATCATCAACATAGATTTGGCACACAAATAGTTCTCCATTAACCCTTTTAGTAAAAAGAGTAGAATCAATTTTCCCAATTTCAAAGCCTTTTTCAATAAGAAACTTGGTCAAGCATTTATACCATGCTCTAGGAGCTTGTTTAAGACCATAAAGAGCTTTGTGAAGTTTGTAAACATGATTGGGTTTCTTAGGATTGACAAAGCCAGGAGGTTGCTTAACATAAACTTCCTCCTCTATTTCACCATTTAGAAAAGCACTTTTAATGTCCATTTGGTACAAGGTGATATCATGATGATTATCATAGGCAAGTAAGATGCGGATAGACTCAAGTCTAGCAACGGGAGCATAAGTCTAACCATAGTCCATACCTTCGACTTGTGTGTAGCCTTGGGCGACAAGACGTGCTTTGTTGCGAACTACTTATCCATCTTCATCTTGCTTGTTGCGAAACACCCATTTGGTACCGATGACGTTGTGGTTGTTGTCGGGCTTCTCAATCAATGTCCAAACTTGGTTTCTCTCAAAGTTGTGTAGCTCTTCATGCATAGAATTTATCCAATCCGTATCTTCCAATGCTTCTTCAACCTTCATAGGTTCAATGCTAGAGATGAAAGAATAGTTTTCACAAAAGTTAGCTAAACGAGTTTTAGAGCGAGTGATTCTCCCGGTTTGAATGTCATTGTAGATTTGCTCGACGGGATGATCTTTAGCAACTCTTGCTCGAACTCGTGAAAGCTTTTGCTTGGGTCTTCGTTGAACATCTTCTTCATCTTGTTCTTCTTCTTGGCCTTCTTCATTGTTGGCATTGTCGTTCTCTTGTCGTGGTGGAGAAGGAGGTTGTTGACGTTCATCTTGATGCACTTCCTCGTTTTCCTCATCTTGGTGTGTCCCACTTGTGGATGGTTCCGTATCAACTCTTGGTTCACCTTGTCGTGAAGTAGAAGCTTCCACTTGGACAGACGAGGTACTCTCCTTCACCTCCATTGGATGAACCTTGCCAATAGCCATGTCTTGAATTGCTTCCGAAGGATCTTTGTCTCCTACATCAATTGGCAATTGCTCTACTTGCGAGCCGTTAGATTCATCAAACTTCACATCTACCGTCTCTTCAACCTTTCGGGTGAAATTGTTGTAGACACGGTAAGTGTGAGAGTTTGAGCCATAACCAAGTAGGAAACCTTCATGAGACTTAGGAGCAAATTTAGAACGATGATGCTTATCAATAATGTAGCACTTTGAGCCGAATACTCGAAAGTATCCAACTTGGGGTTTGTTACCGGTGAGGAGCTCGTATGCCGTCTTGCCGAGTAGCTTGTGAAGATACAAGCAATTTGTTGCATGACAAGCTGTCTCAACTGCTTCTGCCCAAAAGTGCTTTGGCGTCTTGTACTCATCAAGCATCATTCTCTCCATTTCAATGAGCGTACGGTTCTTCCTCTCAACAACTCTGTTTTGTTGAGGTGTGTACGTAGTCGAGAACTCGTGTGAAATCCCTTCTTCGTCAAGAAAGGTGTCCACATTTGCGTTCTTGAACTCCGTTCCGTTGTCGTTGTGAACCTTCTTGATCTTCACTTCAAATTGATTTTGGGCCTTCCTAGCGAAGTTTTTGAAGATCTTTTGGACCTGCGATTTATCATCGAGAAAGAACACCCACATAAATCTTGAAAAATCATCAACTATAACTAGACCAAAAGAATTTCCACTGAGACTCTTGTAAGAGTTGGGACCAAAAAGATCCATGTGAAGTAGCTCAAGTGGCCTCCTTGTGGTCATGATGTTCTTCACGGGATGCCTTCCTCCAACCTGTTTACCTGCTTGACAAGCACTACAAAGTCTATCCTTATCAAATATGACATCGTTAACTCCAAGGATATGATTTCCTTTAATAAGTTTGTCAAGGTTTCGCATACCAACATGACGTAGTCGTCTATGCCATAACCAACCTTTTGAGGATTTAGCAATGAAGCAAGTTTTAGGTTGAGCCTTTTTAGTGAAATCAACAATGTATAGATCACCTCTACGTACACCGGTAAAGACCATTTTATGATTGTCTCGATGAAACACTTGGCAATCTACTTCAGTAAATAGGACATTGAAACCGAAATCAGCAAGTCTAGATACTGAAAGTAAGTTGTATCCAAGAGATTCAACAAGCATAACATTTTGTATGGAGCTATCATGTGATATGGCCACCTTACCGAGGCCAACCACCTTACCCTTTGAGTTGTCACCGAAAGTGACATACTTTCGAGGACTGTCATTATCAGCAAGCTCACGAAACATTTCTTTATCTCCAGTCATGTGATCGGTACATCCACTATCAAGAACTCATTCCTTTCCTACCAAAGTGTCTCATTGCATCATCAAGATCGAAGTCACTATCATCATCCTCATCATAGTATCCATGTTCAACATCGTCATGTGGTGGATCAAGTCCTAGAGAGGGTGATTCATTAGAGTGAGTTTGACAATGATCTTGCTTATGAATTTTTATAGCTTCGGAAATAATATCACTAATAATACCAACATTTCCTTTGGCACGCATAAGGTTTGTAAGCTCAAATAGACGATCACCAAACATAGGATCACTAGTATTCATCTTACTCAAGGCAATAGACTTATGGAGAATTTCATCAAGATTTTCAAGGAATAATCTGGAAATCGTTCCTCAAGAAATTTCCATATGGTGTGGGCACACTTGAATGTAGGCAAACACCCAATCAAATTTCTAGGCAATCCTCTAATGATAAGTTCGGCAGTTCTAAGATTCCTAATCATGTCAATTGACTCATCATGGGTAGGATGCATAGGATCAACATAAGGTGCACAAGGGCTAGCAATGTACTTGTTCAAATAATATTGATTGAAAATAACAAGCATCTCATTTTTCCACTCATGAAAATACTATCCTTCAAGAATAGGCACTCTATGTCTAAGACTCCCAATAGTAGACTCATCCATCTTCCTCCAATGGTGATTAAACCAAAGCAATGGAGACCAATGCTCTGATACCACTTGTAGGACCTTGAGAAGAGGTGTCTAGAGGGGGGGTGAATAGACACTAAGTACCAAAGTTGCAGTTTTTAAGTTTCCTTAAGTTTAGGTGGAGTTTAGGCACAAGTTTAACATTCACAATACACATCAATCAACATGCAAAGAGTGTATGAGCAGCGGAAAGTAAAGCATGCAACTTGCAAGAATGTAAAGGAAAGGGTTTGGAGGATTCAAACGCAATTGGAGACACAGATGTTTTTGGCGTGGTTCCGATAGGTGGTGCTATTGTACATCCACGTTGATGGATACTTCAACCCACGAAGGGTAACGGTTGCGCGAGTCCACGGAGGGCTCCACCCACGAAGGGTCCATGAAGAAGCAACCTTGTCTATCCCACCATGGCCGTCGCCCACGAAGGACTTGCCTCACTAGCGGTAGATCTTTACGAAGTAGGCGATCTCCTTGCCCTTACAAACTCCTTGGTTCAACTCCACAATCTTGTCGGAGGCTCCCAAGTGACACCTAGCCAATCTAGGAGACACCACTCTCCAAGAAGTAACAAATGGTGCGTTGATGATGAACTCCTTGCTCTTGTGCTTCAAATGATAGTCTCCCCAACACTCAACTCTCTCCCATAGGTTTTGGATCTGGTGGAAAGAAGATTTGAGTGGAAAGCAACTTGGGGAAGGCTAGAGATCAAGATTCATATGGTAGGAATGGAATATCTTGGCCTCAACATATGAGTAGGTAGTTCTCTCTCAGAAATTGGCAAGTTGGAAGTGTAGGTTCAGTCTGATGGCTCTCTCCACGAATGAAGAGGAGGTGGAGGGGTATATATAGCCTCCACACAAAATCTAACCATTACACACAATCTACCAAACTCGGTGGGACCGAATCGTTAAACTCGGTCAGACCGATTTAGCAAATAATGTGACCGTTAGGGTTTTCGGTGGGACCGAAATGCAACTTGGTGAGACCGATATGGTTAGGGTTAGGGCATAACGTAATCTCGGTAAGACCGATTACACAAACTCGGTGAGACTGATTTTGGTAATAAGCTTTCCAGAGAGTTGGTCAGGCAAACTCGGTTTGACCGATTACACAAACTCGGTGAGACCGATTTTGGTAATGAGTTATCCAGAGAGTTTGCATTGTAATCTCGGTAATACCGATTGCTCAAACTCGGTGAGTCTGATTTTGGTAATGGACATACACAGAGAGATTACAATCCCATCTCGGTGAGACCGAGATCCCTATTGGTAGAACCGATTTGCTTAGGGTTTGTGGCAATGGCTAGGACATATGAAATCGGTGGCGCCGGATAGGAAGAATTGGTGTGACCGATTTTGCTTTAGGTTTAGGTCATTTGTGGGAGTGGGAAAGTAGTTGAGGGTTTTGGAGCATATCACTAAGCACATGAAGCAAGAGGCTCATTAAGCAACACGTCATCCCTCCTTGATAGTATTGGCTTTTCCTATAGACTCAATGTGATCTTGGACCACTAAAATATGAAATGAAGAGTCTTGAGCTTGAAGCTTGAGCCAATTCTTTGTCCTTAGCATCTTGAAGGAGTTCCCACATCCTTTAGTCCATGCCACTCCATTGTTGAACTTATCTGAAACATGCTAGATAAAAGTGTTAGTCCAACAAGAGATATGTTGACATTAATTACCAAAACCACCTAGGAAGTGTTAGTCCACCGTATCGACGCTACTTTTTAAATACAAATTCATATGTATATGATGAACACCATGGTAGTGAGAAAACTTTTGGGTGGATTCAAACATATGACCTACAAAATAGCACAACAATCGAGTCAATGTCAACTCTTCCAAACCTAGTATAGCACGAATTCGAAATAATTACCCATATGCATGGTCCTCAGTTCAAATCTTACAATGTACACCGAATTGAAACATCGATATTAAGTCTCGTACTATCTAGATTCAAATGTTGTTTTTAGCCCCCCCCCCTCGGCACACACGCTACATACTTCCTGTATCGGTCAATCTTCCTCTCCTAACCACCTTAGGAAGCTATCGGGTTCCGACACACGTTCATTCTTTCTCTCCATGTTTCGATCTCTAACTCTCTCAACTACACAATCCCCTTTTTCCACTCTGTTACCAAATGTATTTACCTCACACACCCGCCATTGCACCCCATGCCGAGCTCTCTCTCTCTCTCTCTCTCTCTCTCTCTCTCTCCCTCCCTCCCTCCCACCCTCTCTCGCTAGATACATACATTGCCTAACTAGCCCCCAACCTCTCGTACGCACGCACGCACGTTGTCTATCTAGGTCACTCCCTCGAGACTGTCTCACTCTTTCTTCCGCACGGCGGGCCACACTCGCTCAATCTCGCTCTCTTTATCTGAGTCTCGCTTAACCTCGTTTTCTTTCACACACAAGTGATATATCTCCCTATTCGGGCCTCGATCGACACACTCTATACTCTCTCACGCAGATTGACTATCTAGGTCAGTCCATCCAAGCCGCCCCCACTCCTTCGACCTCATGGCAGGCCACGCTCGCTCAATCTCTCTCATTGTATGTCTCGACTGGCCTCGCTCTTTCTCGGACACAAATGATATATCTCCATGTTTGAGTCTAGTTTGACATATTCATATTGTATACTATCGGCGTTCTGGATATGGGGGTATCCAGACTTGCCTGCCTGCGGCCCACCACGTGGCTCCATCAACGACCTGGTACGGCCCAGCTTCAGCGTCAACAACTCAAGACCCTCATGAGGGGCCAAGCCTCGTGAGGTGGACAACACTAAGACCCTCAAGGGGATCTATTGGCGTTCTGGGAACGGGGGTCCCCAGACTTGCCTGCCTGCGGCCTGTGGCGTGGCTCAAAGTGGTGGCCCAGTACGGCCCGTCTTCATCAACCCATACTCAAGACCCTCGCGAGGGGCCAAGCCTCGCGGGGCGGACGACGCAAGGCTTCATCAACGGCGGCCTCACCAGGTAGGCTCGCAAGGAGGCGGAGAGATCAAGGCAGGGGTACCTCGCGAGGTGCTCGTGACGCAAGCCATGACGATCGAGGCCAGGCAGGCGCCGGCCTGCGTAGTGGCCTTGTTTCCTCTTAGGTGCAAAGGGGGCAAGTTCAGGTGTGGAGTACCGAGGCATCAAGCAAAGGTTACCATTTCGGTGCAACGAGACCAAGACCAGTAGAGCGGCAGGACGGAGGTCACCGTGGAGCCCAAGACGACGTCATCGCCGGTGCCTTTGGCAGCCGAAGACCAACTTTAGTCAGGATAGCTTGTACTACATGTTCCCCTTCAAAATGGACGTTGTTGGCTCCCTTCCCGCTCAATATTTGGGAAGAGGACCAGGGCCTCTATATATAAAGATAGCCAGCAAAGTGGAGGGCATCGAGTCCTCATCTGATCCAGAGACGATCAAATCCACCTAAGTAGAACACCGCACCAGCCCAAGAACACCTCTCGCGAGGTTGTTCTTCCTTTGTACTGTTCATCATCAGCCCCTGAGGCAATTCACCACACCACACACTGGATTAGGGTATTACACCACTACGGTGGCCCGAACCAGTATAAACCTTGTGTCCCTTGTGTTGCTCATCGTGTAGCTTAGATTTGCAGCGAGGCGTTGGGGCGTGGAATGGTAGGGGGAAGATCTTCGCGCGCACCCCAGAGTTCGAACCTTAAGGGTTTTGCCGGAACCCCATATCCGACATTTGGCGCGCCAGGTAGGGGTGCGCCGGAGCTCTCCCTTCCGTCGACCCATTCTCCATCAACACCGCGCCGCCTCATGGCGACAACACGCCCCGCCCACCGCCGACGCCGCAGATCGGGGCCGGGGGCCCCGAGCCTTGGCCCCGCCTTGCGCAAAAATGGCGAGCAAGTTCAAGCCGGAGATGCCGCCGCCATTGCCGCCGCTTTCCCCGGGCATATGAGGAGGCCGTTCTCAGGGCCGGGGACGACGACAGGGTCATGGCTAACTGGTTTCCCATGGCCCTCACCGGCGTTCCGTGCATGTGGCTGCTCCACCTGTCAACAGCTTTAGTGGCATCTTGGGAGGAGCTGCGCGGCCTCTTCCTCACCCACTATGCTACGCCGGCGCCCCCGGTCGTCGCAGCTCTCCCGGGCGGCTCGCAGGCGCCACCCTCGGGCCGCCATGTCAAGCCGTTCGTCCGCCAGATCGGCGCCACCCTTACGGGGCACGCGTCTCCTCCGGGTTGGGCAGCATTGTGGGGACCCCGACTCATAAGTCGTGATCACCGAATGCACGTGTACAGTGATCCCAGAGATCAATGCTCACTGAACACACAGAAGCTGAATGACAAGAGACTTACATCCATACATACCAGATTATACAAGTAGGACCATTATGGTCAAGTCTTGAGTATAACATCGCAGCGAAATCTTCATCGATAACTTGGACCCATGCCATCCGCCTTAACCCTACAGCATTCCGACCGAAGCGCCCTAGCTCGCATGCTTGTCACCAAGTGTTCTCATCATATCCGGTTCTTTCATGCCTGGTCAATGAAATAACCAGTGGCAAGCCAATGAGTACTTTGAATGTACTCGCAAGCAACCCATGATTTGGTTCAAGGTACAGTAATGCATGACATAGGTAAAGTTTTGCATAAAGCTAGTTTTGAGTGCAATGACATGCTCAACAGCCTATAAAGCATGCATCAAGAGAATTTAAGTAACCATGAGATCTGGTCACAGATATCAACATAAATAGAGTGGACACCAACCCATTGTTATAAACAAAAATGGGCACCAACCCATTATCATAAACAGAGTGGGCACCAACCCATCTCAATCATGTCAAGTCCGTTGACTTGACCCAAGTCATTACCATCATCTTACTCACACGGTTGAAAACCCTGGACATAGTTTAAGCAAAGACCGCCTAACCGCCCTTGACCGTGGACACGGCTATTCGAATAGTTTTACACTCTGCAGAGGTTGCACACTTTACCCACTAGATCCGGGGAACTTTCGTGTCAAACCACGACCCGCGGTACCTCAAGTACCCGGGGTAAGCACCCGATCACCGCCTTTCCCTAGACGACACTAACATGGAGTCCACTCGATTGGTAGTAACCCCCGTGCCAAACATTTCTCATCATAAAGTTGTGGAGCCTCGCTCCCATATTCATCACATACCACAAGCACGGGTACCAACGTGTGTTCGGTGCCTGTGAAAACAGTCATGGCCGCCCTACAGCACGACCCGCCCCAAGAGAGAGCACCAACTCTCCCCCGTCACTAGTAATGCGGGCTCCAAGCTAGTATCGGTCTAGGTACTCAACGATGCCCTTTCCCATATAAGGGTAGAGTGGTCGCGCATGTAAGGTTGGGACAGTCATCAAATCTTAAATCTAATCCGTTTTCGAAAACAACACACACTTGCCTCGGTACACCACTTCGTCATCAAGTGGTTACCTTACTCATCACCTCCCTCGGGCATAAATGGCACCCGATGGGGTTTTCGAAAGTTGTTTGAAAAATATTTTGTCTCCATCACATGCATACTCCCGTCCCTTTTTGCGTAGCAAACTACTTAGCATCCTATCTACTCCCATCGTCATAACCCTCATAAGGAGGTAGGGTCATGCACAATGCAAGTGTCAACGAGAAAGCAACGGAGGCAACCCACCAAAGTGGTTACCCATCCTTCATGATTCCGATGCAACAATAGTAAGTGCTATATGACATGCATAAAAAGGGTTTCATAGGCATGGTCAAAGGGCTGCTTGCCTGTTTAACAAAGTCTTCGAGGTCTTCAAATATCTCTGGTCCAACTCCGAGCATTCCGTCTACTTCGTCAACTATCGTCGAAAGCAACCATAATAAGCAACACAATAAGGTAGGAAATAAAAGTGCTCTAAAAATATGAGTTGGACTTTTCTGGGGTACCTCTGGTCATATGAGGGATGACCAAAGTGGTTTCAATGGAAGTGGATCTATGGATATTTCTAAACATTTTGATATGATGGAATCAAGAGGTTTATGGATTTGCAAGAAGTGTATAGAAGTATTATTTTGAAAATGAGCAAAGGCACCCATTTAACAAAGGATGATTTTAGAAGCATCTAGGAATTGGTTTCACTGGATTTGGAGTTCAAATGAATATCCTATGATTTTGCAAAGTGATAAATATGAAGAAATGGCTCAATAATTTATGTGGTACAGAAAGCATCAAGAAAAATGTTCATAAACTAGGTTATGAGCTTATATTCATCTAGGAATTGGAATCATGGCATTTGGATCAATATTGAGCTCTCTGTGATTTTCTAAAGTTTATCACGAAATAGGAAAAATAGGATGTGATAATTATTTGTGAAGAAAAGTATCTCGAAAATGTGCATGTTGCACCAACAGGTAGAGCATGATTTATGGAGTCTCTAGAAATTTGAATCATCAAATTTGGAGTTGATTTGATTTATTTATGGATTTTAGAAACTTCACAGAAAAGAAAAAGGGGAAAGATATTTACCCAAACGGGCTGGATCTGGGCGGTGGCGGCGCGCACTGGGCGAGGCATAGCGGGCAGGCGCCACTGGGCCGGCCCAGCAGCTCGGCCGCACGCGTGCAGGGGCCACGTCAGAGGCGGCTTCCCGGAATACGCCTTCGCTGCGGGGACGCGGGGGAGAGCGAATACGCCCACTTGCAGCGTGGGCTCGTGGCCGAGCCATCGACGAGCGGGCCCGCCTGTCAGTTCGCCCTCCACCTCCCAAGAGTGCGACAGGAGACAGCGGAGGTGCTCGACGCCGTCGCCCGGCGCTGAGGCATCTCCGGCGATGCTCTTCCCACCGCACACTCAGAGGCGATGCGCGCCCATCCATGGGTGGCACGACCGCCGAGGAGCTCGTGGTCGAGCACGGCGTTATTCCGGCGGAGGAGGTCGCCGGCGGTGGTGGTTACGCGCTACGGAGCACCTCCGCAACTCTCGCTATGGATGAGCTCGGCGCCGAGCGCCAAGATCCATTCGTGTACGCCACGGCTGCCGGGGACGGCCGAGGCGACGGCGGCTTGATGCCGCGGACGGCGGCGTCGGCGAAGTTTTGGGCATGGCGCTACGGCAGGCCCCTGCACGAGGGAAAGAGCGTGGGAGCTCCGCCTTGCTCTGGGGAGGCTGCTGGTGGAGAGGGAGAGGGAGAGGAGCCTGGCTCGGCTGAATTTTGGTGGAGGCGGCGGATCTCCGCCATGGAGGGCTGTGGAGGCGCGAGGATTGGAGCGGGTTGGTTCGGGGGTTCATAGGAGAGAGAGGGAGCGAAGGAGACCAGAGAGGGCTCGGGGTGGTCTTAAATAGGGGGGCGAGGTGCACCACGGGACTGCGTCTTGGCGAGGCTGTAGCCGCTGCTAGAGGCCACGGGGCTCGAGTGAGCATGTCCGGGTGTTCGTGGGGTTGGTCCAGGCTGGAGGAGGGAAGAGAAGGAGCGGGAGTGTCAGGCGCCTGCGTGTGAGCTGCACCATTGGCGCCTCGGGCGGGCGGGCAGGCGGGAAAAGAGGCAGCAGGAGGAAGAAAGAGGAGGGGGCCAGCTTGGTGTCGTGTTGCGGACGTCGAGGAGCATCTACTGGCGCGAGGGGGAGGCTCGAGGTGGCCGGGAGTGCGGCGGCAGGGCTCGGCCGCCACTGTAGCGCGCTCCAGAGCAGGCTTTTGGCCGGCATGAGTGCGCTTTGCGTGCTCTGCCGTGTCCACTTGTGTCTTGGAGCTGCAGGGGGGATAAACAAAGGTGAAAGAGGCTTTGGATGCTCTGCAACATGCCAGGAGTGAGAGAGAGATGACAAAGGGAGGGAAAAGTGGATGTCCAGGGAAGAAAAATGGAGCCCTTCCCCCCTTAATCATTGCCTCTCGGGCAGGGAAGCACACCAGAGGTAGAGGGGAACTAGGAGGGGCTGTGGTAAAAAGGAGAAGTCATGGAGATTAGTGGAAGAGGTCCAAATAGTGGTTTTTGCAAAATGCCAGAAGGTGTTTGATGTTGATCTGGGCAAGTAGATGATCCCCATAAGCCATGAGACTCCATAGGGTGATATGACACATATAATTAGGGCCTTCCACCAATTTGGAGATCATTTGAAGAAAGTGGACAATGCAACTTTGGTAAACCCTAGAAATTAGCAGGAATGAACTTGTGTAGATTTAGTTGAGCAAATCACTTCTCCTTGATGCACCACTTGGTGTGGTGGCCTCATTTGGTCATGTGATCATGCTCACAAAAGTTGGTGTCAAGGAGAGAAAGTTGGTAATGCAAAGTTGTTCAAATATGGTTCTGGACAGAAAGGGTTTTGGGGCACTTTGATCAAGTTAACTTGCTCTCCAACTTGTGCCATTTGGTCTAGATGAATTATTAGACCATTTGAGCAAGTCCACAAGGTTTGAGAACATTTGGACATGTTTGGCAATGTAAAGTTGCTCAAACTTCAAAATGGACAGGAATGGTTTTGAGAGGTTTTGATGATGCTATCTTGTTCTCCAAGTCATGAGACTTGGCAAGATCACCAAATATGTCATATGTGACATGGTAGAATTTTCTTGGAATATTTTGAGAATATTTCCTTTGTAAATATTTCAAAAGCTTGAAATATCCGAAAGGGGTTTTGAGGATTTGACCAATATTTTGAACATGACCATGTGTTAAAACTCTTATATATGGACTATATATGTCCTATGAGTTTCCCTAAATTTTGCCAAACATTTTGAAGCAATAAAATAATTTTTACCTATTAAGGACCATTTCTGGCCTTAAGAAAATCCTTTAAATAAAATAGGAAAATAACTTTTAAAATTATGTTTCGTGGTTCCCGGAATCCTATATCTAATAGGAGTCAAATATGTTTTTGGAAAGATTTTTACTGCCCTTAATCAAGTACTTGCAGTGCAAACCTCAATTCAGGGTTTTTGAAAACCACATTTAGAAAATACTTTTTGGCCAAATTATTTTTGTAAGAAAATATTTTTATGTCCTATACACATGGCATGATCATTGGCTCAAGGGTTTGGAGCAAGGAGATGAAGTATAGGAGTTTGGAGGATTTATTTTATTTTTAGAGCACTTGCAAACAGCAGACAAACATTCAATCAAAGCAAAGACAAAACACTCAAAAGTTTTTGTCAAACCACGTTTAGCATGATTAAGAGCTTAAGTCTTGTGCCATGAAAATCGGGTGTGATGACCTACCTCTTACAAGAATCTCGGCCCCGAGATTCCTAGACTAGGCGCGAAAGGGATCTGTAAACTTGTATCCGGGTAGTCTTCAAGTCTTCATGTTGCTTCGCTTCCATGTAGTGCTCCTTGAGATTGAAGTACTTGATGGTGTGGCTTCGTGTATGACGCCTCGGTTGATCCAAAGTTGCCGAGGGTCTCTTGCGTTAGGTCTGGTTGGACTAGGGTCGGTGGCTCGGTGGTCAACGCCCTTATAGAGATCGGGCAGGTTAGGAAGTTGAAAACACTTAGGGGTTGTGATGCATGGAAAGCATTGTGCACATCGTAGCTCTGTGGCAACTCCGGTTGGTAGCTGTCTATTCTTCGCCTTGCGGTGATCCCGAGGGGTTGTTAAATCTTGAGTGATCTCGATGAAGGCCGATGAATCTTGGGCGAGCTTTCCTTTGACATGGAAGCGCTGGGTTCCTCCGAGAGGGTGACCGGAGATAAACATGGTATCCAACCCGAAGGTCATGCCTCAACGACGTGAGTCAGCAGAGCTCTTCTATCTTGACTTGGTAGCCTTCAAACGCTCTCGACAAGCTGGACTTGCTCTTCGCTTCACGGGGATGTCGGGCCCAAAGACGAGTCCTTCTCCGGTCTCGACCACTTGAGGGTGTGCGGCACTTCCACCAGATAACACTTCAAATGGTGCCACCAAGGCTTGACTTCAAGGTTAGTTAAGAATCTGGTGCAACCAGCCCAATCAAGCTTTCAAGTTCTTCATATAAGACGGCAGCCTGTCCTTAAGCATAGTATTCAAGGAACAAGCCTTTCGCTAATGCATCTCGCTACCATATTAGCCTTTCTGTGGTGGTATTGAACACCGAGGTCATAATCTTTGATTAAGTCTAGCCATCTTCTTTGCCTCGTGTTCAATCCCTTTGAGTGAAAATATACTTTGACCTTCGAGATCCGTGTATATCTCACATCCCTTCCGTAGGAGATAATGTCGCCATGTATTCGTGGCATGAACCATCGCTGCTAGCTCAAGGTCATGAGTAGCATAGTTTTCCTCATGAGGCCAGAGTTGCCTTTGGGAGGAGTGGCTTGCGATGTGCATGACCTTCAATGCGAAGCTCACTCCTTGACGATGGTGGTTGGTATAGTTCTTCCTCCTTGACATGGCGGTCTTCGGATGTTCCCCAACCAGCCGATCAACTCTTCTTCCGCCTTCATGTGGATATTCGTGTCCTCAAATAAGGATGATGATCAACTTGCCCAAGTACATTATGAAGTATTTGGGGTAACGAGAGTGGGTTGAGGTAATCGTGAGGGTCCTGGTTGAGCATTGGTCAAAATCTTAATGATCTAGAGCCAAGGCCCAAGGTCATGATCCAACCGTGTTGTGGCTTGGTAGGGCATAAGGGTTTCAAGGATTCTAGTGCGCGAATGAACATTTATCCTCCCATCTTTAAGCACGGTTTCTGAGATGCCAATAGTCTATTTAGTCCTCCAAACAGATCACCTCATACTATTCGTATCCTCATGACTCCCAAGAGGGGATCTAACAAAATCATATATGTCCACAATCGCCAAACTCATGTGTGTAGCTACCTCTAAAAATCCATGGGTAGAACATACAAGCTTCCAAGTGGAATAAACAGACAATCCAAGTGCTCATCCTATTCCTCCAAGGTCCATGCTAGTGCATCTCTATCCTAAGGAAACACGTCGTGTACCACTCCAAGATCTTGTTTCCTTCCTATGAATCAACTCCAACAACCTGTTAACTACCATCAATCACTACACGATCCAATGCCTATGCTGGTGTTCCACATGATCTCCTAAAGTCCTTATAATCCACAAATAATGGGAAAGCTACCTTACTATGGTTTGTCCACCGATTCCCATTGTCATGGTCAAGTAAACTCCAAGGCCAAGCTCATATAGAACCCTAAATAAACTCCGACAATTAGTCCAATCTCCTAGTTTATCGTCCACCGAGAAACATGGTATCATGATCGAGATCATCGCCTAAATCCAATTTACTCCAACCATGTAGACATACTCAAGATCTATGTTCAACTAGAATCACCTTCTTAAATCCAAATCTCATGTCCAACGAGAATTCCTACACTTTCCCCCAAGTCATTATCGTAATATCAACTATCACCTATCATTACCATCTGATCAAATCAAATCCTTGCTCTTCCAGGAGTTTCAGCTTGCGAACACAACTATCCTGCTAAATCCAATTTTACTCAGGGATATTGAAAAGCTA
Organism: Aegilops speltoides; assembly: GCA_021437245.1. NCBI lineage: Eukaryota > Viridiplantae > Streptophyta > Magnoliopsida > Poales > Poaceae > Aegilops > Aegilops speltoides. Next base: position 179,581,542 of record CM038142.1, read on the forward strand.
TGCTAATCTATACTTATGATCCCACCAAGTGCATCTACCAGCATCAAGGCCTCATAATCCACCAAATAGTCTCATATAATTCCTCAAGGTCACTGATATAAACTCACCAAGTCATCGTCCTCGATCCTATATCCTCAAACCGGTCCTTCCTATGGCATCGCCGCTTTAGTGCTATCTTAGGATGATAATGTGCTCATTCACTATGTCCACTAGTTCCATAATGAACCCGGTGATAAGCAAGGTTATGAAGGTTTAATGTGTTCTCTTGCAATACCATAGGTTAAGCTTAGGGTTAAGGTGTCGAGCTGGGGTATCTCGTGAAGTCTCGATGAGTCTAGGAATGGGTTTCTAATCTTGAGGGTTAAACATGATTCTACGGGGTTGCACTTGGTCGAGGAGGCTGCAACAAAAGTCTTCATTGCTAGTTGGTTGCCGAAGCAGATTCCTTGGTGCACCTTGTTTTGCTGGTCTTCAGTTGAGGAGAGAGAGACGAGAGGGAAAAGTAGCATAGAGAAGGGGGAATGCCTAAAAGGGGGGGTTCTATAGTGCAAGTGCAAACAAATAGATGCAAAAAGGGCCAAACAAAAGAAACAAGGTAAGGAAGGTGATATAGTCGCATACTTGTCGCCTAGGGCAAAAGTGCGACTTATATCAAAACATAAACAAATAAAAACAAGCAACACACAATCATGGTTCTACTCGAACCATCATACGGACTCGATCACAAGATAGGGGGTACACGACTCATCCTACCCTAGGGGTTCTCGGACTCCATAGTCGTGCCTTGTGCCTCATGCAGTCTCCCGGGTTCCCTCAGGTGCTGCTACGTCTCTTGTAGTTGTTGATGGAATAATCCCGGTTGAGCTTGAAGAGTCTTCAACAACTTCTTGCCTGTTGAAGTGATGGGGTGAAGGTGGCTTCTCATAGCAGGCATTGACTTGGTCTTCTGTTGTCTTCTTAATCATGATGATCCCTTCTTGTCTTCTAATTCATCGATGGTTCCAGGTAGGTAATCCTTCATGCCATGACATTATCAAGGCATAATAGAGGTCCCTCATGTCTGTTACGTTGATGACAACTTTGACACCAAGAGCGGGGGATGAGGAGAACCGTTTTCCTGCTCACTATGGTGAGGCGGACCGAATGGCTAGGTTCTCATCCACCGGTGGTTGCCGATACAACAACGGTAGTGACAGGGTTACTCTATTAGCGATGTATATCATGACCTTGCATATCCTATGCCCCGATCATCGAGGCTAAGGTTGCATCGCCTTGGGGCAAGGTCAAGGATGTCAAGATCTCCTAGGTCTTCGTGTCCTCATTCCTCGAGGATGTATCTTCGCTGGTATTGTCTTGTGGTGATGTCGCCAATCTTATGTTCAGAGATGTGGGTGGATGTCCGGCAAGGCATCTTCCTTCTAGATTATCCGCGAGGATTTCAAGGAACTCGTGGTCGGGGCATAAGGGTTCTAGCGACCAAGGTTTTGAAGGGGAAGCGATCAATAAGGAATGTATACCTTAGTTTTTGAAAGACTCAGAAGGGAAAGAGAAGTATAGATAGTTTTGAAAACTAGTAGTAGTTTTGGAAATAGTTTTACCCTAACTAACCACTGGCTAACTAAGGCTTCCTACGGTCAGATGGCTCGATACCAGCTCTGTGGGGACCCCGACTCATAAGTCGTGATCATCGAATGCACGTGTACAAAGGATCCCAGAGATCAATGCTCACCGAACACACGTAAGCTGAATGACAAGAGACTTACATCCATACATACCGATACACAAGTAGGACCATTATGGTCAAGTCTTGAGTATAACATCGCAGCGAAATCTTCATCGATAACTTGGACCCATGCCATCCGCCTTAACCCTACAGCATTACGACCGAAGCGCCCTAGCTCGCATGCTCGTCACCAAGTGTTCTCATCATATCCGGTTCTTTCATGCCCGGTCAATGAAATAACCAAGGCAAGCCAATGAGTACTTTGAATGTACTCGCAAGCAACCCATGATTTGGTTCAAGGTACAAGAATGCATGACATAGGTAAAGTTTTGCATAAAGCTAGTTTTGAGTGCAATGACATGCTCAACAACCTATAAAGCATGCATCAAGAGAATTTAAGTAACCATGAGATCTGGTCACGATATCAACATAAATAGAGTGGACACCAACCCATTGTTATAAACAAAATGGGCACCAACCCATTATCATAAGCAGTGGGCACCAACCCATCTCAATCATGTCAAGTCCGCTGACTTGACCCAAGTCATTACCATCATCTTACTCACACGGTTGAAAACCCCGGACATAGTTTAAGCAAAGACCGCCTAACCGTCCTTGACCGTGGACACGGCTATTCAATAGTTTTACACTCTGCAGAGGTTGCACACTTTACCCACTAGATCCGGGGAACTTTTGTGTCAAACCACGACCATGTACCTCAAGTACCGGGTAAGCACCGATCACCGCCTTTCCCTAGACGACACTAACATGGAGTCCACTGATTGGTAGTAACCCCGTACAAACATTTCTCATCATAAAGTTGTGGAGCCTCGCTCCCATATTCATCACATACCACAAGCACGGGGTACCAACGGTGTGTTCGGTGCCCTGTGAAAACAGTCATGGCCGCCCTACCTGGCACGACCCCGTCCCAAGAGAGAGCACCAACTCTCCCCCGTCACTAGTAATGCGGGCTCCAAGCTAGTATCGGTCTAGGTACTCAACGATGCCCTTTCCCATATAAGGGTAGAGTGGTCGCGCATGTAAGGTTGGGACAGTCATCAAATCTTAAATCTAATCCGTTTTCGAAAACAACACACACTTGCCTCGGTACACCACTTCGTCATCAAGTGGTTACCTTACTCATCACCTCCCTCGGGCATAAATGGCACCCGATGGGGTTTTCGAAAGTTGTTTGAAAAATATTTTGTCTCCATCACATGCATACTCCCGTCCCTTTTTGCGTAGCAAACTACTTAGCATCCTATCTACTCCCATCGTCATAACCCTCATAAGGAGGTAGGGTCATGCACAATGCAAGTGTCAACGAGAAAGCAACGGAGGCAACCCACCAAAGTGGTTACCCATCCTTCATGATTCCGATGCAACAATAGTAAGTGCTATATGACATGCATAAAAAGGGTTTCATAGGCATGGTCAAAGGGCTGCTTTCTGCTTAACAAAGTCTTCGAGGTCTTCAAATATCTCGGTCCAACTCCGAGCATTCCGTCTACTTCGTCAACTATCGCCGAAAGCAACCATAATAAGCAACACAATAAGGTAGGAAATAAAAGTGCTCTAAAAATATGAGTTGGACTTTTCTGGGGTACCTCTGGTCATATGAGGGATGACCAAAGTGGTTTCAATGGAAGTGGATCTATGGATATTTCTAAACATTTTGATATGATGGAATCAAGAGGTTTATGGATTTGCAAGAAGTGTATAGAAGTATTATTTTGAAAATGAGCAAAGGCACCCATTTAACAAAGGATGATTTTAGAAGCATCTAGGAATTGGTTTCTTTGGATTTGGAGTTCAAATGAATATCCTATGATTTTGCAAAGTGATAAATATGAAGAAATGGCTCAATAATTTATGTGGTACAGAAAGCATCAAGAAAAATGTTCATAAACTAGGTTATGAGCTTATATTCATCTAGGAATTGGAATCATGGCATTTGGATCAATATTGAGCTCTCTGTGATTTTCTAAAGTTTATCACGTAAATAGGAAAAATAGGATGTGATAATTATTTGTGAAGAAAAGTATCTCGAAAATGTGCATGTTGCACCAACAGGTAGAGCATGATTTATGGAGTCTCTAGAAATTTGAATCATCAAATTTGGAGTTGATTTGATTTATTTATGGATTTTAGAAACTTCACGTAAAAGAAAAAGGGGAAAGATATTTACCCAAACGGGCTGGATCTGGCGGCGGCGCGCAAGACTGGCGAGGCATAGCGGCAGGCGCCATCGGGCCGCCCAAGAGCTCGGCCGCACGCTGCGGGGCCACGCCGAGGCGGCTTCCCGAATACGCCGCTGCGGGGACGCTGGGAGAGCGAATACGCCCACTTGCTGGGCGTGGCTCGTGGCCGAGCCATCGACGAGCGGGCCCGCCTGTCCGTTCGCCCTCCACCTCCCAAGAGGTGCGACAGAGACAGCGGAGGTGCTCGACGCCGGTCGCCCGGCGCCACTGTGGCATCTCGGCGATGCTCTTCCCACCGCACACTCGGGAGGTGATGCCGCTACCATCCATGGGTGGCACGACCGCCGAGGAGCTCGTGGTCGAGCACGGCGTCATTCCCGGCGGAGGAGGTCGCCGGCGGTGGTGGTTACGGCGCCACGGAGCACCTCCGCAACTCTCTCGGCTATGGATGAGCTCGGCCGAGCGCCAGATCCATTCGTGTACGCCACGGCTGCCGGGACGGCCGAGGCGACGGCGGCTTGATGCGGCGGACGGCGGCGTCGGGCGTAGTTTTGGGCATGGCGCTACGGCAAGGCCCCTGACGAGGGAAAGAGCGTGGGAGCTCCGCCTTGCCTGTGGGAGGCTGCTGGTGGAGAGGGAGAGGAGAGGAGCCTGGCTCGGCTGAATTTTGGTGGAGGCTGGTGGCGGATCTCCCGCCATGGAGGGCTGTGGAGGCGCGAGGATTGGAGCGGGTTGGTTCGGGGGTTCATAGGAGAGAGAGGAGCGAAAGGAGACCAGAGAGGGCTCGGGGTGGTCTTAAATAGGAGGGGCGAGGTGCACCACGGGACCGCGGCGCCGGCGAGGTCAGAGCTGCTGCTAGAGGCCACGGGGCTCGAGTGAGCATGTCCGGGTGTTCGTGGGGTTGGTCCAGGCTGGAGGAGGGAAGAGAAGGAGCGGGAGGTCAGGGCGCCAGCAGGTGAGCTGCACCATTGGCGCCTTGGGCGGCCTGCAAGCGGTAAAAGAGGCAGCAGGAGGAAGAAAGAGGAGGGGCCAGCTTGGTGTCGTGTCATGGACGCCGAGGAGCATCCATCGGGCGCGAGGGGAGGCTCGAGGTGGCGGGAGGCGGCGGCAGGCTCGGCCGCCATCAGAAGGCTGGCCCAGAGCAGGCTTTGGCCGGCATGAGGCGCTTATGGCTCTCGCCGTGTCCACTTGTGTCTTGGAGCTGCAGGGGGATAAACAAAGGTGAAAGAGGCTTTGGATGCTCTGCAACATGCCAGAGGAGAGAGAGATGACAAAGGAGGGAAAAGTGGATGTCCAGGAAGAAAATGGAGCCCTTCCCCTTAATCATTGCCTCTCTCGGGCAGGGAAGCACACCGAGGTAGAGGGAACTAGGAGGGCTGTGGTAAAAGGAGAAGTCATGGAGATTAGTGGAAGAGGTCCAAATAGTGGTTTTTGCAAAATGCCAGAAGGTGTTTGATGTTGATCTGGGCAAGTAGATGATCCCCATAAGCCATGAGACTCCATAGGGTGATATGACACATATAATTAGGGCCTTCCACCAATTTGGAGATCATTTGAAGAAAGTGGACAATGCAACTTTGGTAAACCCTAGAAATTAGCAGGAATGAACTTGTGTAGATTTAGTTGAGCAAATCACTTCTCCTTGATGCACCACTTGGTGTGGTGGCCTCATTTGGTCATGTGATCATGCTCACAAAAGTTGGTGTCAAGGAGAGAAAGTTGGTAATGCAAAGTTGTTCAAATATGGTTCTGGACAGAAAGGGTTTTGGGGCACTTTGATCAAGTTAACTTGCTCTCCAACTTGTGCCATTTGGTCTAGATGAATTATTAGACCATTTGAGCAAGTCCACAAGGTTTGAGAACATTTGGACATGTTTGGCAATGTAAAGTTGCTCAAACTTCAAAATGGACAGAATGGTTTTGAGAGGTTTTGATGATGCTATCTTGTTCTCCAAGTCATGAGACTTGGCAAGATCACCAAATATGTCATATGTGACATGGTAGAATTTTCTTGGAATATTTTGAGAATATTTCCTTTGTAAATATTTCAAAAGCTTGAAATATCCAGTAAAGGGGTTTTGAGGGATTTGACCAATATTTTGAACATGACCATGTGTTAAAACTCTTATATATGGACTATATATGTCCTATGAGTTTCCCTAAATTTTGCCAAACATTTTTGAAGCAATAAAATAATTTTTACCTATTAAGGACCATTTTCGCCTTAAGAAAATCCTTTAAATAAAATAGGAAAATAACTTTTAAAATTATGTTTCTGTGGTTCCTGGGAATCCTATATCTAATAGGAGTCAAATATGTTTTTGGAAAGATTTTTACTGCCCTTAATCAAGTACTTGCAGTGCAAACCTCAATTCAGGGGTTTTTGGAAAACCACATTTAGAAAATACTTTTTGGCCAAATTATTTTTGTAAGAAAATATTTTTATGTCCTATACACATGGTATGATCATTGGCTCAAGGGTTTGGAGCAAGGAGATGAAGTATAGGAGTTTGGAGGATTTATTTTATTTTTAGAGCACTTGCAAACAGCAGACAAACATTCAATCAAAGCAAAGACAAAAACACTCAAAAGTTTTTGTCAAACCACAGTTTAGCATGATTAAGAGCTTAAGTGCTGTGCCATGAAAATCAGGGTGTGACAAGCACCCAAGGCCGATCTGTCCTTTAGCTCCGACGATCACCCCGTCAACACTGCCTGCTTGGGTGCACTCCCGATGCTTTGCACACCCACCATCTGCCAGGTGTCCGTCACCAGGACCCTCATCGACGACGGTGCCGACCTCAAAGTGCTCTCGGTGGAGGCCTTCAGCCTCCTCCACGTGCCGTCAGAATGACTCCGGCCCAGCAAGCCCTTCTCGGGCGTTGGGGGCAGTTCAACTGGCTCCCTGGGGCAGATCTGCCTTTCGGTGACCTTCGACACCCACGACAACTTCCGCATGGAGTTGGTTGACTTCGACATTGCCCGCATCGGCCTCCTGTACAACGCCATCCTCGGCTACCCTGCCTTGGCCCAATTCATGGCAGCGACTCACCCGGCCCACAACCTCATGAAGATACCCGGGAGCGGCGGCATCCTCACCGTAGCTGGAGATGCGAAAGATGCTCTGCAGGCGCTCAAGCTCGCCTTCAAGACAGCTGCAGTGGCGCAGCCCACCAGCGCCGATACCCCCAAGGCCAAGGGGGCTGCGCCGACCAAGAAGAAGCAACTGTTCACCCAGGACAAGGCGGAGACTAAGCAGGTACTAGTTGACGAGGACGGATCCTCCGACGCCACCTTCACCATAGGCGCCAATCTCGACCCCGACCAGGAGGAGGCTCTGGTGCAATTTGTGCGCGCGAACAAGGAGGTGTTCACGTGGGAACCCAAGTAGCTAGCAGGGGTCCCAAGGTAAGTGATCGAGCATCACCTGAACATATGCCCCAATGTGCGCCCCGTGAAGCAGAAAGCAAGGCGGCAGTCCACCGAGAAGCGGGCCTTCATCATCCAAGAAACCCGCAAGCTGGAAGCTGCAGGTGTCATTTGCGAAGTTCACTACCCTGAATGGCTGGCAAACCCTGTTGTCGTGCCGAAGAAAGGAGGAAAGGAGCACATGTGCGTCGACTTCACCAACCTCAACAAGGCCATCCCTCAGGATCCGTTCCTGCTCCCCCGCATCGACCAAATTGTCGACTCCACCGCTAAGTGCGATCTGTTGTGCTTCCTGGATGCCTTCTCGGGCTACCACCAAATCAAGATGGCGATAGAAGACGTGGAGAAGACGACCTTCCTGACCCTGTGCGGAGTGTATTGCTACACCTGCATGCCGTTTGGGTTGCACAACGCGGGCGCAACTTTTCAGCGACTGATGCATATCGCCTTGGGTTGCCAGCTCGGGAGAAACACTGAGGCCTACGTCGACGACATTGTGGTGAAGCCTCGGGAGGCAAAGACCCTGATACAGGACCTAGAAGAAACCTTCATGAGCCTTCATGAAGTGGACCTGCGGCTCAACCCGGAGAAGTGCGTGTTTGGTGTTCCCTCTGGCAAGCTTCTTGGCTTCCTCGTGTCCCATAGAGGGATCAAGGCCAACCTAGGGAAGGTCAAGGCAATCAAAGACATGAGTCTACCGCAAACCCTCAGGGAAATGCAGAAGCTTGCCGGACACGTAACTGCGTTAGGGCGCTTCATCTCCAAGCTGGGGGAGCGTGCCCTGCCCTTCTTCAAGCTGATGAAGAAGAAGGGCCATTCGAATGGACACCAGAGGCCGACGAAGCATTTCAAGACCTCAAAAAGTACCTGACCAGCCCTCCGGTGATGGTGGCACCACGCCCTCAGGAGCCCTTGGTGCTCTACCTTGCCGCCACGTCCTACTCCGCCAGCGCTGCTTTGGTGGCAGTTCGGGAGGAGCGCCAGGTCAAGGCTGCGTCGCGACCGGCCGCGGCCCCAACCGCAGCAGTGCAAGACCAGGAAGGCCTCGTGAAGGCCACGACCTCGGCAGATGGAGACCAACCTCGGCAGGAAGACGCCCCCAGGGCCGAGGTGACCTCACCAAGCACTCAGGAGCCGGGGGCTCCGACATCTTAGGAGGCGCTCAACTCTCCAGAGGGTATGGGCTCCGTCGGTGCACCCACCCTCGTCGAGCATCCTGTGTATTTCGTCAGCACGGTGCTGCAGGATGCAAGGGCACGGTACCCCATGCCCTAGAAGCTCTTGCTCGCGCTGTTAGTGGCCTTGCGTAAGCTGCGACACTACTTCCAAGGTCACCCCATCAAGGTCGTCTCAGCCTACCCGTTGGAGAGGGTGCTCAGGAGTCCCAACTCCGCTATAAGAGTCGCTGAATGGAACATCGAGCTGCAAGCGTTTCAATTGGAATTCAGCACGACCCGAGTCGTCAAAGGAGCCGCACTTGCAGATTTTGTGGCAGAATGGACAGAAGCGCTAGGGCTCGAGGCGGGCGAAGATCGGTTGCTTTCCCAAGGAAGTGAGGCACCAGATGGCTGGGTTATGCACTTCGATGGAGCATTCTCACGGCATGGCGCGGGGGCTAGCACAGTGCTTATATCCCCCACTTAGGACAAGCTTTATTACGCCGTGCAGCTCTATTTCCAGTAGGGCGAGAAGGTTTCCAACAATATAGTAGAATACGAGGGCCTCATAGCAGGCTTAAAGCCCTCGGCCGCACTGGGGGTGAAGCGCCACATCATCAAGGGTGACTCACAGCTCCTCATCAACTTCTCCAACAAAGTGTATGAGCCTAAGAACGAGCAAATGGAGGCATATCTTGCAGAGGTGCGCAAGATGGAAAAGCAGTTTTGGGGGCTGGAGCTGCATCATGTGCCCCGCGGTACCAACCAGGAGGCCGATGACATTGCCAAGAGGGCATCAAGGCGGCTGCCTTAGGAGCCTGGCGTTTTCGAGGAACGGCTCTTCAAGCCCTCAAGAAGACAAGCATTATCGAGCACAAGGCAACCTCGAGAGGAACTCCTCAACCGCCGCTTTAGGAGCTCCGGCTCAGGGTCTGACCTCGAGCACGCTTGCTCCTGGCGCTGGAGCCTCAGGAGGGATGCTTGATGGCGTAGCTCAAGGATTACCTGATGCAGGGACTTTGCCGGAGAAGGAAGAGGATGCGGAACGCGTGGCCCGGCAGGCCACGGCTTACTGCATCCAGGATGGAGAGTGTTGAGGATATAACTACCGAGTGTAAACCGCCCAGGAGGGGCCGGTTCATGCTCATCTATATTGAAGCCCATGAAGACAAAGAAGATGGCGCTCTACTATTAAAGCTTAGAGGCCTAGAGCCCAAAGGCGGATTAGGGCCCATAGTTTTAAACCACCATAGTTGTATAACTTGTTATGTAAGTTAGGGAAAGGAAGAGACCAAGCCGGACACTTGTATGAGCCGGCCTCGGGACTCTGTAAACCGGTCGGGTGTCAACCTGTGTATAAAAAGGGACAACCTGGCGGCAGTTTAGGGACAAGAAACAACAACTCGAGACTCGGGCAAAGCGTATTCGCTCCCTGGTCATCGAAACCCCAATAATTCCATCACAACTAGACATAGGCTTTTACCTTCATCGTAAGGGGCCGAACTAGTATAAAACTCTCGTGACCCTTTCCCGGTTTAACCCCTTTAAGCTAATCTCGTTGCGATGGCTCCATGACTAAGTCCTTCTAATAGGACATCTGACGTGTTAATTCCACGACAGTTGGCGCCCACCGTGGGGCTATCGCACGATGGTTTCGAGTTCTTAAAGGGCAACTTTGAAGGACTCAAAGGGTACGCGGTTGGCCGGATGACGAAGAGTCATCGCGGCAAGCTCTACATCAATGACGCAGGCTGGGGCCCCAAGGCCGGCTCAATTGAGTATGGGTACCAGGTCCCCTTTGGCGGAATTCACATTTTCATCGGCAAGATCGGCGAACCGGGCCCTGAGCCGGACATCTCCACCGACCTTGTCGAAACGGCTCAGCGTGCAAGTCCTGCCCGGGTTTAGCCTGCCATGAAGCATGCGTTCGTAGGGTTCATCCATGGTGCGGAATCTGAACCGGTGTCTGACGGTGAGACGGCCATCTACTCATCCACTGGCGAAACCGAGTCGTTGTACCAGTTGCAAGATGGCCGGATTGGGGGATATTCTGATGGCGACAGTATTCCGGGCCCCTTTGAACCGCCAAACCGGGTTGCAATCTTCATGGCCGGTACGCAGCCCACCGTGCAATCTTCATCTACAGCAGCAATGATCTCCGAATCGTCACCAAGGCAGAGGTTCGCCGCCGCCGCTCAAGTTCTTGCCGGTCTGTTAGACACTTTGACAACATTGTTGACCATGGCAGTCACCCCGGAGACTCAAGATCAGCATAATGCTGATGTTACAAAGCTAAAGGATCAGATAACTCAGGCCAAGGCGGACTTGGCGGCTGAGGAGGCCAGGATGGCTGAAGAGCGGGCCGCTTTAGATGCCCATTCATAGCAGATCCAGGCGCAGAATTACCGGCTTATGTTGGATCAGAACGTGTCAAACGAAGTAATGAGAAGGAAGTACCGGTCCCGTCTGCCGTCGGTTTACGAGGGTATGAATCTCTTCAATATGCCTGGAGCCGGGCCTAGTAATCCGGCAGCAGTAAACCGGATCGAGGCACCTGGGGTGGCACCGGATCAGCCACGGGTGATGGACCCGCCTCGACGGACGGATAACCCACCGCAATACATAACAACGCCACCGGGTCACTTATTTGCCCTTTGGATAACATGATCGCTGCAACATCGCGTTTGGCAGCTATCCCGATGGAGTATGACTCACTAGCGGCGGTTGAGACACGACGGTCCAGGGATCTTCTTCAAACCGCTGTTGTGCAGATGCAGGCTTACTCCTACAGCCGAGACAGAGTACATTCAATCCCCCGTCCAAGCAAGAGTTATAGCAGGCACATGGACGAACCGACCGTGTCAAGGAGTGCGCGGCGTCGTGATGCCCCTCGGGGGCCTAATCCGGCGCACGGCGGTTTGAATGCTCAGGATGTGGTGAACAACGGCAGAGCACGACGCTGGCAGAAAGTTAGCAGCCTAGATTAGCGCAGCAGCATCGTAATCAACCCGCCCGCCAGCCAGCGGCATCAGTTGAACGTGCTTTGGCCTTTAGCTCTTGGGGAGTACCGTGCCTCACCCCGGCTCTGCGCAATGTGCGGCTGCCCAAGGATTTCAAGGGTCCGCGTAAAGTGCCTAACTATACCGCTAATCAACCCCCTGAGGCGTGGGTTGAAAGTTATGAGATGGCAATGGAGATGCTAGATGTGGATGAAGCGGCGTGTGCAAAATACTTCACCATGATGTTAGAAGGAACGGCTCATACCTGGCTGAAGAGCCTGCCCGTTAACTCGATCATTTCATGGGATGAGTTGAAGGCCAAGTTTATAGCAAACTTCAAGGATACATGCAAGCAACCTATGTCCATTGTAGATCTGGCGGCTTGTGTCCAAGGATAGAATGAATCAACAACTCATTGGCGCGCTCGGTTTCGTAAATTTTGCATTCACAAAGTCAAGATCAATCCTCGACACGGCGATTGTGACCTTGGAAGGTAATTGCCGGTTTAAGTCACTGAAGATGAAGTTGGGACGGCTCAAGCGTCACTGTAATGATATGGGAACGCTCATGGCGGCTCTGGTTAAGTATGCTGATTCTGATAATACCAAGGACCCCGATTCTGATGAAGAAAAGCAGGAGAAGGGAAAGAAAAATGCCGGTTCAAAAGGACAACATAACCAGGCGAGCCACGGGAATAATGGTAAGCGTAAAGCAGACAGTTCAAATTTTGTGGCTAACACCAATATGCGTGGCAATATGCAACAACAGAGGGTAAACCGCCCAGTAGCGGTGGAGGCTTGAATCGAACGCTTAAACCAGCCCCGCCCAAAGCACGGACAAAGGAGGTTCCCGAGGAGTCCCGGATTAGGGGTATCCGGACAGCCGGATGTGTACAACGTCCGACTATTGAAGCGTGAAGATACAAGACTCAAGACTTCGCCCGTGTCCGGATGGGACTCTCCTTTGCGTGGAAGGCAAGCTTGGCGATCCGGATATTATATTTCCTTCCTTGTAACCGACTCCATGTAAACCCTAGCCCTCCCCGGTGTCTATATAAACTGGAGAGGTTGGTCCTTAGAAGGCCGATCACAATTACAATCATACCATCATAGGCTAGCCCTTAGGGTTTAGCCTCTACGATCTCGTGGTAGATCTACTCTTGTACTACCCATATCATCAATATTAATCAAGAAGGAAGTAGGGTTTTACCTCCATCGAGAGGGCCCGAACCTGGGTAAACATCTGTGTCCCTTGCTTCCTGTTACCATCAGCCTTGACGCACAGATCGGGACCCCCTACCCGAGATCCGCCGGTTTGGACACCGACAGTTCCTGCCACACACCTCTGGAAGGATTGTCACATCATGAGGGAATTCAAAAACTCTGATCTTTTCCGGTATGATCAGGGTCCATCCGGTGGTTTCGGTCCAGGGTTTCATGGGCTGGGTTATGGTGGTGGCGGTTCAAACTCAAGATTTCAGAATAATCAGGGCAATCAGAACAACCAAGGTGGTCACAATCAGCAGAGTAATCGTCGGGAATCAGCAGCAATGCAAGTATCGAGCAACCCAAGCAGCTTAAACGGTGGATGATCATGTCTTCACTACTAGTTTGTGCAAGCGCGACGTAAGCTCCATAAAAGGGCAAGAACTCGCTGAGCCGGCAAGGCCCCATTATCTACGCTGGTCCGAGCAGCCTATTGTCCGAGTCGGGAGGATCATCCGCCCCGGGTTGACAATTCGGGCCACCTAGCATTGGTGGTTGCACCGCAGGTTGGAGGTTATAAGTTCACCAAGGTATTCATGGACGGAGGGGCCGGTTCACGCTCATCTATATTGAATCCCATGAAGACAAAGAAGATGGCGCTCTACTATTAAAGCTTAGAGGCACATAGCCCAAAGGCGGATTAGGGCCCATAGTTGTAAACCGCCATAGTTGTATAACTTGTTATGTAAGTTAGGAAAAGGACGAGACCAAGCCGGACACTTGTATGAGCCGGCCTCGGGACTCTGTAAACCGGTCGGGCGTCAACCTGTGTATATAAAGGGACGACCCGGTGGCGGTTCAGGGACAAGAAACAACAACTCGAGACTTAGGCAAAGCGTATTCGCTCCCTGGTCATCGAAACCCCAATAATTCCATCACAACTAGACGTAGGCTTTTACCTTCATTGTAAGGGGCCGAACTAGTATAAAACTCGTGTCCCTTGCCCGGTTTAACCCCTTTAAGCTAATCTCGTTGCGATGGCTCCACGACTAAGTCCTTTTGATAGGACATCTGACGTGTTAATTCCACGACAATTGGCGCCCACCGTGGGAGCAGTATCAATATCTTGTATTATGAAACCTTCCGACGTATGGGGTTGACAGATAAGAATCTTAGACCGTCAAACACCGTTTTTCACGATGTGGTGCCTGGTAAATCGGCTTACCCAGTTGGTAAGATAGCTCTGGAGGTGGTTTTTGGAGATGATCATGATTCAAGATCCGAGACGGTGACCTTCGAGGTGGTCAAAATCAGAAGTCTATACCATGCCTTGTTTGGACGGCCGGGTTTATGCTAAATTCATGGCAAGGCCGTGTTATGTTTATCTGCAGCTAAATATGTCGGGTCATAAGGGGACCATCACGGTTCATGGCAGCCGTAAGATTGTGCTGGAGTGCGAGGAAGGTGATGCGGCTTATGCTGAATCGGTTTGTGCAATGGAGGAGTTGAAGTTTTATAAGGACAATGTTGACCCGACAGATATGACTTCTCTAAAGAAGCCAACTATAGAGCATGATCCGGCTTTGAAGTTTAAATCGACTGATGAGACTAAATTGGTCAATTTTGTTTCTGGCGATTCATCCAAGCGATTCAAAGATCGGCCAACTTGATCCAAATAGGAAAGCGCGCCATCGAAGTTCATCCGTGAGAACCGGGACATCTTTGCATGGAAACCTTCTGACATGCCAGATGTACCAAGGGAACTCACTGAGCACACTCTTAATATTGATCCGAAGTTCAAACCGGTCAAACAGTTTCTTCGCCGTTTTAATGAAGAGAGGCGCAAGGCCATTGGTGAAGAGGTAGCCTGGCTGTTGGCAGCAGGGTTTATTGTGGAAGTGTTTCACCCATAGTGGTTGGCTAATCCGGTGTTGTTACTTAAGAAAAACGGCACTTGGCGGATGTGTGTGGATTATACAGATTTGAACAAAGCTTGCCCAGCTGATCCCTTTGCCCTCCCTCGTATTTATCAAAGCATTGATGCTATGACGGGTTGTGAGTGTTTGAGTTTCTTGGATGCTTATTCTGGTTATCATCAGATCAAGATGGCAATTAAGGACCAGGAGAAGACAACTTTCATCACTCCCTTTGGAGCCTTATGTTATGTGTCTATGCCCTTTGGGCTCAAGAGTGCCCGGGCAACTTATCAGCGCTGTGTGCAGAATTGTCTTCATACTCAGATTGGGCGCAATGTTCATGCCTATGTGGATGATATTCTGGTGAAGTCCAAGAAAGCAGAGACACTCATAACTGATTTGCAAGAAACCTTTGATAGTCTGAGAGTTTATAAAATGATGCTAAATCCAGCTAAGTGTGTCTTTGGTGTACCGACTGGCAAACTCTTGGGTTTTCTGGTGTCCAACCGAGGCATTGAGGCTAATCCGGAAAAAATTAAGGCTATCACGTACCTGGCTAAACCGACATGAATCAATGATGTTCAACGTTTGGCGGGTCCTATTGCGGCTTTGAGCCGGTTTATCAGCAGATTGGGAGAAAAGGCGATCCCTTTGTATCAGATGTTGAAGAAGAGAGACAGTTTTGTCTGGAGTGATGCTGCTGATGCGGCGTTTGAGGGCTTAAAGAAGCAGTTGGCTGAACCGCCGGTTCTTGCTGCTCCAGTTGATAAGGAGCCACTGTTGTTATATGTGGCTGCTAATGCTCGGGCTGTTAGTGTAGCTATTGTGGTGGAGCGCAAGGAGGCTGGAAAGGAATACCCGGTTCAAAGGCCGGTTTATTATATCAGCGAAGTGCTCATTGAGTCAAAGCAAAGATACCCACATTGGCAGAAGCTGGTATATGGGGTTTTCATGGCAAGTCGGAAGCTTAAACAATACTTTCAAGGTCATCCTATCACAGTGGTCAGTTCTGCTCCTTTGGGGGATATAATCCAGAACAGGGAAGCAACTGGCCGGGTTGCTAAGTGGGCTATTGAGCTTGGACCACATGGTTTGAAGTATATGCCTCAAACAACCATCAAGTCCCAGGCCCTTGTGGATTTCATCAATGATTGGACAGACTTGCAGATACCGGAGGACAAACCGGACACCACATACTGGACTATCCACTTCGATGGGTCTAGGCAATTGGAGGGCTCGGGGGCTGGAGTTGTCCTTACTTCCCCTCGAGGTGATAAAATTCATTATGTTCTTCGCTTACTGTTCCCTTGTACTCCATGGTCTTCGAGTGGCTAAGGAGATGAACTTAAGCCGGGTACAATGCTTTGGAGACTCGGATCTGGTAGCTCAGCAAGTTTCAGGTACTTGGGATGCTCATGGCGGCTTACCGACGAGAGGTGGATATTGTCGCTGGTCACTTCAAGGGTTATCAAGTGGAGCACATTGATCGGTGCAAAAATGAGGCGGCTGATGCTTTGCCGATCGATCTCAACGTAAACCGTGCCGCCAAGACTTTTCTGGATGTCTTGCACAACCCGTCAGTTCGGTTGCCTACAGAGGAGGACCTCGCTATTCCTGATCCGGAGGCAGAGTTGGTGGCCGCTTTACACATTATTCCGGATTGGACGATTCCATACTTGGCGTATATGGACCGGGGCGAGTTACCAGAAGATGCAGTTTTGGCCAGACAGATAGTCCGGTGGTCCAAGCCCATGGTTATTCACAACGGCGAGTTACATCGTTGCAGTGTCTCTGGTGTGTTCCAGTGCTGTATTTCTCCTGAAGAAGGCCATGAGATTTTACGAGAGATCCACGAAGGAGACTGTGGTCATCATGTCGGTTCAAAATCCTTGGTTGCTAAAGCATTTCGTCATGGTTTCTATTGGCTGACGGCTCATGCTGATGCTGAAGACTTGGTGAGGCGGTGCGATGGTTGTCAGAAATTCTCACGATGAGCTCCTGTTCCTGCTCAGGAGCTACGGATGATTCCTATCACTTGGCCATTTCCTACTTGGGGGCTTGACATGGTAGGGCCTTTCAAGCAATCAAAGATAAGAAGACCCACCTGTTGGTGGCGGTGGTCAAGTTTACTAAATGGGTTGAAGCGGAGCTAGTAAGCAAGTGTGAGGCAGCCACGGTGGTTCAATTCATCAAAAAGGTGATCTTCCGTTTCGGTTTTTCACACAACATTATCACAGATAATGGCACAAACCTCTCCAAAGGCGAGATGGAGGACTTTTGTCAACGAGAGCATATCCGGCTTGATGTGTCATCTGTGGCTCACTCGCAATCTAATGGTCAAGCTGAGAGAGCCAATCAGGAAATCTTGAAGGGTATCAAGCCTCGGCTTGTGGTTCCTTTGAAGAGGACGCCGGGTTGTTGGGTGGAGGAGCTACCATCTGTATTATGGAGTATAAACACCACCCCAAACGGATCTACAGGTTATACACCTTTCTTCATGGTTTACGGGGCGGAGGCGGTACTCCCAAGTGATATTCGTCATGACTCGCCCCGGGTTGCCAATTATGTTGAAGCGACAACGAGCAAGCACGCCAAGAAGCACCGACCTGTTAGATGAAAAATGGGACATGGCATTGGCTCGCTCGCAGTTTATCGCAAGACTCGCAGCTGCTATCATAGCCGCGGGTTAGAACAAGAACCTTTCAAGAAGGCGACTTAGTGCTCGGCTCATCCAGATCGATTGATATGCACAAGTTATCCCCACCTTGGGAAGGGCCCTTTGTGGTCAAGAAGAATCGCACAACGGATCATACTACCTCATCGACGTTCGCGAGCACAAAGACTCAAGCAAATCGGAGGAGGAGACCCGTCGGCCGTGGAATATCGCTCTTCTACGGCCTTACTACACCTGAAACATAGACTCTCATTATGTACATATTTTGACAATGTATATATTATGATCAATATAATAAACCGACATCCTTGCTACAAGCAGGGCCTCTGCCATTCTTCCAATATTTCTTGGTTACAAGGG
Organism: Aegilops speltoides; assembly: GCA_021437245.1. Taxonomy (NCBI): domain Eukaryota; kingdom Viridiplantae; phylum Streptophyta; class Magnoliopsida; order Poales; family Poaceae; genus Aegilops; species Aegilops speltoides. Next base: position 179,599,209 of record CM038142.1, read on the forward strand.
GGCTTCTGCTTACAAAGCGACGTCCTGTTTTGTCCATTAAACCGGATATCATGCCACAATAAAGCTTGGGAGCTTCACACCCAAGGGGCCAAAGAGAGTATTGTTGCTAAAAGCACAACTCAAACATAGGCACCCATTGAGCACAGCTCACAAAGTTACTTGGGGTCTCTTTTGTCATTACATCAACCGGGTGTTTCTTAACCTGGTGTGGCTTCCAGTTATCAGATGTTAGCACATAATCAATTATGAACCAGCATATCTTAATCCGGTCTGGCATTGACTATAAGTTGCCAGGATGATCATCCGGTGTTTATCATAACCCGGCATGGCTTATTACGCACCAACACAATGCGGTGGGCGTTTTCAAACACTCAAGGTTTGGGTTCTCACCCTTACTACATAAGGTTGGTAAGCCAACAAAAGGTGATTTAATATCACAGGTACGATATATTTCATATTTCATTACTTTATAACCTTGGTTATGAGAATTTCGTTCAGACAGTATTATATTCGCCCCATGTAAACCGCCAGGACATGTTTTAGTTTTTCAAATGCAGAAGGCAGGATTTTATAAGAAATACCAAGGCAAATAAAGCTAGCATTGCAACAATCATGCCGGATTACAATATCAGGTAGCAATGCATGATGGCAGAAGATCAAAGTATTTCAACTAGCCTATTACAAGGCGTTTTCATGCCCAAAAGAATAATTGTTTGTTGCCCACAATGCTATCTGTGAAAATCAAACCGGCTGCCGGATTATGATTCGTCACCAGGCTGACGTGAAGTTGAAGGATCATCTCGCGTCGGTTCAACCTCCTCCTCCTCACCCAGTGGCTGCATGTCAAGGGTGGTCCAAACAATCTTGGTTAAGGCTTGAAAGACAGCTTCGTTGCTTATAAGATTGGACAGTTTAACGTCAAGGGCATAGGTGTGCTTACGGATTGGAGGGATCAGATTCTGTGCTTCTTTCACAGCTGCGTCAATCCGTTTGTTGTCTGCGTTATAGCTGGACCGATAGACAGACAAGTCAACTTCTTCTGCCAATTGGCTTGCTAGTGGGCGCATCTCTTTTGTCAAGGCTTTGAGGGATTCATTATCAAAGTATGATCCATCTTCTTGTTGACCAGGATAGCCCCTTGCGATATCTACCGGATCAAGATCAGCAATCCACGCTTTGGCTCGAGTCAGTGCTGTTAAAGCATCAGCTCTTGCAGCAGATCGCTTTACCTCTTCCATCTGGGTCGGAGTCATAGATAGTTTGGCCAACGTATCCTTGATCAAAGTTGGTGCCAGTTTGTTGAAGGAGGTCGCACAGATGACTCGTTGAGCACTAGTGTACAATTGCTCTATCAACGTATAGGCTGCTTTTAATTTCATCCGCATATCTGAGCCCAGTTGCGCAATGCGGCTACCTGCAACGGTTTAAGAATTTGCTGTTAAACCGGCAGTTTCAAAGATGTTTAAGCAAGGTTCTTACAAAAAATACTTACCAAATATTGCCGAAGTCATAGCATTGACTTGATGCTTTAGCCTAGTTAGCTCGTCTTCTACCGGTTTAAGAGCTGCTTCGGCATCTTCAGCCCGTTTTAATAGAGCAGTTTTCTCGGTTTCCCAATCCGCCCGCTCACTTTTGAAACCATCCTTTAACTATTCCATGGCAGTTAAAGCGCCCTTCAGTCCATCCTTGGCCTTGGAGGTTTCTGCTTGTTGAGACTTGATGTTCTCCTTAAGATCGGCAATCTAGGAATCTTTGTTGCCTAAGTCAGCCTGCAAAAGACAGATGATGAAGATGTTAAGATTTTTTCTCAAAGTCCCAAGCACATAACAAGTTATACCCTTGGCACTTGGGGGCTAATGCGGATTGCTTCTTATTTTGACTATCATTCAAAGTCACAAGGCTCAATACACGTATTAATCTTGGCACTTGGGGGATAATGCATAATTGATCAGAAAAATCAAAGGTGAAGGAATTCAACAAGGACAAGTTTGGAACAGAAAGTCCCGGTTCATCTTACAAAGGTAAACCGGCCCTTGGGGGCTACACAGTTGAAAGTCTTTTTAAATAAAGTCCCGGTTCATCTTGAAGAGATAAACTGGCCCTTGAGGGCTACAATGGAGTTGATATAGAGTGCAAAGAAAATTTATGAATTGTTTGGAAGTTACCTCATAACGCTCCTTCATCAAGTTGACCAAACCGGCCTCATAGTCACGGCTTGTATATAGGCGGTTTAGGTATCCAGAGTGAAGTTCTTGAGCAGGGAGATGAGCATAACTTGACAGATCAGTCTTCCATTTACCCTTCTCTTTAGCAGCAGATTCCACTTTGGCACTGTGCTTTGACAAAGAGACAGGATTGCTAAGAGAAGTATGGCCAAACCTGGTAATCACAACTTAATCAGTTGCTTTGTTTGGGCTCGCCGGTTTATCTGAGGCTTTGGCCGGGCTTGGTGGATCAGCAGTGGGACTAGGAGGATTGGTAATCGGGCTTGGTGGATCAACATGAGGGCTTGCCGGGTTAACTTCTGGCGGATCAGCATCAGCGCCCTGACCTTATGGCACAGGATCATCCATGGCAATATCAGCATCTCCGCTAGCACCTTCTGAGGTCCTATCCGGTTCAATCTCATCAGTGGGAGCATTTGTTTTCGCTTTCTTGCTGAATCGGGATTTAGCATTGCAAATTGGCAACAAAGGATTAATATTGTAAACTGGCACAAGAAGGCAAAGCTAAAATTATTATACTTACCCAGGGACGGTCTTGAGGGGAGACATTTGCATGGTTGATGAATCTCCATATGATGAATTGGAAGTTACCTGATAATTTGAGTCAGACGGATTAAGAGGGTATCAGAAGTAACCCGCCAAGGGATAAGACTTGTTAGAATTACAAGAGACCTCTGCACGGCGCTTCCGGATTGGGGTGTCTGGTAAACCAGAGGAAGTGACTTGCTGGCCACTATGCCAGGTTATGCGACGAGCTTCAGGATGCTGTGGATCCAAATGAGTGAAAGGATGTGAACGCTTCACTTTCCGAACTGCACGACGGATTTTTCTTACTGGCACAAGATCGGAATTGGAGGAAAGGGAGATTACCTCTACATGGTCAGGACGGCTAGCTTCCGCATCATCCTGGTAATGGTCGTTGTCAATAAGATGTATGAAAAATGAACCAAGGGAGTCAAGTTCTACCTCTTGTTCCGAATCATCAACATCTTCGGGCGGATCCGAGGACTCGGCGGTTTTCTTCTTGGCTGGCCTTTTTATGGCCTTGCTCTTAGCACGAGGAGCTCTCGCCGGTTTGTCTTGAGCTTTTGCCGGTTTATCTTGAGTTTTCCTCTTCCAGAAAGGATCTTTGGCATGTAAGAATAAACAAAGGGCTATCAGAAAAATGTTAAAGCGGAGACGGATTAAAAAACAGAAGGATGAAATTCTTACCGCTGGCGGTTTGTTGGAGGCATAAAAGGACGCAGCCAGCCTTGCCGCACTCAAAGGATCGGTTCATCTAGCATCTTCTTGATGCACTTCGGTGACTTCATCATCAGTCATCTGTATTTCATGGTGCCGTTGAGGGTCCTTGACATCCCCGGTATACTCATGCATCAACCTGGTGCGGCGGCTTAAGGGCAGGATACCCCATGATACCCAACAACGGACGAGGTCAATGCCTGTTAATCCATTTGCCAGAAGAGCCCGAAGCTTAGCAAGCTGAGGCGCATATGTTTGTCATTCTTTAGCGGCGAGCCGCTGAGGCAGTGGATGTCCATTGCTGAGCCGGTGAGCACGGTAACCCGACAGAGGGTTTTCATCAGTAGGAGAGGTGTTTTGACAGTAGAACCATGTTTGATTCCAATCTTTGGGGTGGCTGTGATGTTTAGCATGAGGAAAATTGACTTCTTTCCTTTTCTGAATCGACACTCCGCCAAGTTCAGTATTGGGGCCGTCAGAAAATTCAATGTGGCGATTCAAGTGGAAGAAGTCCCTGAAGAGTTCAACAGTTGGTTCTTCTTGAAGGTAAACTTCACAGAACACTTGGAAATTGCAGATGTTGGACACAAAGTTCGGTCCAATGTCTTGATGATGGAGTTGGAAGCTAGCAAGCACATAACGGATTTTTTTTTGATCCGGGAGGGCTAAACTCGGTCCAGGTGCTGCATAAACACAACCACTTCTCCGTATTGAGGTTTAGGAGGGTTTTCGGCACCTGGGACTCTCCAATGAATGACTTCCTTCTTTGCCAAAGCGCCAGTTAGAATATATCCATTGAGTTGAGTTTCTGTGATCCGGGAAGAAACCCAGTTGCAAGAGGAGAATTGCTTGGCCATTTTGGAGGACAAACTGTAAAGGAAGTGCAAACGCCGGTTGACGGTTCAAGATTGATATGCACAAACTGGTATCAAACCGGAGAATTTAATCAAAGCAAGTGTATACACTAAACCGGAGATGGATGTTCAAGAACAGATGGCGGTTTATGAGAGGGCTAATGGTACCTGCCGGATTGTCGTTTTCTACAAGTTAAACCGCCTACAGTGCCACGAAGGGCAATAGATCTAAAAATTACTAAGTGCTACACAAACAGGTTTCACAAGCTAAGGATTATTACTTTGGATCTAACACAGTTCACTAAAAGGAAAAAATATCAAGATCCTAAAACAGCGACAGCAGAATAGAAAGGAGCCAGATGAGATTTGTTCATGATCCTAAAATATTATGCGGAGGCGAAATAAACTAAAAGCTTCGGCCACAGAAGAAAAAGGTCAAGTTGGTCTAGATTCAATGAGAACAGTAAGGGCGAAACAATGAGCAGGGACGAACACTGATGAACACAGATGAGCACCAAAACCCTAACACAGATCTAGGGTTGAGGGAAAAAGACTTACCGATTCACAAGAGTAGCGAAGGAGAGGCGCGGATCTCTGGTGCGTTCAGGTTGATGCAGCGGCCAAGGATGATGCAGAGCTTCAAGGTCGACGGCGGCGGCGAAGCTGTCGGGCTTGAGCGTCGAGAGGAAGAAGAAGAATCACGGAAGGGGAAAAGGGAAGGGCCTCTGGGCCTATTTATAAGGCGAATGGATAAAGGTGGATAGGCGCGAGAATCGAGGAGCCCGAAGCGGCAAAATGGGGCGTAGCTGCCGCCTCGATCTTCGGAAGTTAATTAATGAAGGGAATCTTTATAACCTTTTTATACAGAGATGACGTCATGATGATTTACTGCAATTTCAGAAGATGACATCATGGCGGTTTACCAAAGTATACAGGGAGAAGACATCATGGCGGTTTACGAGGATCATAAGAAGATGTTCACATAATTTTTCTAAGTATTGAAGATTGACATGAACAGGTTCAAATCAATCGGGGGCCTAATGTTGAGGATATAACTACTGAGTGTAAACCGCCCAGGAGGGGTTAGTTCACGCTCATCTATATTGAAGCCCATGAAGACAAAGAAGATGGTGCTCTACTATTAAAGCTTAGAGGCCCAGAGCCCAAAGGCGGATTAGGGCCCATGTTGTAAACCGCCATAGTTGTATAACTTGTTATGTAAGTTAGGGAAAGGAAGAGACCAAGCCGGACACTTGTATGAGCCGGCCTCGGGACTCTATAAACCGGCCGGGCGTCAACCTGTGTATATAAAGGGACGACCCGGCAGCGGTTCAGGGACAAGAAACAACAACTCGAGGCTCAGCAAAGCGTATTCGCTCCCTGGACATCGAAACCCCAATAATTCCATCACAAATAGACGTAGGCTTTTACCTTCATCGTAAGGGGCCGAACTAGTATAAAACTCTCGTGTCCCTTTCCCGGTTTAACCCCTTTAAGCTAATCTCGTTGCGATGGCTCCATGACTAAGTCCTTTTGATAGGACATCTGACGTGTTAATTCCATGACAGAGAGCTTTACCGAAAGCGGCCAAACGGTGTTTCCCTGTGTTGCATCTCCAGGGAACATGGAAAGGAATTGCTGGCAGACATTCACGGCGAAGACTGTGGGCACCAGTCGTCATCATGGACCCTCGTTGGCAAGGCGTTCCGCAGCGGGTTTTATTGGACTACAACACTCAATGACGTGATCGAGCTGGTGAAGGCTTGTGAAGCCTGTCAATTCCATGCCAAGAAGATCCATCAGCTAGCTCAGGGCCGGCAGACCATCCCACTCTCGTGGCCGTTTGCAGTCTGGGGGCTAGATATCTTCGGCCCGTTTCCTCGGGCGCGAGGGGGCTATCGCTACCTCTACGTCGCCATTGGCAAGTTCACCAAGTGGGTGGAGGTGGAAGCTGTCCGCACCATCCCGGCTGGCTCTGCAGTCAAGTTCATCAAGGGTCTCGTGAGCCAATTCGGAGTGCCCAATCGCATCATCACCGACAATGGTTCGCAGTTCACCAGCAATCCCTTAAAAGCATATTGTGCTAACCTCGGAACGCAGATATGCTACGCTTTGGTGGCACACCCTCGGAGCAACGGCCAGGCCGAACGCGCCAACGCAGAGGTCCTGAAGGGCCTCAAAACCAGGACCTTCAAGAAGAAGCTGGAGGCCTGCGGCAGGGGCTGGTACGACGAGCTCCAGTACGTGCTATGGTCCATTCACACCACCGCCACCAAGTCGACCGGCGAGACGCTGTTCTTCCTCGTCTACGGAGCAGAGGCGGTCCTCCCTCACGAGGTCAGGCATCGCTCCGCACGGGTCCTGGCGTTTGATGAAGTGCAGCAGGACGCCATGCGGGGGATGGACCTCGTGCTGGGGAGGAACACCATCGGGAGGCTGCGCTACGAGCAACAAGATACCAGCAGGCGTTCTGGCGGTACCACTGCCGCAACATCCGCCCCAAGACTCTCGAGGTAGGTGACCTCGTGCTCAGGCGGGTGCTCTCCAGGGAAGGGCTGCACAAGCTCTCGCCCATGTGGGAGGGTCCGTTCAAGGTTGTTCATGTTTCCAGACCTGGCGCCGCACGCTTGGAGACCCAGGAAGGGGTGCCCATCCCGGACGCATGGAACATTCAGCACCTCCGGAGGTTCTACCCTTGAAGTAAGGCCTAGTGCCTATAAAGAAGGCCCGATGTTGGGGAACGTAGTAATTTCAAAATTTTCCTACGCACACGCAAGATCATGGTGATGTATAGCAACGAGAGGGGAGAGTGTTGTCTACGCACTCGAGACCCGGCGAAGCGATCACAATGTAGAGGAAGTAGTCGACGTTCTCCTCGCGATCCGACCGATCCCCGCGTTACATTCGGCGCCCCGAAGTTCTTGACACACGACAGCTCGATGATGTCCCTCAGACTCCGATCCAGCCGAGTGTCGAGGGAGAGTTCCACAAGACGACGGCGCAGGACGATCTTGATGTTCTATCGGCGCAGAGCTTCGCTTAAGCTTCATGACGATATGACCGAGGTGGAATATGGTGGAGGGGGCACCACACACGGCTAAGGAACGATCCGTAGATCAAACTTGTGTGTTCTAGGGTGCCCCCGCCTCAGATATAAAAGAGCAAGGGGAGGGGGCGGCCGGCCAAGAGGAGGCGCTGGCCAGGAGTCCTACTCCTCGGGAGTAGGATTCCCTCCAATCCTAGTTGGAATAGGATTTACCGGGGGGAAAGAGAGAGAGGGGCGGCCCACCTTTCCTAGTCCTAGTAGGACTAGGGAAGGGGGAGGCGCTGGCCACCTAGGGCTGGCCCTTTCTCCTTTCCACCAAGGCCCACTATGGCCCATATAGTTCCTGGGGTTCGGTAACCTCCCAGACTCAGAATTTCGATTTCACCGGAACCATTCCAACTCCAAATATAGGCTTCCAATATATCAATCTTTATGTCTCGACCATTTCGAGACTCCTCGTCATGTCCGTGATCACATCCGGACTCAACTTCTTCGTACATCAAAATACATAAACTCATAATAACCGCCATCGAAACCTTAAGCGTGCGGACCCTACGGTTCGAGAACAATGTAGACATGACCGAGACACGCCTCCGCTCAATAACCAACAGCGGACCTGGATGCCCATATTGGTTCCTACATATTCTACGAAGATCTTTATCGGTCGATCCGCATAACAACATACGTTGTTCCCTTTGTCATCGGTATGTTACTTGCCCGAGATTCGATCGTCGGTATCCAATACCTAGTTCAATCTCGTTACGGCAAGTCTCTTTACTCGCTCCGTAATACATCATCTTGCAACTAACTCATTAGTTGTAATGCTTGCAAGGCTTAAGTGATGTGCATTACCGAGAGGGCCAGAGATACCTCTCCGACAATCGGAGTGACAAATCCTAATCTCAAATACGCCAACCCAACATCTTCCTTTGGAGACACCTGTAGTACTCCTTTATAATCACCCGATTACGTTGTGACGCTTGGTAGTACCCAAAGTGTTCCTCCGCAAACGGAGTTGCATAATCTCATAGTCATAGGAACATGTATAAGTCATGAAGGAAGCAATAGCAACATACTAAACGATCGTGTGCTAAGCTAAGGGAATGGGTCATGTCAATCAGATCATTCTACTAATGATGTGACCTTGTTAATCAAATAACAACTCCTTGTTCATGGTTAGGAAACATAACCATCTTTGATTAACAAGCTAGTCTAGTAGAGGCATACTAGTGACATCTTGTTTGTCTATGCATTCACACATGTATCATGTTTCCGGTTAATACAATTCTAGCATGAATGATAAACATTTATCATGAAATAAGGAAATAAATAATAACTTTATTATTGCCTCTAGGGCATATTTCCTTCAGTCTCCCACTTGCACTAGAGTCAATAATCTAGATCACATCACCATGTGATTAACATCGATAGTTCACATCATCATGTGATTAACACCCATAGTTCACATCGCCATGTGACCAACACCCAAAGGGTTTACTAAATTCAGTAATCTAGTTCACATCGCTATGTGATTAACACCCAAGAGTACTAAGGTGCGATCATGTTTTGCTTGTGAGAGAGTCTTAGTCAACGGGTCTTTCACATTCAGATCCATTATGTATTTTGCAATTTTTCTATGTCTACAATGCTCTGCACGAAGCTACTCTAGCTAATTGCTCCCATTTTCAATATGTATCTAGATCGAGACTTAGAGTCATCCGATCGGTGTCAAAACTTGCATCAACGTAACCCTTTACTTACCTAACCTTTTGTCACTTCCATAATCGAGAAACATATCCTTATTCCACTAAGGATAATTTTGACCGCTGTCCAAAGGATCTACTCCTAGATCACTATTGTACTCCTTGCCAAACTCAAATGTAGGGTATACAATAGATCCGTACACAAGATGGCATACTTTATAGAACCTATGGCCAAGGCATAGGGAATGACTTTCATTCTCTTTCCATCTTCTCGCCGTGGTCGGGTTTTGAGTCTTACTCAATTTCACACCTTGTAACACGTGCAAGAACTCTTTCTTTGACTGCTCCATTTTGAACTACTTCAAAATCTTGTCAAGGTATGTACTCATTGAAAAACTTATCAAGCGCCTTGATCTATCTCTATAGATCTTGATGCTCAATATGTAAGTAGCTTTACCGAGGTCTTTCTTTGAAAAACTCCTTTCAAACACTTCTTTATGCTTTGCAGAATAATTCTACATTATTTCCGATCTACAATATGTCATTCACATATACTTATCGTAAATGTCAGAGTGCTCCCACTCACTTTCTTGTAAATACAGGCTTCACCGCAAGTCTCAGATAAACTATATGCTTTGATCAACTTATCAAAGCGTATATTCCAACTCCGAGATGCTTGCACCAGTCCATAGATGGATCATTGGAGCTTGCACACTTTGTTAGCTCCTTTGGATCGATAAAACCTTCTCGTTGCATCACATACAACTCTTCCTCCGTAAACCTATTCAGAATGCAGTTTTTACATCCATTTGCCAAATTTCATAAATTGTGGCAATTGCTAACATGATTTGGACAGACTTAAGCATCGCTCTGCTTGAGAAAATCTCATTGTATTCAACACCTTGAACTTGTCAAAACCTTTTGCGATAAGTCGAGCTTTGTAGATAGTAACACTACTATCGCGTCCGCCTTCCTCTTGAAGATCCATTTATTTTCTATGGTTTGCCGATCATCGGGCAACGCCACCAAAGTCCACACTTTGTTCTCATACATGGATCTCATCTCGATTTCATGGCCTCAAGCCATTTCATGAATCTGGGCTCATCATCGCTTCCTCATAGTTCGTAGGTTCATCATGATCTAGTTACATGACTTCCGTAACAGGATTACGTACCACTCACTCGTGCGGATCTCACTCTGGTTTACCTACAAGATTCGGTAGTAACTTGATCTGAAGTTACATGATCATCATCATTAGCTTCCTCACTAATTGGTGTAGTAGTCACAGAACAGATTTCGTGATGAACTACTTTCCAATAAGGGAGAAGGTACAATTACCTTATCAAGTTCTACTTTCCTCCCACTCACTTCTTTCGAGAGAAACTCCTTTCTAGAAAGGATCCATCTTAAGCAACGAATATCTTGCCTTCGGATCTGTGATAGAAGGTGTACCCAACAATTTCCTTTGGGTATTCTATGAAGACGCACTTCTCGATTTGGGTTCAAGCTTATCAGATGAAACTTTTCACATAAGCATCGCAGCCCCAAACTTTAAGAAACGACAACTTTGGTTTCTTGCTAAACCATAGTTCATATAGTGTCGCCTCAACGAATTTAGATGGTGCCCTATTTAACGTGAATGCAGCTGTCTCTAATGCATGATCCCAAAACGATATTGGTAAATCGGTAAGAAACATCATAGATTGTACTATATCCAATAAAGTACGGTTATGACGTTCGGACACACCATTATGATGTGGTGTTCTAGGTGGCATGAATTTGTGAAACTATTCCACATTGTTTTAATTGAAGACCAAACTCAGAACTCAAATATTTGTCTCCGCGATCGATCGTAGAAACCTTATTTTCTTGTCACGATGATTTTTCCACTTCACTCTGAAATTCTTTGAACCTTTCAACTATTTCAGACTTATGTTTCATCAAGTAGATATACCCATATCTACTTCAAATCATCTGTGAAGGTCGAAAATAATGATACTTGTCGCGAGCCTTAATATTCATGGACGACATACATCAAGATGTATGATTTCCAACAAATCTGTTGTTTCGCTCCATTGTTCCGAGAACGGAGTTTTAGTCATCTTGCCCAAAAGGCACGGTTCGCAAGCATCAAGTGATTCATAATCAAGTGATTCCAAAATCCCATCAAGATGGAGTTTCTTCATGCGCTTTACACCAATATGACCTAAACGGCAAGTGCCACAAATAAGTTGCACTATCATTATTAACTTTGCATCTTTTGGTTTCAATATTATGAATATGTGTATCACTACGATCGAGATCCAATGAACCATTTTCATTGGGTGTGTAACCATATAAGGTTTTATTCATGTAAATGTAACAACAGTTTATTCTCTTACTTAAATGGATAACCGTATTGCAATAAACACGATCAAATCATATTCATGCTCAACGCAAACACCAAATAACATTTATTTAGGTTCAACACTAATCCCGAAAGTATAGGGAGTGTGCGATGATGATCATATCAATCTTGAAACTACTTTCAACACACATCGTCACTTCACCCTTAACTAGTTTTCGCTTATCTCGCAACTCCCGTTTCGAGTTACTACTCTTAGCAACAGAACCAGTACCAAATACCGAGGGGTTGCTATAAACACTAGTAAAGCACACATCAAACACCTGTATATCAAATATACCCTTTTTCACTTTGCCATCCTTCTTATCCACCAAATATTTAGGGCAGTTTCGCTTCAAAGGACCATTTCCTTTGTAAAGTAAGCACTCGGTTTGTGCTTTGGTTCAGCTTTGGGCTTCTTCGTGGGAGTGACAACTTGCTTGTCAATCTACTTGAAGTTCCCCTTTCTTTCCCTTTGCCCTTTTCTTGAAACTAGTGATCTTGTCAACCATCAACACTTGATGCTCTTTCTTGATTTCTACCTTCGTCGATTTCAACATCACGAAGAGCTCGGGAATCATTTTCGTCATCCCTTGCATACTATAGTTCATCACGAAGTTCTACTAACTTGGTGATGGTGACTAGAGAATTCTCATCAATCACTATCTTATCCGGAAGATTAACTCCCACTTGATTCAAGCGATTGTAGTACCTGCATAATCGAGCACATGCTCACTAGTTGAGCGATTCTCCTCCATCTTTTAGCTATAGAACTTGTTGGAGACTTCATATCTCTCAACTCGGGTATTTGCTGGAAATATTAACTTCAACTCCTGGAACATCTCATATGGTCCATGATGTTCAAAACATCTTTGAAGTCCCGATTCTAAGCCATAAAGCATGGTGCACAAAACTATCAAGTAGTCATCATATTGAGCTAGCCAAACGCTCATAACGCTTGCATCCGCTCCTGCAATAGGTCGCTACCTAGCGTGCATTAAGGACATAATTCTTACGTGCAGCAATGAGGATAAACCTCCGATCACGGATCGAATCCGCATCATTGCTACTAACATTTTTCAACACAATTTTTTCTAGGAACATATCAAAAACAAACATATGAAAGCAACAACGCGAGCTATTGATCTACAACATAATTTGCAAAATACTACCAGGACTAAGTTCATGATAAATTTAAGTTCAATTAATCATATTACTTAAGAACTCCCACTTAGACAGACATCTCTCTAGTCATCTAAGTGATCACATGATCCAAATCAACTAAACCATAACCGATCATCACGTGAAATGGAGTAGTTTTCAATGGTGAACATCTTATGTTGATCATATCTACTATATGATTCACGCTCGACCTTTCGGTCTCCGTGTTCCGAGGCCATATCAGATATGCTAGGCTCGTCAAGTATAACTCGAGTATTCTCGTGTGCAAAACTGGCTTGCACCCGTTGTAGATGGACGAGAGCTTATCACACCCGATCATCACGTGGTGTCCGGGCACGATTTAACTTTGGCAACGGTGCATACTCGTGGAGAACACTTCTTGATAATTTAGTGAGAGATCATCTTATAATGCTACCGTCAATCAAAGCAAGATAAGATGCATAAAAGATAAACATCACATGCAAATCAATATAAGTGATATGATATGGTCATCATCATCTTGTGCTTTGTGATCTCCATCTCGCAGCACCACCATGATCACCATCGCCACCGCGCGACACCTTGATCTCCATCGTAGCATCGTTGTCGCCTCGCCAATCTTATGCTTCTACGACTATCGCTACCGCTTAGTGATAAAGTAAAGCATTACGAGCGCATTGCATTTCATACAATAAAGCGACAACCATATGGCTCTCGCCATTGCCGATAACTTCGTTACAAAACATGATCATCTCATACAATAAAATATAGCATCACGCCTTGACCATATCACATCACAACATGCCCTGCAAAAACAAGTTAGACGTCCTCTACTTTGTTGTTGCAAATTTTACGTGGCTGCTACGGGCTTAAGCAAGAACCAATCTCACCCACGCATCAAAACCACAACGATATTTCGTCAAATAGACTCCGCTTTAACCTTCTCAAGGACCGGGCGTAGCCACACTCAGTTCAACTAAAGTGAGAGAGACAGACACCCACCAGTCACCTTTAAGCAACGAGTGCTCGTGGCGGTGAAACCAGTCTCGCATAAGCGCACGTAATGTCGGTCCGGGCCGCTTCATCTCACAATACCGCTGAACCAAAGTATGACATGCTGGTAGGTAGTATGACTTGTATCGCCCACAACTCACTTGTGTTCTACTCGTGCAAAACATCAAACCATAAAACCTAGGCTCGGATGCCCTTTGTTGGGGAACGAGTAATTTCAAAATTTTCCCACGCACACGCAAGATCATGGTGATGTATAGCAACGAGAGGAGAGTGTTGTCTACGCCCTCGAGACCGAAGCGGAAGCGATCACAACGTAGAGGAAGTAGTCGTACGTTCTCCTCGCGATCCGACCGATCCCGGCGCCGTTACTCCGTGCCCCCGAGTTCTTGACACACGTACAGCTCGATGACGTCCCTCGTACTCCGATCCAGCCGAGTGTCGAGGGAGAGTTCCACAAGACGACGGCGCAGGACGATCTTGATGTTCTACCGGCGCAGAGCCGCTTAAGCTTCTTGACGATATGACCGAGGTGGAATATGGTGGAGGGGGCACCGACACGGCTAAGGAACGATCCGTAGATCAAACTTGTGTGTTCTAGGGTGCCCCTGCCCCTCAGATATAAAGGAGCAGGGGAGGGGCGGCCGGCCAAGAGGAGGCACGCCAGGAGTCCTACTCCCTCGGGAGTAGGATTCCTCCAATCCTAGTTGGAATAGGATTTACCGGAGGGGAAAGAGAGAGAGGGCGCCCACCTTTCCTAGTCCTAGTAGAACTAGGGAAGGGGGGAGGCGCATGCCACCTAGGGCTGGCCCTTTCTCCTTTCCACCAAGGCCCACTATGGCCCATATAGTTCCGGGGTTCGGTAACCTCCCGGTTCTCAGAATTTCGATTTCACCGGAACCATTCCAACTCCAAATATAGGCTTCCAATATATCAATCTTTATGTCTCGACCATTTCGAGACTCCTCGTCATGTCCGTGATCACATCCGGACTCGAACTTCTTGGTACATCAAAATACATAAACTCATAATAACCGCCATCGAAACCTTAAGCGTGCGGACCCTACGGTTCGAGAACAATGTAGACATGACCGAGACACGTCTCCGTAAATAACCAACAGCGGGACCTGGATGCCCATATTGGTTCCTACATATTCTACAAAGATCTTTATCGGTCGATCCGCATAACAACATACGTTGTTCCCTTTGTCATCGGTATGTTACTTGCCCGAGATTCGATCGTCGGTATCCAATACCTAGTTCAATCTCGTTCATCGCAAGTCTCTTTACTCGCTCCGTAATACATCATCTTGCAACTAACTCATTAGTTGTAATGCTTGCAAGGCTTAAGTGATGTGCATTACCGAGAGGCCCAGAGATACCTCTCCGACAATCGGAGTGACAAATCCTAATCTCAAATACGCCAACCCAACATCCGCCTTTGGAGACACCTGTAGTACTCCTTTATAATCACCCGATTACGTTGTGACGTTTGGTAGTACCAAAGTGTTCCTCCGCAAACGGGAGTTGCATAATCTCATAGTCATAGGAACATGTATAAGTCATGAAGGAAGCAATAGCAACATACTAAACGATTGTGTGCTAAGCTAAGGGAATGGGTCATGTCAATCAGATCATTCTACTAATGATGTGACCTTGTTAATCAAATAACAACTCCTTGTTCATGGTTAGGAAACATAACCATCTTTGATTAACAAGCTAGTCTAGTAGAGGCATACTAGTGACATCTTGTTTGTCTATGCATTCACACATGTATCATGTTTCCGGTTAATACAATTCTAGCATGAATGATAAACATTTATCATGAAATAAGGAAATAAATAATAACTTTATTATTGCCTCTAGGGCATATTTCCTTCACCCGATGCCTCTGAAGTAAGGCCTAGTGCCTGTAAAGAAGGCCTGGTGCCTGTGAAGTAAGGCCCAGTGCCTGTAAAGAATGCCCGGTGCCTGTGAAGTAAGGCCTAGTGCCTGTAAAGAAGGCCCGGTGCCTGTGAATCTCGCTGCCCCCAAGAAAGTCCAGGTGCCTGCGAAGAAGGCCCAGCACCTGTGAAGCTCGCCGCCCATGACACTCTCACATAATAATGAGTTGGGGCTGTACACGCCCCGGAGTCTCCGGAGTGCCGCCTTTGGCCTCGGGGGCTCCCGTCCACGCCCAGTGGCAGCACTTAGCTCCGCGCTGGTGAGAAGACGTCGAAGACTAGACTTGGTGCCGGACGCGGCTTTTCATTTGCTTTCCGCAGTTGGCTTGTTCTCCCTCATTTGAACTTTTATTGGAGTTGCTTCTAGTGTTGTTTGCCGTCCCCTGCTCCTGTTCTCTATCTCTGGCTTTCGCTCGGCCCATTCTCCTTCCCTCTAGCCTCACGAGGGGGCCACGCGGGCGCCCTTGTGAGCCCCTTTTCTCCCGATTTCGTGAGGCTCCCTCACTCGAGTTCGCAGCGGGAGCAACCCTCCCAGTCCATGCCCCACGGGCATCGCGACGTGAAACTCTGGACCTAGGCTGGTCACCCACACGACAAAGGTTCGAAAGCTATTCTCCCGACTGATTTTGTAGACCTTAAGACGCCCGGCGAGGCCTCAGGAAAGTACCTCGCGAGGCGGAAACTGCAGTAAACCCCCTAAGCTAAGTCGTTCCTACGCACAATTACATGACCGCAACACCACAACACAGCATGGGAATAATAGAAATAGCATGATCAAGCACGCCCCCATGGGGCTCCATACCTCTCTCTCTCTCTCTCTCTCTCTCTCTTTCAATGCAGGAAAAGGAGGTAAACAAAATAAACATGACATGCCCGGCGACGGCTCGTGAGGGGGGATTCGCACTGCCCTCCCGAGCTCAATCAGACTCTTCCTCGCGCTTCACCGAGGCACGACGGCGGGACGACCCGCTACCACCCTCGAAGCGGGCGCGGCGTCGCGGTGGTTGATCGCGGCCACTGCTGGAGGAGCTGTCACTAGAGGGGGAGCCGCTGAAGCTTGGCGAGCTGTGGGCGCCGCTGCGATGTGCTCGCCGTCCTTGTTGCGGCTGCCGCCAAATCCCAAAGCACACCGTCACCATCGCGTCTTGAGGCAGCACCGACACGGCGGCCGTCTTCTCCGAACATCCTCACGTAGAGGGTCGCGACACCGTCAAACTTGAAATGCAGGTGCACCGCCGCCCAGCTGCGCCAAGACGGAAAACGCGTCGCCACCAAGGGCCAAGGCCATGTCCCCGGCGACGGAGATCTCCACCGAGACCCAGGAAGCCCTGCCGCAGCAGCCGTCCTCCTAGAGCCAGAGGCTGCCAGGAGCGCCGGCCGGGAGTTCGCTGGCGAAGAAGCGGGGAAGCTGGAGCCAGTTGCCGGCCGGATCCGCCGACCACTCGACAAACTCCGGCAGCACCTCTGCCGAGTGGAAGCGCGGCCTGGGAGGCCGCACGGCCACAATGTGCCTTCCCTCACCCACCAGGCGACCGTCACCGCGCGAAGAACCACCGCCGCGACCACGAGGAGCCACCGCAGGGGTCGCGGGATGCTTACGGGGGCGACCATGGCCGCGCTTGGGCGGAGGGGAGCCAGGCCCTTCCCGGCGAGCTTTCGCCTTCTCCGTGGCCGAGAACCTCTTCGTCGGTGCCATGGGACACGGTAGGTGACTGGAGCAAGGAGGAAGAAGAAGCAGGCGGGAGAAGGGAGATGTGCAGCGCGGGCCTGCGCCCTCCCACATTTATAACCCGAGGGAGGCCAACCGTCGGCCTCCACGATCGCAGGTAATCATGACCCTTTTCGCATGCAGCAGAGACTCGTCAAATTGGGCGGTTGCTGAGGCGGCATGGGGAAGCGGAGATGCCCACGTCCAATCAACCGCCACGCGGCGACCAAGGCCGCAGGCTGATGGGGCCCGTGGCGCTCCACACTTGCCCTTTCGCTTCGCTGCTAAGCCAAGTCCGAGCACGCCTTGGGCCCGGGGGCTACTGTCGGCGTTCTGGGAACGGGGGTCCCTAGACTTGCCTGCCTGCAGCCTGCGGCATGGCTCAAAGTGGTGGCCCAGTACGGCCCGTCTTCATCAACCCATACTCAAGACCCTCGCGAGGGGCCAAGCCTCGCGGGGCGGACGATGCAAGGCTTCCTCAAGGGCGGCCTCACCAGGCAGGCTCGCGAGGAGGCGGAGAGATCAAGGCAGGGGTACCTCGTGAGGTGCTCGTGACGCAAGCCATGACGCTCGAGGCCAGGCGGGCACCAGGCGGGCACCGTCCTATGCAGTGTACTTGTTTCCTCTTTGGTGCAAAGGGGGCAAGTGCAGGCGCGGAGTACTGAGGCATCAAGCAAAGGTTACCGTTTCGGTGCAACAAGACAAAGACCAGCAGAGCGGCAGGACGGAGGTCATCGTGGAGCCCAAGACGGCGTCATCGCCGGTGCCTTTGGCAGCCGAAGACCAACTTTAGTCAGGATAGCTTGTACTAGATGTTTCCCTTCAAAATGACCGTTGTTGGCTCCCTTCCCGCTCAATATTTGGGAAGAGGACCAGGGCCTCTATATATAGAGATAGCCACCAAAGTAGAGGGCATTGAGTCCTCATCTAATCTAGAGACTATCAAACCCACCTAAGTAGAACACCGCACCAGCCCAAGAACACCTCTCGCGAGGTTGTTCTTCCTTTGTACTGTTCATCATCATCCCCTGAGGCAATCCACCACACCACACACTGGATTAGGGTATTACACCACAACTGTGGCCCGAACCAGTATAAACCTTGTGGTCCTTGTGTTGCTCATCATGTAGCTTAGATTTGCAGCGAGGCGTTGGGGCGTGGAACGGTAGGGGGAAGATCTTCGCGCGCACCCCAGAGTTTGAACCTTAAGGGTTTTGCAAGAACCCCATTTCCGACAGGATTGGCCTCCTCAGGCTGGATCCCGAGGGGCGGAGAGTTCTATGCATGGTGCACCTCACGAGGCTCAGCTGACGTGAGCCATGACGACCAAGGCCAGGTGGGCGCCAGCGGGCTCAGAGCGCCAGTTTCCTCTTTGGTGCAAGGGAGGCAAGCCACATGCGCGGAGTTCCGAGGAATCAGCCAAAGGTTTCCATCCTGGCGCAACAAGACCAAGACCGCCAGGACGGCAGGATGGAGGTCATCGCCAAGCACACCGCAGCGTCACGACCAGGGGCTTTACGCAGGCAAAGACCACTTTAGTCAGGATAAGCTGTACTACTTGTCCCCTTTCAAATCCGGCCGTTGAGGGATCCCTTCCCGCCAACATTTGGGAAGAGGTCCAAGGCCACTATAAATAGGACTTAGCCACCACCATAGAGGGGGATCGAACCCACTCTCACCCAACCATCTCACCAGCTCTCTTGTGCTGAAGAACACCCCACCTCCGGAGGCCAGTTCATCGACTGTACTAGTTCATCCTCAGCCCCTCGAGGCAATCCACCAAAACGCTGGAGTAGGGTATTACACCGCAAGGTGGACCGAACCAGGATAAATTGCTGTGTCTCTTTGTCTCTTCGAGCTCGTCGCGCTAGGCTTAGGAGGATCGCGAGTAGGCAGGCTGGGTAGGTTGAGATCTCCACACGCACCCCAGATTTCGAACCTTTCAAGGGTTTGCGGAACCCGTAATGCGACATTTGGCGCGCTAGGTAGGGGCGCGTCAGATATTTTCTTCCGTCGATCAATCCGTCGTCACTCCGACACCTCCATGGCCGACGCACGCCGAGCTCGTGCTGAGCACCAGGCCGCAGTCGCTGCTCGCGTTGCTCAGACGGCTCCGGCGGGCTATGGTTGTGCTCATCGTGCTCCATCTCCGGTGGCCAACGCCGCCACGGGCCCTGCCGGCCATGAGCAGCAAGCTTCTTCGCTGCACCCTTCGGTGTGCCGCAACGGGCGCACCGCCACTCCGTCACTGACCCTGGCAGCTTCATCCTCCCACGCGCGTCACGGCCCGGTGAACGTGCAGGCCACTCTGCTCATGGCGCGGGAGCTCCTTCGCTATCGCCCGGTCGACGACTTCTACGGGGAGTGGCTCAAGCGGATCGCTGAACTCGTCAGCGCGGCCGGGGGCTCCACTGCACCGGCCCGCTCGCTGCCTCAGCAGCCGCCTGCCGTGGGCGAGGTGGCTCACAGGGCTCCTCCACCACCTCCGGGCCAGGGCGTCATCATCGAGCCAAGGCATGTGGCGCCGGGGCGTGACCCGCCGCACCAGGCGCCTGCGCGGGAAGAGGTGAGCTGCTAGGTGCTGTAGCGGCCTCAAGGAGAAGCATGCGTCCTTCCTGCACCCCCACATCAGGCGCGCGTGCCTCCACAGGAGGTGGCGGCACGCGTGCACTAGGACCAAGATCTACCTCCTCGACGGGCCCCCGTGGCCACAGCGGGATGTCGCGCGTTCACCTTGGAGCTTCATGATGTCATCTGGCCTAGCAAGTTCAAGCCTGACCTGCCCCCACGCTACGACGGCACCGCTGACCCCGCTGAGTTCCTGCAGCTCCATGAGCTGAGCATCAAGGCGGCCAGTGGCGACGAGAAGATCATGGCAAACTGGTTCCCAATGGACCTCAAGGATGGCTCGCGTTCTTGGCTCCTGAATCTCCCTGTGTGATTGGTCTCTTCCTGGGAGGAGATGCGCGGCCGCTTCATCGCCAACTTCCAGGGCACTCGCGACCTCCCGCCGGCTGCGGGTGACCTGCGTCGCATCAAGCAGCAACTAGGAGAGACCGAGCAGAAGTATATCCAATGCTTCAACAACGTTCACCTCAAGATCCCCAAGGTGTCGGATGAGGCCATCATCTCAGCGTTCACTGATGGCGTCCGCGATGTCAATATGAAGTAGGAGCTCGGCATCCACGAGGACCTATGCACAGCCTTGGAGATGTTCAACATGGCGAACAAGTGTGCAAGGGCTGAGGAGGGGCGCCTCTCCTTCCTCGAGCTCCCCAATGCTGACCTAGAAGACAAGAAGGCCAAGGACAAGGATGTAAAGCGCAAGGGGCCGGTCGTGCTCGTGGCTGAGGCAGAGATGAAGCGCGTCTGCGACCACCCCGAGTCATCCAAGAGCAATCGACCATTCTGCGTCTTCCACAATGTCCACAGCCACAACACTAACAACTGCTAGGAGCTCAGGGCCCTCCGTGACGGGCGCCTCGGTCGATGCCCCGAGCATAACGATCGAGGCTACGGCCATGGAGGTGGTTGAGGTGGAGGACGTTGGGACGGACGTGACCATCGCCAGGAGTGGCGCGATCATCCTCGGGAGGACCGTTGGCAGGGCCAACCTCGCAAGGGCGCTTGGAGGGAGCAGCCTCGTGAGGAGCGCCCTCAGGGCAAGACCGGTCTTCCTCCACTGCCTCCGCCACCAAGAAGGAATGAAGATCATCACTAGGACGAGGGGCTGGGGGCTTCCAGGAGCCTCGATCCATTGCCTGCATCCTGGGTGGCTCCAGGCCCCAACCTCTCACCTCATCTTCAAGCAGTTCGCGCGCGAGAGGTGAACGCAACGCTCCCCAAGCCAAAAGCAACTCGCCCGCTTAGGTGGTCGAAATGCACCATCACCTTCAGCTCCTCAGACCAGCTCAAGTGCGCGGCCACTGCTGGCGTGCTCCCCATGCCCTGCTCACCCGTCATCAGCAACGTGGTCGTCACCAAGACTCTCATCGATGGTGGAGTGGGGCTCAATGTCCTATCCGTTCAAACGTTCGACAGGCTCCAAGTGCCGTACTACTAGCTTCAGCTAACCAAGCCATTTTCAGGAGTGACCGATGGTTCCACACACCCGATAAGGTAGGTCCGCCTCCCTGTCACCTTCGACGAACGCAACAACTACTACACCAAGCTCATTGACTTTGACGTCGCCGACATTCGCCTTCCATGCAACACCATCCTAGGGTACCAAGCACTGGCCAAGTTCATGGCAGCAACGCACCACGGCTACAACGTCCTCAAGATGCCAGGAAGCAGCGGTGTCATCACGGTCACATGCTAAGAAAAGGACATGGTGTGCTCCCTCGAGCGCGCCTTCTAGGCTGCAGCAGTCGAGAACCCTGAAGACGAGGGCGGTGTCCTCCCTCCTAAGGTCGCCCCAAGACAAAGAAGCTGCAGCTGGGTTAGGGATCTCGCGAGGAAGCATCGCCCGAGGATGCCGCGCTGAGCCTCGCGTCCCTGGATGGGGCGCCTTCACCTATCGCATAGGAAGGCGCGCCCGACGCCCCTCTCAGGCTGGGCTCGGGGGCTCTCCTTGGGAGGGCCTCAGACCTAGCCAGAATCACGAGGGAGGCGCTCGGGCACCGCATGGAGGCGCGCTTCAGCGCACGCTTCCCAAGAGAAGGCGTCAGGCGAAAGGCACCAGGCGTTAGGAGTTCATCAGCAAGGCAATCGAGGAGATTCAAGAGGCAAGGGTTCTGCAAGGCGATCGCCGCCTACCCCGAGGCACGGCTCACTGCCCTGGCAAGGGTAAGGGTTCCGCGTCTGCATCGACATCCCAGGGCTCAATAGGGCCGCTTCTCGGCAGCTCTTCTGGCCGTCTCGTGTCGGCTAATGCGAGGGGCCACCCCACAGCTACGTTCGCATGCCTTTCGGCCTACCAGGCGCAACCGCGGCATTCCAGCGCTGCGCAAGGACGCCCTGGCGGCTCGCGAGGCCAGGCATCAGGCGACCCTGGCAGAGATGGAGGTGCATCTTCAGGAGCCTCCCGAGCCCTCTGGGCCTCCCGAGGCTCGGGGCCAGGGTGGCTCGTGAGGAGCGACTCCGGCAGCGCGCGTCTTCTGCTACCCCGACATCTCTTCAGTGATGGTACCAGGTGACATCTCTCTAGTTCCTTCAGTTTGGGGGCACCCCACGGGCTGCCTCATCCCAAAGCTGTACGGGTGTCCCTGCGGCATGTGTCCCTTTTTCTATCTGCCAGAGCTAATTTGCCTTCCTTCAAAAGCTACCTTGAGATTATCAACTGCCTCACCGATGCTTCGTCGCCAAGAACGTCTCATGCCCTTGTGAGCCCTCCCGCGACCGCCTCATGATTAAGGACTGGCACGACATCTGTGCTCGGGTCCGTCCCTGCAACGTCCCTAACCCCAAGAGACTAAGCTCTGGCTTGCGGGCCAGTCCCCATGTACGTCACCTCCCATGGCCCTTGGTGCCTTGTTCTCGCATGAGCTAATCGCGGGCAGATGAGTGAGGGCGCGCGACCTGGTGCCCCTGTACCCACGGGAACCGCACGCCGGCTGTTTTCTTCAGGATCTTTGCATGAGAAGACTGGGCATGGCGTCTGTGCCCGGGTCCATCCCTGCAACGTCGATAAACTTAACGACTGAGCTCTGTCTGGCAGGCTGGTCCCATTCACGTCACCTCCTGGGGTCGTTGGTGTCTGGCCTTCTCATGCAATAGCCTCAGGAGACTCATTCCGTGCAGGCTGCCTAACCATCTTGCAGGACTAATACAAGTATTCCCAATCAAGCTCAGGTGCAACCCTCCTTGAGGTAGGGCCTCGTGAGTCCCACGCTGGCTCACGGGTGCCCATATACACGTCCTCCAGCCCTGCCGTGCAAGCCACGTGTCAGGGCAGGGCTGTACACGCCCCGGGGGCTCTCCTCAAAGGGAGCCCCCTCCCATGCACCCATGGAAGCACCATGTTCCGCGCTGGCCGTCGACACTACCGAGGAGCGGCTATGCCCGTGCAAGAGCGGAAGCGCTATGCTCCACGCTGGTGATAAACAACTGGGGGTGGCCTCGCGGCTGCATCAACCTCAGGGAGCTTCCGGGCTCATTGACCAGCCTCACCGCGCTGCTCTCCCTCGGGAGGGTAGCACGAGGGGGCTGGGCACGAGGGCTACGCTCAGGTCACACCTGGCGTTTCCCACCTTGCCAGGTCCCACGGGCCTGGTCTTCACGCGCCCCTCCCGAGCAAGAGCCCGACGAGGAAAGGTATGATGGTCGGTTCGTACGTCAAGGGGGACTCCTGAGCATCCCGTCTCAGGATCCTAACTGGCCATGTTGCCCCTCACCCCTTGGTCTCATCCTGGTGATCCAGATGACCCAATGGCGGCTGAGGCATGCGCGGGGCCATGCCCTGCCGACACAGAACGCCAAGGCCTGACTCTCGTCCCTTTCAAGCCATTCGTACGTCAAGGGGGACTTCTGAGCACCGCGTCTCAGGAGCCTAACTGGCCACGTAGACCCTCACCCCTTGGTCTCGTCCTACTGATCTGGATGACCCAACAACGGCTAAGGTATGCGCGGGGCCGGGCCCTGCCGACGCAGAACGCCGAGGCTTGCCTTCACACTTTTTCCTAAGCTGTCCGCACGTCAAGGGTTACTCCCGAGCATCGCATCTCAGGAGCCTAACTAGCCACGTAGCCCCTCACCCCTTGGGTTTGTCCCGGCTATCCGGATGACCTAACGGCGGCTGAGGTACGCGCAGGGCCGGGCTCTGCAAACGCAGAACAATAAAGCAAACTGAAAGTGCAACTACCCGTAGGTGGTTTTGGTAATTCCTAACAACATATAACTCATTGAGCTAATGCTATTTCAAGATAAATATTTCAGGAAAGCTCAATGATTGGCATGGCATGGATGAGAAAAGTGGATCCCTCAAAATGCTAAGGACAAAAGGATTGGCTCAAGCTCAAAGCTCAAGACTCTACATTCTCTATTTTAGTGATCCAAGATCACATTGAGTCTATAGGAAAAGCCAATACTATCAAGGAGGGATGAGGTGTTGCTTAATGGCTTTCTTGCTCAAAATGCATAGTGATATGCTCCAAAGCCCTCAACTACTTTCTCACATCCACATATGACCTAAACCAAAAGTCAAACTTGGCCCCACCGATTCTTTCTATCCGGCGCCACCGAGTTCAGATGTCATAGCCACTGCCACAAACCCTAGGCAAATCGGTCTCACCGATAGGGATCTCGGTCTCACCGAGATGGGATTGTAATCTCTCTATTTCCCTTTGTAACGTTTCGGTCCCACCGAGATGAGCGATCGGTCCCACCGAGATTGCAATGTAAACTCTCTGTTTCCCTTTCGTAACATTTCGGTCTCACCGAAATGAGCGAATCGGTCCCACCGAGTTTACGTGACCAACTCCCTGGTTAGCTTATTACCAAAATCGGTCTCACCGAGTTTGTGTAATCGGTCTCATCGAGATTACGTTATGCCCTAACCCTAACCATATCGGTCCTACCGAGTTGCATGTCGGTCCCACCGAAAATCCTAACGGTCACTAGATTTGCTGAATCGGTCCGACCGAGTTTCTCAATTCGGTCCCACCGAGATTGGCAAGTTGTGTGTAATGGTTAGATTTTGTGTGGAGGCTATATATACCCCTCCACCTTCTCTTCATTCATGGAGAGAGCCATCAGATCGAACCTACACTTCCAACTTACATTTTCTGAGAGAGAACCACCTACACTTGTGTTGAGGCCAAGATATTCCATTCCTACCATATGAATCTTGATCTCTAGCCTTCCCCAAGTTGCTTTCCACTCAAATCTTCTTTCCACCAAATCCAAATCCCGTGTGAGAGAGTTGAGTGTTGGGGAGACTATCATTTGAAGCACAAGAGCAAGGAGTTCATCATCAACACACCATTTGTTACTTCTTGGAGAGTGGTGTCTCCTAGATTGGCTAGGTGTCACTTGGGAGCCTCCGACAAGATTGTGGAGTTGAACCAAGGAGTTTGTACGGGCAAGGAGATCGCCTACTTCGTGAAGATCTAACGCTAGTGAGGCAAGTCCTTCATGGGCGACGACCATGGTGGGATAGACAAGGTTGCTTCTTCGTGGACCCTTCATGGGTGGAGCCCTCCGTGGACTCGCGCAGCCGTTACCCTTTGTGGGTTGAAGTCTCCATCAACGTGGATGTACGATAGCACCACCTATCGGAACCACGACAAAATTATCTGTGTCTCCTATTGCGTTTGCACTCTCCAAACCCTTCCCTTTACATTCTTGCAAGTTGCATGCTTTACTTTCCGCTGCTCATATACTCTCTGCATGCTTGCTTGAATTGTGTTAAGATTGCTTGACTTGTCCAAAGTTGCTAAAATCTGCCAAGAACTAAAATTGGGAAAAGGATAAGTTTTTATTTGGTCAAGTAGTCTAATCACCCCCCTCTAGACATACTTTCGATCCTACAAGTGGTATCAGAGCTTTGGTTTCCATTTGCTTTGATTTCCATTGCTTTTGGTAGTCATAGCCTTGGTTTCACAACCTAGGAGAGTATGGCTTGCTAGTTGGAAGCATAAGATGAAAATGCATATTCTTGGACATAACCCCGCCGTATGGGCTATCGCGTGTATTGGTTTGCAAGGTGAATTCTTTGATGGGAGAGAACCGAACGGTGAAGCTAGTGTGGAAGAATTGAAGATGCTGCAATACAACACTCAAGCTTGTGATATCCTCTTCAACGGATTGTGCCCCGAAGAATTCAACAAAACCAGCCGTCTTGAGAATGCAAAGGAAATTTGGGATACTTTGATTGATATGCATGAAGGTACCGACTCTGTCAAGGAATCCAAGTTGGATGTGCTTCAAAGTCAGCTTGACAAGTTCAAAATGAAGGATGGTGAAGGTGTCGCTGGAATGTACTCTAGGCTTGCTCTTACCACAAATGAGATTGCCGGCTTAGGAAGTGAAGAGATGACCGACAAATTCATCATAAAGAAGATCCCAAGAGCTTTGGATGGAAAATATGATACCATGTGCACATTGATCCAAATGATGCCCAATTACAAAGATCTCAAGCCAACGGAAGTCATTGGAAGAATTGTTGCTCATGAGATGTCACTCAAGGATAAGGAGGAGCTCCACAACAAGTCAAGTGGTGCTTACAAAGCCTCATGTGAAGCTCCCACATCATCAAGTGAGAAACAAACCTTCATTGAAGAATTGAGCCTAATGGTGAAGAACTTCAACAAGTTCTACAAGAGTAGAAGCAAAGAGAGAAGTTCCAAGTCAAGGTCCTACAATGACAAATGATCTTCTAGTCGTGAGCATAATTGTTACAATTGCGGAAGACCTGGACACTATTCCAATGAGTGTATGGCACCCTACGAAAGAAGAGAAGATTCTCCAAAAAGAAGTAGAATAGAAGAATCACCATCAAGAGAGAGTAGAGATGATCGTTATGAACGAAGAACATCCCAGAGAAGCAAGGATTCAAAAAGGAAGGACAAGTCATCAAGGAGCTACACAAAACTAAGACATCGAGCTCATGTTGGTGAATGGGTATCCGGCTCCGACTCCGACTATCACTCCAAAAGAAGCTATCACTCCGACTCCGAATATACTCAAGATGAAGGTGTTGCCAGTCTAGCACTTGTGTCAACCAACTCCTACGACATATTTGATTCACCAAATGAAGGACTTGGAAGATGCTTCATGGCTAAAGGCCCAAAGGTATCACACCCCGAGTATGTTGATTTCAATAGTGATGAAGATGACTTGTTAGGTGATGATGATTTACTTGTTGACAACTCTAGTGATGAATACTATGATGAAACGTCAATTAATCGTGCTAATCAAGATAAAACGAATGACAATGATAAGCAGAAGATTGAGCTCCTAACTAAAGAACTAAACACTCTTAAGTTAGCTCATGAAACTATCTTAGGAGATGATCGAGAACTTTTAAGGACTCTTGAGAAGTTACGCTTTGAAAAGCTCAACCTTGAGCAAGAGCATGAGTTCTTAAAGGAAATCAATGATGATCTTCGCAAGAAAAGTTCTTCTTACATTGCCAAGCGTTTACTCTTATCCACTTACATGCCTCAAGTCAAGTCTAGTAACAAGAACAAGAAGGATTCTTCCTCTAGTAGTAACAATAATCATGCTAAATCCAATGTTGTTGCTTCTAGTAGTTCTCTTGATTCCACTAATGATTCTCTTAGCCAAGTTAAACTTGAGCAAGAAAATAGCTTATTGAAGGGAATTATAGAGAAAGGTGTTTACAAGATCCTTGCCGGGAGTAAGCAATTTGAGGAAATTGTACGCAAGCAAGGAAGGCACTGCAAGAACCAAGGTGTTGGTTTTGAACGAAAGTTCAATGCCAATGGAGTTGAGTGGGAAGAAGATCAATACCCCAAGACGAAGTTTGTTCCTCAACAAGAGAAGTATGATTCTACTTCCTTCAAAGGGACACAAGCTCAAGATGATATTCCACCACAAGGCCACAAGCAAAAAGGCAAGGATAAGCTTCAAGAGGAGATTGATGCATTTGAAGAAGCTCCTAGGGCCTTGGTCAAGTGGGTTCCCAAGACTACATCAAGTTCTACTTCATCAAGTATGACTACAACTCCAAGGATTCCCATCAAGATGGTGTGGATCCCGAAGAAGGAGAACTAGAGAATTCTTGAGGGTGACTCCGCCAACATACTTCACTCTTATCATTTTGGCAAGAACAAGTTCAATCAACTTCCACATCTTGCACTAGTTCATGGAGTCACAAACCCTCTTGTTGGCAAGCCAAGGGACAAGGTAACCTAATGCTTTCATAGACATCATCTTGTGTGTGCATCACTCTATGTCTATGGATATCCTTGTTTGTTCCTTGTGGGACTAACCCGTTTATCTATTGAAAGTGCAACTCACTCCATAGGATTGCTCCAAATGATCTACATCAACATTGAGCATCCACATCTTCAACACCTACATGAAGTCATCATCGACAAAACCCAAGGTTAGTTCATCCCTCTTAGGGGGGATCTCACATCTTGGGGGAGCTTTACTCTAAGAATTGAGCTAAAGCAACTCTAATGGTGTGAACACAACAATGCATTATGTAAAAGTGGCAACCCCACTTGAGCTTAAACGATGAGTATGACCTATGATCAAATGTTCTCATTTG
Source organism: Aegilops speltoides (assembly GCA_021437245.1). Classification (NCBI taxonomy): domain Eukaryota; kingdom Viridiplantae; phylum Streptophyta; class Magnoliopsida; order Poales; family Poaceae; genus Aegilops; species Aegilops speltoides. Next base: position 179,627,664 of record CM038142.1, read on the forward strand.
ACTCCTAAGTCAATATACTCATATATAGATGACCTAGTCATCGCCAGTTGCTTGATAGATGCTAGAATGGTTGTGCATGCTTTGCCACATATTTCATTTGTCATTTTATTGTGTGAGCATGTCGTTTGCATATTTTACTCATTCAAGGACATCCACTTGTTGTTTTTCTTAATTGGATTCTTTTCTTTTGCCAAGTGGATGGACAAGAATGCCTAAGAACCCTCTCTAGCTATCTATGCTTTTCTTGTCTCAAACTCTATTCATGCTATATCACAAAGTTTGATCAAGTCAGATTCGAACCACTCTGTGTGAGGAGCACTCGGAGTCCCCGATTCGTCATAGACTTAAACTTCCAAAACTTCTTTGTGCGTTTCGGTATGACTGATTTATCCATTTCGGTCATACCGAGATCACTAAGTCGATCTAGGTTTTCAATCTCGGTGCAACCGATTTGAACTTTTCGGTCACACCGAGTTGCAAGAATCGCCATAAATCATGCATCTCGGTGCCACCGAAGTTGTTCCACTCGGTCACACCGATGTGGTCAGCTATATATATCCCGGGCCAAAATTTGAAATTTCTCCAACCCCTTCGCTCAAGGCTCGGCTCGCTCTGCCTCCCTGGGTCTCCGGATTGTCCTCCTCGTAGCCAGCTGCCTCCCGCCGCTGGTCTCCACCGCCGTCAACGGGAATCGTCTCCGCCTTTGCCGCCGTCGTAGGTCCATCGTCGCACTTAGGGTATGGACTTGATCCTTTTGCTAATCTCACTCCGATTCCTAGCACATTGTTTTTCCATGTATCTTGCCACGATTGAGATCACCCTATCCAGCGAAATCACTCCGTAGTTTAGTTGTGGATTGAAAATTTAGGGGTTTCCGCCGAAATCATCTTGGACCAACCGAGTTGTAGAAATTGGTTCCACCGATTTGGCTAAGGCCATTGCACATGTGATTCTCGGTCTGACCGAGAATTGCAAATCGGTGTGACCGAGTTCAGGACTTTGTGAAACCCTAGCAGTCTCGGTGCCACTGAACTATGACTCGGTCTGACCGAGTTCACTAGTTTAGGTTCCAAAAGCTGCTTCGGTATCATCGAGTTTTCAAATCGGTAGATCCAAATGCTTTCTGTGGAAAACTAAAACTAAGTTTTTGACTCATTCTTTTGCAAAAATCTATGTACTTTGTGATGATCATCTACTCTACCTCATCTATATCTATTCACAGGGTCTGCTGTCAGTGTTTGCATCATGTTAGATCAGAGTGACAGTCAGAACAAGTCTGAGGAGCAAGTTCACATGAGTGAGGGCACTAGTCCCTCTAGCAGCTATGTTGATGGTAGCAGGAGCACACCCAGCAACTTGCCTAAGGCAGCCACCAGGGCCAGAAAGAAGAGAACCTCAGATTATGAGGATGAGGACTATGTGGCTGTTGAGGATGAGGCCACCTCAAAGAAGGTGCTGAAGAAGGAATATGGCACAGCTGCTGCCACTAAGCCTGGTATGAGGACCAAAGCACCTGCAAGGAGAATTCCAACTTCCAAACCTAGGAAGGTTGCTACTGGTGAAACCATGAAGTTCACCATTGAGTCTGAAGATGAAGTTGCTAGCCAAGAAAAGAAGAAGAAGAGAGTCAGAACTACCACTGCCAAAGTACTTAGCAAGCCCTCTATGAGGAGAGACTCTGAAGATGAAGAGGAAGAGGTTGCTGCACCAGCACCTAAAGCTCAAAAGCTTATGGGAGATGCTATAAGATCAGGGGCTGCTCCATCAAAGCCCAAAGAGGCTCCCAAGGCAGCTGCACCAAAGCCCAAAGCCGCACCCAAGAGGAATACAAGGAATATTCCTACTGGAGAGAAGAACAAGGTCCCAGTGCCTGAAGCTACTATAGAAGAAGAAGATGATGATGAGTCATATGTCTTGAGGAAGTTGAAGCCCAAAATTCCAGATGACAATGATGCTCATCCAGTAGCTGAGGACATGAAGCTCAGGAAGGATGCAGGACTCAAACAATGGAGATTGATTGATCCCTATGCAGTCAGGAGGAGAACTGCTGTGGACTACAGGTTCCACACTAAAGAACAACAGGATTTCTATGAGACTGTGCTACTTGACAAGAAGCCTATAGTCTGTAATATGAGATGGGTGGACTGGAAGTACATTAGGGAAAATGAAGAACACTATCCTGGAGTCTATGATAGTTTCAAGTCTTGTGGAGTAGAGAACTTTGTTGGGCAGAAGCTCACAAAGTGGAATGATGAGCTTATTATGCAGTTCTACTCCACAGCTCATTTCTACCCAGATGGAAGGATCGTCTAGATGTCTGAAGGTACTAGGTACCAATCAGCAGTTGAAGAATGGGCAAAATTGATCAATGCTCCTAAGGAGAATGAGGATGACTTGGATGTCTATGCCAAGAAGAAGAAGGATCACAACTCCATGGCACATATGTACTGAGAGATCCCAGATGCTGCTCTTGAGACACACAAATTTGGATCAGTACATTACCTTTTGTCAGGTTTGCCAACAATCAACTGGATCCTCAGGCATACTCTATTGCCAAGGTCAGGTGATCACAAGATGATCAGAGGCCATGCAATTAACCTACTTCACATATTTGATGTGCCTCAAAAGTTCAAAGTCATGAGCCTAATTGTGGAAACTATCAAGAGGATAGCTGCTGATCAGAAGAGAAGTTGTGGGTATGCCCCACAGATCCAGGAGCTAATCAACTCCAAGATGGGCACTGGCACATATCTCTTGGACAAGGAACACATGCCCATCTACCCAGACTTTGAGGATAACACTGTGGTAATGGATGAGAATGAACCATCTTCTGTGCAAGCACAAGAAAAGAAGGAGAAGGCAAGGGCTGAGAAGGCTGCAAAGATGCCAACTGCTGAAGAGGCATCTCAGATTTTCCTGAAGAGCAAGCAAGATCAGCTTGGGTACTTGATTGTCTCCACTCTGAGGATTGAGAAGGGCTTGGCCACCCTGACTCAAAACCAGGAGAGCTTGGAGAGGATCATAGAGAAGAAGTTCTATGATTTAGATGTGAAGGTCACTGAGATATAGTCAGTTGTTGAGCAACTTCAGGAGGATGTGCAGGAGAAGAAGGGCAAGTCTACCACTGATGCATTTGCTAGAGTGCCCAGAAGTCAGAGATCTACTGCAATACCAGTTACAGACACCAGAGCAACTTCGACTGCACCAGCAATAGCTTCAGTGCCACCAGCTCCAGCACCCACTCCACCAGCTCCATCTACATCAACTGATGCCTTCGTCCTTGGAGTTTTATCTACACCACCACCTGTAGACCAAGCCTGAGAGTCGATCTAGCACTATGCATTTTTTATGAACTTTTTGGTAACTTGTTGCCAAAGGGGGAGAAAATGTATAGATCATAGGCTTCGAGAGAGAGTGTTGCTTTTTGTTATCTCTTGTTTTTGGTGGTTGAACATCGTTATTTGTGTGCTTGATACTTTATGCTTTTGTGTGATACTTGGATGATCATGTGGTTGATCATATACGATGCTACCTTAATGCTTGTTGGATGACATTATCCTTTTACATCTCTATATGATCATTCACTTTGCTTGGTGGTGAGTGCATGTATTTAATTATTATCATTTTGAGCGCTCCACCAAGATGTATGTGACATGGAAGAGTAACCCATGATCCTAACTCATTGTGCATTTGCTGTCCAAAGCAAATCTTAAACTATGCACAAATTTAGGGGGAGCTCTTGCTTTTCACATACTTCTCAAAGCGACAATGTTTTTCACTCTTATTATCATTTGTCAAAGCTTTGATCTATATGTTGTCATCAATTACCAAAAAGGGGGAGATTGAAAGTGCAACTATCCAGGTGGTTTTGGTAATTCCTAACAACATATAGCTCATTGAGCTAATGCTATTTCATGATAAATATTTCAGGAAAGCTCAATGATTAGCATGGAATGGATGAGAAAAGTGGATCCCTCAAAATGCTAGGGACAAAAGGATTAGCTCAAGCTCAAAGCTCAAGACTCTACATTTTCTATTTTAGTGATCCAAGATCACATTGAGTCTATAGGAAAAGCCAATACTATCAAGGAGGGATGAGGTGTTGCTTAATGGCTTCCTTGCTCAAAATGCTTAGTTATATGCTCCAAAGCCCTCAACTACTTTCTCACATCCACATATGACCTAAACCAAAAGTCAAACTTGGCCCCACCGATTCTTTCTATCCGGCGCCACCGAGTTTAGATGTCATAGCCACTGCCACAAACCCTAGGCAAATCGGTCTCACCGATAGGGATCTCGGTCTCACCGAGATGGGATTGTAATATCTCTATTTCCCTTCGTAACATTTCGGTCCCACCGAGATGAGCGATCGATCCCACCGAGATTGCAATGTAAACTCTCTATTTCCCTTTCGTAACATTTCGGTCTCACCGAAATGAGCAAATTGGTCGCACCGAGTTTACCCGACCAACTCTCTGGTTAGCTAATTACCGAAATCGGTCTCACCGAGTTTGTGTAATCGGTCTCACCGAGATTACGTTATGCCCTAACCCTAACCATATCGGTCCTACCGAGTTGCATGTCGGTCCCAGCGAAAATCCTAACGGTCACTAGATTTGCTGAATCAGTGTGACCGAGTTTCTCAATTTGGTCCCACCGAGATTGGCAAGTTGTGTGTAACGGTTAGATTTTGTGTGGAGGCTATATACCCCTCCACCTCCTCTTCATTCATGGAGAGAGCCATCAGAACAAACCTACACTTCCAACTTACATTTTCTGAGAGAGAACCACCTACACTTGTGTTGAGGCCAAGATATTCCATTCCTACCATATGAATCTTGATCTCTAGCCTTCCCCAAGTTGATTTCCACTCAAATCTTCTTTCCACCAAATCCAGATCCCGTGAGAGAGAGTTGAGTGTTAGGGAGACTATTATTTGAAGCACAAGAGCAAGGAGTTCATCATCAACACACCATTTGTTACTTCTTGGAGAGTGGTGTCTCCTAGATTGGCTAGGTGTCACTTGGGAGCCTCCGACAAGATTGTGGAGTTGAACCAAGGAGTTTGTACGGGCAAGGAGATCGCCTACTTCATGAAGATCTACCGCTAGTGAGGCAAGTCCTTCGTGGGCGACGACCATGGTGGGATAGACAAGGTTGATTCTTCATGGACCCTTCGTGGGTGGAGCCCTCCGTGGACTCGCGCAGCCGTTACCCTTCGTGGGTTGAAGTCTCCATCAACGTGGATGTACGATAGCACCACCTATCGGAACCACGACAAAAACATCCGTGTCTCCTATTGCGTTTGCACTCTCCAAACCCTTCCCTTTACATTCTTGCAAGTTGCATGCTTTACTTTCCGCTGCTCATATACTCTTTGCATGCTTGCTTGATTTGTGTTAAGATTGCTTGACTTGTCCAAAGTTGCTAAAATCTGCCAAGAACTAAAATTGGGAAAATGGTAAGTTTTTATTTGGTCAAGTAGTCTAATCACCCCCCTCTAGACATACTTTCGATCCTACACAAATGGAAAAAGTCAGAGGACCACAATCTAATTATTATAAAAACATATTGTTCCAAGCAAACAGTTTAAACACCTCCACGAGGCATGCTACATGATACAGGACGAACAGGAAGGAGCAGCATTGCCAAGCCGCCTTGTCAGCCCTGGGGCCACCATCATGTGCCAGCGGAGCCTCGTCTCCAGCCGCGTCGCCCGTCCCCTCAGCTCCGGCCGGAGGACCGACGACAAGGAACTTGCTCAGCAAGGCAACCACGGAGCTCTTCACGGCGGCAGCAGCAGTGCTGCAGGAGTTGGAATCCACGCGCTCGAGGAAGGCAGCGAAGTCGAAGCTGGTGTTCCGGAGATTATCAACTGCCTGACCGACCCTTGGGGATGCGCCCGCGCCCCCTGGGGGCCACCGCGGGGGTTGCGGGGTTCTTACGGGGGCGGCTGCGGCCCCTCTTGGGAAGCGAAGAGGCTGGTCCTTCCTTGGAAGCCTTTCCCTTCTCGGCCGCCGAAAACCTCCTCGGTGGTGCCATAGATGGAGAAGGAGAAGAAGTGGGCGGCAAGAAGATGAAGGAGAGATGAGCGAGGGGGCTCTGCCCCTCCTCCACATTTATAGCCAAGGAAGGCCAACCGCCGGCCTCCATGACTTCGCGCCATGATGATCTTCTGCATGCCGCATCGTCCCATAAATCGCCACGCGTCATCAGGGCCGCAGGCGGTTAGGGCCCATGGCACTCCGCACTTGCCCTTTGGCTTCTCCTAGAAGCCAAGTCCGAGCGCGCCTTGGGCCCGGGGACTACTGTCGGCATTCTGGATATGGGGGTATCCAGACTTGCCTGCCTGCGGCCCACCACGTGGCTCCATCAACGACCTGGTACCACCCAGCTTCAACATCAACAACTCAAGACCCTCGCAAGGCAGACGACACCCAAGACCCCCGAGGGGATCGACCTCCTCAGGCTGGCTCCCGAGGGGCGGAGAGTTCTATGCAAGGTGCACCTCATGAGGCTCAGCTGATGTGAGCCATGATGACCAAGGCCAGGCAGGCGCAGAGCGCCAGTTTCCTCTTCTGTGCAAGGGAGGCAAGCCATAGGCACGGAGTCCCAAGGAATCAACCAAAGGTTTCCATCCTGGTGCAACAAGACCAAGACCGCCAGGACGGTAGGACGAAGGTCATCACCAAGCCCACCGCAACATCACGACTAGGGGCTTTTCGCAGGCGAAGACCACTTTAGTCAGGATAAGCTATACTACTTGTCCCCTTTAAAATTCGGCCGTTGTGGGATCCCTTCCCGCCAACATTTGGCGGGAGGACCAAGGCCACTATAAATAGGACTTAGGCACCACCATAGAGCGGGATTGAACCCACTCTCACCCAACCATCTCACCAGCTCTCTTGAGATAAAGAACACCTCACCTCCGGAGGCCAGTTCATCCACTGTACTAGTTCATCCTCAGCCCCTCGAGGCAGTCCACCACAACACTAGAGTAGGGTATTACACCGCAAGGTGGCCTGAACCAGGATAAACTACTGTGTCTCTTTGTCTCTTCGAGCTCGTCGCACTAGGCTTAGGAGGATCGCGAGTAGGCAGGTTGGGTAGGTTGAGATCTCCGCACGCACCCTAGAGTTCGAACCTTTCAAGGGTTTGCGGAACCCGTAATCCAACATATTCTCTCTCATGCACATTGTCTATCTAGGTCACTATCGGGGGTTGGGTGCGACATATGTCAAAGGATGGCTTATCATGGTGGGAGCGAGTAGAACGTCGCTGGTGCCTAGAAGCGGGATGAGGCGTAGACACGAATGCCGGCGCACTTTACCTAGGTTCGGGGCTCTCCTAGGAGATAACACCCCTAGTCCTGCTCTGCAGGGTCTCCGCATGATCACTAAGGCACTAGTGAGTACAATGGTGCCCCTTGAGCTGTATGCCTGAGGCAGAAGAAGGAAAGGCTTGCTCTTCTTTTCCTCTAGGTATGAGTATAGTTCTAATAGGTTGGGAACCCTTTGCATGGGTGCCTTGGGGGGTTTATATAGGCCTACCCCCAGAGGTACAGTTGTAATCTAGCCGGGAGTAGGGCCCGACTGTCAGTGTCTCTGGTCGCCAGCTTCTCCGCCGAATGCTGGGGCCCGCCGCCTGGTGGGCCTTGCTGACTGGCCTGGTATGGAGCCGACAGGCCGCCTCCGCCGCTGGCGGCTCTGGTTGGTGGCTGATCACTGTAGCCGCGATGCTAATGACGCATGCTTGGTCGGGGAGGGCATGGCTACTGTCCCGCCGCCTATTGGGAGATCACTGTAGCCTCACTATATTTCATCCGGTTAATGCTGCACGTGCCTCGAGGAAGGATCCGGCTGCCTGCCAGGAGCCGAATCCCCTTGGATCCGACTGGCCAGGCTAGGCCGCCTTCCGAGCCCTCGCTGCCTGGTAGGGCCCGCCGTCGGCAAGCCGTACCGATAGGCCGTCGTGGGAGCAGGCCCCGCCTGACATTGTGACGTCAAGGGTGGAGTGGCAACAGTGCCATGTCGTGCGGGGATCTCCGCATGTACGGGGCACTGTGGCGGCGCCAAGCCCGGGATACGGGGGTGATGGGCTACAATGTAGCCTCACCCTGTGTTGTCTTCTTGATGAGAGGCGCAGACTCTGAGGGCGTCGTGGGCCGCCTGCTAGGAGCCGGCCTCTTTGGAGGCCGCCTGCTAGGAGTCGGCCCGTCTTGGTGCTGTCTTCTGGTACTTGGCCATTTTCTGGCAGCCGACCGTTGAGCCAGCCGGCCACCAGAAGGTGGCGCTTCATCTAGGAGGCTCATGGGGCGCAGCCGGCCCATTGTCTTGAAAGGTTCAGGGACTCGGGTTTGGCTACCCGTGGCCCGTTACTCCGACAGTAGTCCCCGAAGCTGGTGAGGCGTCGCACCTGATAAGTTGAGGAGCCTCAGCAGTTTCCTTCTCCGCCGTGCTGTCACGCCCAATATGCGACCCTATCCAAAAGGAACTCGAAGGTCCCACCAAGGATAGACCCGCATATTGAGACGCTTTTGCAAGGTGGATATCATTACATCAACATTACATAATAGATGGGGATACATACATAAGGCATACAATGCCACACGAATACAACATCATCATACATAAGAGCATCATCCGACTACGGATGAAACAAAATGTAAACTCAAACAACATCCACCTCGCTAGCCAGGTGCCGCCGACCGAACCTATCCCCGATCGAAGAAGTAGAAGAAGAACTCAACATAAGCAAGCATCACTCTCGTGTCATGATCATCGGAAAACCTGTACCGCAATCGTTGTTGTAGTAATCTGTGAGCCACGAGGACTCGGCAATCCCATTACCATGGGTATCAAGACTAGCAAAGCTTAATGGGAAAGGAAGGGGTAAAGTGGTGAGGTTGCAGCGGCGACTAAGCAAGTATGGTGGCTAACATACGCATATGAGAGCGAGAAGAGAAACAAAGGAACGGTCGTGAAGCTAGCAATGATCAAGAGGTGATCCGAACACCTACTTACGCCAATCATAACACGAAACCGTGTTCACTTCCGGACTCCACGAGAAGAGACCATCACGGCTACACACGCTTGTTGATGCGTTTTAATTCGGATCCGTGTCAAGTTATCTACAACCGGACATTAACAAATTCCCATCTCGCCACATAACCGCGGGCACGGCTCTCGAAAGTTTAAACCTGCGGGGTGTCCCAACTTAGCCCATGACAAGCTCTCGCGATCAACGAAGGAATAGATCTTCTCCGGGAAGACCCGATCGTCTCGGAATCCGGGTTTACAAGACATTTTGACAATGGTAAAACAAGACCAGCAAAGCCGCCCGATGCGCCGACAATCCCGATAGGAGCTGCACATATCTCGCTCGTGGCAACACCGGATGAGACATCCTCTGAGTAAAACCAGACCTCGAGTTGCCCGAGGGGGCCCCAGATCTACTCGGTTCGAACCAGCACTTAGACAAGCATCGCCCGGGGGCTAAAATAAAGATGACCCTCGAGAGAGCGACTCCCAAGGGAAAAAGTAGGTGGTGGTGAGGCAAATGGTAAAACCAAGGTTGGGCCTTCTTTGGACAAGTTTTATTCAAAGCGAACTGTCAGGGGGTCCCATAAATCACTCGACCGCGTTAGGAACGCAAAATCCGGGAACATAACACCGGTATGACGGAAACTAGAGCGGCAAGAGTGGAACAAAACACCAGGCATAAGGCCGAGCCTTCCACCCTTTACCAAATATGTAGATGCATTAATAATATAAGAGATATTGTGATATCCCAACCAAAACCCTGTCCACCATGGAGCAATCTTCAACTTCACCTGCAGCTGGCAACGCTATAAGAGGGGCTGAGCAAAGCGGTAACATAGCCAATCAACGGTTTGCATAGGAAAAGGTGTCAAAGATTAGGGGTTCATGGCAATATGGGAGGCTTGAAGAGCAAATGATATGTAACGCAGCATAGCGATAGAACAAAACAACTAGCATAGCAATGATAGTAGTGGGATCCAGGGTAGCGGTCATCTTGCCTGAAATCCCGCAAGGAAGAAGAATGAGTCCATGAAGAAGATGAAGCCACGAAGACGAACCACACGTAGACGAACGAATCCTCACGATCGCAACGAAACGGGAACTATCGAGAAGAAGCACACAACATGGTAAACACACCACACATGACCAAGACATGATGCACAACAAGCATGATGCATGACAAGGCTACATGAAGCTACTCATGGCAAGAGATGATGCAAACAAGAACAACACATCAAGGCAAGGTTAAATGAGGCCGGGAACAACATATAACAATTCCGGTAAGTCCTCATATGCATATCTCGAAATTGGTCCAGATCTAAATAAACATTATGTTCAAGTTGTTAAACAGCAAGTTCAGATGCACCAAGATGATCTACACGAAATTCTAGTCAAGTTACATATAAAGTACATTAAATTCGGAGCTACGGCCTAGAAGATATGAGCAAAACAAGTTAAGCATGGCATTGATGCAAAATGCATACAAACATCAAGCAAACACACCAAAACAAGGATGCAACATGGTAATATGAAACTACATGCAAAATCAAGCAAGTTTCATATAGAGCACTCTCAAAACGGAGCAACGGTTCAACACACACACCATATACAAGTTATAGCAACAATCTGTCCAAAACAGCAACTAGTCATATTGCAAGCATCAAAACAATATGCTACAACACCCCAACATGATAACAAAAGACATGGACATGAAGTACAGGTAGAGCATAACAAAGCATGAACACTAAGCCATCTCCAGAAAAGACTAGAACATGCTCAAAAGGACATGGGAAGATTGCAAATTATAACAGTTTCAGACTTTAGCAGAAATAACATCAGGTTGCAATGTTTAGAGCAAGCAAACAACATGTTACAAGAACATATCATGGCAAACAAAGGCATGGCATGAATCTACTCAATGCATAGAACAACAGTCCCTTACTGGCCATGAGCCAAAAAGGATCAGAAAATATGATGGCACCCATGTAAACATGGCAAGTTATATGACAGATTCAAACATGGCAGGAGCAACAATAAGTAGTCATGTTGGTGAGCTTGAACCACTCACCACAGAGCAATACATGGCATGGAAAGGCAACCAACAGTAAGAAGACATGTTTATGAAGCTAAGCATGGCAAGAACAAGTTCATAGGGTGCATGGAACACTAGCAAACAATCATGGAAACATTGAACTTAATGTTAACAGGCTGATAGCAACATTATCAAGCAACTTTGGAGCAAGATTACAACAAGCTACAACAACCTATAAATGCAACCAGGGGCATGGATGGATAGTGGATGACATGTAGATCAAAACATGTTTATAGAGCATCTCCAGATGATGCATAGAATGATTAGTAGAAGCATGTTTACATAGCAACAAAATATAACAGAATCTGTCAGGAAAACAGCAACAGCAAGAACCCTACTTAACAAGCTCGATTCACTCACCACAAGTCATTGCATAACAATATAAGCATAGCATCATCAAGAAGGCATGTTTGTGAAACAAACCAAGGCAAGAACAAGACCATAGCATGCAAGGATCAACTATAGCAAGCTTGGCCATATTGAATAACATGTAAACAATCTGCCAGGAAACATTTTGAAGCAAAAGTAGAGCACGAAAATGACATGCTAGACTACTCCATAATTGCAACCAAGGGTAGGGATAGATAGACAACAACCATATGTTCAAAACACCCTTACTGAAGTATCTCAAAATATGCATGGATCTCTCTGTAGCATCAAGTTTACATGGCATCAAAATAACAACAGAACAGGGACTAAAATCAGCAATATCACGAAGCCTAGTTTGCATGCTTGTGCTAGTCACCACATTGATCACAAAAATACATGGAATACACCCCTGGAAAGATGACATGGCATAGATCAAAATACATGTAGACATCAACCTCATAGGATGCACACATCAATCATGGCAAAAATAACAAATGAGCAAGTTATAACAGTTTCAGCAGATTAACATCAACATGCACTCTTCCAACAGCATTTCGGGCACCAAGATGAGCTCAAATGAAAATGATGCAACGGAATGAAATGAAGTACTCGTCGAGTCGAACAATTTGACATATTATACGCACGAAACGGAGCTACGGATGCAGAGATGTGATGCGATGAACATGGCATGTTTTTGCAAAATTATCAGGGACTTGGGCGTTTTCGGGGGTCAACCTCTGGGTCCAGATCTGAGTTGACTTGCGCGTAGATCAAGGTTCGCCGGGGTTTCCGCCGGAGAGGAAGAAGAGGCGGCCGGAGTTGTCGGGGACGGGGCCGGGGAGGCCCGGGGGCGGACGGATCCGGCGCCTCGGCGGATCCCGCCGGGAGAGTCGGCCGAGGCGAGGAGGGGGTTCAGGTGAGCTTCGGCGAAGCTCGGCCGAGGCGAGTGGCGGCGCTGCTGGGCCACGGTGGCGACGGGCGGCCGGGCGAGGCGAGGCGGCGGAGAGGGCGGCGCCGACCGGCAAAGCGAGAGGCGGAGGCGCGCCTTGGGCACGGAGGCGAGGGCGGCGGCAGCGAGGCCACCGGTGGCGGGGACCGGCGATGTGGCGCGGCACTGCAGGCGCGTGGCGGCGGAACGGGACGGGCGGGCCCCTTTGGCTTGGGCCATGTCATGGGCATGATGGCTGGTGTGGGACGGGCGGGCGGTGGTTGGTCCGGCGGCGGCGGTGGACGTGTCGCTGGCCGATTGGCTGCTGACGACGTGGCGGCGGCGGTGGACATGTCCGCGCGGGCGCGGACATAACCGCGATTATGAGGAGAGGGCTAGGGTTTGATCTCAAGGAAATTCGGGAGGGACACATATATATAGGTAGAGGGAGCTAGGAGAGTCCAAATGAGGGCGGTTTTCGCCACTTGATCGTGATCGAACGACCAAGAGCATGGAGGGTGTTTGGTGGGTTTTGGGCCACTTTGGAAGGGTGTTGGGCTGCAACTCAAAGAGGCTTTACGGTTACCCGGTTAACCGTTGGAGTATCAAACGACCTCCAAATGGCACGAAACTTGACAGGCGGTCTACCGGTGCTATACCAAGGCCGCTTGACAAACCTCGGTCCATTCCGAGAAAGTTTAACACTCGCACAAGAGAAGAGGCAAAAAGGGGACGCCGGAGGACATAGGAGTGCCGGATTGCAAAACGGACAACGGGGAAAATGCTCGGATGCAGGAGACGAACACGTATGCAAAATGAAATGCACATGATGACATGATAAAATGCAACACGCAAGAAAATGACATGGTAAAGACGGCGAATAACTGACAGACACCTGGCGCATCGAATCCGGGGCGTTACACGTGCTCTGGCCAAACGCTTGGTCCGCTTCCTGGCGTGCCGGCTGCCGGGAGCTGACACGACCAGGCGGGCTAGCTTGATGATTTTGAAACGCCAAGGCGGGAACCAGGTAGCGTGCTTGCTAAGCCTCTAGGCCTGTCGCCCGCCGCAGGTACGCCACACAGCGCTCGTCAGCACGGCCAGCTTGCCAACCCACACTCTCGATGGGATGTGACAGTGGGCCAGGCCCGCCACCACCGAGCCTCGGCGTGCGGGCGGATCCGCTGTGGCCGAGGCGGGCGGTTGCGATTCCAAGGGGAGTTACTGCACAGTAACTTTGCGAAATAATTGTGGGGTCGTGGGCGCAGTTAATTCCAGGATCCCATGCCCCGCCCCCTCGGCTTTGCAACCCGAGGGCTATAAGTAGGGTGTGAGGGGGAGCAGCGGAGCACGCACGCCCTCCTTCCCATCGCCATTTTCTCCTTCTTCTCTCCTTGCTGTCGTTGTCGCTGCGACTCCGCGCCCCACCGAAGCGCTACCGCAGCTTGCTGCCGTAAAGCTCCTTCGCCCCAAGCTTCCCACGTAACTCTGCTTGGACTCCATGGCGCGCGAGAAGGGAGGGGACTGGGACGGCTTGGTGGTGATCGAGGACCACCTCGCCTTCCTCCGGGCCACGCGTCGAATGCCCAATGCGAGCTTCATCAAGGTGCGTGTGCTGCCGGAGAAGGAAATCTCGCCGGTGCCGCAAGGAAACGAGCGGGTCGTCTTCCGCTCGCACTTCCTTCGCGGCTTCGGCCTGCCGGCGAGCGGATTCTTCCGCTCCTTCATGGAGTTCTACCACCTCCAGCCACATCATCTGACGCCCAACACCGTGACGCTGCTGTCCGCCTTTGTCACGGCGTGCGAAGGCTACCTGGGCATCCTCCCCACCATAAAGCTGTGGGGAGCCTTCTTCTACACCAAGCTGGGCACCTCCGCTAAGGAGAAGGCGGCCCAGTGCGGTGCCTTCATCGCCGTGCACTGGCCGTTGGTGAAGAACGCCTTCCTCGTCATCAAGTTGTCACAGTCGGTGAAACTGTGCCAGCAGTCATACTTCTATGTGGAGAACGTCGACCCGGCAGTCGACTTCATCAACTTGCCGCCTTATGAAGCCGGCCCCCCGGCCGAACCTCGGGCCAACTGGGGCAACAAGCCAAAACCCGTGTCGGCCGACACCGCTGCCACCATCAACCGGCTCCGAGTGCTGACGGAGGCGGAGGGTCTCGTGGCGTCCGACTTGCTGATCGCCTTTGTCGAGCGCCGGGTTCTCCCGCCCCAAGGACGGCCTCATCTGATCTGTCGGATGAGCGGGCACCGCGACTCAAGCCGGATGTGCACGAGGAACATGCCGACTGCCGAGGTGGCCCACATGGTGAATGAGATCACTGACCTCAAGGTGTCGGAGAAGTCCTGGCGGTTTGGCAAGCGGTCATACTCCCGCGACAACCCGCCGCCTGCTGTATGTCGTTCAGCTTTTTCTTTTTAGTACTTGCCTTGGTCTTGGTTTTGGTCTTGAGCGGTCAAACTTTGGGATGTAGATCTACATGTCTCCGGCGATGGCCGCCATCATGGGGCCGGGTGGAAACTACCAGCCGGACCGGGAGGTAAGCGATGTGGATGACCCCGACTTGTGGGCGTCCGCCTTGGAGGACGACGCTGTAGGCGGTGGTGACGGAGCAGGCGGCTCCGAAGAAGGGGGCGACATGGAGACTTGGCCCGATGACGACGATGAGGAAGATGAGCCGCACCCTGCACGTGGCACCGTCAACGCAGGCGCGGGCCCCTCCGCTGAGCCGACTGCTTGAGGTGGCAAGCGCAAGCGAAAGCAGGGCGCCGCCTTGTTCGGCAGCGCGCTGAAGAAATCCAAGAAACCGGCCGCTGCAACCAGGCGGAAGGAGGCCGCAGCAAAGGTGGCCAAGTTCTAGAATCTACCAAAGGAGCCGCCCATGGTGTCAGCGTAAGTATCTTCCCTTGTGCTTTTCCTTTCTTGCTGATTCGGCCTATACTTCTTTGCTTTATTCTTCTTGGCTCAGGGCCCCACTCTCCCTCGAGAAGTCGACTGCCGCCTCCATCATTAGGTCGGCGGAGACCTCCACCACCACCCGGCGAATCGATCCGACCGCCAACCTCCAGGAGGCACAGGAGTGAAACGCGTGGGAGGCGCGCGAGGAGCAGGAAGCCGCCCGCCTGGAGAAGGCGGAGGCTGCCACGCTGAAGAAGCTGGCAGAAGCTGAGGCTGATGCCGCAGCAAAGGAACGGCTTGCAGAAGCCGCGTGCCGCCAGGAGCCGCTACTTGTTGTTCCCTTGAACTCCGCGCCACCTCCACCAGAGTTCACGGCGCCACCTGGGGGAGCCGCCGACGAGCACCCGGCCATGGAGAGGGGAGGCGGCGATGTCGGCATGCTGGACATGGTCATGCCTCCGCCACCGCCATCTAGAGGGGCGTGAGACAAGCAGCCGGCTACCCCACCAGCGCCACCAGCTAGGAACGAGATGGTGACGGGCCCGACTCCTGAAGCTCACACACCCGCGCGCCATCGCCTCGTGAAGGAGGTCTTGGAGCCACGGCCACTGGAAACTGGTGCCGCGAGCTCGTCGATCCCGGACACCGAGGCGACTAGTGCCGCGCCCGCCGGCTAGGTACATGGAGGTGGGATAGGAACCCGGAACCAGGCGATCCTTGACGTCTAGGCCAAACTCCAAGCCGAGGCTGACGCTCTCAAATGGTGCAATGAAGCGTTCCCGGATTCGCGAACGGCCATTCGGGTGTGTTTCTTGCTTCTTCATTTTCAGTCCTTGTATTTTTTGCAAGGCCAACAAGACCCACGGGTGTAGTCCTCGAGTTTCAGTCGGTCACCGAAAGCAAAGCGGCTCGAACTTTAATTTGCAAGCTTCGAGTACTAACTTCATCTGATATCCTTGTTGCAAGATTATCATAACCTTCACGCGGCCACCGTCAACTCCAGCGTCTGAGAGCTGGACAAGCGGACCGCCGACCTATCGGAAAGCCAGAGTGAGTCTTCATTTTCTTTCTCTGCGGGGGCGTGCTGGCGCACCCACGGGCTATAGTCCCCGAGATTCGGGCCGATCGCCGAAAGGCCGGGCCGGATCTCCCGCAATCGATTTCTTCCTTGTTGATCGCTGACCTCCTTTCTTCTTCTACTTTTGCGAAGCTAACACCGCCCTGCAGAAGAGCTGGGTGAAGCTAACACAACACAAGGTACAAGGAGGCAGAGTGCAGCAGGCTAGCCGAGGAGCGTGACCGACTGGTCACACAATTGGTGGAGCAGGCGATCTCCAGACGGCTCAGAAGGAGGCGGAGGTGAAAGAGTCCAATCTCCTCGCCGAGTTCAAGACCGAACGCTCCGCCTGGGCCGACAAGGAGGCGTTGCTGACTGCCGGCTTCGGCAGTATTGAAGACATTGTTGACGGTAAGCTTCTTCTTTTTTGTTTCTTTAAGCCGCTAGATTTTGACCAGGCCGCCTGCTAGCTTCTGACTTCTGGCTTCTTTGTTCTCTTCCTGAGCAGACTTCTTCCCAGGCCACTCTGTTGCCGCAAACCAGGCCATTGAGGCTTATCGCGAGGAACGGAGGGCGGAAGGTACGTAGACCGCTGCCGATGCCCCCTGAACCCTGAGCGAGCAGCTTCTCAGCATCCAAGCTCGTCTTCGGCCGGCTCATCGGATGCTACGTTGTCTTCAACGTGTCGGGGCCCAGGCGATCTCCGCCTCTCTGGCAGCAAGCGTGGCGGGTTCACAAGACTCCCAGCCGGATCGCCGACCGGCTGGAGGTGGCGGCCGGCCGTCTCGAGGCTTGAAGGTTCCTCACCAGCCGAGCGCCCGGCTCGAGTTCGTTGGCGTGGTACCCTGGGCTAGATCTAGCCCAGTTCACCATGTTTTGGCAAGAGGCTCAGGAAGAGCTGGTGGCGGTGGAGGATGATCTTGTCAAACGGGCGGTGGCGATCGCCGACTACACCAACACCAGCGTCTTCATCCCGGAGCTGGTTGATAATGGCGCCGAGGCGCCACTGGAGTGGTTCGGGCTGATCCCGGAGGATGGCGAGGACTCGGCCGAAGTGATCGACTCCAGCGACGAGGGAGAGGACGAGGAGGACGAGGAAATCGGAGAAGATACGCCAGAGGTCGGAGCGGACAGCCAGCCTCAGCTTGACCGCACCTTGAGCAATGAGCCACGTTGAAGGCCGCCGATCTGCTGGAGGCGCACTCAAGCGAGATCGACCACCGTCTGGCCCACCAACCGGCACTACTGACTCCGCCTGGCCCAGCCGACCTCTATTGCTCCTTTAGGCCGTCGATTTTATTTTTCCTACTTATCACCTCGACAAACTTTGTTAAATTTGTACAATTCCCCACCCAGGTGTATTTCAAATTGCATTGATCCGCCAATGGGCCTTTTGACATGTAAATATTCTTCGACACAAGTTGTGCTTTTTGCCGGGTTCTGACTTTTCTTGCTTTTCTGCTCCTTGGATTTTTTCCTTTGCCGCCCTTCCTTAGCTGCCCTCTTGCTAGCCAAACAACCGCTCTGTGGACTATGGCTGAGTCAAGTACTTGGCTGCTTTCGGGAGCACAAGTACTTAGCCGACTGGAGTGTTGGCAAGGTAAGTAGAAGCCAGCCGATCGGCTACTCGGCAGTCGGTCGATGAGGCGGGATGCCGGCCTAGACTACATGCGCGCCTTGATTCCTTAGCCATTTTTGTAAAGGACACCATTTCTCGACCCTCGCCCACGGATACAAGCTTCATGAGCTGCGGCTTCTGGTAGGAGAAGGTTTAGGTGCCAACACACTACTTGTCCGACTGTGGGAAGCGACACATAGTAGAAGGCGGCGAGCCCCCGGGCCGACTAGTCGAACCTAGTGCCAGGCGAAATAATGAAATAACACATTCATAGGCATAATACTTATCATATAGATAAAAGTGGGTAGTCCCCGAGCTCTTCTCGGGGGACCCGGAGTCTTTGTACTTAATACAAAAGGTAGCATGGTACATACTGCATTGCTGAGCCGACCGACTCCAAGTCCACAGCAGGCTCGCTGGCGACCCGGAGTCTTCCGCTTGCTGAGCCGAAGAAGTCCCCGGGCCGACTGCTGCAGTCCCTGGGCTGGTTTCTGAAGTCCCTGGGCCGGCTGCGACTACTGCAGTCCCCGAGCCGCCTGCCAAAGGCCCCGCGCCGGCTGTTGGGGTCCTCAAGTCGGATCCGACTGCTTCAGGAGGAGCCGACACAAAGATAGAGTCTGATTCTGGCGACAGCTTGACAGACGGTTTGAGGAGGCGTTGCAGGTCGACGCCAACTGGTATTGCTTGTCGGGTGGAGCCGATCCGTGCCAAGGCATCTGCTTGCTCATTATCGTTTCTTGGCACATGGAGGAACTCGCACCCTTTAAAGTATCCACTGAGCTGCTGTACGAGGAAGCGGTAGCTTGCCATATTTGCATCCTTGGCGTCCCAGTCGCCCGACGACTGCTGGACCACCAAGTCGGAGTCACCATAGCATAGGATCTGGCGAATGCCGAGTTCCTTGGCAAGCCAGAGCCCGTGTATAAGTGCCTCGTATTCAGCTACGTTGTTGGAGGCGGCAAAGTGAATTTGCCGCACATATCTGAGCTTGTCGCCTTTGGGAGAGGTGAGGACGATGCCGACTCCCAAACCAGTGTGCATCTTGGAACCATCGAAGTGCATCCGCCAATGGGTGGAGTCTGGCGCTGGTGGTAGGTACTGGGTCTCGGCCCAGTCGACGAGGAAGTTGGCCAGCGCTTGTGACTTGATGGCAGTGCGAGGCTGGTAGTGGATGGTGTAGGGGGCCAAATCTATGGCCCATTTGGCCACTCGGCCCGAAGCATCTCGGCTTCCAATGATCTCAGCAAGCGGAGCAGTGTAGACAACAGTAATTAGGTGCTCCTAGAAGTAAGGCTTCAGCTTCTTGGCGGCAAAATGCACACCGTAGCACATCTTCTGATAGTGGGGGTAGTTCTGCTTGGAGGCGGACAACACTTCACTCAAGTAATACACCATCCTCTGGACTGGTAGTGCTCTGCCTTCCTCCTTGCGCTCCACAACTATGACTGTGCTGACCACTCGACTGGTAGCGGCGATGTAGAGGAGCATGGTCTCCTTATCAGTCGGAGCCGCTAGGATAGGAGGAGTGGTAAACATCTTCTTGAGCTGGAGAAAAGCTTCGTCCGCCTTGTCGTTCCACTCGAAAAAAGTGGTCTTCTTCATGAGCTGGTACAGGGGAAGAGCCTTCTCGCCCAGCCGACTAATGAAATGACTGATGGATGCCAAGCAGCCGGTGAATTTTTGCACGCCCAACAGTCGGGTGGGCACCTCCATCTTCTCTATGGCCTTGATCTTCACAGGGTTGCACTCTATGCCGTGCTTTGAGACCAGGAAGCCAAGAAGCTGGCCGACTGGTACTCCAAAGACGCATTTCTCCGGGTTGAGCTTGATTTGAAATCGGTGCAAGTTTTCGAAGGTTTCCTTGAGGTCTTCTAGCAGAGTGCCATGCTTCTCTGTCTTGACCACCACGTCATCCACGTAGACATGGGCGTTTCTGCCGAGTTGCTTGAAGAGACACTTCTACATGCAATGCTAAAATGTGGCGCCGACATTCCTCAAGCTGAACGTCATGGTCAGGTAGCAGAAGGCTCCAAATGGTGTGATGAAGGCGGTCTTCACTTGCCGGCTGGGTTCAAATTTTGATCCGTGATACCTGTGTATGCATCCAGAAAACTCAACAGCTCGCATCCGGCTGTGGAGTCTATCACTTGGTCAATTCTTGGCAAAGCAAAGGGATCTTTGGGGCAAGCTTTGTTGAGGCTGGTATAGTCAATACACATGCGCCACTACTTATTCTTCTTCAGCACGAGGAATTGGTTGGCCAACCACTCTGGGAAGAATACTTCCATGATGAAGCCGGCAGCTAGAAGCCGGGCTATCTCTTCTCCAACAACTCTTCTCTTTTCTTCTGACAGGCGGCGCAATGGCTGCCTGACCGGCTTGGCGTTAGGTCGGACATGTAGTTTGTGCTCGGCGAAATCCGTCGGAACACCCAACATGTCTTTGGGAGACCATGCAAAGATGTCCCAATTCTCACGGAGGAATTCGATGAGCTCACTTTCCTATTTGCTGTCAAGGCTCGCACCTATGACAACATGCCTCTTCTGGTGCTCCGGGTCCAAGGGTATCCTCTTTGTTTCCTTCGCCGGTTTGAACGAGCCCTCAGCTTTCGACTCCTTGGGGATGGGCGAAATTTCCGGCTGCTTGCCTGCCATTGCCACAACTCGTCAAGGGCAGCCACAGCATGCTCATTAAGGGACTCGCCAGCCGGGCTCTTTGTCTCGCCAAGACAAAGCGGACGACTTCTTGTAGTCTTCGACTATGGTTAGGATTCCCTTGGTACTTGACATCTTCATCTTGAGGTAAGCATAGTGGGGAACCGTCATGAACTTGGCCAGAGCAGGCCGGCCAAGTAGCACATGATAGGGGCTCTCAAGGTCCACCACCTCAAACCAGACTGGCTCTCGGCGGAAGTGATCTTTGTCTCCGAAGAGAACGTCAATCTGGGTCTTGCCGACTAGTGAGCAGGAAAGGCCAGGAACTATGCCATGGAATACAGTCCGACTGGGGTGAAGCTTCTTCTTCTTGATTCCCAACTTCTCCATAGTGTCACGGTACAAGATGTTGATGTTACTGCCGCCATCTATCAGGACTCGGGAGAAACGAGCAGCCCGCCTTTCTGTGGCGAAGGTGACATCTAAGACCAAGGCATAAGAACCAGGGGAGGGCATCACCTACGGGTGGTCAGGTCTGCTCGAACTGATAGGCTTCTCAGACCAATGCATGAACTCTGGGGTTTCTGATGCTACTGCATGTACTTCTTGCTGCTGTTGTCGTCTGCTGCGCTTATCGTTGGCCATGCCGGTGAACAGGACATAAGCTCCATGCTCCTCAGGATACTCATCTTGTATGGCGCCGACTGACCGAACCGCCAGCTGCTGGGGTGGAGGAGGCGGCGGGCCAGCAGGCGGAGTAGGCAGGAGTCCATCTCCCTTGGCGATTCTGGTAAGCCAATGGCACTTCCGAGTGGTGTGGTTGGACGGCTTCGCGCCGCTGTGGAACTTGTAGGGTGCATCAAGAGTCTGCTCGTACGAGATGGCGGGCAACCAGTTGGGCTTGCCGCCCTTCTAACGCTTGGGTGGAGGCTGCCCTTCCGGCTATTGGTCCTTGACTGTCGCCACCTGCCGGCTGGTGGGAGCCGGCTGTGTGGCCTTGCGCTTGTTGTCATTCTGCGGCTGAAGCCGACTGGTGTCACCAGCCGGGGTCCGAGGAGCCTGAGGAGCCACTTTGCCGGATGCATCGACTTGGATCTTCGCCTTCATGGAGGAGTCGGCCCTGACATACTTGTCGGCGATGATCAGCAGTTCGTCGAGGGTCGCCGGCTCGTCGCAGAGGAGTCGGTGCTTGAGGATGGTGCCTTCTCGGCACCCGGCGGTGAAGTATTCGATGGCCTGCACCTCGTGCACACCCTCGCAGGAGTTGCGCAGCTTGGCCTAACACTTGAGGTAGTCGCGAGTTGATTTGCTGGGGCCTTGGACGCACAAGGAGAGCTGGCGGGGCTTGGGAGGCCGCTTGTACGTGCTAGTGAAATTGTGGATGAAGGCTTCGGTGAAATCAACCCAGCTGTTGATGCTACAGGGCTTCAGGCTGTTGGGCCTTGTCCGGGCTGTGCCCTGGAGCATGAGCGGGACGTACTTCATGGCAACACGCTTGTTACTGTTTGCTATGTTGACGGCTGTGGAGTAGTCGACCAGCCAGTCTTCTGGCTTCACGGAGCCGGTGTACTTGGGCGTATCTCTTGGAAGCGTGAACCCTCTAGGGAAGGACTCATCTGGGATTCGAGGGCCAAAACAGGGTGGACCCAATGCATCTTCTTCTTCTAGCGCCAAGGATCGGTTGAGGCAGTCGATCTGGTGGCGGGCGTTGTTCTCTCCGACTCCTTCTCGACGGCCAAGGCGGTCGCCGAGTGTCGGGTGCATGACACCCGGTGGGGTGGGATGTCTTTCCCGTCAGGCGGAGGAGGAGTCGGATTGCCTCGTCACTCCACGGCTCGGGGGCGGCCTTCCGCGTCATGCTCGATGGTGAGGCGAGTCCGACTGCGGCTGGCAGTCGGCTCCTTGTCTTTTTGCTCACGGGTGCCGCCAGCAGTGGGTGTCCGGGATGTCGCGCCATGATCCTATCAAGGAGGCCGATCGTTGTTCCGCCGGTTGGGCGCTTCAGTGCGGCAGCCGGCCTCTTGCTGCTCGGTGACCGTGTCAAGGAGCTGTTGGACGCGCTCCGTCATGTGGCGACGCTCGTCGCCCTCGAGCTTGTCTAGCTCGTCTGCTGCCGCCTGGGCAGCTTGTATGTTCTCCGCAAGCGTGGCATAGACGGGACGTTATGTCCCGAACATGTTGGCGATGGTCGCGCCATGCTGCCGGATCGAGCCGATGCGGCTAGGCCCACCAGGAGCCGGCGTGCCGCCGACGGTTCGGTCCATCTCATGCCGGTAGGCCTCCGAAAGGCTTCTCATGCTGGCCAGCCTGCCGGCGCTTTCGATGAGCTGGACACGGCGCGCCTCCAGCATCTCGGCATCGGCGTCCTCTGGGATGGGCGCAGACAGGTCTTGTAGCGCCGCATCAAGTGGGTCTCAAGCACCTCCGCCCGAGTGCTCGCCATTGATAATGACAAGCACCTCTGTGACGGTGCTCCTGCTGCTGTGCTCGTGAGGAGGCGGCTTGTCATAGACCACCACGTTGGTGGGGAATGCATCAAGCGATGTCGTGTCGGAGTCGACAATCATCAGGTCGGTGGAGCCAACCGACTCCAAGTACACAGCAGGCTCGCTGGCAACATGGAGCTGGTCGAGGAGGCTGACAAGGTGGCTCTCGGGGCAATCTATGCCTGCATCGGATGCAGGCTCGTCGGAGAGGCGAATCTAGCCAACAAGATCGGCGAGGCAGCTCGCTGCACAGGCGATCTCCGCGCCATGCAGCGCGTTGGTGCTGACGCCGTCGGGCGTGCTGGGCGGCTGCGCTCGCCAGGAAGGAACAAGGTTCCCATCCAGAATAGGTCTCCGGATGACGGTGCACCTCGCCCCATGGTGGGCGCCAAATGTCGGGGGTTGGGTGCGACATATGCTAAAGGATGGCTTATCATGGTGGGAGCGAGTAGAACGTCGCCAGTGCCTGTAAGTGGGATGAGGCGTAGACACGAACGCCGGTGCACTTACCCAGGTTCGGGGCTCTCCTAGGAGATAACACCCCTAGTCCTGCTCTGTGGGGTATCCGCATGATCACTAAGGCACTAGTGAGTACAATGGT
Organism: Aegilops speltoides; assembly: GCA_021437245.1. NCBI lineage: Eukaryota > Viridiplantae > Streptophyta > Magnoliopsida > Poales > Poaceae > Aegilops > Aegilops speltoides. The sequence continues at coordinate 179,651,411 of CM038142.1, forward strand.
GCTCCTTGAGCTGTATGCCAGAGGTAGAAGAAGGCAAGGATTGCTCTCCTTTTCCTCTAGGCATGGGTCTAGTTCTAACTGGTTGGGAATCCTTTGCATGGGTGCCCTCGGGGGTTTATATAGGCCTACCCCCCAGGGGTACAATGGTAATCTAGCCGGGAGTAGGGCCTGGCTGTTAGTGTCTCTGGTCGCCGGCTTCTCCGCCGGCTGCTAGGGCCCGCCGCCTGGTGGGCCCCGCCGACTGGCCTGGTACGGAGCCGACAGGCCGCCTCCACCGCTGGTGGCTCTGGTTGGTGGCTAATCACTGTAGCCGCAATGCTAATGATGCATGCTTGGTCGGGGAGGGCATGGCTACAGTCCCGCCGCCTGGTGGGAGATCACTGTAGCCTCACCGTATTTCGTCCGGTTAATGGTGCACGTGCCTCGAGGAAGGATCCGATTGCCCGCCGGGAGCCGGATCCCCTTGGATCCGACTGGCCAGTCTAGGCCACCTTCCAGGCCCTCGCTGCCTGTAGGGCCCGCCGTCGTGGGAGCAAGCCCCACCTGACAGGGTGATGTCAAGGGTGGAGGGCAATGATGTCGCGCTGCAAGGGATCTCGCTTGTATGGGAGACGCGTGGCGGGCCAAGCCCGGGATATGGGGGTGATGGGCTACACTATAGCCTCACCCTGTCTTGTCTTCTTGATGAGGGGCGCAGATTCTGAGGGCGTCGTGGGCCGCCTGCTAGGAGGGCCTCTCCGGAGGCCGCCTGCTAGGAGTCGGCCCGTCTTGGTGCCGTCTTCTGGTACTTGGCCATCTTCGGGCAGCCGGCCGTTGAGCCAGCCGGTCACCAGAAGGCGGCGCTTCATCTAGGAGGCTTGTGGGGCGTAGCCGGCCCATTGTCTTGAAAGGTTCAGGGACTCAGGTTTGGCTACCCGTGGCCCGTTACTCCGACAGTCACTCTCCAACCCGTCTCACTCTTTCGATCGCACGACGACCCACACTCGCTCAATCTCTCTCCCTTTATATATGTAATCGATTGACCTTGCTTCCTCCCACGCACAAAATATATCTACATGTCTGTGACTGGATCATCTCTCAAGCTCTATCTTACAGCCCTCACCCTTCCCAAAAGCTCAATCGGACAATATCTCTCCAGAGCATATATATCTTTTCAATGAATGTCGAACCACTATCACTTTGTCTCTCTATCTATATGTCTCTCGATTGACCTCGCTTTCTCACGCTGTATCTTCCACACATTGAAGCTACCTCTCCATCCCTCGTAAAGCTGGAGCTATTTACATTGCGAGGGGGACTCCGACCTTGGATTAATTTGTGTAGGCATTTATTCCGGTGGGTTTAGATTATATTTTCGTAGCATTCGACCCATAACTACTCCAAACACTGTTGCAACCCCCGCACCTCCCCCAATTGATTTCCCTCTGGCTCAGTCATCGCTCTCTCGCACGTCCTTTCTCGCCTTCAACATCGCACCATGGTATTATTGCAAAAAACTCTGTTGTTCTCTTTAATTATTACAAATAAGCTACAAAACTACACACTGATAGTCCACTTGGAATGGAACAAATTTTGACCCACAAATTAAAGTGCTAAAAGCTACACACTGTGGGGCCCACCTGTCATGAAACAAATTTGGACCCATATACAAATTAAAAAAATAAAGGACGAGGATCGAACATGCGATCAGGGCCTTCAAGCCGCACGTCAATAGGCAACATACGTAGAACAACTATGTTTATTATACCCCCTTTGTTCATATAATGTTTTTATATTACCACAACCTATTTAATGGATAATATGTAATATTATTTTTAGTACATTAGTGGGACCGCCTCGTTAGCATGTACTATTCATCTTCACTTACTGGTGGCTTCCATGTGTGCTCTCTCTCTCCTTCCCTTCTGTGTTTAGACGCACGGGCAAACATGAAGAACTCACGGGCGATGTTGCCGTTGACCATATCTAGACGCGTTCACAAGTTACAACACCAATTCCACGTACTAGTAGCACTAGTCAATGTACGTGCAATGCACGTTAATTTGGAAGTATATTAAGTGCATGCGGATATTAAGTAGGATATTATTTGCGTGTTATTATGTGACTAGCACTATTTTTGGCATGAAATTAACTGCACGCTAAACGTGTTGAGTGCTCGACATTGAAGTAGGCTAGGTCGTTGGATGAGAAGGAATACATGTGGCTTGATGACGTTTTATATTTAGTTTGATACGACTCTAGTAGAACATTCAATCGATCAAACCATAGATTTCATTCAGTCTGACTCCGACTTTACATTCATACGACGATCAATCTAAAATAAATAGAAATGATAAATGTTCGGATTTTAAGCATGGCAATCCAAACATTTTTCATGGCAAATTTAGATTACGCGGCGGCGGCGGGGGTGTCTTGCAATGGGAAGCGGCTCCTCTGCCATGCTCTGTGTGTCGCCGGGCCACTGAACGACAGCGATGACGCGGCGACGGCGACATCTTGGCCTATTGTTGGCGTACTCCTGGACATTTGGCCCTAGCTTCAAGGAAGGCCACAATGTTCTGGACTTCGGTCTCCAGGAGTGAGTCAACTAGCGGGAGGAGGCGACTGGCGTTGGTGCAACGAAGCGGTCGACGGCGGCCATCCATGCCGCCGAGGGGGGCACTGACACCCGCGCGGGGACTGGCGCTAGCAATGGTGCGGCGAAGACATTCGTGGGCACGGGCACCGGCACGGGCGCACACGTCAATGCACGCGCATGCGCATGCACTGGCAGGGTGCACGGGCACCGACACAGGCGTGCACATCATCACACGCATAGGCGCAGGCGCTGGCAGGTGCACGGGCGAGTGAAAGTCGATGGGGACCTCGTGGGACCCCGTGGCATCAAGCTCGGCGACAATGTGCGGCTCCCAGCCCATCAATGCCACGAGGATAGGCGTTGGCACAGTCGGGGCGACGGGAGCCAGAACGGGAGCAGGGACAGGCGCGACGTCTTCCCGTAAGGCCGGTTCAAGCTCGTCCCAAAGCGCCTTATGTTCTTGAGACCCCTGTTGGGTGTCTTCCTCAGGAAACTGGAAGACTAAGGGCATACCATCGTGACGTGGCATGGCGTACATTTAGGCCAGGCTGGTTGGAGGTAGACGACAGGAGAATCGGAGAGGATGAGAGAAGATTGTAGCGATACCGGGTAGTGCGGGGTTGATTTTAAACTGCGGCACTGGCGACATTAAAAGTGTGAGCAGTTGGGACGAAGGTGGGCGGCGGAGCCTGGTCAAAGGGCTCGCCTCCCAGTGAGCCTGCGTAGAGGTCTGCTCGCATGCCTCACTGTCAGCCGGCACAGCGGTCTGCTCGCATGCCTCCCGTTGACTCACACGCTTGCTCGCACCTGCCGATGAGAAGCGGGACTCGTGGCGGCATGTAAATGCCCACGGTTTCAATAGTGAAAGCATTTGCCTTAATGTGACAGGTCTTTGTTCCAAAATACCTTGGCTCTTCATTTGTGCAACTTGTCATAAGCAGCTCGTCTCAAATTGAAGAAAAAAATTACGAAGGAATATTTGTGCCATATCACGTGACCATGCTCAGTTTCATGAATTTCTGGTCACTTTTGGAATTTCTAGAATTTAAAATCCAGGATTCGAAACAATATCATAACCTGCGTCATCCAATAATTTTTCAAGCGATACATCTATCCTATTGTATTTCTTAAGAAAGTATTTGGTCAAACATTTTGCTTAGTTAGACTTCAGACAAGTTATATATGCAGAGTAAAAGGATAATCCCTCCGTACCAGTGCATTTCCTGATACATTAACTCAAGTACTAGGCACGAACAAACAGGCTCAATTCTGTGCTCATCCTGGTGTAGTAGTAGTAGTACTAGGCAATGCAGTTGACGGGTGACCTTGGGGAGCGGTTACCGAGGGAATTGAACCATGCTCGGCACGGTAGGTAACGTTGTCTAGGTACTAAATCATCCCTCCATTGTTCATCGGTAGTCATTATGGACCGGTGTCAGGACCCCGATCCTAAGCCACACTGATCTAGCATGTAACACATCATATCACTTTGCGACCTCACGCACGGTATTCCCACCGGTGCCACCTTACCTGGCCCGGGACCGTTTGCGCCTTTTGGCTCACGTATATGATAGTGTCGCTAGCATCCATATGACAAAGAACCCGAGCCGACATGACTATCGTAAACCCAAGGTGGCACTAACTTACAGGGACAGGCATACATGACCCAGCAAGGAACATGTCGATCAACAACATATGAACCCAAGTCGTAGCATGCTACAGGGACTTAAAGGAACAACGCATGACATTTCCTCGAAGGGACAGACACAGGAACGAAGAAGGACACATGCTGGCCAACCTAAGTGTTCCGGAGTAGTAGCAAGCTACCATGGCTCAGTGGAAGTACTAGGAGACATTTCCCGGTAAGAGAGGCTACCAATAATAAACAACTAGGTTGTCAGATCCCACACGTACCAAGCATTTCAATAATCATACACACAATATGCTCGATATGTGCAAATACAACATGGCATCACAACATGACTCTAGAACTCAAGTATTTATTCATTAGGCTCCGAGGAGCCAAGTATTACAAACATGGGTCTCATGTCCCAACATTCAAAGGATACAAGTCAAACGTATGCGGAAGCTCAACATGTCTGAGTACAGAGATCTATAAATGAAAAAGGGCCGAGAAGCCTGACTATCAACAAGATCCTGCTGAGGGCACAAGATCGTAGCTGAGGTAACAAGCTAAACATCAAAGTCCACACGGAACTACTAGCAAGACTGAAGTCTCTCTGCAAAAACACAAATTAAGCAAACATGAGTACAAATGTACCCAGCAAGACTTACATCAGAACTAACTACATATGCATCATTATCAACAAAGGGATGGTGGGGTTTAACTGCAGCAAGTCAGCTTTGACCCGGTGGCTATCCTGAACTGCGACTGCTAGTAACTCTTTTGAGGTGGCGCACATGAGTCCACATATTCACCATATCAATACACCACTATGGATCCACTCTTGTCTCCCTACGAGAACGCCATCCATAGCACTCACGCTTATCTTGCGTATTTTAGAGTATCCACTTTCACTTGTCTATGAACTGCATAGGCAACCCAGAGGTCCTTTACCGAGGACGCGGATATTTGAATAGATGATGTTAACCCTGCAGGGGTGTACTTCTTCACACACGCTCTCACCACTTATCGCCGTTTACTTGACAACCTTCAAGCGGAAGCCCAGCGAGGGTGTCGGCCACGGCCTACCTAAACACTCGAGTCTCTAGTCCAGTTTTATCGCCTATTCAGGTTCCATCCGCAGGGAGTCCGGCCGAGGTTTCCACATATGGCCCCGAACGATGTGTGCAGGGTTCCTGAGACACCAAACGGGCGCCCGGACACACGTGCCACATGCCTACCGATCACAGCCACCCCTCGGTCAGCTGACGTGCACGGCCTCCAAACATTCTACAAACACGTAAACTACTTGCAACTCTGGACAAAGGATAAGGGTGGTTAAGAAGCCGAGAGGGTCCATTGGTTTCGGGCCCAACGCGTGGTAGTAACTGTTCATGGTTCACAAACACAGAACTCAGTTCCTGAGGACGACTTCAATGAGACAACCCACCATGTACTCCTACATGGCGTCTCACCGCTACCTTTACCAAATCATGTTCACACACTTAGCTCACACACAGTAGGACATGTTCAACACCATTCCAATTCATCTCCGATGAATCAGACCTGACTTAACTCTAAGCAGTAGCAGGCATGACAACAAGCATGAATGAGTAGGCACACCAGTGCTCAAACAACTCCTACTCATGCTAGTGGGTTTCATCTATTTACTGTGGCAATGACAGGTCATGCAGAGGAAGGGGTTCAACCACGACAACATGTAACAATTGAATCATTGTTGTCCTAATGCAGTAAAAGAGAGCAGAAGCGAGAGAGTGGGATTGTATCAGAATGAACAAGGGGGTTTTGCTTGACTGGCACTTCCGAAGATAATATAGTTCTTCATCGGTGTCATTGAACTCATTGTCCGAACCACGTCTATCGAGTGGGGACAGATACCAGCAAACAGGAAAAGACACAATTAGTGCAATGCACAATATGATGCATGATCATGATATGGAAAATGAGCGTGTTTGAGCTAATGCAACTACAAACAGTGTGGTTTGAGTCATTTTGAACCCAAGGTTCAACTCCAAATTTAAATTATGAATTTATATAGTGCCTTATCATGTTTTAAAGTAAACAGCAAGGTTAAGTTGTTTAAACATGCATGAAACCAATACAGATGGATAGATTGAATTTTTCTAATCATTTTTCATATAGAACATATCTCATTTGGAGTTATGGTTGAATTTATATGAATTTTAGAAGTTTTGGATATTTTCTGGAATTTCCTGAACTAAGTTTAATCCAGAAAATGACTTGTTGCGTCAGCTCTGCGCCACTGTGACGTCAGCTGGTCAATAGACCCGGTCCAGGTCAAACCTAACCGGTGGGTCCCGCGTGTCAGTGACTGTGGCTAATCCTAATTTAATTTAAACCTAAACTGGTTTAGTTAACAGGGCTGGCCCCACACGTCAGTGACCCAGGGCCGTCAAACCCTGGTCAAACGGGATCAAACCCAGTCAACTGGGGCTAACCCCACTGGTGACTTGTTGCCGGCGAGGCCAGACGCGGCGGCGGGCTGCGGGTTGCGTCTCCGGCAACAAAATGGGTTGCGAAGACCATCTGTGAGGTGCTGGAGCTAGCGCGCATCCTCTGGTGCCCTCCGTTTCACTGGAGACGGCCTAGATCAATGGCGGCGACCACTTGGATGGCGGACGGAGTTTGGCAGGAAGGGGAGAAGAGGCTATGGTGCACGGCAGGCGCCGGGGTTGGTCGTGTTCGTCTCCTGGGGACGCACTGACCACGGTGGCGTGCTCGGTTGCGGGTTCCCATAGGTGTGGCTGCGGTGGCGACATGGCCGGCGGAGCCAAGTTTCTGGCTGGGTGGTCATCGGTGCTAGGGGGGCGCTCGAGCTACGAGATTAGGGGGAAGAGAAGGAGGAGCTCACGGCGGAGTTGACGGTGGTCTCGTCGAGCTCGGGGAGGGGCTGATGATGACGGGACGTCGCCGGCGATCTAGTGGTAGAGGCGGCGAGGATGGCGGTGCAGAGGGTGATGCAGGGCGTCCGGCGCCGTGCGAGTTAACGGAGAGGGGCGGGAGATGGAGGCGGACTCCTTGGACGTGCTGGGGAGGCGGGGCGGCAGCTCTGGGCGCGACAATGGCAAAAAACGACAACGGCGGCGCTCGTGTGTGCTTAGGAGAGAAAGCAGAGGAGGGGGAAGAGGTCGGGAGAGAGCAGAGGGCGACGGGAGAGGCAGAGGGGGCTGCAGGGCGTCTCCAGACGCGTCGGGGGCGCCTCGATGGCAAGCCGGAGGTGGCTAGGGCGGCGTCGGCGCTCGCCACCGAGCTGCTTCGGGGCGAGGGGGAGGAAGACGACAGAGAGGAGGATGTGGGCTAGGCCCGCCAGTTCAGATGGGCCGCCAGGTGGGCTAGAACGCCAGGTAAGTTTCCTTTCTCTCTCTCTTCTTATTTGTTTCAGTTTTCTATTATTCTGTAAATGGATTTTGACTTAATTAAAATGCCATGGCATTTCCAAAAATCATAAAACTTGCTCCAGCCCACTGTTTGGAAAATATCCAACAGCAAACATTTAAGTTTGTGATTATTTTAGCATTTTAAATATTTTATAGCATTTAAATGCCCAAATGCAAATACTATATGATTTAATTCAGCGAGCCTCTGTTGTCCTAGAAAAGTGTGCACCATTTTTGTCAGAGATTCTAGACCAATACAAAGATGATGAACATTTTAGAAGGGCATTTTGGGTTCAATGAAAATGATTTTATTTGGACCCTAGTTGAATTCTTTTGGTGCTAGGGTTTGGTCATTCCCCATTTCAAATTCATTTTAAACTTAACATGATGACATGATGATCAAGCAAAGACAACAGAGGCTGAGCTAGGGCTGTGACAACCGGGGACATGAGGGCAATTTCCTAGGGCTGGAATTTTGGCCGCCAGATATTTTGACTCGAAACACGGAGGCTCGACTGGTTGGGGTTGCCTAATGTGCGTACCATGCACGCCACTAGAAGGACACAAGCCCGTTTTTTAGGATCAACACGAGCCAAGGTCTGGCTGGTACGCCGTTGGGTCTTACCATTCGAGAATACGAAAGGAATCTTTTAAATTGCCGAACGAATCTATGTGTATTATAATGCCCGTATTTTCCTTGCAAATAGTAATCTCAACGTGGTAATTGATTTATGACGAGTTCTTGAATTAGAGTGAGTTTGTGATATAGTGATCTCAATGTGGATTTCACATTTCATGGTATCCCTAGTAAGTTTTTCATTGAAAATTCAAATTTAAAAGATGAACAATATGGTGGTGAGAAAACTTTGTATGTATCAAGCATATGACCACAGACACACACACGCACACACACACACACACTAACACAACAACAATCCAATAAGTATAGTGCATCTATTTTTCCAAACCATGCATGTATGACACGAATTCAAAAATACTCCTTATGTTCCTAAATATTAGTCTTTTAGAGATTTCAACAAGTGACTACATATGGAGCAAAATGAGTGAATCTACACTCTAAGATATGTCTATATACATCCATATGTGCCAGTCCATTTGAAATCTCTAAAAAGACTAATATTTAGGAACGAAGGGAGTAAAATGTAAGACATGCATGGTCCTCAATTCAATATTTAAAATGAACAGGAAACTGAAACATGAATATTAAGTCTTGTACTATAGTACATGCAAATGTTGTGTTTAGGCAGAGCTATGTAGATTGTCGGGGGTTAACCCCTCGACCTTAGATAAAATTGTGAAGCTCTGTTTAGGATTGTTTAGATTATATTTGTCCCCACCCTCCCAAACACCGATTGGTTGTGCACGTCCCTCCTTCCCGGGAGAATATCATGTGCCCCCATACCTTAGATGTTATATGCTGATACGAGTCGCTTGGAGCTTGTAGACCTGAGATATAGCAGCTTACAAGATCTCTTAATATTTTTATAGGAAACCTTAATGAGTTTGAGAATTGCACACAATTTGTACAAAAACTACTCAGATGCCCTTGGATCCCATATCCAACGACCTCGAAGCTCGTATCACCATAGCATCTAAGATGAACGAGGACATCATATTGTCCTGTATGTAAGAATATCATGTGCTACCACACCTTAGATGCTTTGGCGATACAAGCTCTTCGAAGCCGTTGGATTTGTGACCCAAGAACTCCTCGGTGGTCCAAATGGTTTTTTGTAGAAAAGCCCCTAAAGAGTTCGGCCATTGCTTACAAGCACAAAAGCTGCTTAGATGCCATTGGATCTCAAATCAAATGACCTCGAAGCTCATATCACCGTAGCATCCAAGCTGCGAGAGCACCTAATGTTTTCTCGCACGGGAGAATATGAGGTGCTCCCGCACCGTAGATTCTATGGTGATACAAGTTCACGGAGACCTAACGGTCCACAGTAGGAGGTTTGAATGTTTTTGCAACATACGATTGAGAGAGTTTGGGAATTGCACAGAAAGTACAAGTACTACGCATGTGCCATCTAATCACAGATCATATGACCTAGATGCTCATATCATCGTAGCGGCTAATTAAGCTATGGGGAGCACCTAATATGAGCAACGGGGAGCCGTTGGATCCAAGATGCAGCGGCACACACGAGGCCTGATTGTTTTATTTGCAAAAAAACTTTTGGAGAGTTTGGAAATTGCGCATAATTACAAAGACCACTCCCAAGCCATTGGATCTCACTTCCAACGATGTAAAAACTCGTATCTCCATAGCATCTAAGCTGCGGGGTGGATGTGATATTATATGCCGCTGTCATTTTTGTTCTTAAACTTGCAAAATACGTGTAACTCATGCCGTTACTTGTCTAACCGTGCAATGTGTTTGTTCAAAAAAACCATCCTACACCGAAATATCGGAACAACACACGGGGGTCCCACTTGTCATTAATCAAAGTTGGACCTAAAACCAACAAATCTGAAAGACGAGATTCGAACTGGCAACCTGGACTACAAAGCATAAGTCGATAGCCTAAAACAACAACGGTTGTTGGCTTTGTCCCATAACTTGATTTTATACAGTATTACATTGAGTAGAGTAGAGGGAGTGCCTCGTCAACACGTGCATGATTGTTGACTCACTTACTGGTGGGTCCCAGGTCTGTGATCTCTCTCTCCTCTCCATCGTCTAACCTTTAGACGCACGGGCACACACGAAGAGCGGCGCTAGCTTGCTGTGGTGTTATTATAACTAAAAAAGCTTGGAAAATAGAAGAATCGCCTAGAACAAGAGATGTTGTGGCTGGTCGAGACGGAGCTAACCACACCTATCCTCTGTGCCATGTTAGCATGATGAAGATATGTTGCTAGTTGGGTGTTTTCGACCGACTGGCTGGGTCCTGAGGTCGAACCATATGCACTACGTCTGATACAGTATGTTTTTACACGCACATTTTTCCTCTGTGCCGAGATGTTGCACACCCTACCGCGCAGTTTTAGGGTCCTCCCGAGTGGTGCATGCATATATTCTTCCTTGTTGAGACGTGGGACGCCCTACCGCGCATTTTCTGGGTCCTCCTCGGTTGTAGTTCCGAAGCAAGTAAATGAGTCGTCAAATCACGAAAGACCACCTTTCCCGCCGAGTACATCAGTGAAGCACGATGGCTAGCTAGTTGGGCTAGTGCGACCGATTAGCTAGGCCGCCGCCACATTTGTTTTTTCACCCTTTTTTATCTCCTTGCCGGCAGGTAAATTTAAATATCTAGCATGGCATTGCTCTGGTGTTTGGGTGCGGTAGGATTTTTAATTTTTTGATTGACGGGAGTAGGCGTGGGAGGATTTTTAATTTTTTGATTGACGGGAGCAGGTGTGGCAGAAATTAGTCATGATGACTCTGCCTATAAAACCCACTGCTCCCTGATGCGAGAAGTCGTCGACTGGTGTTTTCCCATGGTGAAAACCAAAAGATTCCCTGCTCCTCAGCTGGCTCCCTCTGCCTTCCAGTAGATTGCATTGCCTTTCAGCCGTTTCGCCCCATTTGCTTCCTCTCCCCATTGCTTCAACCTGGTGCCATGGCGGCGCAGTAGATCACGGAGTCTGAGGTGAGGCGCCTGACACATGAGCTCCTGGCCAAGGATGGGGAGCTCAGGTCCAAGGACGTGGAGCTCCATGAGCTCAAGGAGGAGAGGAGTGCCATGCTCCTCCGTTATGTACGTGAGTTCACAGAGCTTCAAAAGCGGCAGGCGTCCACCACAAAGATGCTCGAGGCGTCAGCATCATTGCTGTAGAAAGCGGGAGATACGATAGGCCGTCAGGGGAGCCGGCTGGAGCACGAGCGGGCTGATCATGACGAGGTCCACGATTGCCTCAGCCACTTGGTGGACCAAGTTGCCACACACGTGTTGCGGCTGCGCGATGCCTACCGTCCTGCCAGCGCGACCATACTGGCCGTCAGGCTAAACCCGTTCGACCATTCCACCGACTTCAACGAGTTGCGGCTTCCTGACCTGGTCTCCTTCTTCACCTATATCTCCAAGGATCTGAGCCGTCTCCGCACGATGGTGGGGGTGGAGCTAGATAAGGAGGGGTTGCAGGCTGTCGTCGCCATTGCCGGGCGAATCCCCTCAGGGCTCCGCCACCGGAATCCATTCGTGCCATTGGACGCCGTCTTTGACGAGCTGGCTCCCATCAACCAGGAGCGGGCTTTGCGGGTGGTTGCACCCTGCATCACCAATATCGTGCGCCTCGAGAAGCAGAGGGACTTCAGTGGTGTTTAGACGCCCTCTGCATGGGCATGTCCATGTCTCGGCGCAACATGAACGTTGGATCAAACTCAGATGGTGCAGATCAGCCACTGTAGCACAAAGCCTGTGGGTGTGTTTGGTTGCATTCTCATCTAAATATAGTTGTTCCCTCTTCGTGTATTTGTGTTAACCTACTAGTGTGGACTCATGCACCCTTCATGAACTCTGTCGAACACCCAAAAGTGGGTCGAGAAGGGAACTTTTGCTCCCATCCCATGCACCCTTCATACACCCTGCCTAACACTGATTCGTGCTTCATATGATTCATGTTTCATGGAGTACTGTAGCACCGTACTCTCCGTGCGCTGTAGACCTAGTTCTGTTAACATTGATCTCACCGTTCATTCTCAACCGGACAGTCGAAAAAGCGGTACTATGTTACTACATTACTATTCATATAGTTGACATGCGCACAACATCATTTGTTATCGTCATATCTTACTACACTAGCAACAAGATTATGTAGTACTGACTTATGAACCACTGCACATGCCTAGTAGTAGGAGCACTGTGTATGTTCAAGTGGCTGCCGTGTTTTGCACTCCTCCATCATAAGAGTGGAAACGCTTGCTGTAATCATTTTTTCTTCAGAAAAATAGTGGACACACTCTACCGTGCGGATCCTCCTCCACGGTCGTCGGGAACCTTAATACTCACTTTCGCCGACGTGTGGGACAGCCACCATCGGGGTTCACCAGCCATGCACTAAATTACTCCGTAGTAGAGTGCCGAACTACATGGTAGACTACCTCGATCGAAGCGCCACAGTAATGCCCAATGAGCCGTCAAATCACAAAGCCCCCTCCTTTCCAGCAGTAAGTTGGACGGACGAAGCAACCATAATTTCACTGTTCTCTCTCAACTTCCTCTCTTGAAGAAAACCTCCACTCGCTTCTCCCTCATCTCGTTCCTCATTTCTTTAAGAAAACCCCAACCTGCTTCTGCCATTCACTACAAAAAAACACACTTCTGTGATGATACATGTTTGTCACAGTAGGTCATGTTTTTTGTCATGCATGTACATCCATGACGATTTTATGACAGAATCTAGATAGTCATACCTGTGCTGTCGTAGAAGTGTTCCATGACATTACCAAAATTATCATCACGGAAGTGTCCACTTCCATGACGATAAATCGCGCGTCACAGAAGTGCTTCCGTCAAGGGTGACCGACACGTGGCATCCACCGTAATGGAACGCCGTTAAGCTATCGGGTCCGGTTTTGGATCCGATAACCCGTTAACAGCCCCGACCAATGGGGATTTTCCATGTGTAAAATCATCATTGGCTGGAGGAAACACGCGTCGGCTCACCATTGGGACCGATATCATCCACTCATTGGACCCAAGGCGCCTATGATACGTGAACACGTGGCACGGCCCAACAGAGGCCCATTCTCGTGAAATGGCCGGCCCATTTGACTTGGTCAAAAGGTGGCGGGCAGGCCCACGGAAAGCCTATTAACGGCATGTTCACATATAGCCCATTTACAACCCGCTAACCCAGGGCCTGTTATGACCTCTCCGAATTAGGCCCAATAGCTTCATCTGGGCCGTCCAATATGATTCCAACCCGTTTTACCTTCCGGCCCATGTATGGCCCATGACGTCTTTCGGCCCATATGAGGCCCTTTATAACTGTTGGCCCATTAACGGCCCGTGGTGAAACTGGCCCGTAATGAACAGTGTATCACTTTATATCATTAACAACCCATTATTCCATTGGGCCATTTCCAACCCAAGTTATCTTTCGGCCTTCTCAGGGCCCATTTATTCTTGGGCTCATTTCTAGCATTCGGTTACTTACGGCCCGTTACTGTCATTTTCTGCTTGTGGGCCAAATTCGGCCCGTCGTTACAGTCGGCCCGTTTGTGGCCCGTTCATACGTTGGGCCGTTTTCATGTCAAAAAAAACCGTTGGTCTGTTTTCATAGAGTTATCAAATACGGCCTATTAACGGCCCGCTATGGTCCACGAATAGTACGGCCCATGATTGGAAAAATGATGATACGCCCCGTAGAAGGCCCATGGATTCTACGACCCATAGAAGGCCCATGGATTGTACGGCCGGTAGAAGGCCCATGGATCGTACGACCTGTAGAAGGCCCATGGATCCCACGGCCCGTATAAAAGGCCAATGGATCCTACGGCCCGTAGAAGGCCCATGGATCATACGGCCCGTAGGAGGCCCAAGGTTACAATAGTCCGTGTGTTGCCATGATTATTTTGTCCTAGTTACCAAAAATAGGCTATTGTGGCCACTAGAAAAACACAGAAAAAGAACTGCAGTGACTACAAGCAAACAACTAAACAAGACAATAAGGAAATAAATAAGCAAGCAATTAACGCTAGCCTATTACCCCTATTACACATATTACATCCACTGGGCATCAAAGTTCGCCACCAGTGCAAATATAGGGAACAAAGCAGCATATTACATACACTAGCCGTCAAAATTTGCCACCAGTGCAAATAAACGCGGCGACAAAATAAAACATAATGAAACAACGGAAGAGCTCAAGAAACGTTATCCTGGGTATCCACCATGCTGGCAATAAGCTCAGCAAGCTTATTAGCTTTGTCCCATTTGGCGCCAAAATCCTCCAACGCTTGCTATTGCACCAGAAAGTATGCATCTGAATGCTCCAGGGACTTCCGCAGTCCTTCCGCTTCTTGTCGTAGCACAACTAATCGATGCCTTTCAGCTTGTAGTTGAGACTCAAGAAACCGAACTGATTCAGACAGTGAGTTTGAATAGCTTGTGCAAGCGGTAGTGGCCAGTAACTCGAACACTAAACCAAGACAGGACTTTGGGGTTGTCTCACTGTCTTCAAGATAGTCTTCCTTAGCTATTTTAACAGCTTAGTTGGAGACCAACAAGGATGTGTCACAATCCTGAACCGTATCTGCATTACTTCCTTTAACATTGCTTAATAAGGTACACTTCCCCAATATTCTGTCAGCATTCTAAAAGAAGAAACAAGTAGACACATAACAGGTTTAGCATGTACTAGTATATGAAACTCATTTCGGTGAACCAGTTCATTAATAAGGTGGACAGAATTAAACTACCAAGTATTCTATTGCCAAGTACTAGTACATAATAAAAGCATCAAACAAACATATATCTTTGTCATATGGTCACTGCATTGTCTTGCCAAATCAAAATAGAGACACAGTTCAAATCATATCAGTTCAAGACAAAGCAGCAGTGAAAGAATACAAAGCGTGGGAAACTACACGGCACAACAAGATTTCAGATGGGTACCACGGGTCTACATGTACAGCAACACTATTGGCTCTGTTGTGATGCTAGTAATGTGCATGATATGAGAAGTCAACAGTATACACAATTGAAATTGAAATCAACAAAGCTATTGATAAGAGCAAACCTATTAAAGAAACATGCGTGAACGTACCTGCTGTGTCATTGGAGTTTTGATTGGATCCTTCAATTTAAAAATAAGTTTCTATGAGTAAATACATTGATACAAGAGCAAAGCAGTATGCACGATACCAATGATAGTTAAAAAAGGCGCGCCTAAGCGAGCGCTTAAGCGCGCCTAGGCTCTAGGCGTTGGCAAAACGCATTGCGCATAACTACGCTTAATCTGTGCATAACTGTGCATAAGCATGCACTTTGGTTAGTAAAGCGCAAGGCGGTGGCAAAACACTCAATTAACGCCTAGCGCTTTTTTGAACTATGATAGGAATGGAATCTTAAATTAGAACAGTTGTTCTTCAGGTTTAGGCACTTGTTCTACATGAACAGAGTACAGTAAGACGCAAGAATATAGTACTTAAAAATGGAAAATGAGCTCATAGACCTTACCACATTCTTGGTTCGGGACCAGTACAGAACAAGGCGTTCCCAGTCATCATCCAGTAAATGTGTCTCAGGAGAACGTAAGGGAATTTGATGAGTTTCTTTGCCGGTGAAGTACGTTTTCTTCAGGTAATTTTGATACTGCCACCAAGCATTCTTGAAGATAGCGGAGGTATTAGCATAGGTTACCTCATCCTGAGTTTCCAAATCGGTCCTTCTCTATAGAGAAAAATGGGAAAATTTGTTGTATTATAACCATCATGGAGGTAGGATGTATGGGACAAAGCAAAGTAATTGCCATGAATAACATTACTTACACATAACTCCTGGACAAACACCTACAACTGGCATTTTCCTTCATCTTCAGTATAATATTTCCAAGATGGGAAGATACGCACATACGATTTAACAACATCAAATACGATAGATGCTAAACTACGACTAGCTGGTTGTGCTTGATACGTGTCCAACGTATCTACAATTTTTGATTGTTCCATGCTATTATATTACCCCTTTTGGATGTTTATGGGCTTTATTGTACACATTTATATCATTTTTTGGACTAACCTACTAACCGGAGGACCAGCCCGTATTGCTGTTTTTTTGCCTATTTCAGTATTTCGAAGAAAAGGAATATCAAACGGAGTCCAAAAGGAATGAAACCTTCGGGAGCGTGATTTTTGGAATGAACGTGATCCAGAGGACTTGGAGTGCAAGTCAAGAAGCAGCTGAGGCCTCCACGAGATAGGAGGGTGCCCCCCTATAGGGCGTGCCCCTGTCTCGTGGGCCCCTCGGGCGTCCACCGACGTACTTCTTCCTCCTATATAAGCCTACATACCCCAAAAACATCCAGGGAGCCAGCGAAACACAATTTCCACCGCCGTAACCTTCTGTATCCGCGAGATCCCATCTTGGAGCCTTCGCCGGCGTTCTGCCGGAGGGGGAATCGACCACGGAGGGCTTCTACATCAACATCCTTGCCCCTCCGATGAGTTGTGAGTAGTTTACCACAGACCTACGGGTCCATAGTTATTAGCTAGATGGCTTCTTCTCTCTTTTTGGATCTCAATACAATGTTCTCCCCCTCTCTTGTGGAGATCTATTCGATGTAAACTCTTTTTTGCGGTGTGTTTGTCGAGATCCGGTGAATTGTGGGTTTATGATCAAGTTTATCTATGAATAATATTTGAATCTTCTCTGAATTCTTTTATGTATGATTGAGTTATCTTTGCAAGTCTCTTCGAATTATCAGTTTGGTTTGGCCTACTAGATTGATCTTTCTTGCCATGGGAGAAGTGCTTAGCTTTGGGTTCAATCTTGCGGTGTCCTTACCCAAAGGATGTGAAGGGTTGCAAGGCACGTATTGTATTGTTGCCATCGAGGATAACAAGATGGGGTTTATATCATAATGCTTGAGTTTATCCCTCTACATCATGTCATCTTGCTTAATCGTTACTCTGTTCTTATGAACTTAATACTCTAGATGCGAGGTGAGTCGGTCGATGTGTGGAGTAATAGTAGTAGATGCGGCAGGAGTCGGTCCACTTGTTGCGGACGTGATGCCTATATACATGATCATGCCTAGATAATCTCATAATTATTAAGCTTTTCTATCAATTGCTCGTGATAATTTGTTCATCCACCGTAATACTTATGCTATCTTGAGAGAAGCCACTAGTGAAACCTATGGCCCCCGGGTCTATCTCTTATCATATTTGCTTCCAATCTACTTTTATTTGCATCTTTACTTTTTGCATCTATATTATAAAATACCAAAATATATTTATCTTATCTTACTATCTCTATTAGATCTCACTTTTGCAAGTGGCCGTGAAGGGATTGACAACCCCTTTATTGCGTTGGTTGCGAGTTCTTTGTTTGTTTGTGTAGGTGCGTGGGACTTTTGAGGAGCCTCCTACTGGATTGATACCTTGGTTCTCAAAAACTGAGGGAAATACTTATGCTACTATTGCTGCATCACCCTTTCCCCTTCAAGGGAAACCAACACAAGCTCAAGACGTAGCAGTGCTTCCTCCACAGGAATAGGCGTACTAACTGGTGGAGTTGGGGTTCGCCGTGGTAGTACTGGTCCTTTGGGCACTGGAGCTGCCTTACTAACTGCTCTTGTTTGGGAGCTCTGTGGTGGAGATGGTGCGATGTCAAGAGGAACTGGGTTACTATCTGCTGGGGTTGGGGTTAGATTGGGTGAAGCTGGTTCTCTGTCCATCGCAGTAGGGGTACAATCTGTGAGAGTTTGGGTTATGTGTGGTAGGGTTGGTTCTCGTGCATGTACAACCGGGGTGCTATCTCCACCAAGAGGTAGCTTTTTTTTGAAGACCGTGTTTTAGTCCGCTGAATCTGGCATCACCGCTCCAATTCAAATGGCTGATAAACAGGAAACATAGTTGAATGTACAGACATTGTATGAGAGACAGATGCAATAGATAGTGTGGAAAAAAGAGGGCATGAAGTAGTTGACATGTATATTGTTTAACTAAAACGGATACCATGACATAATTTCACATATATGATGTCTATCTAAACTGGATAGCATAGCATAACATAATTCAAAGATATGATGAATAACTAAACATGATCGCATGACATAATTCACCTACATGTTATCTATGTAATCAGGATTGCATCATTTAATTCACATATGTGATTTATATTCCAAACAGAGGGCATTCGATATGATGTCTAAACTAAGAACATGGTGTTGAATATTTTGTATATGATGTCTAAACTATACAATGCAAGACACCATATGCATGATATGAGCAGTATAACCGTGCCAAGTTAGAGCATACACCTTGGTGGGGGAACAGGACTGGTCATCTGTCTCTGAATCCATCTCTGAGGAGCTATCGGGACCCAACAAGAGATCTGCTTCGACAGGTAGCACTGTCTGCTCTGAAGGCCTTTTCACTCTAGATTTTTCCATCTCCCACCCAAATGGCTGATTCACAGGAATAGTAGTTTAATGTACAAACATTGTCGACAAATGGAAATGTAATGAAGAAAAGGATGGGCAAGATATCATTCAAATATATGATGCCTGGTTAAATAGGATGGCATTGCACATTTCACATATATTATGGATGGCTAAAAGACATGAGACAACATAATTCCCATATATGATATAGAAACTAAATAGGTGGCATTACAGAACATGTCTAAACTAAGCAGATGACATATATGATGTCAAAAGTAGGCACAGCAAGGCAACATATGCATGATATGACTAACATCATCATGGCAAGGTAGAGCAAACACCTTGGGGGGTAAATAGGAGTGGTCAGCGGCGTCTGAATCCGCCTCAGAACAAATATCTTCCTCTGAATTACAATCTAGAGAGGGGCGGGGAGGGTTTGCCATTGAACCCACCATGGAGTGATGTCTGCATGACATTGTATTGCCACGCAAAACTCTTCTCTTTTTCTCTACATGTTCAGCATGACTGTGTACAATATCTGACATGCATACGAAAAAATATGGTGAGATTATGAAGGAGAGCATGCAGAAACTTAGAGTGATGGTAACAACCACTGGATGGATCCAAAAAAAATGATAGCAGGCTGATGATTGCTTTAATTTAATAAAAAGACAAATGATGATTGCTTTACTATTTGTTTCCCACCCAAGATGAACAACATAGGGATACCCTAGGTGAACCAGATATTAGACAGAGATACTATTCATTGCTTCCTCGATATGTGCCCCACAACTAATTTAGAACTCAAGTTTGAACATTAATTTGGACCTGACTTGGAGTCCAAGAGGTGAACATGACGATAAAGTAGCAAGTAATTTTAAGCAATGCATAACATAAGCAAAAACAAAAGAGTGCGACCTCTCTTGTGGACCCGTGTACTCCTCAGGTTCATCTGCTGAGTCGATGATGGTGATGCCATTGCGGTGGGTGCCGGCGGCAGGGAAGGAGATCTGAGGCGGCGAAAGACAGCCAGGAGTCATGATGACTGGTTTGGTGGATGCTTCTGTCGATGAAGCAGCTCAGGTGAGGTGGACGACGTCACGGCAGGAGCAGGACAAACCACACAAAGTTCCCTTCGACACCTACCTGTAACTGAAGTAATTCTGTAAGGGCTCATTTGGCTTGCATGATTCTAAAAACGCAGGGATAGGAAAAACACTGGAATAGGATAGGAATGCACATGGTAAACAGAGCATTTGTAAACAAAGAATTTCTGTCAACTTGGGTGTTTGGTTTACATGAATTGGAAGAGCGGAGGAATGCAAAGAAACATGACCAAAATAAAGTGAAACCATATGAAAGTGTGTACAGTTAGAATGTTATTCTGCCACTAATGCACTTGGTCTTGTTTTCATGCATAGGATTTTGAAAAGTAAGTCCAAGTGGATGTTCTGCTTCATTCCTTTCAACAAAATGAATGAATAATTGAATAGTAGAGTGCCATTGGAAAATTCCCTATTGCTATGTTTTTCCGTTGAACCAAAATAGCTCTAATGGATCGACATGAATGTATAGTAATAAGTGATGCAACAAGTGTACAACCTCTTTGTCGTAGCCGTGTCGACCTCAGCATCATTGGGTTTGTCGCTGAAGCAGTTAAGGTAGAGGTGGCTGTTGGAGGTGTGGAGGAAGATCTTAGGAATCTGTAGACGGTATCTAGGGCACTGCTCTTTTGTGATGGATCGTTCTGTCATTGGAGCAGCTCCGGTGAGCCGTAAGACGTCAAGGCTGAAGCAGCACAAGACAGACATCATCAATCTCAAGTGGGATTCTAATAGCATCTCCGATAGATTATGTAAAATAGATGTAAAATTTACATCACCAAAAACCACCTGACTACAACAGATGAGGTAAAACTGTTGACTCACGAACTTAAGCATGTCAGAACTGAAATTTACTGTGGAATCTGAATGTTACTGTCGAAACTGAACGCAATGGTAGCAAAGAGGCACTTGACATGTAGTTTAGGGAGGGCATGCAGTTCATCTTCAACCTGCACCCCCCTGAGCCGCCAGCCACCACCGGCCGAACCGCTGGCCCCATGGCCGCCTCGCCGCCCTGAAACAACTCCCCACCACCGGTTTGCCGCCGCCCCACCGCCCCGGCCAGCCCTCTAGGCCCCCCACCCCCACCCTGAACCCTAAGATAGATAGTGGGGTACCTCTCCGGCGAGCCCCCGTCCCCACTGCGGGTGGTTCTTCCTTAACTCCAGCGAGCCCCCCCCTGAAAATTGACTGACCCAAAAGTCAATTTAGTCGACTGAAGTGTAGCTAAATTGGAGCAGAGCAACAGCACGAGCGAGGGGGAGAGCAGCAGCAGTAGCGTGAGCAAGCGAGCGAGAGCCGGAGCAGCAGCAGCTAGGCGAGTGAGCAATCAAGCGAGAGCCGGAGCAGGAGCAGCAGCGCAAGTGACCGAGCGAGATCCGGAGCAATAGCAGCAGATCCGGCTGGTATGGACGCCACCGCCGAAGGGGCCTCGCACTGGGGGAGAGCCGCCGTGGAGATGTCGCCCGCAGCGCTGGCTTCAAGGTAGTCGCTCCATGGGGGTGCGGGATGGAGCACCGTCGGTGCTGGGAGGTCGAGTTAAGGATAAGGTGTGATGCGATGTGTGTACAACCACTTTGGTGGCGCCGAGTAGGCCTCTTCTTTGTCCGAGGAGTCGGCGAGGATGCTACGATTCTGATGGAGCAGGTTAAGGCGGCGCTGTGGGGATGGAGCAGCCGCGATAGACGAGGCGATCGTCGGAGCAGCTCCTTGGAGGTGGAGGACGGGGCGGCTGAATTGGCGGGACGACGAGATGGACGACGGATCCTCATCCGGGGAGGTGGAGGAGGGACGTCAAGCTGTTGCGGTGGAGGACGTCGTCGGGGAAGAGGCTCCGGCTGGGCAGCGGTGAGGTGGCAGAAGGAGGAGGGTGGGGTTTCGTGGCTGGAGCAAAGAGGTTATGGCGGCCTGGGATTTCGAATGGCGAAAAGGGGGCGATGGGATGAGGTGAACCATGACTTAGGGACGCGCTTGTCCAAAATGTAGGGTGTGTTACAAAAGTACCCCCACCGATTTGAACTAGTGGCTCTTTTGGCTCAGGGTTAGAAGGGGGATTTTGCATGTCGGGATTTGGCGGCTAGAGGGAGTTTTCGCGCGCGTTGTAATTTCGGGATAGCAGGGCGTGGGTTGTGAAGGCGCCAGTTTTGGGAGCACAATATCTGAATTTTCAGGATATAACAAGGCGCGGGTTGAATTTTAGGGACAAGCCTAACGTGTAGTAATATTGTACTTGTACGTACCAAATAAATTCGCACTTCCCTCAACCAAAAAGAAAATGAAAAAAATAAAACTATTCACACCACACAAAGAGAGAGTCTTGCCCCGTTTTACTATACAAATGCTATTCAAAGCTACTCCCTCCTTCCATCTATATAGGGCCTAATGCGTTTTTCGATGCTAACTTTGACCAAATATTAGAGCAATAATATATGACATGCAACTTACACAAAGCACACCATTAAATTCATTTGTGAAAGGTTCTTTCAATGATATAATTTTCACATTGTGCATGTCATGTACTATTAATCTTTTCAATAGTCAAAGGCGGTCTTAAAAAACTCATTACGCCCTATATGGATGAAAGGAGGGAGTATGAATCCATGTTATGTCCAATTAAATTTTTTCGCTTGCTATATAATGCATGTAACCTACTCATACCAACATCTTAGTGCATTCCAAATGTCTATACTACCGCTGGAATTCAAACTAAATTTGAATTCGTTTCTCTATTTCAATAAGAATCTACAATCATGATTGTTGCCAACTTCAACCATCATTCGTGTATTACCTTAATAACACACTACATGATTACTATAGAGATAGATATGAACTATGTGTACTACATGAACTCGAATTCTATAATAGTACATTTGATGTACTAACTATATATTCATAATCTAAACCATGTTCCACACGTACACCGTGTTTATCACACAAAGTATAGTGCCCCGCCCCCTACATTAAGACAAGTATTTAGACCTGAGCTACAAAAGCCACACATTAGCCCAAATTATAATCAATGTTCTATGTATTATACGTAGTACTAGCAAGATGCCCATGCGTTCCACAGAACATCAACATGATCAAGGGGCCTAATTTGCAAATATGGAGAGGGGTGTGGGTATCTTTTTTCAAAAATTGCCAAAGTTTCCTTCCTATCCGCCAGATATAAATTGGACGGCCTATATTGCAGGATGGCAGACACACCATCATCAACAACTCCATTTTTATAAGAGTAGAGATAAAATATATTATATGTAGTATAACATGTTCATAACCACACCATGTGTATCACCGTCATATATATTCACACATGCGTCGGTTTAAAACACTATGATAAATTCTTCAAATATCCGAATTCGCTTTTTATAATGAAGTATGATCTCTATTCGTCTTTTACACCCACACAATCCTCTTATCTTTGTAGCTAGCGCTAACTTTCTCTCGTGCATGCACACACCCGCATCCCTCTCACCCTCCCTCAGCATTCTCTAGCTCCATCATGCAAATTCGTCTTTTCACTTTAGGTCGTTCACCCACGGTGTGTGTAGGCCCCCTAGCTCCTTCTTTACGGCACACATCGATCGGTATGCCTCTCTAGCCAGGTTGCCTAGCACAAACACAAGCTTCCCCTCTTCTCTTATCACCATCCATGCCTCACTCCCACCACTCTTTTCATCGATCTCGTACTCGCACACTCCTTCCCCCTCGATATAGTATGCCTCTCGTACCACCTCCTAGATGCATCCCTCTCTCTCTATCCTTCTCCCCGTGTCTCATTTGCTTCTAACACACACATGCATGTATACCGATCGATCTCCCAACATATACCTAGATCGACTTTAACTATTCCCCCCCATCGATCGACGTACCTCACAAGTTATGTCTCTCCTTTCTCTAACAAAGGGCGATTGATCTTCCTATGTAGTTAGGTCTGCTTACCATAGCCATATCATCCCCCATCATCATTCGTGCATGCCTCCTGACCCATCTCTCACACACACGTGCACAGACAAGCAGCCATCTCCTCTCTTATTGATATTGCGGGTGTGCCCTCCGTTTGCCTAGCAAGCCTATCCCACCATTTGTGTCACACCCTGATTTTCATGGCACAACACTTAAGATGAAAAATCATGATAAAATGTGGTTTGACAAAAACTTTTGTGTGTTTTGATCCTTGCTTGATTTGATTTTTGGTCTGCTGGTTGCAAGTGCTCTAAAAATAAAATAAATCCTCCAACTCCTATACTTCATCTCCTTGATCCAAAACCTTTTCCCAAGGATCATGCCATGTGTATAGAGCAATATAGTATTTTCTTACAAAAATAATTTGGCCAAAAAGCTTTTTCAAAAAAAAAATAGTTTCCCAAAAACCCCTGAATTGAGGCTTGCACTGCAAGTACTTAATTAAGGGCAGTAAAAATCTTTCCAAAAATATATTTGACTCCTATTAGATATAGGATACCCAGAAACCACAAAAATATAATTTTAAAAGTTATTTTCCTATTTTATATAAAAGCTTTTTCTTAAGGCCAGAAATGGTCTTTAGTAGGGAAAAATTATTTTATTGCTTCAAAAATATTTGAAAAAATTTAGGGAAACTCATAGGACATATATTGTCCATATATAAGAGTTTCAACACATGGTCATGTTCAAAATATTGGTCAAATCCTCAAAACCCTTTCGGATATTTCAAGCTTTTGAAATATTTACAAAGGAAATATTCTCTAAAAATTCCAAGAAAATTCTATCATGTCACCTATGACATATTAGATGCTCTTGCCAAGTCTCATGACTTGGAGAACAAGATAACATCATCAAATACCCTCAAAACCACTTCTGTCCATTTTGAAGTTTGAGCAACTTTACATTGCCAAACATTTCCAAATGTTCTCAAACCTTGTGAACATTCTCAAATGGTCTAATTATTCATCTAGACCAAGTGGCACAAGTTGGAGAACAAGTTAACTTGGTCAAAGAGCCCCAAAACCATTCCTGTCCTGAACCAAATTTGAACAACTCTACATTACCAACTTTCTCTCCTTGATTCCAACTTTTGTGAGAATGATCACATGACCAAATGAGGCCACTACACCAAGTGGTGCATCAAGGAGAATTGATTTTCATGACTAAATCTTGGGAAACCCATTTCTGTTCATTTTTAGGGTTTGCCAAAGTTACATTGGCAACTTCCTCCAAATGAGTTCCAACTTGGTGATCAACCCCATTTATATATGACACTTGATCCTGTTAATCTTCATGTCAAGTGGAGTTCATTTGCTTGCCCAAATTTTCATCAAACACCTTCTGTCACTTTTCAAAAATCACCATTTTGACCACTTGCACTATTCTCCTTGAGCTCAACTTTTTACCACATCTCCTCCTAGTCTTCTCCTATCTCCAGTAACTCTTCCCTGGCCTCAGCTCAATGATTGAGGGGTGAAACATCCCCATTTACCCTTCTGGACAGCAGCATTCTTCTCCTTTCTCACCACCCTCCTCGTTCCAGTGGCCCTCCATGGCATCCAATGCTTCCTCCCCTTTCTTTACTACTCCCTAGCACTGCTGGACACAAGTGGCCGCGCCCACTTTCCACTTTTTATGCCATGGCATGCCAAAGGCGTGCTCCAGAGCGTGCTACAGTGCTCCCACGCACTATAGCTGCTCTCTGCCCAAGCCACCCAACCACCTCGGGCCTCCCCCGCGTGCCTGTCGATGCGCCTCGGCGTCCAAGAACACTGCACGCTGTCGTCCCTCTCTCTCCCCCTCCCCGCGCCTCCGCGCTAGCGAACAGAGGCCGCCCGAGCGCGCCAATGGAGCGCCTCACACGCGCGGCACTCTGGCCCTTCCCCCGCTTCTTCTCTCCCCTCCTCTCGCCCTAGACCAACCCCACGAACACCCCAGACATGCCCACGCGCGCCCCCGTGGCCTCCAGCAACGGCTAGGAGCTCGCCGAGCGCCCTGTCCACGGTGCACCTCGCCCCCTCCTACTTAAGGCAGTCCCTGGCCTCCCTCTCTGCTCCATTTTCTCCCCCTCTCTCCCGAGCACCCCCTGGACCAACTCACATCTCTCCCCGTGCCCTCCATCCACCGCAATGGCCGGAGCTCCGCCGTCGGGCTCCGCCTAAATTCGGGCTATCCCGAGCCTCTCCTCTCTCCCTAGCCACTCCAGTACCCTCATACCACCACCTCGAGGCCCTCCATCAACGTCGTTCATCCCCGGGAACGCCACACGCTCGTGGCCAAAGATGGCCGACAGCCTCCTCCGCGGCCACCCAAGCCATCGCTGCTGCAGCCCTCCACGGCGTGCGTGCATCACATGGATGGGTGCGGCGTGGCCTCCTGAGTACGCCGGTGGGCGGAGCGTCGCCGGAGACGCTATGTAGCCCCGGCAATCGCCGGCGGGAGCCACTTCTCCCCGCGGCCGGAGCGCGCGGGAGGTTGAAGGCGACGGCCTGAGCGCTGGGGCCCGCGTGTCAGTGACCCAGCGTCTGGGGCCCGCCCGTTTAAGTGGAGACGGCTTCGGCCTGATCCGCTTCCCCGCGGCGAAGACGCCCTGCGCTAGTCCGCCTCCGACGTGGCCCCTACGCGCGTGCGGCCGAGCCGCTGGGCCGGCCCAGTGGCGCCTTCTGCTAAACCTCGCCGGTCAGCGCCGCCGCCTGCAGACCAGCCCATTTGGGTAAAACCCTTTTCCCCTTTTTCTTTTCTGTACAGTTTCTAAAATCCATAGAATATTCAAATGGACTCCAAATTTGATGATTCAAATTTCTAGTGACTCTATAAATCATGATCTACCTGGTGATGCAACATGCACATTTTTTCAGAGACCTTTCCTTCACAAATATTTATCAAATTCCATATTTCCATTTCTGTCATAAACTTTAGGAAATCACAGAAGGCTCAAAATTTATCCAAATGCCATGATCAAAATTCCTAGATGCTTCTAAGTTCATAACTTAGTTTATGAACATTTTTCTTAATACTTTCTATACCACATAAATTATTGAGCCATTTCTTCATATTTGTCAACTTTGCAAATTCATAGGAAATTCATTTGAACTCCAAATCCAGTGAAACCAATTCCTAGATGCTTCTAAAATCATCCTTTGTTAAATGGGTGCCTTTGCTCATTTTTCAAAAATATATTTCTGTACACTTCTTACAAGTCCATAAACCCCCTGATTCCATCATATTGAAATGTTCAGAGATGTCCATTGATCAAATCCTAAAGAAACCACTTTGGTCATCCCTCATATGACCAGAGGTATCCCAGAAAAGTCCAACTCATATTTTTAGAGAACTTTTATTTCCTGCCTTGTTGTGTTGCTTATTATGGTTGCTTTCAACGATAGTTGACGAAGTAGACGCAATGCTCGGAGTTGGACCAGAGATATTTGAAGACCTCGAAGACTTTGTTAAACAGGCAAGCAGCCCTTCGACCATGTCCATGAAACCCTTTTTATGCATGACATATAACTCTTTATTATTGTTGCATCGGAATCATGAGGAGATGGTTGACCACGTTGGTTGGTTGCCTCTGTTACTTCGTCATTGATACTTGCATTGTGCATAACCCTACCTTCTTATGAGGGTTATGCCGGTGGGAGTAGATAGGATGCTAAAGTAGTTGCTACGCAAAGTGGGTCAGGGCTATGCATGGAAAGAAACCAAGTGTGGTTTGACATACTTGCAAGTAGCCCAGTGGGTGCCACAAATGCCCCTAGGAGATGATGATAAACTAGGTCACTACTTGGTGGAGAGGTAGTGTACCGAGGCTTGATGAAAGTGTTGTTTATAGAAACGGATTAGATTTAAGATTTGATGACTGTCCCAACCTTACATGCGCAACCACTCTACCCTTATATGGGAAAGGGCATTATTGAGTACCTAGACCGATACTGGCTTGGAGCCTGCATTACTAGTGATGGGAGAGTTGTTGGTGCGCTCTCTCGGGACGGGGTCGTGCCAGGTAGGGCGGCCATGACCATCTTTATGGGGCACCGGACACACCGTTGGTACCCCGTGCCAGTGGTATGTGATGAATATGGGAGCAAGGCTCCACGAAAATGTTATGTGAAATGTTGGGCACGAGGGTTACTGCCAATCGAGTGGACTCCATGTTAGTGTCGTCTAGGGAAAGGTAGTGATCGGGTGCTTACCCCGGGTACTTGAGGTATCGTGGGTCGTGGATGACACGGAAGTTCCCCGGATCTTGTGGGTACAGTGTGCAACCTCTGCAGAGTGTAAAACTATTCGAATAGCCGTGTCCACCGTCAAGGACAGTTGGGCGGTGCTGCTTAGACTATGTCCATATGTTTCTGACAAACAACACCGTTTGGTGATATTGATGATGTGACTCGTGAGGAAGTCACGATGAGCTTGAGCATGAGTTGTTCATAACTCTTTCTCGATGTTGATGTCGTAACCTCCTCGATGCTTGTTGCGAGCGCATTCACATCCTTGATAAATGTTGATCATACTTACATGAGAAAAACTAGCTTTCATAACAATGCCAATTAAGCAATAGAGCTTTGCATAATTATTTTGTTATCACTCTTGGGTTGCTTAGTAGTACATTCAAAGTACTCATTGGCTTGCCACTGGTTATTTTATTGGCGTGCATGAAAGAACAGGATATGACGAAGAATACTTGGTGGCGAACATGCGAGCTAGGGCGCTTCGGTCGAGAATGCTCAGAGGGTTAAGGCAGATGGCATGGGTCCAAGTTATCGACGAAGATTTCGCTGCTGACGTTATACTCAAGACTCGACCATAATGGTCCTACTTGTGTAATACGGTATGTATGGATGTAAGACTCTTGTTATTCAGCTTCTGTGTGTTCAGTGAGCATTGATCTCTGGGATCACTGTACACGTGCATTCGGTGATCACGACTTATGAGTCGGGGTCCCCACAATTTGTTAGAAGCAACTCCACTACGACCCCATCCAACACTCTAGCTCTGTCTCTCTCCCAACCTTATTCCTCTCCTACACATATGCATGGATGCCGATCGATCTCCCTTAATACATGAGGTAGATCGATCTCCTTAATACATGAGGTAGGCCTCTCTCTTCCTCCACACATATACCAGCCATTGTACCTCTCCCCCACCACACAACAATAGTCGAGCGTTGTAGGTAGGTATCCATGCCACAGAGACAAACTGCACATGTCCCCTCTCACGTTCCAGTAGGCCAGCCACTCTATATCTTTGACGTGGGCACACACAAATTCGATGGCACTCTTTATCGATCGCGCGCACACACACACACACACACACATCATCCCTCTCTTCGATTTTATGGACACCTCAAGCCGATGATACCTCCACTCTCTTCTCGTGGATCGCCCCCTCTCTATATATGATATATCCAGGAGACTATTTCACACACATTACATATGTTACATTTTTTGATTGACCCCCCCAAAAAAAACTCTCACGAACCCACACACTATATCTCACTAGGTTTGTATCTCTCTCACACAATCCCATGTAGCTGGTGTACGTATACATGAAGAGAATAGGTGCACCGTGCACGTACTCACGCTTCGTGCCCAGCCACACCTGCGCGGGTACACGGCGGAGCTCATTTCTTTATGAAATGGCAGCCCACGTGCTAATTTGAACGCGTGTAGCGGTTATTTACCTAGGGAGGCCGTGTACCACGCGTGCACGAAACAAAGTTCGACTTGATGCGTTGGCGCGCTATTTTTAAATAAAGTTATAGCGCTCAATGGCACGTACATAGAATATAAAATGATTTTATGGAGAAAAAGGTAGTCCGCTCCACTATATACAATGGAGGCTGCCTGCCTGGTTTGTCTCTCTTCAGAGTATCTCACACAAGGCTGCGGTGGCCTCTCTCTCTCTCTCTCTCTCTCACCGTTGGTCACTGATCCGGCCGCATCCCGTCCGCCGACGGAAAGGGAGGAAGTGCATCGTTTCTTCATTCGACGGCGCCGAGGCAACGTCCCAATCTGCGATACACGCCGTTCTCTCTGACCAACCTCTGGCGTGGTAGGGCCTACGCCACCTATTCGCTGCCGCGGTATGGGCAGATTCGGCCCGTTGCCGCTCACCTAGTTACATCCCGACGACCTCCAGGTATCCCCTCCGGCCTTGCTCCACTGCCCGTCCTCCCACGTCGCTGCATGTGGATCTTCCATAGTTCTTTGCCCAAAACGTAGCTCGTCCGGTGTACTTTCCATATTGCAATCTCGTCCTCACACCGTTTTAGACAAATACAACCGTGTTGTTATCTTCCCTTAGACAAGGAATATGCTTCTTTTTTGTCGTCGCATGTGTCATCAACTGTTATTGGCCAGTAATTGTTTCCTTTCTACCTCTTTTCTGCAAACAGGGGTATCCATTTCACCTCGGTGCTATTGCGACCTTTAGGTGAACTGCACAAATCACTTTTTTCTTAAGAGTGTTTTGTGCAGTTGTACTAAAATGTCACACGGGCAACGTCTCTACATTTCAGTGCGATTGCACAAAGGGAGATTGGTTTTTCTCTATCGTCCTCATCCAACTCCGAGCCTAATCTTCTCCAACTAGTTAGTCTTAAGAGAGACTGCAAAGGTGAACGGCTTCTATTTGTGTGTTTATTGTTTCATCAGCAGTCCTCTATTATCATAATCACACTTAATATCTTTGGAACAGGGATGCTCAGCTCTATTTTAGTGGAACTGCACAAAATGATCAGAATGTTGCATGCTCCAGACAGCTACTTTTTTCCCAACATGCCTTGTTGATTTAGATAGAGCTGGGGGACGTTGCTGCCAATGAGAGCATGGATCAATTTTAATTTAACACCTTCTCACAACTTTGTCTTCAGTTGTGATGTAAATATTAGCTCTGATCTGCTAATAATTGAAATGCATTAGCATGGAAGTTAGTTTTTTATTGTTTTCGAAAGAGCATCGATGGCAAGACACAAGAAACAAAAGCTGAAAGCTCACACCATTGTACAATTTCATGCTGGAAAATTATTTGTATAGTACGTCAATTACATAAACAAATGCTGGAAGCTTGATATCGTTGTCAGAAGCCTCTTCAACATCCGGGTCCATGTGCCATGCACAAAATTATACTCATTCGTTCCTAAATATTTGTATTTTTACAAATTTCAAATGGGCATATTTTAGAGTGTAGATTCACTCATTTTGCTTTGTATGTGTACCCCCTCCGTTCCTAAACACCCTATTTGTCTTTCTAGAGATTTCAACAAGTGACTACATAGGGAGCAAAATGAGTGAATCTACACTCAAACATATGTCTATATACATCCGTATGTAGTAGTCCATTTGAATCTCTAAAAAGACAAATATTTGAGTAGTCACTCGTTGAAATCTCTTGAAAGACAAATACTCCGGAGTATATTTAAGAACCGAGGGGTAGTGCACAACCGCATGGGAGACTCATCCCAGTCGTTGTGCCACATTAATAGTGAGTAATGAGCAGTCAAATCATAATACCCAGCTTTCCCACTGTAAGTTGCTCGGAAGAAGCAACCATCAATACACTCTTCTTTGGATCCTCTCATACTACTCCATCCATCTTTGTTTATAGAGCGCGCTTCAGAAAAAAGAAAAAAAAATCTATGGGACCTAGGCGACTAGCGACTGACCTGAAAAATAGCATTGGTAGTTATAGCACGACGTCGATTACTAGAGGAAACTAGAAGAATGCCTGAAAGTGCAACTAATCCCCGGGTGGTTTTGGTAATCAATAACAACATATATATCATTGAACTAATAGTTACTTGAGAATCATTTCAGAAAGTTCGATGATATGGGTATGGCAAGGCCGAAGAAGTGGACCCCTCAAAATGCTAAGGCAAGCATTGGCAAAACTCAAGACTCCATTTTGGTTTAGTGATCCAAGATCACATTGAGTCCATAGGAAAGCCAATACTATTAAAGGGGATGAGGTTATGATGATGATCTGGTTGCTCAAGTGCTTAGTGATACATCTCCTAAACTATCAACAACTTTCACCGCCATATACACTCATAAGTAATCTCGGTCCCACTGATTTTCCAAACTCAGTCACACCGAGATGAACCACCTCAGCCATAAAGCCAAACCCTAGAAAACTCGGATTTTCCGATTCAGAACTCTGTCTCACCGAAACTTGAGCTGCCAAGCTTCTGTAACCTTCTGTCATCAAATCGGTGTCACCGAGATGATGAAGTCGGTCCCACCGAAATTGGCAAGCTCCTGTCTTTGCACGAATCGGACTAACCGAGATTGTATTTTCGGTCCCACCGAAAATCCCAACGTTCACATTATTTGAACTTTCGGTCTCACCGAGTTGTCAACTTCGGTCCCACCGAGATTGCTCAAATGTGCGTAACGGTTGGATTTTGTGTGGAGGCTATAAATACCCTCCACCCCTCTTCATTCGTGGAGAGAGCCATCGAAAGAACTACCACTCCTACCTTACATTTACGAGAAGAGAACTACCTACCCTTGTGTTGAGATCAAGTTGCTCCACTCCCACCATATGAAGCTTGATCTCTAGCCTTCCCAAGTTGCTTTCCACTCAATCCTTTCTTCCACCACAGCCAAATCGGTGAGGAGAGTTGAGTGTTGGGGAGATTATCATTTGAAGCACAAGAGCAAGGAGTTCATCATCATCAACACCATCTATTACCTTTTGGAGGTGGTGCCTCCTAGATTGGTTAGGTGTTGCTTGGGAGCCTCCGTCGAGATGTGGAGTTGAACCAAGAAGTTTGTAAGGGCAAGGAGATCGCCTACTTGTGAAGATCTACCCCGAGTAAGGCTAGCCCTCCGTGGGCGTAGGCCATGATGGAATAGACAAGGTTGCTTCTTCGTGGACCCTTCGTGGGTGGAGCCCTCTGTGGACTCTCGCAGCCGTTACCCTCCGTGGGTTGAAGTCTCCATCAACGTGGAAGTATGATAGCACCACCTATCGGAACCACGAGAAAAATCACCGCGTCTCCAAAATTGCGTTTGCTCTTCTCCACCTCTCTTTACTACATGTGCAATTTACTTTCCGCTGCCTATACTCTAGAATTGCATGTGTAGGGTGATGCTTGACTTGATCATAATTGTGAATCTGCCAAAAACTATTCTTTGTCAAAAGGCAGAATTTTTATATTGTCAAGTAGTCTAATCACCCCCCCTCTAGACATACTTTCAATCCTACAAGTGGTATCAGAGCTTTGGTCTCCATTGTATTGGTTTCCATTGCATTGGACTCCATAAGCTTGGTTTCACAACCTAGGAGAGTATGGCGTCTAGTGAGGGTAATTTTCAGAGAGGTCCTTACTTTGATGGTACAAATTTTGCTAGTTGGAAGCATAAAATGAAAATGCATATTCTTGGCCATAACCCAGCCGCATGGGGCATTATTTGTGTTGGTATGCAAGGTGAATTCTTGAGGAAGGAAAAGTTCGGATCGCGGCTTCTAGCGGAAGAATTGCGGATGTTGCAAAACAATGCTCAAGCTTGTGACATTCTCTTCAATGCTTTGTGTCCCGAGGAGTTCAACAAAATCAGCCGTCTTGAGAATGCAAAAGAGATTTGGGATACTTTGGTTGAAATGCACGAAGGTACCGAGTCCGTGAAGGAATCAAAGCTAGATGTTCTTCAAGGTCAACTTGACAAGTTCAAGATGAAGGAAGGTGAAGGAGTCGCTGAAATGTACTCTAGGCTTGCTCTCATCACAAATGAGATTGCCGGCTTAGGAAGCAAAGAAATGACCGACCGATTCATCATCAAGAAGATTCTCAGAGCTTTGGATGGAAAGTATGACACCGTGTGCACTTTGATCCAAATGATGCCAAACTACAAGAATCTCAAGCCAACCGAAGTCATTGGAAGAATTGTTGCTCATGAGATGACACTCAAGGATAAGGAAGAGCTTCACAACAAGTCAAGTGGTGCTTACAAAGCTACAAGTGATGCTCCCACAACCTCAAGTGACAAGCTAGTTTCCAATGAAGAGATAAGCCTAATGGTGAAGAACTTCAACAAATTCTACAAGAGTAGAGGCAAAGAGAGAAGCTCAAAGTCAAGATCATATGATGAAAAGAGATCTTCTAGTCGTGATCGAAACTGCTACAATTGTGGAAGACCCGGACACTACTCAAATGAGTGTTCGGCTCCCCACAAGAGAAGAGAAGAATCTCCAAGAAGAAGAAGCTCAAGAGACGAG
Organism: Aegilops speltoides; assembly: GCA_021437245.1. NCBI lineage: Eukaryota > Viridiplantae > Streptophyta > Magnoliopsida > Poales > Poaceae > Aegilops > Aegilops speltoides. The sequence goes on from CM038142.1 coordinate 179,685,401, forward strand.
TCACCTCGGAACGAGAGAAGGAGTAGAGATGATCGTTATGAACGAAGACCCTCTCGGAGAAGCAAGGATTCGGAGAGGAAAGACAAGTCATCAAGGAGCTAACACAAGAAGAAAACATCAAGCTCATGTAGGTGAATGGGTCTCCGGCTCCGACTCCGACAATCAATCCGAAAGAAGCTATCACTCCAACTCCGACTATAGTCAAGATGAAGGTGTTGCCGGTCTTGCTCTCGTATCCTCCAACTCCAACTCCAACTCCTACGAATTATTTGATTCACCAAATGAGGGAATTGGAAGATGCTTCATGGCTAAAGGCCCCAAGGTATCACACCCTGAATTCATTGACTTCACTAGTGATAAGGATGACTTGCTTGGTGAAGATGAGCTCTTGCTTGATAAATCTAGTGAGCCTAGTAATGATGAACATGCTAGTAGTCTTTATAGTCGAGAAGAGTCGAATGACAATGCTATGAAGGAGATTGAGCATCTAACTAAAGAACTAAACACTCTTAAGTTAGCTCATGAAACAACTCAAGAAGATCATAGAGAGCTCCTAAGATCTCATGAGAAGCTACGCTTCGAGAAGCTCACTCTAGAGCAAGAACATGAGTTTCTAAAAGCAATCAATGACGATCTTCGAAAGAAGAGTTCTTCATATCTTGCCAAACGACTTCTCTTGTCTAATTTCTTGCCACCCATTAAAACTAAGCATGACAAGCATAAGAAAAACTCTTCATCTAGTAGTAACAATAACCATGCAAAATCCAATATTGTTGCTTCTAGTAGTTCTCTTGATTCCACTAACAATGTTTCGAGCCAAGTTACACTTGAGCAAGAAAATAGTTTATTGAAAGGGATTATAGAGAAAGGTGTCTACAAGAGCCTTGCCGGAAGCAAGAACTTTGAGGAAATTGTTCGCAAGCAAGGAAGGCACCGGAAGAATCAAGGAATTGGTTTTGAGCGAAAGTTCAATGCCGAGGGTGTTGAATGGGAAGAAGGTCAATATCCTACTCCACAGTTTGTTCCTCAAAAGGAGAAGTATGATCCTACTTCTTCCAATGTGGAACAAGCTCAAGATGACCTTCCACCACAAGACCACAAGCTAAAAGGCAAGGACAAGCTTCAAGAGGAAATTGATGCATTTGTTGAAGCACCTCAAGCCATGGTCAAGTGGGTTCCCAAGGAAACGTCAAGTTCTACTTCGTCAAGCTCAACTACAACCCCAAGGATTCCCATCAAGATGATGTGGATCCCGAAGAAGAAGAACTAGAAAGTTCTTGAGGGTGACTCCACCAACATACTTCACTCACATTCATTTTGGCAAAAGCTTGTGCAATCAACTTCCACATCGTGCACTAGTTCATGGAGTCACAAACCCTCTTGTTGGTAAGTCAAGGGACAAGGTAATCATTGCTTTCATGGACATCATCTGTCGTGAACTTCAATCTATGTCCATGGATATCCTTGTTTGTTCCTTGTGGGACTAACCCATGTAGGTATTGAAAGTGCCCGAATCCAAAGGATTGCTCCCAACTCTTGATGATCTTCATCAACATTGAGCATCCACATCTTCAACATCTACATGAAGTCTTCTCGTCAACCCAAGGTTAGTTTGACCCTTTAAAGGGGTTCTCACATCTAGGGGAGCTTTGCTCTAAAAATTGAGCTAAAGCATCTTCAAATGATGTGAACACATCAATGCTTTATGTAAAAGTGGTAACCCCACTTGTGCTTAAACGATGAGTATGACCTATGATCAAATGTTCTCATTTGGCTCCTAAGTCAATATACTCATATAAAGATGACCTAGTCATCAACAAATTGTGTGATAGTAGCTAGAGTTTTGATTGTGCATGTTTGACACATATTTCATTTGCTATCTTATTGTGTGAGCATGTTGGATGCATGATTTTATCCATTCGAGGACATCCATTTGTTGTTTTGGTCGTTTTGATTTTTCTGACCAAATGGATGGACAAGAATGCCTAAGTACCTCCCCTAGCTATCTATGCTTTCTTGTATCAAATTCTATTCATGCTTACATCACAAATTTTGAACAAGTCATTTTCGGACCCTCCGAGTGAGGAGCACTCGGAGCCACCGATCCGTCAAAGGCTAACTTCCAAAACCTTCTAATTGATTTCGGTCAGACCAACTCTCAAACTCGGTCGAACCGAAAGCATTTAGACTGATCTAGGTTTTCACCTCGGTGAAACCGAGTTGTGATTTTCGGCGTGACCGAAGTGCATAACTGCCCAGCAGTTATCCATCTCGGTGCCACCGAGTTTTACAACTCGGTCCCACCGACAGCAAAGGGGTATATATACTCCGAGGGCCGCGCGCGTTGATTTCTCCTTCAAACGCTTCGCCCCCACAACCCTTGCTGCCGTCGCCTTGGTCTCCGGATCGTCGCCGTCGTCGCCTGTGAGCCCTCGCCGCAGGTCTCCGTCGCCGTCAACGTACATCTTCTCCGCGCCGTTGCCGCCGTAGAGAAACTCCACCAAGTTAGGGTGAGTTTTGATCCCACTCGTGCTCCCATCTCCTATTCAATGCACGTTTGGTTTGCCTAGAATCTTGCCACGATTGAAATCTTCCTGTACACCAGATTAGTTCGTTTGGACTAGATTCGAGTAAAAGTTTTAGGGTTAGGTTTCCGCCGAACACATCTCGGTGAGACCGATTTTATAGTTTCGGTATGACCGATTTGGCCTATGGCCATTGCACTGCACCCTTCGGTCCAACCGAGTTGTGCAAATCGGTGTGACCGAAATGACGATTCTGTGAAACCCTAGTGTTTTCGGCAGGACCGAAACCCACTTCGTCCAACCGAAAGTGGTGAAAGCTTCTGTTTAAACACTTGGATTCACGAATTTTAAACTTGGTCGACCGAAAAGTCTTTCGTGAAAACCTAATACTAGAATTTGAACTCAATTTTTTGCAAAAACTTGCAGTTTGTGATGACTCTTCTACTCTGCCTACACCTTATCTATTGACGGGTTGTCGGCCATGTCGATGCCGTGTGGTCGTAACAGGTCGAGACACCCATTGCGAGATATTCGAGGCAGGCACTAGTCCTGATCCTAGCAGCTCATCAGATGATGGTGAGAGGAGTACACCAAGTGGCTTACCTCCTGCAGCCACCAGAGCCAGAAAGAAGAGGAACTCAGATGATGAAGACTCAGATTTTGTCGTTGAGGAAGAGGTCACCTCAAAGCCTAAGAGGAAGGTTGTTGCCAAAGAGCCACAAGGTCAGCAAACTAAGAAGGGCACCAGCAAAGTCAAGCAATCAACTGTTGCCAAGAAGCTGAATTTGGGAGAGGCAGCTGCAAGCAAAGTGAAGAAAACTTCCAAGAGAAAGAGGTTAGTGCATGATGATGCAGCAGTAGAGGATGAGGATGAGGAAGCACCCCAGCCTCCTCAGAAGCCTAAGCTCATGGGTGATGCCATCAAGGATGGAGCCACTTCAAAGCCCAAGCAATCTGCTCCAGCTAAGGCAGCTCCAGCAAAGCCTGCTGCCAAGCCAAAGAAGACCGTCAGGAACATTCCAGCGTCTGAAAAGAACAAGGATGCTGCGCCACCAGCTGTGTCAGATGATGAAGGACCAGTTTTGCTGAAACTTCGTCAGAAACTACCACTACATAATGATGCTCATCCTCAAGCTGAGGATATGAAGGCAAGGAAAGATAGAGGTCTCAGGCTATGGAGACAGACTGACCCATATGCCATGAGGAGAAGAACTGCTGTAGATCCCAGATTTCACACCAGAGAGCAGCAGGACTTCTATGAGACCGTCTTGATGGACAAGAAGCCCATAGTCGCAGACACGGATCGTTATTTGGAAGTACATTGGCAGCGAAGAACACAGAGATTTCTTTCCACATGTGCATGAAAGTTTCACTGCATGTGGTGTTGCAGACTTTGTAGGTCAGAAGTTGACAAATTGGAACGATGAGATGATAATGCAATTCTATGCCACAGCTCATTTCTACCCTGATGGGAAGATTACATGGATGACTGAAGGTCAAAGAATTTCTTCTTCTGTTGAAGAATGGGCAGAGCTTCTGAATGCTCCAGTGCAACGAGATGATGATATTGATGTATATGGTATTCCAAAGAAGAATCATGAATCCATGAAGAACATGTACAAAGAGGTTCCAGCAAAGGATTTGGGAATCTGGAAGCTCGGCTCAGTTTACTATCTCCCGGCAGGTCTACCTACCACTAATACTATTTTGAGGCACACCTTGATGCCCAAGTCTGGAGATCATCGCATGGTCAGAGGATACTCTATCAACATGCTGCACATACTTGATGAGAAAGCACCTTTCAAGGTGATGGACTTGATGGTTGAGACCATTAAGAGGACTGCGGTGACGAGAAAAGGTCATGTGGATTTGCCCATGATTCAGATGCTTATCAATGCCAAGTTTGCACGGGCACATTCTTGTTGGATAGAGAACATTTACCACTACAGCGAGCATGAGGACAATGTTGTTGTGATGGATGAGGAGGATCCAACATCGAGTTGAAGGTCAAGCCAAGATCGAAGCTGCCAAGAAAGCCAAAGTCGACAAGGAAAAAGCAGCAGCTAAACCAAAGAGTTTGGAGAGCAGATTCTTGAAGCTACCCAAAGGATTGAACAACGCTGGCCAGCATTATGCAGTCTCGGAGAGCCTAGAGAGGATTGTTGAGGACAAGATCCACGCTCTGGATGTGAAGTCGATCGATGTGCAAGTGACTATCAACAAGCTTGAGGCGGACATTGAGGAAGCAAAGCGGAGAAGGAAGAGCTTATCGTGAGATGCAGGATGACTTAGTCCAGATGTTTATCAACAGATCTGCTCCGGTTCCCACAGGACCCGATCAGCTGCTATTCCGATGGATCGACACGGGACTACACTTCAAAGACCTCCACAGTTCCATCGGTTACTACAGCTCCGGCTCCGGTGACCACTCCTCCAAAGCCAGACATCGGTGTGAAGTCTTCGCCGATCTTGTCATATCCACTCCGACATCAACCCAGACGGGAGCCGCCAGCAGAGTCCCCAGTGACGCTTAGCTCTATGCTTTTTGAACTTTTTGGTAACTTGTTGCCAAAGGGGGAGAAATTGTATAGATCATAGGACTTCGAGAGAGAGAGTGCCGTTGTCTTTGCGCTTTTGCTCTTTCGTTCTTTTGCGGTTTCTTTGAGATACTTTTGCTTTTCGAGACATTCAGTGTGTTTGATACTACGTTTGATTCTACCTTAATGAGTGCTTGGTCGTACTATGCTTTAATGTGTGCTTAATGCTTATCATATGCTATTCCTATCTTGTATGACCATTTACTCATGTCTTGGTGATTGGGTGCATGCTGTTCATTCTTATCATTTTGTGTGCTCCACCAAGATGTATGTGACATGGAAGAGTGACCCATGATCCTAATCGATTGTGCATTTGCATTAAAACGCAAATCTTAAATAATGCACAAATTTAGGGGGAGCTCTTGCTTATCACATACTTCTCAAAGCGACGATATTATTCATTGATTATATCCTTTGTCGAAGCTTTGATCTATATGTTGTCATCAATTACCAAAAAGGGGGAGATTGAAAGTGCAACTAATCCCCGGGTGGTTTTGGTAATCAATAACAACATATATATCATTGAACTGATAGTTACTTGAGAATCATTTCAGAAAGTTCATTGATATGGGTATGGCAAGGATGAAGAAGTGGACCCCTCAAAATGCTAAGGCAAGCATTGGCAAAACTCAAGACTCCATTTTTGGTTTAGTGATCCAAGATCACATTGAGTCCATAGGAAAGCCAATACTATTAAAAGGGGATGAGGTTATGATGATGATCTGGTTGCTCAAGTGCTTAGTGATACATCTCCTAAACTATCAGCAACTTTCACTGCCATATACACTCATAAGTAATCTCGGTCCCACCGATTTTCCAAACTCAGTCACACCGAGATGAACCACCTCAGCCATAAAGCCAAACCCTAGAAAACTCGGATTTTCCGATTCAGAACTCGGTCTCACCGAAACTTGAGCTGCCAAGCTTCTGTAACCTTCTGTCATCAAATCGGTGTCACCGAGATGATGAAGTTGGTCCCACCGAAATTGGCAAGCTCCTGTCTTTGCACGAATCGGACTAACCGAGATTGTATTTTCGGTCCCACCGAAAATCCCAACGTTCACATTATTTGAACTTTCGGTCTCACCGAGTTGTCAACTTCGGTCCCACCGAGATTGCTCAAATGTGTGTAACGGTTAGATTTTGTGTGGAGGCTATAAATACCCTCCACCCCTCTTCATTCGTGGAGAGAGCCATCGAAAGAACTACCACTCCTACCTTACATTTCGAGAAGAGAACTACCTACCCTTGTGTTGAGATCAAGTTGCTCCACTCCCACCATATGAAGCTTGATCTCTAGCCTTCCCAAGTTGCTTTCCACTCAATCCTTTCTTCCACCACAGCCAAATCAGTGAGGAGAGTTGAGTGTTGGGGAGATTATCATTTGAAGCACAAGAGCAAGGAGTTCATCATCATCAACACCATCTATTACCTTTTGGAGGGTGGTGCCTCCTAGATTGGTTAGGTGTCGCTTGGGAGCCTCCGTCGAGATGTGGAGTTGAACCAAGAAGTTTGTAAGGGCAAGGAGATCGCCTACTTCGTGAAGATCTACCCCGAGTAAGGCTAGCCCTCCGTGGGCGTAGGCCATGATGGAATAGACAAGGTTGCTTCTTCGTGGAACCTTCGTGGGTGGAGCCCTCCGTGGACTCTCGCAGCCGTTACCCTCCATGGGTTGAAGTCTCCATCAACGTGGAAGTACGATAGCACCACCTATCGGAACCACGAGAAAAATCACCGCGTCTCCAAAATTGCGTTTGCTCTTCTCCACCTCTCTTTACTACATGTGCAATTTACTTTCCGCTGCCTATACTCTAGAATTGCATGTGTAGGGTGATGCTTGACTTGATCATAATTGTGAATCTGCCAAAAACTGTTCTCTGTCAAAAGGCAGAATTTTTATATTGTCAAGTAGTCTAATCACCCCCCTCTAGACATACTTTCGATCCTACAATGCCCGTGCGTTGCAACGGGGCCACATTAACTTTAAGAGTTCAATATTACGACATTGGCGACCTTTTTTACCATCAAATCCTCACACACACACTCTCTCCCCCTCCGTCTTCCTCTCTCTCTCCCTCTCTCTCTCTAACACACACACACACATAGCCTATTCTTCCTCACTCTCTCTCCCTCTCCCAATCAAGTCGTTAGCTACAGTGACCTTCCCCTAATGATGCCATGTCATCAGGCTTGCTAAGCCAAATTGCCACTTGATAAAAATCAAAGCCCAATTCAAATTTAAAATAAAGTTAAATAAATTATTTCGTCAAACAGTAAAACTAAAATATTCACCATATTCTATAAATTCCACTGATATTTGACATGTTGAGCCCAACATTATTTGACCCAAAAATTAAATCTTGTCAAATTAATAAGAAGTCCAACAGTAGTTAAAATAACCAATTAAATATAAATCTAATTTTATGTATTTACTTTTGGCCCCAAACTTTTTGTGCCACCTAAAAATATTGTGCTCGAATTGTGTGCATAGTTTCACAATTAACAAAATCCATTTAGTTGATATAAGAATAAATAGAAAATGGTGTTAAAAAGGAGAAACGGATTAGAACACATTAAAAACCAAAAGGACAATGAAAAAGGGGATTACCCTACCCCCCGGGCCTTGCCACTGAACCGGCCCAGTGGTCCAGTCCCCGCACGGTCGTCTTCTCCTGTTCCCCAAGCCCGTCGCTACAGAGCCGGGCTCCAGCCCGACCATCTCGCCGGCATCGAAGGGGAATGGATAAGGGTAACGCCCTGCCTCCCCTGCCCCCATGGCCTCACTCCACGACGCCCCCTCCCAGATCCACTTCTCCTCCTCGCTCGCTCGATCCCGGTGATCTGGACGAAGTTAGATGCCACGGCCACCATGACCGACCCCGTCCACACGGCCACTACCCTCCCTGCTGGCTAGGAGCTTGTCGAGGAGCTCCGAATGCCTCCGCTACTTCGTCTGTGCCAACGAGATCAAGTCCAGCACCCCATATCGACGTCGTTGCGGTCTTCCTCAACCTTCGGCCATCGGGACATTTCCGTTTGATCCGCGCCGCCCCGAGCTTCCATGTCTTCCCCTAGGGTGCCATTGACACCGCCATGATCTCCTCTTGCCTTTCCCCAGTTTCCCCTCTCGTTTGCTCTTGTTAGGTATTTCGCCGTGGCCAAGAACCGCTGTCCGCCATGGCCATTGCAGGGGTAGCCACTGAGCTCCTCGGATTGACCCCGTGGCACATGCCCGCTCCTATGCGCGCCCATGCCCGAGCCTTCAGCTCTTCTTCCGCGCCCGCGAGGCCACTCCCTCTCTGACTCTTCATGCCCACGCACGTGTGACACCGCGTCCGTCGCGCCCGCTGTTGCCATCACGCTCGCCATAGCCACCGCACCACTATGCCCCACGCGACGCACACCTTGGCCATGCATCACACTCTCGCTGGCTGCGCTCACCCCGTCTGCTGCCGCCTATCCCTTCGCTCGCCCCGCTGTCGCGCCCCTGCCTCGCGCCGCCTCCTGTCGTGGCCATCTTCTGCCGGTGTAGGACCTTGAGAAGAGGTGTCTAGAGGGGGTGATTAGACACTAAGTACCAAAGTTGCAGTTTTTAAGTTTTCTTAAGTTTAAGTGGAGATTAGGCACACGTTTAACATTCACAATACATATCAAGCAAGCATGCAAAGAGTATATGAGCAGCGGAAAGTAAAGCATGCAATTTGCAAGAAAGTAAAGGGAAGGGTTTGGAGGATTCAAACGCAATTGGAGACACGGATGTTTTTGGCGTGGTTCCGATAGGTGGTGCTATCGTACATCCACGTTGATGGAGACTTCAACCCTCGAAGGGTAATGGTTGCGTGAGTCCACGGAGGGCTCCACCCACGAAGGGTCCACAAAGAAGCAACCTTGTCTATCCCACCATGGCCGTCGCCCACGAAGGACTTGCCTCACTAGCGGTAGATCTTCACGAAGTAGGCGATCTCCTTGCCCTTACAAACTCCTTGGTTCAACTCCACAATCTTGTCGGAGGCTCCCAAGTGACACCTAGCCAATCTAGGAGACACCACTCTCCAAGAAGTAACAAATGGTGCGTTGATGATGAACTCCTTGCTCTTGTGCTTCAAATGATAGTCTCCCCAACACTCAATTCTCTCTCATAGGATTTGGATCTGGTGGAAAGAAGATTTGAGTGGAAAGTAACTTGGGGAAGGCTAGAGATCAAGATTCATATGGTAGGAATGGAATATCTTGGCCTCAACACATGAGCAGGTAGTTCTCTCTCAGAAAATGTATGCTGGAAGTGTAGGTTTGTTCTGATGGCTCTCTCCACGAATGAAGAGGAGGTGGAGGGGTATATATAGCCTCCACACAAAATCTAACCGTTACACACAATCTACCAAACTCGGTGGGACCGAATCGTTAAACTCGGTCAGACCGATTTAGCAAATAATGTGACCGTTAGGGTTTTCGGTGGGACCGAAATGCAACTCGATGAGACCGATATGGTTAGGGTTAGGGCATAACGTAATCTCGGTAAGACCGATTACACAAACTTGGTGAGACCGATTTTGGTAATAAGCTTTCCAGAGAGTTGGTCAGGCAAACTCGGTTTGACCGATTACACAAACTCGGTGAGACCGATTTTGGTAATGGACATACACAGAGAGATTACAATCCCATCTCGGTGAGACCGAGATCCCTATCGGTAAGACCGATTTGCTTAGGGTTTGTGGCAGTGGTTATGACTTTTGGAATCGGTGGCGCCGGATAGGAAGAATTGGTGTGACCGATTTTTGGCTTTACGTTTTGGTCATTTGTGTGGGAGTGGGAAAGTAGTTGAGGGTTTAGGAGCATATCACTAAGCACATGAAGCAAGAGGCTCATTAAGCAACACCTCATCCCTCCTTGATAGTATTGGCTTTTCCTATAGACTCAATGTGATCTTGGACCACTAAAATATGAAATGAAGACTCTTGAGCTTGAAGCTTGAGCCAATCCTTTGTCCTTATCATCTTGAAGGAGTTCCCACATCCTTTAGTCCATGCCACTCCATTGTTGAACTTATCTGAAACATGCTAGATAAAAGTGTTAGTCCAACAAGGGATATGTTGACATTAATTACCAAAACCACCTAGGGAGCACTTGTGCTTTCAATCTCCCCCTTTTTGGTAATTGATGACAACATACATCAAAGCTTTAGATAAAGATATAAAGAATAGCAAGTAAAGCTTTGGAAAGACATGTAACAAACATAGGATCCCCCTACATGTATGCAATCATGTGAATATGGAATATAGAGGCATGTGAGAGCATAACCATGATAGAGCAGGCAATGTGTTCCATGTATCTTGGTCATATGCATCAGAGCAAAGAATATTAAGGAAAATACCTTCATGTTCATGAGTCCTTCTCGCAAACAGTATGTACATCAGCAAGAATTCCTCATACCCATGATTGTGATGCATATACTTACCTTGTAGTCTTGAGTTGGCTTGGGATGAAATGAACCTGCGTGAAAAAGGTTAGATAACACAGATACATCTACTAGCCAGAGCAAACAGAAGAAACCACAAGAATACCAAGACTGGGATGACATGTAGAGAGTGAGTACTAAGTACCACATTGGATTAGCCATGTCCCCAAGAGTAAAGATATGCAATGAATTTAAATGATTTCTTTCCCTTAGATATCTTTCTCCCCGTGAATCTAGCAAGGGATACTGGGAGAAGATAGGGAATAGAAAATCAGAGCTGAAAAATCAGAGCTGAAAGATATGAATGATGATCAGAGCTGATGTATGCTAATGCAAATAAGCACAACAGATCATATGAACATGTCTCTCCCCTCAAGAAGACATGTGAGCATCTCTCCTCTTGAACACCAAGCATCTGGGATCCTTGAGAAGTACTTTCAGTATTCTCTGCCCCTGGAGATCTCCCGCTAGAAGATCTCTCTCCCCCTAGAAGATCTCTCTCCCCCTTAAGGATCTCTTTCTAAATGATAAGCTTTGATGTTCTCTCTCTCCCCCTTTGACATCAATTTCCAAGAAGGGTTTTCTGGAATCCGTCGAATGGGTTTGGTCCTTGAGACACAGCACAAAGCAATGATAAAAATGTGATGTTTGTAGCGGACAAGATTCATTGAGTGGAGCTGGATAAGTAGAAACATAGAATATGTGGCAAACTGTTTTCCTGATGTGAAATTGGTGGCACCGAGTGGTATGATTCGGTTGTACCGAAAGGATTTGGTTAGGCCGAAAATAACAAATCAGTGAAACCGAGTTCATCTCAGAGAAAACACTTGTCACCTCAGCTCACTTAGACTAGTAAGATCTCACAAGGATTTGCAAGGAATTTACTGAAAGATGTGCAATGAATTTGATGCAGAAAATGTAGAGCAAATAGAAAGAAATCTAGATGAAGTTTTTTTTGAAAGGGGAAACAAATATGCATGTGACAAATGCAAAAACACAGAAAAGAACACAAGAGAACTTCATCTAGAGGTGGTCGGTGACAAAGTTGCCTATGTTAGAGTATATTGACTTAGGAGTCAAGTGAGATCACTTGATCATAGGTCATACTCATCGCTTAAGCACAAAATGGGGTTGCCATTTTTCGTTTAAGCATCTTGATGTATTCACATCTCGTCGAGTTGCTTTAGCTCATGACTTGGAGTAAAGCTTCTCTAATATGGAATGACATACCTTGGTTGGTGGTGTTGTCCATGTAGTTGAACTTGTGTGGGTTGCTCAAGGTTGATGTAGCTCATCAAGAATTTGGAGCACCACTTGGAATCTCAAGTCCATCTACCTTCATGGGTTAGTTCTTGCAAGGAAGAGCACTTGTGTATCCAAAAATGACAATTATGAAGCTCAATAGAGAATTTGTCAAAGGATATGTTTGAGTGGTTTTGTGCTTCCTTGTCTTCAACCACCGTAGTGTAGAGACTTGGTGATGTAGAGATTGCTCAAGATGTGAGTAGATTACAATCTCATGGAATTTGATTCCACCAAGTACCTACATGGGTTAGATAACATGCAAGATACAAATATATCCAAGACATAAGATTTTCATCATAAGAGAAATATCAAGGATTAGTAATAAGCTCATGTCTTGCATGTATCCAATGGAGTTTCTACTCCAAGTTTGAAGCATCAATGATGTTCAATTCTCCTCTTAACCTGCAAAACACTTTCTCATCATGAGGTTTAGTGAATATATCTGCTAATTGCTTTTCGGTGCGAACATGCTTAAGATCAATGTCACCCTTAGCAACATGATCTCGAATGAAATGATGACAAACTTCAATATGCTTAGTTCGAGAATGTTGCACAGGATTATGACCAATTTTGATAGCACTTTCATTGTCACAAAGCAATGGAACATGTCTCACATATATCCCATAATCTTTAAGAGTTTGGGTCATCCAAAGTAACTAAGCACAACATGAACCAGCGGCAATATATTCCGCTTCGGCGGTGGATAAGGATACCGAGTTTTGTTTCTTGGAGGACCAAGACAAAAGAGATCTACGAAGAAATTGACAAGTACCTGAAGTGGACTTTCTATCAACCTTGTCTCCGGCATAGTCCGAGTCAGAATAGCCAACAAGATCGAAAGAGGCCCTCTTAGGATACCAAATGCCAAAGTTTGGTGTATGGATTAAGTATCTCACTATCCTCTTCACGACCTTAAGATGACATTCTTTAGGAGCAGCTTGATATCGTGCACACATGCACACACTTAGCATGATATCAGGACGTGAAGCACATAGATATAATAATTAACCAATCATAGAGCGATAAACCTTTTGATTAACCAGTTCACTATCTTTGGTCAAATCAAGATGTACACTAGTAGGCATGGGTGTAGACATACCTTTGCATTCTTGCATATTGAACTTCTTGAATAAGTCCTTGGTGTACTTCGTTTGAGAAAAAAAGGTACCTTCCTTAGTTTGCTTGATTTGCAACCCAGGAAAGAATTTGAGTTCACTCATCATAGACATCTCAAACTTCTCCGACATTAGCTTCCCAAACTTTTCACTAAAATGAGGGTTAGTTGAACCAAATATAATATCATCAACATGGATTTGGCACACAAATAGTTCTGCATTAACCCTTTTAGCAAAAAGAGTAGAATCAATTTTCCCAATTTCAAAGCCTTTTTCAATAAGAAACTTGGTCAAGCATTTATACCATGCTCTAGAAGCTTGTTTAAGACCATAAAGAGCTTTGTGAAGTTTGTAAACATGATTGGGTTTCTTAGGATTGACAAAGCCGGGAGGTTGCTTAACATAAACTTCCTCCTCTATTTCACCATTTAGAAAAGCACTTTTAATGTCCATTTGGTACAAGGTGATATCATGATGATTAGCATAGGCAAGTAAGATGCGGATAGACTCAAGTCTAGCAACGGGAGCATAAGTCTCACCATAGTCCATACCTTCGACTTGTGTGTAGCCTTGGGCGACGAGACGTGCTTTGTTGCGAACTACTTGTCCATCTTCATCTTGCTTGTTGCGAAACACCCATTTGGTACCAATGACGTTGTGGTTGTTGTCGGCCTTCTCAACCAATGTCCAAACTTGGTTCCTCTAAAAGTTATGTAGATCTTCATGCATAGCATTTATCCAATCCGGATCTCCCAATGCTTCTTCAACCTTCATAGGTTCAATGATAGAGATGAAAGAATAATTTTCACAAAAGTTAGCTAAACGAGTTTTAGAGCGAGTGATTCTCCCGGTTTGAATGTCATTGTAGATTTGCTCGACGTGATGATCTTTAGCAACTCTTGCTCGAACTCATGAAAGCTTTTGCTTGGGTCTTTGTTGAATATCTTCTTCATCTTGTTCTTCTTCTTGGCCTTCTTCATTGTTGGCATTGTCGTTCTCTTGTCGTGGTGGAGAAGGAGGTTGTTGACGTTCATCTTGATGCACTTCCTCGTTTTCCTCATCTTGGTGTGTCTCACTTGTGGATGCTTCCGTATCAACTCTTGGTTCACCTTGTCGTGAAGTAGAAGCTTCCACTTGGACAGACGAGGTACTCTCCTTCACCTCCGTTGCACGAACCTTGCCAATAGCCAAGTCTTGAGTTGCTTCCGAAGGATCTTTGTCTCCTACATCAATTGGCAATTGCTCTACTTGCGAGCCGTTAGATTCATCAAACTTCACATCTACCATCTCTTCAACCTTTCGGGTGAAATTGTTGTAGACACGGTAAGTGTGAGAGTTTGAGCCATAACCAAGTAGGAAACCTTCATGAGACTTAGGAGCAAATTTAGAATGATGATGCTTATCAAGAATGTAGCACTTTGAGCCAAATACTCGAAAGTATCCAACTTGGGGTTTGTTACCGGTGAGGAGCTCGTATGCCGTCTTGCCGAGTAGCTTGTGAAGATACAAGCGATTTGTTGCATGACAAGCTGTCTCAACCGCTTTTGCCCAAAAGTGCTTTGGCGTCTTGTACTCATCAAGCATCGTTCTCGCCATTTCAATGAGCGTCCGGTTCTTCCTCTCAACAAATCCGTTTTGTTGAGGCGTGTACGTAGCCGAGAACTCGTGTGAAATCCCTTCTTCGTCAAGAAAGGTGTCCACATTTGCGTTCTTGAACTCTGTTCCGTTGTCGCTGCGAAACTTCTTTATCTTCACTTCAAATTGATTTTGGGCCTTCCTAGCGAAGTTTTTGAAGATCTTTTGGACCTGCAATTTATCATCGAGAAAGAACACCCACGTAAATCTTGAAAAATCATCAACTATAACTAGACCAAAAGAATTTCCACCGAGACTCTTGTAAGAGTTGGGACCAAAAAGATCCATGTGAAGTAGCTCGAGTGGCCTCCTTGTGGTCATGATGTTGTTCACGGGATGCCTTCCTCCAACCTGTTTGCCTGCTTGACAAGCACTGCAAAGTCTATCCTTATCAAATATGACATCGTTAACTCCAAGGATATGATTTACTTTAATATGCTTGTCAAGGTTTCGCATACCAACATGACCTAGTCGTCTATGCCATAACCAACCTTTTGAGGATTTAGCAATGAAGCAAGTTTTAGGTTGAGCCTTTTTAGTGAAATCAACAATGTATAGATCACCTCTACGCACACCGGTAAAGACCATTTTATGATTGTCTCGACGAAACACTTGGAAATCTACTTCAGTAAATAGGACATTGAAACCGAAATCAGCAAGTCTAGATACTGAAAGTAAGTTGTATCCAAGAGATTCAACGAGCATAACATTTTGTATGGAGCTATCATGTGATATGGCCACCTTACCGAGGCCAACCACCTTACCCTTTGAGTTGTCACCGAAAGTGACATACTTTCGAGGACTATCATTATCAGCAAGCTCACGAAACATGTCTTTATCTCCGGTCTTGTGATCGGTACATCCACTATCAAGAACCAATTCCTTTCCTCCTAACATATATCCCCGAAGATTTGCCATAAGACCAAAGTGTCTCATTGCATCATCAAGATCGAAGTCACTATCATCATCCTCATCATAGTATCCATGTTCAACATCGTCATGTGGTGGATCAAGTCCTATAGAGGGTGATTCATTAGAGTGAGTTTGACAATGATCTTGCTTATGAATTTTTATAGCTTCGGAAATAATATCACTAATAATACCAACATTTCCTTTGGCAAGCATAAGGTTTGTAAGCTCAAATAGACGATCACCAAACATAGGATCACTGGTATTCATCTTACTCAAGGCAATAGACTTATGGAGAATTTCATCAAGATTTTTCAAGGAATAATCTGGAAATCGTTCCTCAAGAAATTTCCATATGGTGTGGGCACACTTGAACGTAGGCAAACATCCAATCAAATTTCTAGGCAATCCTCTAATGGTAAGTTCGGCAGTTCTAAGATTCCTAATCATGTCAACTGACTCATCATGGGTAGGATGCATAGGATCAACATAAGGTGCACAAGGGCTAGCAATGTACTTGTTCAAATGATATTGATTGAAAATAACAAGCATCTCATTTTTCCACTCATGAAAATACTCTCCATCAAGAATAGGCACTCTATGTCTAAGACTCCCAATAGTAGACTCATCCATCTTCCTCCAATGGTGATTAAACCAAAGCAATGGAGACCAATGCTCCGATACCACTTGTAGGACCTTGAGAAGAGGTGTCTAGAGGGGGGGGGTGATTAGACACTAAGTACCAAAGTTGCAGTTTTTAAGTTTTCTTAAGTTTAAGTGGAGATTAGGCACAAGTTTAACATTCACAATACATATCAAGAAAGCATTCAAAGAGTATATGAGCAGCGGAAAGTAAAGCATGCAAATTGCAAGAAAGTAAAGGGAAGGGTTTGGAGGATTCAAACGCAATTGGAGACACGGATGTTTTTGGCGTGGTTCCGATAGGTGGTGCTATCGTACATCCACGTTGATGGAGACTTCAACCCACGAAGGGTAACAGTTCTTGTGAGTCCACGAGAGGATCCACCCACGAAGGGTCCACGAAGAAGCAACCTTGTCTATCCCACCATGGCCGTCGCCCACGAAGGACTTGCCTCACTAGCGGTAGATCTTCACGAAGTAGGCGATCTCCTTGCCCTTACAAACTCCTTGGTTCAACTCCACAATCTTGTCGGAGGCTCCCAAGTGACAACTAGCCAATCTAGGAGACACCACTCTCCAAGAAGTAACAAATGGTGCGTTGATGATGAACTCCTTGCTCTTGTGCTTCAAATGATAGTCTCCCCAACACTCAACTCTCTCCCATAGGATTTGGATCTGGTGGAAAGAACATTTGAGTGGAAAGCAACTTGGGGAAGGCTAGAGATCAAGATTCATATGGTAGGAATGGAATATCTTGGCCTCAACACATGAGTAGGTAGTTCTCTCTCAGAAAATGTATGTTGGAAGTGTAGGTTTGTTCTGATGGCTCTCTCCACGAATGAACAGGAGATGGAGGGGTATAAATAGCCTCCACACAAAATCTAACCATTACACACAATCTACCAAACTCGGTGGGACCGAATCGTTAAACTCGGTCAGACCGATTTAGCAAATAATGTGACCGTTAGGGTTTTCGGTGGGACCGAAATGCAACTCGGTGAGACCGATATGGTTAGGGTTAGGTCATAACGTAATCTCGGTAAGACCAATTACACAAACTCGGTGAGACCGATTTTGGTAATAAGCTTTCCAGAGAGTTGGTCAGGCAAACTCGGTTTGACCGATTACACAAACTCGGTGAGACCGATTTTGGTAATGGACATACACAGAGAGATTGCAATCCCATCTCGGTGAGACCGAGATCCCTATCGGTAAGACCGATTTGCTTAGGGTTTGTGGGAGTGGCTATGACTTCTGGAATCGGTGGCGCCGGATAGGAAGAATCGGTGTGACCGATTTTTGGCTTTAGGTTTAGGTCATTTGTGGTTGAGGGTTTAGGAGCATATCACTAAGCACATGAAGCAAGAGGCTCATTAAGCAACACCTCATCCCTCCTTGATAGTATTGGCTTTTCCTATAGACTCAATGTGATCTTGGACCACTAAAATATGAAATGAAGACTCTTGAGCTTGAAGCTTGAGCCAATCCTTTGTCCTTAGCATCTTGAAGGAGTTCCCACATCCTTTAGTCCATGCCACTCCATTGTTGAACTTATCTGAAACATGCTAGATAAAAGTGTTAGTCCAACAAGAGATATGTTGACATTAATTACCAAAACCACCTAGGGAGCACTTGTGCTTTCAGCCGGTCGCCCCCTCAGCCACGCCAGTCGCATCTTTGCCCTCCACCGTCGGCCGCTCGCGTCGCCTGCTGCGTGCTTCTTCCTGCTGCTATGCGCTGCTCTACCACTGGTATGCTATTGCACCATGCCCTCGACACCGCTGTGGACAAACGTGGCAGAGGGATTGTCGATGGAGTACGAGGAGGAGGTGGAGGAGAAGGTGTGGAGAGGAAAGAGGTCTAGGGTGGCGTCAGCTAGCTGTGGTGGAGGTGATTATGCGAGAAGGAGCCGAAGTGGAAGGAGAGGTCACAATTGGAAAGAATCACAAAAAAATCATAACCTGGAGATGTCATTCCAAAAGATGCTAATATCGATGCAGGGGGTGATTTCCTTCAATAGGTGGAAAAATAGGAAATATTGGATGTTATCAAGGAAAGGTAAAAATTTAGGAAAGTTAGGATTTTGAACTGATTTCTATGCAAATGGAGTTTTGTTGTTTGGTAACATGATATCAGTACCTGCCCGTTTGTGATGTGTCTGATTAGGAAAGTTTCCAAATGTTAAGAAACTATTTATTGGGAGGAAAGTTTGTGACGTGTCTATTATTTGTTTCCTAAAACAAATTTCACTAATGAGAGAAATCGATTGATTTAGATAAGTTAGGAAAGTTAGATTCAAATCTATTATTTGTTTCTTAAAAATTTGTTATTTGTTTCCTAAGACAAATTGAACCAATAAAAGGAATCGATTGATATGAATAATTTAAGGAAGTTAGATCCGTGATTTGTTATACGTTAGGAAACTCCTGGTTGTAATAAAGAGTGGAGAGAAAAATAAACCGATGGACCAGGATGGGAGGGGTGGTTGGAGGAGAGACAAAAAAAACCCAATGAAAATAAATCGTGGAGACTATTCACCAACTGCTCCATTAGGAGCAGAGATAATGCGTACACACATGCATGCAGTGCTTCCACCCCGGGTACACACATGCATGCACTTACTCCACTCCGTATTAGTACATCGAGAGAAAATTGTGGACTTGATTGCGGTTACCACGCCCTAATTAATTGAGCATTAAACCAAACGCGTCTAAAGTCTCTCTGGTGGTGGAAATGCATTGAGAGAATTGCATCATAATGAAGCGCGCCCTGTAAACTGTGACGGAGGGAGGAGTAGTATGATGGTGCAAAACCAAGTACGCGTATGGCCAATCGGTCAACGCACCTCCACTTGGCATATCACTGACATGTGGGACAAGAGTGTGAGCAAACCAATCTCAATTCACAGCAAAATGGCCAACACGCCATTCCTTGAGACAGACGAGGAGTGAGAACACACAGACGGGCTCGCACGGAGGCCAAGATATATTCGAGCATGGTTGGTTGATTGATATCATCATTGCATGTTGGGCTGCCATTTTCCGCCCTTCTCCGGAATAAACGTGTACTTTATCAGAGATTAAAAAAAAGAGTACAGATGCTCCACCATGCGGACCTAGTAGTAGTACTACTCGTACTACTAAACCTTGCGCTTGGCTCTTCGCCTCTTCATGAAGTCGAACAATGATGGTACTCCGCATGTTGGGTACTACAGTGTATGCCTCTGACAATCTGACATTGAATGGACTGATGCATGTCCACCGCCTGCGCGAGGGTAGGTTGCATTAGTCAAAAGGCGTAAGCGAGCTTCACCTTGTCCTGCAAGCTTCTCCTCGTTCTGCGAGTTGACGGGACACACCAAAAAGTAGTGCTAGTCCATACTCCCTCCTTTCCGGTTAATATGGCTTAATATTTTTTGCGGGTAAATGAGGGAGCTTTATTCATATATAAGCATTCTTAGGACGATCAGCCAAGACACTAGTCACTAGGAAGCAAGGTACCCCGCAAAAAAGAAGTAGGAAGCGAGGTGTTTCATCAAGCCAGCTCTCGGCCACATTCAAAGTGCAGCAAGCACGGTTCGCACAAAGATGCGCCGCAAGGTTTGCTGACCTGTTTACATGCTGAATAACAAAAAAGAGGAAATATTACCGAGCGCTCCTATTTGTAACAGGATATGAGCCAGAATTAAGCGAGAATTGTGGCGAGTGTTCCATGCAATCAACTTCCATTATCACATGTGAGAACCCTCGAAGAGAACCAAATGTGTTGAAGATTGCCTTATCACATCTTAAAATTATAATAAGAGTGCAGACACTCCTCCATCTGGTTCCTAGTACTAGTATAGTACATACCTCTATAGACTATAGTAGTAGTACTAGTACTACTAGTAAACTTTGCGCTTGGCTGTTCGCCTCTTCGGGAAGTCGAACAATAATAGTACTAGTATAGTGTATGCTTCTGGCAATCTGACACCGAATTAACTGTTGACGCCCTTCGCTGAGCGAGGGAGAGCTTGCATTAGTCAAAAGTTTCTCCTTGTCCTGCGAGCCACTGCGCGCAAGCTTCTCCCGTCCTGCATGCTTCTCCTCGTTCGACAAGTTGATGGGACACAGCAAAGTAATGCTAGTCCATACTGCCTCCTCACCGGTTAATATGGCTTAATTTCAAACGAGATAAATACACTGTCTGTCACTGTATATTTGTAAAATACGGTTAGTGGACTTCATAATATGCTCATTGCGCTCAATATATATATTTTCCGATGTTTATTCAGTCACTAGCTCACCCTGACTGAGTATGTGTGTGCATGCACATGTAGGTTGAGCACTTGAGCGTGACCGTGTGTGTTCCCTCGTGTGCTCGGATATGCATCTTGATGTATTCACATCTCGTCGAGTTGCTTTAGCTCATGACTTGGAGTAAAGCTTCTCTAAGATGGAATGACGTACCTTGGTTGGTGGTGTAGTCCATGTAGTTGAACTTGTGTGGGTTGCTCAAGGTTGATGTAGCTCATCAAGAATTTGGAGCAACACTTGGAATCTTAAGTCCATCACCTACATGGGTTAGTTCTTGCAAGGAAGATCACTTGTGTATCCAAAAATGACAATTATGAAGCTCAATAGAGAATTTGTCAAAGGATATGTTTGAGTGGTTTCGTGCTTCCTTATCTTCAACCACCGTAATGTAGAGACTTGGTGATGTAGAGATTGCTCAAGATGTGAGTAGATTACAATCTCATGGAATTTGATTCCACCAAGTACCTACATGGGTTAGATAACATGCAAGATACAAATATATCCAAGACATAAGATTTTGATCATAAGAGAAATATCAAGGATTAGTCATAAGCTCATGTCTTGCATGTATCCAATGGAGTTTCTACTCCAAGTTTGAAGCATCAATGATGTTCAATTCTCCTCTTAACCTGCAAAACACTTTCTCATCATGAGGTTTAGTGAATATATCTGCTAATTGCTTTTCGGTGCGAACATGCTTAAGATCAATGTCACCCTTAGCAACATGATCTCGAATGAAATGATGACAAACTTCAATATGCTTAGTTCGAGAATGTTGCACAGGATTATGACCAATTTTGATAGCACTTTCATTGTCACAAAGCAATGGAACATGTCTCACATATATCACATAATCTTTAAGAGTTTGGGTCATCCAAAGTAACTAAGCACAACATGAACCAGCGGTAATATATTCCGCTTCAAGGTGGATAAGGATACCGAGTTTTGTTTCTTGGAGGACCAAGACACAAGAGATCTACCAAGAAATTGACAAGTACCTGAAGTGGACTTTCTATCAACCTTGTCTCCGGCATAGTCCGAGTCAGAATAGCCAAGAAGATCGAAAGAGGCCCTCTTAGGATACCAAATGCCAAAGTTTGGTGTATGGATTAAGTATCTCACTATCCTGTTCACGACCTTAAGATGACATTCTTTAGGAGCAGCTTGATATCGTGCACACATGCACACACTTAGCATGATATCGGGACGTGAAGCACATAGATATAATAATGAACCAATCATAGAGCGATAAACCTTTTGATTAACCGGTTCACTATCTTTGGTCAAATCAAGATGTACACTAGTAGGCATGGGTGTAGACATACCTTTGCATTCTTGCATATTGAACTTCTTGAATAAGTCCTTGGTGTACTTCGTTTGAGAAAAAAAGGTACCTTCCTTAGTTTGCTTGATTTGCAACCCAGGAAAGAATTTGAGTTCACTCATCATAGACATCTCAAACTTCTCCGACATTAGCTTCCCAAACTTTTCACTAAAATGAGGGTTAGTTGAACCAAATATAATATCATCAACATAGATTTGGCACACAAATAGTTCTCCATTAACCCTTTTAGTAAAAAGAGTAGAATCAATTTTCCCAATTTCAAAGCCTTTTTCAATAAGAAACTTGGTCAAGCATTTATACCATGCTCTAGAAGCTTGTTTAAGACCATAAAGAGCTTTGTGAAGTTTGTAAACATGATTGGGTTTCTTAGGATTGACAAAGCCGGGAGGTTGCTTAACATAAACTTCATCCTCTATTTAACCATTTAGAAAAGCAATTTTAATGTCCATTTGGTACAAGGTGATATCATGATGATTAGCATAGGCAAGTAAGATGCGGATAGACTCAAGTCTAGCAACGGGAGCATAAGTCTCACCATAGTCCATACCTTCGACTTGTGTGTAGCCTTGGGCGACGAGACGTTCTTTGTTGCGAACTACTTGTCCATCTTCATCTTGCTTGTTGCGAAACACCCATTTGGTACCGATGACGTTGTGGTTGTTGTCGGGCTTCTCAACCAATGTCCAAACTTGGTTCCTCTAAAAGTTATGTAGATCTTCATGCATAGCATTTATCCAATCCGGATCTTCCAATGCTTCTTCAACCTTCATAGGTTCAATGCTAGAGATGAAAGAATAATTTTCACAAAAGTTAGCTAAACGAGTTTTAGAGCGAGTGATTCTCCCGGTTTGAATGTCATTGTAGATTTGCTCGACGGGATGATCTTTAGCAACTCTTGCTCAAACTCGTGAAAGCTTTTGCTTGGGTCTTCGTTGAATATCTTCTTCATCTTGTTCTTCTTCTTGGCCTTCTTCATTGTTGGCATTGTCGTTCTCTTGTCGTGGTGGAGAAGGAGGTTGTTGACGTTCATCTTGATGCACTTCCTCGTTTTCCTCATCTTGGTGTGTCTCACTTGTGGATGCTTCCGTATCAACTCTTGGTTCACCTTGTCGTGAAGTAGAAGCTTCCACTTGGACAGACGAGGTACTCTCCTTCACCTCCGTTGCACGAACCTTGCCAATAGCCAAGTCTTGAATTGCTTCCAAAGGATCTTTATCTCCTACATCAATGGGCAATTGCTCTACTTGCGAGCCATTAGATTCATCAAACTTCACATCTACCGTCTCTTCAACCTTTCGGGTGAAATTGTTGTAGACACGGTAAGTGTGAGAGTTTGAGCCATAACCAAGTAGGAAACCTTCATGAGACTTAGGAGCAAATTTAGAACGATGATGCTTATCAAGAATGTAGCACTTTGAGCCGAATACTCGAAAGTATCCAACTTGGGGTTTGTTACCGGTGAGGAGCTCGTATGCCGTCTTGCCGAGTAGCTTGTGAAGATACAAGCGATTTGTTGCATGACAAGCTGTCTCAACCGCTTTTGCCCAAAAGTGCTTTGGCGTCTTGTACTCATCAAGCATCGTTCTCGCCATTTCAATGAGCGTCCGGTTCTTCCTCTCAACAACTCCATTTTGTTGAGGCATTGTGGGGACCCCGACTCGCAAGTCGTGATCACCGAATGCACGTGTACAGTGATCCCAGAGATCAATGCTCACTGAACACACAGAAGCTGAATAACAAGAGTCTTACATCCATACATATCGTCTTACACAAATAGTGACCAACATGGTCAAGTCTTACATCGATAAAGCCTTAAGGGCTGAACATCAAATGAAACAAAGCAGCGGAAATCGTTGTTGATAAGTAGAACCCATGCCATCTGCCTTAACCCTACAAAGCGTTACATTTGGAAACGTCCTAGTTCGCATGATCGTCTCCAAAGGACTCTTCTTCGAACTCCGGTTCTTCCATGCCTGGTCAATTAAATAACCAGTGGCAAGCCAATGAGTACTTTGAATGTACTCGCAAGCAACCCATGATTTGGTTCAAGGTACAGTAATGCATGTCATAGGTAAAGTTTTGCATAAAGCTAGTTTTGAGTGCAATGACATGTTCAACATCCTATAAAGCATGCATCAAAAGAATTTAAGTAACCATGAGATCTGGTTACCGACATCAACATAAATAGAGTGGGCACCAACCCATTTATCATAAACAGAGTGGGCACCAACCCAGCTCAATCGTGTCAAGTCCTTGGCTTGACCCAAGTCATTTCCATCATCTCACTCACACGGTTGAAAACCCTGGACATAGTTTAAGCAGCACCGCCCAACCGTCCTTGACCGTGGACACGGCTATTCGAATAGTTTTACACTCTGCAGAGGTTGCACACTTTACCCACTAGATCCGGGGAACTTCCGTGTCATCCACGACCCGCGGTACCTCAAGTACCCGGGGTAAGCACCCGATCACCGCCTTTCCCTAGACGACACTAACATGGAGTCCACTCGATTGGTAGTAACCCCCGTGCCAAACATTTCACAATAATAAAGTTGTGGAGCCTCGCTCCCATATTCATCACATACCACAAGCACGGGGTACCAACGGTGTGTCCGGTGCCCTGTGAAAACAGTCATGGCCGCCCTACCTGGCACGACCCCGTCCCAAGAGAGAGCACCAACTCTCCCCCGTCACTAGTAATGCGGGCTCCAAGCTAGTATCGGTCTAGGTACTCAACAATGCCCTTTCCCATATAAGGGTAGAGTGGTCGCGCATGTAGGGTTGGGACAGTCATCAAATCTTAAATCTAATCCGTTTTCGAAAACAACACACACTTGCCTCGGTACACCACTTCGTCATCAAGTGGTTACCTTTCTCATCATCTCCCTCGGGCATAAATGGCACCCGATGGGGTTTTCGAAAGTTGTTTGAAAATATTTTGTCTCCATCACATGCATATTCCCGTCCCTTTTTGCGTAGCAAACTACTTAGCATCCTATCTACTCCCATCGTCATAACCCTCATAAGGAGGTAGGGTCATGCACAATGCAAGTGTCAACGAGAAAAGTACCGGAGGCAACCTACCAAAGTGGTTACCCATCCTTCATGATTCCGATGCAACAATAATAAGTGCTATATGACATGCATAAAAAGGGTTTCATAGACATGGTCAAAGGGCTGCTTGCCTGGCTCAACAAAGTCTTCTGGGTCTTCAAAGTCCTCTGGTCCAACTCCTTAAATCAAGAACGCAATCTATAAATCGCAAAATAATAACGAGAAAATAAGGCAATAATAAAACAGAAAAATCAAAGTGCTCAGAAAAATGTCAACTCTTTTTGTAAAATATTAGATGGAAATATGAGATGGGGAAACTTGCTAGTTTTGGGTTTGGAGTGGTGGAACAGGAGATATGGATTTTCAGAGGCACATTTAAATGCTAAAAATCACATTTAAATATTTTCAGTGAAGAAAGGTTGGTTGGATTTGAATGAAAGTTGCACCAATAAATAGGTTGCAATATTCTAGGAATTTAGGAGTTGGAATTATTGCATTTGGATTATTATTTAATCCTGTGGAATTTTTGGAATAAGTGACTGAAAAGAAAAAGGAAGAGAGGCCTTGTGCTGCCGGGCCGTAACAGCCATGAGGCAGCTGCCCACCAAAGAAGCCGCCCAGCCGAGCAACAAGACAACAAGACGCTGTACACAAGGCCAGTTTTCAAACGACGGCGGGCCCAGCTGCCAGTGGGAGAGAGGGGCGAGAGAGGTGAGGATGACAGGCGGGGCCCTGTCATCTCTCGACCTCGCGACAGAGGGCGGCGTGCTCACCGGCGGCGATCAGGCACGGCGGGTCGAGCTGATAGCACCGCTGGGCTCCTCGTCGTGTCGCCGTTCGGGTGGTGCCGGAGTTGGCCGCCGGAGTGCAGGGGTTCGCCGGCGACGAGGTTTGCGGCGGAGGAGCTTCGGGTGTCGACGGTTCCGGTCGCTTCCGGCTGCAACAGAAAGGGGAAACGGAGGGGAAATGATCAGGGAGATGCAGGGGTTCCAGATCGGGAGAGAGAGACAGCAACGGAGGCCTGTACCACGAGTTCGCCGAAGTCCCGAGGCGGCGGAGCTCGAGCTCGATCTCGAGCTCGGGCGCTCCTGGAGAAGAACTGGGGGTGCAGGGGGAGGTGTAGGTGGTGCAGAGAGCGAGGGGTGAGGGTGGAAGGGCTCGGGGAGGCCTTTTTATAGGAGAACGGTGAGGTCCCGTAGACCCGTGCGCCGGAGAGCCTCTGCTCGTCGCGACAGGGCTCGGGAGGAGCTGGCGCCGTGTCTAGGGCGTTCGTGGGCATCGACTACGCCCAGGGGAAGAAGAGAGAGAGGGAGCAGGGGGCCAGAGGCACCGCGCGTGTGAGCACGCTCACTGGTGCGCTCGGGCGGCCCTTGTTCGCTAGCGCGGAGGCGCGGGGAGGAGGAGAGAGCAGGGGGACAGCGTCGTGGCGTGTCGTGGACGTCGAGGTGCCTCGGTTGGCGCGAGGGGAAGGCCCGAGGTGGCCGGAGCCGTTGGGCAGAGGGCGGCTCTGATGCCTAGTCCGCCTTGAAGCCTTCTGGAGCTGCAGATGGCATGCCATGGCATATTATATGCCCTGTGGGCGCGCCACTGATGTCGAAGAGTGCGGAGGTAGTAAAGAAGGAGGGGAGGCATTGGATGCCTGGATGGCCACCGGGGTGAGGAGAGAGGTGAGGAAGAGGGAGAAAGGGCTGTCCAGAGAGAGAAAGAGGGGGGTTTCACCCCTCAATTATTGAGCTGGGGACTTGCCATTGTTACTGGAGGTGAAAGGGGTCTAGGAGGAGCTGTGGTAAAAATTAGAGCTCACCAAGAATAGTGTAAGGGGTCAAAACAGTGGTTTTTGCAAAATGTCAGAAGGTGTTTGATAGAGTTTTGAGCAAGCAAATGGACTCCAATTGCCATGATACTCCACAAGGTGAAATGACTCATATAAATATTGCCTTCCACCAATTAGGAGATTATTTGGGCAAAGTTGCCAATGCAACTTTTGTGAACCCTAGAAATGAGCAGAAATGGATTTGTGTAGATCCAGTGGAGTAGATCATTTCTCCTTGATGTACCACTTGGTGTGGTAGCCTTATTTGGTCACATGATCAGGTTCACCAAAGTTGGGGTCTTGGAGAAGAAGTTGGTAGAACAAAGTTGTTCAAATTTGATTCTGGTCAGAGAGGGTTTTGAGGCACTTTGACCAAGATTTCCTCTTCTCCAACCTGTGCCATTTGGTCTAGATGCATCATTGGACCCATGAAGCATGTTCACCAAGTTTGAGCACATTTGGACACACTTGGCAATGTACAGTTGATCAAACTTCAGAATGGACAGAAATAGTTTTGAGGGGTTTTGATGATGTTATCTCGTTCTCCAAGTCATGAGACTTGGCAATATCATCTAATTTTTCATATGTGACATGATAGAATTTTCCTGGAATTTTTGAAGAATATTTCCTTTGTAAATATTTCAAAAGCTTGAAATATCCAGGAAGGGTTTTAGAGGGATTTGACCAATATTTTGAACATGACCATGTGTTGAAACTCTTATATATGGACAATATATGTCCTATGAGTTTCCCTAAATTTTGTCAATTATTTTTAAAACAATAAAATAATTTTTTCCTATTAAAGACCATTTCTGGCCTTAAGAAAAAGCTTTTAAATAAAATAGTAAAACAACTTTTAAAATTATATTTTTGTGGTTTCTGGGTATCCTATATCTAATAGGAGTCAAATATATTTTTGGAAAGATTTTTACTGCCCTTAATCAAGTACTTGCTGTGCAAATCTTAATTCAAGGGTTTTGGAAAGCTAATTTTAGAAAATACTTTTGGCCAAATTATTTTTGTAAGAAAATACTATATTGCTCTACACACATGGCATGATCATTGGACAGAAGTTTGGGGCAAGGAGATGAAGTATAGAAGGTGGAGTGGTTGACTATTAAGAGCACTTGAAAACCACATAGGGAAAACCAACACCAAATAAAAGCCAAATAAAGCAAAAAGTTTTTGTTGGTCCAAATTTTCATGCTTTATTAATGAAAATGAAATGTTACAAAATGCAGGGTGTGACAGACCTACCCCCCTTACAAGAATCTCGTCCCCGAGATTCCTAAACTAGGCTTTAAAGAGATACGGGAATTCAGATCTAAGGTAGTCTTCACGCTCCCAAGTTGCTTCTGCTTCAGAGTGGTTGCTCCATTGGACCTTGAAGTACTTGATGGTTCGGCTTCGAGTGCGTCGCTCAGCCTCATCCAGAATGCAGATGGGCCTCTCACGATAAGTCAAATCAGGCTGAAGGTCAATGGCTTGGTGATTGACGTCCTTGTAGAGATCAGGCTTGTCTGGAACTTGGAGACACTTCCGGAGTTGTGACACGTGGAACACGTTGTGCACATCAGAAAGTTCAGGTGGAAGTTCCAACTGGTAAGCCACTTCTCCTCGTCGTTCCATGATCTTGAAGGGGCCAATGTATCTCGGAGCGAGCTTTCCTTTGACATGGAAGCGCTGGGCTCCTTTGAGAGGGGTGACCCGGAGATAGACATGGTCTCCAACTCGGAAGTTTATGTCTCTACGACGTGAGTCAGCGTAGCTCTTCTGTCTTGACTTGGCAGACTTCAGACGCTCTCTGAAAGTGCAACTAATCCCCGGGTGGTTTTGGTAATTAATAACAACATATATATCATTGAACTAATTATTTCTTGAGAATATTTCAGAAAGTTCAGTGATATGGGTATGGCAATGACTGATGATGTGGACCCCTCAAAATGCTAAGGAAAGCATTGGCAAAAGCTCAAGACTCTATTTTTGGTTTAGTGATCCAAGATCACATTGAGTCCATAGGAAAGCCAATACTATTAAAAGGGGATGAGGTTATGATGATGATCTGGTTGCTCAAAGTGCTTAGTGATTTATCTCTCAAACTATCAGCAATCTTTCATTCCAACATAAACCCATAAGTAATCTCGGTCCCACCGATTCCATAAACTTAGACACACCGAGATGAACCACCTCAGCCATATAGCCAAACCCTAGTAATTTCGGATTTTCCGATTCCAAACTCGGTCTTACCGAAATTGGTGTTGCCAAGCTTCTGTAACCTTCTGCACTCAAATCGGTGTCACCGAGATGAGAAAGTCGGTCCCACCGAGATTGGCAAACCCTAGACTTTGGAAGAATCGGACTAACCGAGATTGTATTTTCGGTCCCACCGAAAATCCCAACGTTCACAAGATTTGAACTTTCGGTCTCACCGAGTTGTCAACTTCGGTCTGACCGAGATTGGTCAAATGTGTGTAACGGTTGATTTTGTGTGGAGGCTATAAATACCCTCCACCTCCTCTTCATTCGTGAAGAGAGCCATCGAAAGAACTACCACTCCTACCTTACATTTACGAGAAGAAACTACCTACCCTTGTGTTGAGATCAAGTTGCTCCACTCCCACCATATGAAACTTGATTTCTAGCCTTCCCAAGTTGCTTTCCACTCAATCCCTTCCTCCACCACAGCCAAATCAGTGAGGAGAGTTGAGTGTTGGGGAGATTATCATTTGAAGCACAAGAGCAAGGAGTTCATCATCACCAACACCATCTATTACCTTTTGAGGGTGGTGCCTCCTAGATTGGTTAGGTGTCGCTTGGGAGCCTCCGTCAAGATGTGGAGTTGAACCAAGAAGTTTGTAAGGGCAAGGAGATCGCCTACTTCGTGAAGATCTACCCCAGTAAGGCTAGTCCTCCGTGGGCGTAAGCCATGATGGCATAGACAAGGTTGCTTCTTCGTGGACCCTTCGTGGGTGGAGCCCTCCGTGGACTCTCGCAGCCGTTACCCTCCGTGGGTTGAAGTCTCCATCAACGTGGATTGACGATAGCACCACCTATCGGAACCACGAGAAAAATCTCCGTGTCTCCAAATTGCGTTTGCTCTTCTCCACCTCTTATTTACTACATGTGCAATTTACTTTCCGCTGCCACTACTCTAGAATTGCATGTGTAGGGTGATACTTGACTTGGTCATCATTGTGAACTTGCTAAAAACTTGCCCTAATCAAAAGGCTAAACTTTTAAATTGTCAAGTAGTCTAATCACCCCCCCTCTAGACATACTTCCGATCCTACAAGTGGTATCAGAGCTTTGGTCTCCATTGGATTGGTTTTCATTGCATTGGATTCCATAAGCTTGGTTTCACAACCTAGGAGAGTATGGCGTCTAGTGAGGGTAATTTTCGAGAGGTCCTTACTTTGATGGTTCAAACTTTGCTAGTTGGAAGCACAAAATGAAAATGCATATTCTTGGACATAACCCCCGCATGGGGCATTATTTGTGTTGGCTTGCAAGGTGAGTTCTTCGAGGAAGGAAAAGTTCCGGATCGCGAAGCTACTGCGGATGAGTTGCGGATGTTACAGAACAATGCTCAAGCTTGTGACATTCTCTTCAATGCTTTGTGTCCCGAGGAGTTCAACAAGATCAGCCGTCTTGAGAATGCAAAAGAGATTTGGGATACTTTGGTGAAATGCACGAAGGTACCGAGTCCGTGAAGGAATCAAAGCTAGATGTTCTTCAAGGTCAGCTTGACAAGTTCAAGATGAAGGAAGGTGAAGGAGTCGCTGAAATGTACTCTAGGCTTGCTCTCATCACCAATGAGATGGCAGGCTTAGGAAGTGAAGAAATGACCGACCGATTCATCATCAAGAAGATTCTCAGAGCTTTGGATGGAAAGTATGACACCGTGTGCACTTTGATCCAAATGATGCCAAACTACAAAGATCTCAAGCCTACCGAAGTCATTGGAAGGATTGTTGCTCATGAGATGACACTTAAAGATAAGGAAGAGCTTCACAGCAAGTCAAGTGGTGCTTACAAAGCTGCAGTTGAAGCTCCCACAACCTCAAGCGACAAGCTAGTTTCCAATGAAGAGATAAGCCTAATGGTGAAGAATTTCAACAAATTCTACAAGAGTAGAAGCAAGGAAAGAAGCTCAAAGTCTAGATCATATGATGAAAAGAGATCTTCTAGTCGTGATCGAAACTGCTACAATTGTGGAAGACCCGGACACTACTCAAATGAGTGTTCGACTTCCCACAAGAGAAGAGAAGAATCTTCAAGAAGAAGAAGCTCAAGAGAAGAGTCGCCTCGAAAGGAGAGAAGGAGTAGAGATGATCGTTATGAACGAAGATCCTCTCGGAGAAGCAAGGATTCGGAAAGGAAAGACAAGTCATCAAGGAGCTACACAAGAAGAAAACATCAAGCTCATGTTGGTGAATGGGTTTCCGGCTCCGACTCCGACAATCACTCTGAAAGAAGCTATCACTCCAACTCCGAATACAGTCAAGATGAAGGTGTTGCCGGTCTTGCTCTCGTGTCCTCCAACTCCAACTCCTATGATATATTTGATTCACCAAATGAGGGAATTGGACGATGCTTCATGGCAAAAGGCCCCAAGGTATCACACCCTGAATTCATTGACTTTGATAGTGATGAGGATGACTTGCTTGGTGAAGATGAGCTTTTACATGATAAATCTAGTGAGCCTAGTAATGATGAACATGCTAGTAGTCTTTATAGTCGAGAAGAGTCGAATGACAATGCTATGAAGGAGATTGAGCGTCTAACTAAAGAACTAAACACTCTTAAGTTAGCTCATGAAACAACTCAAGAAGATCATAGAGAGCTCCTAAGATCTCATGAGAAGCTACGCTTCGAGAAGCTCAATCTAGAGCAAGAACATGAGTTTCTAAAAGCTATCAATGACGATCTTCGAAAGAAGAGTTCTTCATATCTTGCCAAACGACTTCTCTTGTCTAATTACTTGCCACCTATTAAAACTAAGCATGACAAGCATAAGAAAAATTCTTCATCTAGTAGTAACAATAATCATGCTAAATCAAATGTTGTTACTTCTAGTAATTCTCTTGATTCCACTAACAATGTTTCAAGCCAAGTTTCACTTGAGCAAGAAGATAGTCTATTGAAAGGGATTATAGAGAAAGGTGTATACAAGAGTCTTGCCGGAAGCAAGAGCTTTGAGGAAATTGTTCGCAAGCAAGGAAGACACCGGAAGAATCAAGGAATTGGTTTTGAGCGAAAGTTCAACGCCGAGGGTGTTGAATGGGAAGAAGGTCAATATCCCACTCCAAAGTTTGTTTCTCAAAAGGAGAAGTATGATCCTACTTCTTCCAATGTGGAACAAGCTCAAGATGACCTTCCACCACAAGACCACAAGCTAAAAGGCAAGGACAAGCTTCAAGAGGAGATTGATGCATTCATTGAAGCACCCAAGGCCATGGTCAAGTGGGTTCCCAAGGCAACTTCAAGTTCTACTTGACAAGCTCAACTACTACCCCAAGGATTCCCATCAAGATGATGTGGATCCCAAGAAGAAGAACTAGAGAGTTCTTGAGGGTGACTCGCCAATATACTTCACTCACATTCATTTTGGCAAAGAACTTGTGCAATCAACTTCCACATCTTGCACTAGTTCATGGAGTCACAAACCCTCATGTTGGTAAGTCAAGGGACAAGGTAATCATTGCTTTCATGGACATCATCTATTGTGTACTTCAATCTATGTCCATGGATATCCTTGTTTGTTCCTTGTGGGACTAACCCATGTAGGTATTGAAAGTGCCCGAATCCAAAGGATTGCTCCCAACTCTTGATGATCTTCATCAACATTGAGCATCCACATCTTCAACATCTACATGAAGTCTTCAACGACAACCCAAGGTTAGTTTGACCCTTTAAAAGGGGTTCTCACATCAAGGGGGAGCTTTGCTCTAAAGAATTGAGCAAAAGCATCTTCAAATGATGTGAACACATTAATGCTTTATGGAAAAGTGGTAACCCCACTTGTGCTTAAACGATGAGTATGACCTATGATCAAATGTTCTCATTTGACTCCTAAGTCAATATACTCATATATAGATGACCTAGTCATCGCCAAATTGTGTGCTAGTTGCTAGTGTTTTGTTTGTGCATGTTTGACACATATTTCATTTGCTATCTTATTGTGTGAGCATGTTGGATACATGATTTTATCCATTCGAGGACATCCATTTGTTGCTTTGGTCTTTTGGATTTTTCTTTTTGACCAAATGGATGGACAAGAATGCCTAAGTTCCTCCCCTAGCTATCTATTCTTTCTTGTCTCAAACTCTATTCATGCTTATATCACAAACTTTGAACAAGACTTTTTGGACAGACCGAGTGAGGAGCACTCTGAGCCACCGATCCGTCAAAAGCCTAAATTCCAAAACCTTCTAAGTACTTTCGGTCAAACCAATATACTCAAATCGGACGGATCAAATCACTTGGATTGATCTAGGTTTTCACCTCGGTGAAACCGAGTTGCAAATCTCGGCGTGACCGATGTGTGTAATCGCTTGCGATTAACCATCTCGGTGCCACCGAAGTTTTCCAACTCGGTCCCACCGACACCGAAGGGTATATATACCCGAGGGCAGCGCTGATTATTCCTTCAAACGCCTCGTCCTCAAACCCTTTGCCGTCGCCGTGGTCTACGGATCATCTCCGCCGTCGCTTCAGGCGCCCCTTGCTGGTCTCCATCGCCGTCAACGGTCACTCTCATCGCGCCGTTGCCGCCGTAGTGAAACTCCACCAGATTGGGTGAGTTTCATCCCTCTCGTGCTTCAACCTCTGATTCAATGCATGATAGGTTTTGCCTAGTTTCTTGCCAAGTTTGAAATCTTCCTATCCAGCAGATTAGATCTTAGAACAAAATTCGAGTGAAAATTTTAGGGTTAGGTTTCCACGAACACATCTCGGTGTGACCGATTCTACATTCTCGGATCGACCGATTTGGCCTCGCCATTACCGCACTTTTCGGTTAAACCGAAGTTGTGCAAATCGGTAAGACCGAAATGAGGACTCAGTGAAACCCTAGTGCTCTCGGCTAGACCGAAACCCATTTCGGTCCAACCGAAAGTGGTGAGAATGGTCTGTTTAGACACTTCGGATTCACCGAATTTTTAGACTCGGTCAGACCGAAATGCATTCTGTGAAAACCTAAAACTGAAGTTTGAACTCAGTCTTTTTGCAAAATCCTCTGCAGTTTGTGATAACTCTTCTATTCTGCCTATACCTATTCTTTTCACAGGTTGTCAGTCATGTCTGATGCAAGTGACAGCCAGAACAGGTCTGAATCACCCGTTGAGATTCCAGAGGCAGTCACAAGTCCTGAAGCAAGCAGTTTTTCTGATGATGGAGAGAGGAGCACTCCAAGTGGTTTGCCTGCTGCTGCCACCAGGGCCAGGAAGAAGAGGAATTCTGATGAGGAAGACTCTGACTTTGTTGCTGAGGAGGAGATTACATCCAAGCCTAAGAGGAAAGTGGTTGCCAAGGGCTATCAAGGGCAACAAGCAAAGAGAGGCACCAGCAAAGAGAAGAAATCCACAGTTGCAAAGAAGCTGAGCATGGAAGAAGAAACCTCCAGCAAGATCAAGAAAACTTCCAAGAGGAAGAGGCTAGTTCATGAAGAAGCTGATGATGACTCTGATGAGGAAGCACCCCAGCCTCCTCAGAAGCAAAAGTTGATGGGAGATGCCATGAGGGCAGGAGCACCCACTAAATCTAAGCCATCAGCTCCAGCAAAGGCAGCCCAAGCCAAACCTGCTGCCAAGCCAAAGAAAACTGTGAGAAACATACCTGCTTCAGAGAAGAAGAAGGACAATGTGCCACCTGCTGAATCGATGAAGAGGCACATGTTTTGGTCAAGCTCGCATGAAATTGCCAGTTCATAATGATGCTCATCCTCGAGCTGAAAATATGAAGGAAAGAAAGGACAAAGGTCTCGAGCTATGGAGGCAAGTTGATCCATATGCCACCGGAGAAGGACAGCTGTTGACTCAAGGTTCCACACCGAGAGCAACAAGATTTCTATGAGGCAGTGCTCATGGACAAGAAGCCAATTGTTCCGACACGGATACGTGATTTGGAAATACATCGACAATGAAGAGCACAGAGACTACTTCCCACATGTGCATGAGAGCTTCACCGCATGTGGAGTTGCAGAGTTCGTTGGTCAGAAGCTGACCGCTTGGAATGATGAAATGATCATGCAGTTCTATGCCACCGCACATTTCTATCCAGATGGCAGAATTGTATGGATGACAGAAGGCCAGAGATTCTCTTCAACTGTTGAAGAATGGAGAGCGTTGCTGAATGCACCAGAATCAAGGGATGATGATGTAGATGTCTATGGAATTCCCAAGAAGAATCACGAGTCTATGAAGAACATGTACAATGAGGTACCAGACAAGGATGTTGAGATATGGAAGCTTGGATCAGTTTATCATCTTCAGGCAGGTCTCCCAACCACTAACACCATTCTGAGGCATACTTTGATGCCCAAGTCAGGAGACCATCGCATGATAAGAGGGTACTCTATCAACATGCTGCACATTCGGATCGAAGACACCTTTTAAGGTGATGGACACGATAGTTGAGACTATCAAGAGGATGCAGCAGACGAGAAGAGGTCATGTGGGTTTGCTCCGCACATTCAGATGCTCATCAATGCCAAGTTTGGCACGGACACCTACCGTTGGATAGACCCCACTTGCCACCGCAGCCTGAACATGAAGATAATGAAGTTGTGATGACCGAGGATGCTCCCACATCTGTTGAAGGACACGCTAAGTCTGAAGCTGCCAAACAAGCTAAAGCTGAGAAGGAAGCAGAACAAAGCCCAAGAGCGTTGGAGAACAACTTCTTGAAGCCACTCAGAGAATTGAACTACGCTGGCCAGCATAGTGCAGTCTCGGGAGAGTCTTGAGAGGATAGTTGAAGACAAGTTCCATGCTCTGGATGTCAAGTCGATCAAGTGCAGTCACCGTCAACAAGCTTGAGGCGACATTGAGGAAGCGAAGAGGAGAAGGCAGAGCTCATGAAGGAGATGGAAGATGATCTAGTCCATGATGACTATGAGCAGCTCTGCTGCAGTGCCCACAAAGCCCAGATCACTGCTATTCCAAAGGATGACCCTGTGGCTACAAAGATCAGACCTCCTACAGCTCCATCGGCCCAAAGACCAGCTCCAAGTGTCTACTCCTCCAGCTCCACAGACTTCAAAGAAGCTTTTGCAGATGCAGCTATCTCCACTCCATCGACGCAGACAGAGCCGCCAGCAGAGTCCCTAGTGACGATTAGCTCTATACCTTCGAACTTTTGGTAACTTGTTGCCAAAGGGGAGAAATTGTATAGATCATAGGACTTCGAGAGAGAGAGTGCTCATTTTGCTCTTTCGTTTGCGGTTTTCCTTGAGATACTTTTGAGTTTTCGAGACATTTCGTGTATTTGATACTACGTTTGTTTCTATCTTTGATGAGTGCTTGATCATACTATGCTTAATGAGTGCTTAATGCTTATCATATTCTATCCATATCTTGTATGATCATTTACTCATGTCTTGGTGATTGGGTGCATGTTATTCATTCTTATCATTTTGTGCGCTCCACCAAGATGTATGTGACATGGAAGAGTGACCCATGATCCTAATCGATTGTGCATTTGCATTCAAACGCAAATCTTAAATAATGCACAAATTTAGGGGGAGCTCTTGCTTATCACATACTTCTCAAAGCGACGATGTTATTCATTGATTATATCATTTGTCGAAGCTTTGATCTATATGTTGTCATCAATTACCAAAAAGGGGGAGATTGAAAGTGCAACTAATCCCCGGGTGGTTTTGGTAATTAATAACAACATATATATCAATGAACTAATTATTTCTTGAGAATATTTGAGAAAGTTCATTGATATGGGTATGGCAATGACTGATGATGTGGACCCTCAAAATGCTAAGGAAAGCATTGGCAAAAGCTCAAGACTCTATTTTTGGTTTAGTGATCCAAGATCACATTGAGTCCATAGGAAAGCCAATACTATTAAAAGGGATGAGGTTATGATGATGATCTGGTTGCTCAAAGTGCTTAGTGATTTATCTCTCAAACTATCAGCAATCTTTCATTCCAACATAAACCCATAAGTAATCTCGGTCCCACCGATTCCATAAACTCAGACACACCGAGATGAACCACCTCACCATATAGCCAAACCCTAGTAATTTGGATTTTCCGATTCCAAACTCGGTCTTACGAAATTGGTGTTGCCAAGCTTCAGAACATTCGCACTCAAATCGGTGTCACCGAGATGAGAAAGTCGGTCCCACCGAGATTGGCAAACCCTAGACTTTGGAAGAATCGGACTAACCGAGATTGTATTTTCGGTCCCACGAAAATCCCAACGCTCACAAGATTTGAACTTTCGGTCTCACCGAGTTGTCAACTTCGGTCCGACCGAGATTGGTCAAATGTGTGTAGCGGTTGGATTTTGTGTGGAGGCTATAAATACCCTCCACCTCCTCTTCATTCGTGAAGAGAGCCATCGAAAGAACTACCACTCCTACCTTACATTTCGAGAAGAAAACTACCTACCCTTGTGTTGAGATCAAGTTGCTCCACTCCCACCATATGAAACTTGATTTCTAGCCTTCCCAAGTTGCTTTCCACTCAATCCCTTCCTCCACCACAGCCAAATCGGTGAGGAGAGTTGAGTGTTGGGGAGATTATCATTTGAAGCACAAGAGCAAGGAGTTCATCATCACCAACACCATCTATTACCTTTTGGAGGTGGTGCCTCCTAGATTGGTTAGGTGTCGC
Source organism: Aegilops speltoides (assembly GCA_021437245.1). NCBI lineage: Eukaryota > Viridiplantae > Streptophyta > Magnoliopsida > Poales > Poaceae > Aegilops > Aegilops speltoides. The sequence continues at coordinate 179,722,944 of CM038142.1, forward strand.
TTGGGAGCCTCCGTCAAGATGTGGAGTTGAACCAAGAAGTTTGTAAGGGCAAGGAGATCGCCTACTCGTGAAGATCTACCCGAGTAAGGCTAGTCCTCCGTGGGCGTAAGCCATGATGGCATAGACAAGGTTGCTTCTTCGTGGACCCTTCGTGGGTGGAGCCCTCCGTGGACTCTCGCAGCCGTTACCCTCCGTGGGTTGAAGTCTCCATCAATGTGGATTGACGATAGCACCACCTATCGGAACCACGAGAAAAATCTCCGTGTTCCAAATTGCGTTTGCTCTTCTCCACCTCTTATTTACTACATGTGCAATTTACTTTCCGCTGCCACTACTCTAGAATTGCATGTGTAGGGTGATACTTGACTTGGTCATCATTGTGAACTTGCTAAAAACTTGCCCTAATCAAAAGGCTAAACTTTTAAATTGTCAAGTAGTCTAATCACCCCCCCTCTAGACATACTTCCGATCCTACACTCTCTGACAAGCTGGACTTGCTCTTCGGCTTCACGGAGGATATCCGGCCCAAAGACAAGTTCTTCACCGGTCTCTGACCAATTGAGAGGTGTACGGCACTTCCTCAGATAACACTTCAAATGGTGCCATCTCAAGGCTTGCACAGTAGCTGTTGTTGTAAGAGAACTCGCGAAAGGGAGGCAATCTTCCCACTTAGCTCCATAAGCTAAGACACAGGCTCGAGCATGTCTTGAGTATTTGATTCACTCGCTCTGTCGACCTCCGATTCTGTGGGTGGAAAGCAGTGCTGAAGGACAGCTTGGTCCCCATGGCCTCCTGGAATTTCTTCCAAAACCTTGAGGTGAACTGGGTTCCTCGATCTGACACAATCTCCTTGGGAACACCATGAAGGCTCACGATTCGGTTGATGTAGAGAGTTGCCAGCTGGTTGCCGTCATGGGTAGTCTTAACAGGAATGAAATGGGCCACTTTGGTCAAATGATCGACTATGACCCAGATGGAGTCATGTCCCTTGTTTGACCTAGGTAGTCCAGTGATGAAATCCATCCCGATTTTATCCCATTTCCACTCGGGAACCTTGAGTGGTTGGAGTAATCCAGCAGGTCGCTGATGTTCAGCTTTGACTCTCTGGCATACGTCACACTTTGCAACATAGGTGGCAATCTCCCTTTTCATCCCGTGCCACCAAAATCTTTCCTCCAGGTCTTGATACATCTTGGTGCCCTGTGGTGGATGGAATATGGGCTGTCATGAGCTTCTTGCAAGATCAGGTTCTTGAGCTCAACCTTGTTGGGCACGCAGATGCGATTCCCAAACCACACAATTCCTTCCTCATCCTTTGAGAATCCTGAGGCCTTGCGCCTTGATCTTCCTCTTGATGCCTTCAATACTCTCATGCCCCTTCCGAGCTTTCTTGATATCATCCATCAAGGTAGACTTAACTTCGAGGTTGGCCAAGAATCTGGTGCAACCAGTTCCAACCCGAAGCTTTCAAGTTCTTCATACAAGGCGGGTAGCTTGTGCTTTAGCATAGCATTCAAGGAGCAAGCCTTCTGCTCAACGATCTGCTACCACATTAGCCTTTCAGGGTGGTCTTGAACACCGAGGTCATAATCCTTTATCAGCTCCACCATCTTCTCGCCTCATGTTCAATTCCTTTGAGTGAAAATATACTTCAGACTTTTGTGGTCCGTGTATATTTCACATCGCTACCCAAGAGGTAATGTCGCCAAGTCTTGTGGCATGAACCATCGCTGCTAGCTCAAGGTCATGAGTAGCATAGTTCTCCTCGTGAGGTCGTAGTTGCCTTGAAAGGTAAGCTACGACTCGCCTTCTTGCATCGTAACACCTCCCATCCGATTCTTGACGCATCACAATATATCACAAACTCCTTGTGTATATCTGGTGTGGCTGAGCTCGGGCGATGGTTAGCCTCTTCTTCAGCTCTCGAAGCTCTCTTCGCACGCCGGCGCCCATTGAACTTCTTGTCCTTCTTCAAGAGCTGAGTCATGGGTCGGGCAATGCTCGAGAATCCTTCAACGAACTTGCGGTAATATCCTGCGAGTCCGAGGAAGCTTCGACTTTATTCACATTGCTCGGGATTGCCATTCATCACGGCTTCAATCTTAGCAGGTCGACCGACAATCCCTCTTCGATTAGAACATGACCCAGAATCCAACTTCACGCAGCCGAATTCACACTTGCTGAACTTGGCGTCACGATTGGTGCTCTCGAAGCTTGTCTAGGACCATCCTCAAGTGTTGCTCGTGCTCTTCTTCCGACTTCGAGAAGACAAGAATGTCATCAATGAAGACAACGACAAACTTGTCCAAATATTCCATGAAGACCTTATTCATGAGATACATGAAGTAAGCTGGGGCATTGGTCAAGCACTGCAAAGTCTATCCTTATCAAATATGACATTGTTAACTCCAAGGATATGATTTACTTTAATATGCTTGTCAAGGTTTCGCATACCAACATGACCTAGTCGTCTATGCCATAACCAACCTTTTGAGGATTTAGCAATGAGGCAAGTTTTAGGTTGAGCCTTTTTAGTGAAATCAACAATGTATAGATCACCTCTACGCACACCGGTAAAGACCATTTTATGATTGTCTCGACGAAACACTTGGAAATCTACTTCAGTAAATAGGACATTGAAACCGAAATCAGCAAGTCTAGATACTGAAAGTAAGTTGTATCCAAGAGATTCAACGAGCATAACATTTTGTATGGAGCTATCATGTGATATGGCCACCTTACCGAGGCCAACCACCTTACCCTTTGAGTTGTCACCGAAAGTGACATACTTTCGAGGACTATCATTATCAGCAAGCTCACGAAACATGTCTTTATCTCCGGTCATGTGATCGGTACATCCACTATCAAGAACCAATTCCTTTCCTCCTAACATATATCCCCGAAGATTTGCCATAAGACCAAAGTGTCTCAGTGCATCATCAAGATCGAAGTCACTATCATCATCCTCATCATAGTATCCATGTTCAACATCGTCATGTGGTGGATCAAGTCCTAGAGAGGGTGATTCATTAGAGTGAGTTTGACAATGATCTTGCTTATGAATTTTTATAGCTTCGGAAATAATATCACTAATAATACCAACATTTCCTTTGGCAAGCATAAGGTTTGTAAGCTCAAATAGATGATCACCAAACATAGGATCACTAGTATTCATCTTACTCAAGGCAATAGACTTATGGAGAATTTCATCAAGATTTTTCAAGGAATAATCTGGAAATCGTTCCTCGAGAAATTTCCATATGGTGTGGGCACACTTGAACGTAGGCAAACATCCAATCAAATTTCTAGGCAATCCTCTAATGATAAGTTCGGCAGTTCTAAGATTCCTAATCATGTCAATTGACTCATCATGGGTAGGATGCATAGGATCAACATAAGGTGCACAAGGGCTAGCAATGTACTTGTTCAAATGATATTGATTGAAAATAACAAGCATCTCATTTTTCCACTCATGAAAATACTCTCCATCAAGAATAGGCACTCTATGTCTAAGACTCCCAATAGTAGACTCATCCATCTTCCTCCAATGGTGATTAAACCAAAGCAATGGAGACCAATGCTCTGATACCACTTGTAGGACCTTGAGAAGAGGTGTCTAGAGGGGGGGTGATTAGACACTAAGTACCAAAGTTGCAGTTTTTAAGTTTTCTTAAGTTTAAGTGGAGATTAGGCACAAGTTTAACATTCACAATACATATCAAGAAAGCATGCAAAGAGTATATGAGCAGCGGAAAGTAAAGCATGCAATTTGCAAGAAAGTCAAGGGAAGGGTTTGGAGGATTCAAACGCAATTGGAGACACGGATGTTTTTGGCGTGGTTCCGATAGGTGGTGCTATCGTACATCCACGTTGATGGAGACTTCAACCCACGAAGGGTAACGGTTGCGCGAGTCCACAGAGGGCTCCACCCACGAAGGGTCCACGAAGAAGCAACCTTGTCTATCCCACCATGGCCATCGCCCACGAAGGACTTGCCTCACTAGCGGTAGATCTTCACGAAGTAGGCGATCTCCTTGCCCTTACAAACTCCTTGGTTCAACTCCACAATCTTGTCGGAGGCTCCCAAGTGACAACTAGCCAATCTAGGAGACACCACTCTCCAAGAAGTAACAAATGGTGCGTTGATGATGATCTCCTTGCTCTTGTGCTTCAAATGATAGTCTCCCCAACACTCAACTCTCTCTCATAGGATTTGGATCTGGTGGAAAGAAGATTTGAGTGGAAAGCAACTTGGGGAAGGCTAGAGATCAAGATTCATATGGTAGGAATGGAATATCTTGGCCTCAACACATGAGTAGGTAGTTCTCTCTCAGAAAATGTATGCTGGAAGTGTAGGTTTGTTCTGATGGCTCTCTCCACGAATGAACATGAGGTGGAGGGGTATAAATAGCCTCCACACAAAATCTAACTGTTACACACAATCTACCAAACTCGGTGGGACCGAATCGTTAAACTCGGTCAGACCGATTTAGCAAATAATGTGACCGTTAGGGTTTTCGCTAGGACCGAAATGCAACTCGGTGAGACCGATATGGTTAGGGTTAGGTCATAACGTAATCTCGGTAAGACCGATTACACAAACTCGGTGAGACCGATTTTGGTAATAAGCTTTCCAGAGAGTTGGTCAGGCAAACTCGGTTTGACCGATTACACAAACTCGGTGAGACCGATTTTGGTAATGGACATACACAGAGAGATTACAATCCCATCTCGGTGAGACCGAGATCCCTATCGGTAAGACTGATTTGCTTAGGGTTTGTGGGAGTGGCTATGACTTCTGGAATCGGTGGTGCCAGATAGGAAGAATCGGTGTGACCGATTTTTGGCTTTAGGTTTAGGTCATTTGTGTGGGAGTGGGAAAGTAGTTGAGGGTTTAGGAGCATATCACTAAGCACATGAAGCAAGAGGCTCATTAAGCAACACCTCATCCCTCCTTGATAGTATTGGCTTTTCCTATAGACTCAATGTGATCTTGGACCACTAAAATATGAAATGAAGAATCTTGAGCTTGAAGCTTGAGCCAATCCTTTGTCCTTAGCATCTTGAAGGAGTTCCCACATCCTTTAGTCCATGCCACTCCATTGTTGAACTTATCTGAAACATGCTAGATAAAAGTGTTAGTCCAACAAGAGATATGTTGACATTAATTACCAAAACCACCTAGGGAGCACTTGTGCTTTCAGCCGGCCGCCCCCTCAGCCATGGCAGTCGCATCTTTGCCCTCCACCGTCGGCCGCTCGCGTCGCCTGTTGCGTGCTTCTTCCTGCTACTATGCGCTGCTCTACCACTGGTATGCTATTGCACCATGCCCTCGACACCGCTGTGGACAAACGTGGCAGAGGGATTGTCGATGGAGTACGAGGAGGAGGTGGAGGAGAAGGTGTGGAGAGGAAAGAGGTCTAGGGTGGCGTCAGCTAGCTGTGGTGGAGGTGATTATGCGAGAAGGAGCCGAAGTGGAAGGAGAGGTCACAATTGGAAAGAATCACAAAAAAATCATAACCCAGAGATCTCATTCCAAAAAATGCTAATATCGATGCAGGGGGTGATTTCCTTCAATAGGTGGAAAAATAGGAAATATTGGATGTTATCAAGGAAAGGTAAAAATTTAGGAAAGTTAGGATTTTGAACTGATTTCTATGCAAATGGGGTTTTGTTGTTTGGTAACATGATATCAGTACCTGCCCGTTTGTGATGTGTCTGATTAGGAAAGTTTCCAAATGTTAAGAAACTATTTATTGGGAGGAAAGTTTGTGACGTGTCTGTTATTTGTTTCCTAAAACAAATTTCACTAATGAGAGAAATCGATTGATTTAGATAAGTTAGGAAAGTTAGATTCAGATCTATTATTTGTTTCTTAAAAATTTGTTATTTTTTCCTAAGACAAATTGAACCAATAAAAGGAATGGATTGATTTGAATAATTTAAGGAAGTTAGATCCGTGATTTGTTATACGTTAGGAAACTCCTGGTTGTAATAAAGAGTGGAGAGAAAAATAAACCGATGGACAAGGATGGGAGGGGTGGTTGGAGGAGAGACAAAAAAAACCCAATGAAAATAAACCGTGGAGACTATTCACCAACTGCTCCATTAGGAGCAGAGATAATGCGTACACACATGCATGCAGTGCTTCCACCCCGGGTACACACATGCATGCACTTACTCCACTCCGTATTAGTACATCGTGAGAAAATTGTGGACTTGATTGCGGTTACCACGCCCTAATTAATTGAGCATTAAACCAAACGCGTCTAAAGTCTCTCTGGTGGTGGAAATGCATTGAGAGAATTGCATCATAATGAAGCGCGCCTTGTAAACTGTGACAGAGGGAGGAGTAGTATGAAGGTGCAAAACCAAGTACGCGTATGGCCAATCGGTCAACGCACCTCCTCTTGGCATATCACTGACATGTGGGACAAGAGTGTGAGCAAACCGATCTCAATTGACAGCAAAATGGCTAACACGCCATTCCTTGAGACAGACGAGGAGTGAGAACACACAGACGGGCTCGCACGGAGGCCAAGATATATTCGAGCATGGTTGGTTGATTGATATCATCATTGCATGTTGGGCTGCCATTTTCCGCCCTTCTCCGGAATAAACGTGTACTTTATCAGAGATTAAAAAAAAGAGTACAGATGCTCCACCATGCGGTTCTAGTAGTAGTACTACTCGTACTACTAAACCTTGCTCTTGGCTCTTCGCCTCTTCATGAAGTCGAACAATGATGGTACTCCGCATGTTGGGTACTAAAGTGTATGCCTCTGACAATCTGACATTGAATGGACTGATGCATGTCCACCGCCTGTGCGAGGGTAGGTTGCATTAGTCAAAAGCGAAGCGAGCTTCACCTTGTCCCGCAAGCTTCTCCTCGTTCATGAAGTTGACGGGACACACCAAAAAGTAGTGCTAGTCCATACTCCTTCCTTTCCGGTTAATATGGCTTAATATTTTTTGCGGGTAAATGAGAGAGCTTTATTCATATATAAGCATTCTTAGGACGATCAGCCAAGACACTGGTCACTAGGAAGCAAGGTACCCCGCAAAAAAGAAGTAGGAAGCGAGGTGTTTCATCAAGCCAGCTCTCGCCACATTCAAAGTGCAGCAAGCACGGTTCAAGACAAAGATGCGCCAAGGTTTGCTGACCTGTTTACATGCTGAATAACAAAAAGAGGAATATTACGGCGCTCCTATTTGTAACAGGATATGAGCTAGAATTAAGCGAGAATTGTGGCGAGTGTTCCATGCAATCAACTTCCATTATCACATGCGAGAACCCTCGAAGAGAACCAAATGTGTTGAAGATTGCCTTATCACATCTTAAAATTATAATAAGAGTGCAGACACTCCTCCATCTGGTTCCTAGTACTAGTATAGTACATACCTCTATAGACTATAGTAGTAGTACTAGTACTACTAGTAAACTTTGCGCTTGGCTGTTCGCCTCTTCGGGAAGTCGAACAATAATAGTACTAGTATAGTGTATGCTTCTGGCAATCTGACACCGAATTAACTGTTGCACGTCCACCGCCTGAGCGAGGGAGAGCTTGCATTAGTCAAAAGTTTCTCCTTGTCCTGTGAGCCACTGCGCGCAAGCTTCTCCCGTCCTGCATGCTTCTCCTCGTTCGACAAGTTGATGGGACACAGCAAAGTAATGCTAGTCCATACTGCCTCCTCGCCGGTTAATATGTCTTAATTTCAAACGAGATAAATACACATGCATCCTCAGATATTTGTAAAATACGGTTAGTGGACTTCATAATATGCTCATTGCGCTCAATATATATATTTTCCGATGTTTATTCAGTCACTAGCTCACCCTGACTGAGTATGTGTGTGCATGCACGTGTAGGTTGAGCACTTGAGCGTGACCGTGTGTGTTCCCTCGTGTGCTCGGATATGCATGCATTAGGGCGTCACGCGCGTTTTTGCGTCCATGTGTACGTGTGACTATTGCATACACGTAGGGGGAGTACGTGTAGGGGCCACTAAGGAGCAGTCAAATCACACAGTAAGTTAGTCAGAAGAAGCAACCATGATTTCACTCTTCAATGACACGTACGCAATATAAAATGGTTGATATGGAGAGAAAAAGAAAACCACTATATATACACTAGCGGGAGCCTAAGCTACAAGCCTGCTTGCTTAGGTTGCTCTCTTCACAAGCATAGAACGATGGTGGCCACACCGCTGGTCACATATCCGGCCTGATCCCACAGCTGGGGGAAGGGAACAGTGTTCTGCGTAGACGCGGTCGACATCGGCGAGGTAGAAAACCCACAGTCGGTGCATCCCAATCGGGGGTCACCGCAGTATGGGCCGATGCCGCGTCCCAACCGCCCTTCTAGCTACAGCCCGACGTCCCAGGTAGTCCATCTTCCTTTTGGAGCCGGCTTGCTCCACTACTGCAGCTCCCCATGTACCTCCATCTCCATGTCGATCTTTCTCTACTTCTTCCAGCTTCTACTTTTGATGAGTTTATGTCTCATGAACTAGTGCCAGTACTATCACACTTCTTCAATATCTTTGCCATCAGGGATGCTCAGCTCGATTTAGTGGAACTGCACAAAAGCATCATATGATCCGAGGGTGCCAGCCGTCTTTCCTTCGACAGGTTCTACCTGGCCAGGAAATTAAATCCTGTTTAGGGTTTAGGGTTTAAGTCATAGTGACCCCATTAGTAGTTTTTCTTTCGTACACGCTCTCACAACTTTTGTCTTTAGTTGTGAAGTAAATATTGGCTATGATCTGTGAATCATTGAGATGCATCAACATGCGTGTTAGTTTTCCTTTGTATTTGATGGAATGTTGTAACGGAGCAACCTTGGAATAGGAATGAAAATGGAGTGGAAAGTTTCCGTTTTTGCGGAGAAAAAATGGAAACTTTCATTTCGTTGGATCACGCCATCGAGCAAAAACAACGTTTAAATCATGTCTGTCGTGTTCGTGTCTCACCCTCCTCCACGGCTCAACCCCACACGGTCGCTCGGCATGCCACTCACCGCAAACCAAGCATACGATAACTTTCCCGCCTGCTTGTCGATGGATCGCGCCATGGAGTACTAGCACTACTGGAAGAGATTAACGAGTTGGGGGAGGACAGCTAGCTGTAGCACGGACTCCCAAGAACTTTTTACATGCATGTTGTGGCCGGCTATTGCGACGTTTGAATGCGGAGCAGTCGCGTGCACTAGGAAGCGGCGGGGGCGACGCTCTCTCGACCGGCGCGCCACTTCAATGCCGGCGCCAGTGAGAGGTCATGTCCGCTCTGGCCGGGCATGAATGTGCCACTGAACATTTCGGGCGGGAAGCACGCGCGGGTGATGAAGAGGGTTCGGGTTGGTCAGGACCGACCGTGGCAGCGGTCCGGACGCCCGGAAACAAGAGATGCTATATGTTAATATTGCTGCGTATATAATTAACAACGTAAATAATGTGCCAGTTGGACAAATATGATTGGAGATGGAGATGGAAATGGAATTTTACGTAAACACGGATATGCATGTCTATGTCTATGTGTGTGTGCGCGACGACTATCGCGACCTGGAAGCAGGGGCGTGTTTTTGATCGAGTTTTCTTTCTTGGTACGTTAAAAAATTGTCCGCCAGTTTTCGTTTCTTTTTTCGGGGAACGCGCATATTCTATTTAAAACCACTGCTATGGAGAGATTTTTTTACTCCATTATAGCCTCTTGTTTGATAGAGATTCTCGCGTCTCGCTCTCTCACCCACTCCATATCAAAACAAGATGACAGTGTCCACTCTATCTCTCTCCTCATCAGTGGTTACAGATCCGGCCAAATCCCATCTGCTACGGGAGGTGAGGAGGTGCAGCGTTGATGCTGTCGCCGTCGGCCATGGAGGAAGCCCATGCGCACCGTCCTCTCGGAGCCGGCGCTGGCACGGACGAAGGTCCTCCGCACCTTTGTTTGCTGCCGTCGTGTGGGCAGATCTCGCCCTCCCGCCTAAATGACATCTCGCCCACCTGAGGTATAACTTCTTGTACTGGTCCAGCTCCCCAGGTCACTGCGAGCGGGTTTTCTTCTATGCGGCTACTCCCCAGCTCCCCATGTATAGTAGCTAGGGTTCATCAGCTGGTCCAACATCACCTACTATTATAGAGGAAATGCCACTCGAAAAGTTGTCCTGATTATGCCTCGGTGGAGGTATACATCTTGTTTCGACAAAAAGTACATGGTGGTTGTGCGGGCACTGTCCATATGCTCCTATTGCTGCTGCTAATCTAATACTATCACTGGTTAAATGAAGAAATGCTTTTTTTTCCAGGGTATCCTGGTTTAGTTCCCATCAAGATAATCATGATGCTTCTGTTTGTTGGTGTACTTTTCATTAATTCTTATTGACAATTGAGATGTCGTTGTTAATCTTGTAAAACAAAGTAACAACACTATATCTCTTTTTTATATTTTTGGAAACAACGATGCGTATCTCCATACCCGGGCATGTCTTCCTCAATATTAGTGGAACTGCACAAAATTGGATGGCCATTGTTGTTCCGCCTCACTGTCCTCTGCCACATGGTTCTTCCTTCCTCGAGCTTGATTACTGAGAAGAAATAGACCACAATGAGGATTTGTCGAACTTTATAGGTGCCTCAACCAAACTTCATGCCAAATGGATGATGCATCACCACAATGACCTATCGATGCTCATGGTTGCGCCTCATGGTTGCGTCGGCTGGTGAAGCTGATCGATTTTCAATGAAAAACAAGCTGTCTTCCATCAATGCTCTTTGCTTGTTACGCACAAAGATGATATCCTTCGTCAATTCATCTTGGTTGCGTTGGAGATGCAGTCGTATTTCAAATTTGGTGCAACTTTATCACACAATTGGCTATGAACCAAATGTTTCCTCGAAGAAGGATCGACGTTGGTACTAAGAGCATAAGTTTTGTATTGATTTCTAAGCCTTCTCACAACTTTGTCTCCAGCTCCCCTGTAATTTTATTTGTCCAGCTATTAACTTTGATTTAAAAAATGGTGTGGACTAAAAACCCGGATGGACATAGTAGCCCTATATTTTTATTTACTCCGCATATTAGATTTGACTGAAGTCAAACTTTGTAAAGTTTGACCAAGTTTAGGCCGAACACAACAAACTATAATTATTAGAGAGGGCAAACTATACATACTCTCAAACCTTTCCGATAATTGAAATTAAAATTCTTTATTTGTACACACTCTCACACGTTTCCGATAATTTGGCGCATGTGTGGTTGTTCACTTAAGGGAGGGTAGTGTACCGGACATGAAGGACAGGAAGTGCGACCAGGACGCGTGGATCGTTAGTTCATCGGAAGTAGTAGTAGTTTTCTTCACTGTATGTTAAATAAAGAGTTTTGTTTCGTATTTACACAATTTAAAACGATTGTTACGGAGAGAATAAGAAAACCACTCCACTATATATTAGTCGTATACATGGGTACTACATGGACGCAGCTTCATTGACTTTAGTGCACCTGCCTTTGGGTTTATGATAGGTGGGCTCAAAATGTGGCTGGCTCACCTGTCATACAGCCAAAAGCAGGTGCAGTTAAGGCACCGGAGCTCAGTCCGTACTACAGTAGTATATGTATAAGCTAGAGCCTCAGCGCTTGCTTGCTAGGGTTCGCACTATCCACACTCTCGCCGCACTACATATATATACATACACACACACACACACATAGATATATAAACACACACACACACACACACGTTGGTGGCTCAGCGTTCCTTTGCTAGGGTTTGCTATATTCACAGTCTCTCACCCTCTCTTCACCAGATCTAAACAAGACTGCGTTGGCCTCTTCTCTCTCTGTCCCCCCTCACAGCTGGTGAAGGAAGCGTCCGGATCCCGTCGCACTGGGAAGGGGAGGAGGTGCGACGTTCACTCTATCGCCTTCGGTGAGGGAGGCAATCCACTACCGGCTGCGCTGTTCTCTTTCACCCAGCGCCTGTGCGGGAGGGCCACCGACCCCTTCTTCCTCGCTGCCATACGTAGTGTGGGCAGATCCGGCCTCCCGCCTCACACCTTGCCACATCCCGATGACCCTAAGGTATAAGTTTCTTTGAAACCGTCGTTGCTCTAGCGGCATGTGGATCTTTTTCGATCTGTAGTTGAATCTAGGTCTTGGTTCAAAGAGGAAAGAAGGGTGCGATGGGCTGGAGCATGAATCTAGGACGTGGTTCAATGAGTAAAGGAGGGACGGAAAGTAGTATAGACTGGCTATCCAGCCGCTTTGTTGGTCGAGAAGGGAAAAAGGGGGTAACCCAGTACACACATTTGTAAGGAACCGATCTCTTTGTTGAAAAGGGAAAGAAACTAGGGGGTCGGGTAGTTTGTGCAGGACTAGATTTGCTGCCCTCACATAGGAAAAAGGTTCAAAGAGAACAAATATGGGACCAATGCAGATATGCCGCTTGGCTACATACTCTACATCACCCATTTATATGTGTGGACGCACATGGTGCAGGCATGTCCCATACATCTATTTTGCTGTTGTTAATCTAAGAATGCCACCGGAAAATTGAAGCAATGCCACTGTTAAAAGTAAATTACATTTTTAACTAATGTTGTTTTAAGAGAATGTCTCTATTAATATGAATCAATGCAACCGTTTTAGAAATGCTACTATCCTACTTTGTTTTCCATCAAGATAAGTTAGATGCTTCTTTCTGTCACCGTTTGTTTCATCCTCCTTTATCAAGAAGTAATTGTTTCCTTTTTTGCCTTTGTTAAAATAGGGGTATCTATTCGACCTGTTTCTATTGCGACATTTTGCTTCTCTACGCGAAACACTTTGCTTGATTTCAGTGCAACTGCACAAAACGAGATTGATTTCCTATTCGTCTTGGCTGATTCGTAGGTGATCTTGTGTGCATCATGACAGGTTGGTACTTGCCTTCATCCACATGATCGTGCAGTGTGTTTTGAGATGTTGTGCTACTTGTATTGGTATTGTTTTAAATAAATGTTGAATTGAAGCTATTGTATTGCTCTCTTTTCCCATTAAGTAGTGAACAAAAATGGTACCAACCCAGACTTGATGCTTGTTGCTTTGTTACAACAAACTCTACATCACCCCTTTATAAGTATATGGAAGCACATGGTGTTGTTGCGCCCACTCTCCCCTGGAACTGTTTATGCTTTTTGTTAATCTAATGCCGCTGGTAAAATTAAGCAATGCCACTCTCAGAATTAACTACCGAATCTTGTTTCAAAACTGCAACACTTGTTAGGGATTGGCGGGATTACCATTTTTGTGGCCGCATGTTTCATCCTCCTTTATTAGCCAGTAATTGATTCCTTTTTTGCCTCTGTTTAAACAACGATATCTATTCAACTTATTGCTACCGCGAGGCCCTCTCAATTGTCCTTCGAGTTGTTGCGCTCGCCATGGCGCCGAGCATTGTTAACATCGTCAACGAACATGAGGATTCAGGAGATGACTTTTTTTTACTGGATGACAGTAGGGACCCACTAGGGCCATAGCCGTACGTACGCAAGTGCCTCCTTATTATGTACAACTATGTTTTTTCGCTTCCTCCTGGTTTCCTGACATCACGGTCCCACACCATTGTCAACCTATGTAGTCAATATAAATGAGAGAATTGCACAAGGTGCGGCCGATAGCTCGGACCAAGCAGCTCGAGCAGTATTTGTGTTTTTGAGACATGAGCACTGCAGAGTTTTTCTTGGCGATGATTTCGTTGTTGTTCAGAGGAGAGCAGGGTATTAACTGGGCGGGCTCTGGCCCGTCTAGCCCAGGCGAGATATCTAGCCCAGATATTAATTTTTTCAAGATGAAAATGGCTAGCCCAGCTATACGTTTTTTTGAGGAATACCCATGCAAGGTCAACTTATTATTCTCCGCCCCGCTGGGCTGCAAATCTTTCCTAGGAGGGATGCATTAGGCTTAACAGGAAAATGGGCTTTAAAAAATAATAAATGGGATGTAATTATAAAAACTGGGCAGTAACTATAAAAAAATGCACCAAACACGAAATTAGTTTATAAAATATTATTTATGGATTTTGAAAATCTTAATTTTTAATTGTTGCACGCGCAATGTTTCATTGGATTTTTACGTAATACAAATTTATATTTAATCTGACTAGAAATTTCAGGATAAAAATATTTCGGATCCCATCATAATGTGGGAAATTTTATTGAATTCTGTCTCGAACGATTGGTTGAAATTATTAATCGTTGTGCTAGCGAGAAAATGGGCTGTACTTTTAACAAACTGTAAATGGGCTGTAGTAAATTCCATTAGAATTCAAAAATGGGCTGTACGTTCTTACAAATCGCAAATGGGCTATAAGTTCTCTGCCACACACTTGTGAGCCTACTAAGTTGACGCGTCCCCTAAAAAAATAACTTGACGCGTATGCAAGGCTTTGTCAACTTATTATAGTCAACACACAGTTCTAGCAGCAGTGGTCATTGGATGTCTATCCAACGGATGTTGTGCTTCTTCTTCAATCTCGGATATTCTAGCTTCGGCCGCCCAAAAAATGATTCGTCCCCCTGACATATGGGGCGCACCGTTTTGGAGGCTAACCTGTGGGTCTACTAGGTTGGCGCGTTGCTACCTCTTGAGCACTGCGTTGGTTTTCCCTTGAAGGGGAAAGGGTGATGCAGCAAAGTAGCGTAAGTATTTCCCTTAGTTTTGAGAACCAAGGTATCAATCCAGTAGGAGGCTCCTTGAAAGTCCCACACACCTACACAAACAAAAAAGAACCTCGCAACCAACTCGATAAAGGGGTTGTCAATCCCTTCACAGAAACTTGCGGAAGTGAGATCTGATAGAGATAATAAGATAAGACAAATATTTTTGGTATTTTTATGATATAGATTGGAAAGTAAAAGATGCAAATAAAAGTAGATGGAAAACTTATATGATTAAATATAGACCCGGGGGCCATAGGTTTCACTAATGGCTGCTCTCAAGATAGCATAAGTATTACGGTGGGTGAACAAATTACTGTCGAGCAATTGATAGAAAAGTGCATAGTTATGAGAGTATCTAGGCATCATCATTTATATAGGCACCACGTCCGCAACAAGTAGATCAAAACGATTCTACATCTACTACTATTACTCCACACGTTGACCGACTCCTGCCTGCATCTAGAGTATTAAGTTCATAAGAACAGAGTAACACATTAAGCAAGATGACATGATGTAGAGGGATAAACTCAAGTAATATGATATAAATCCCATCTTTTTATCCTCGATGGCAACAATACAATACGTTCCTTTCTGTCCCTGCTGTTACTGGGAAAGGACACCGCAAGATTGAACCCAAAGCTAAGCACTTCTCCAATTGCAAGAAAGATCAATCTAGTAGGCCAAACCAAACTGATAATTCGAAGATACTTGCAAAGATAACCAATCACACATAAAAGAATTCACAGAAGATTCAAATATTTATCAAAGATAAACTTGATCATAAACCCACAATTCATCGGATCTCGACAAACAAACCGCAAAAGGAGTTACATCGAATAGATCTCCAAGAAGATCGAGGAGAAATTTGTATTGAGATTCAAAGAGAAAGAAGAAGCCATCTAGCTAATAACTATTGACCCGAAGGTCTATGGTAAACTACTCACAACTCATAGGAGAGGACTTGGAGATGATGTAGAAGCCCTCCATGGTCGATTCCCCCTCCGGCGGAGCGCCGACGAAGGCTCCAAGATGGGATCTCGCGGATACAGAAGGTTGCGGCGGTGGAAATAGTTTTTCGTGGTGCTCCTAGATGTTTTCAGGGTACGTTGATATATATAGGCGAAGGAGGTATGTGAGGGGAGCCACGAGGGGCCCACGAGGGTGGGGGCACGCCCACCCTCCTAGGGCGCGCCCTCCTGCCTTGTGGCCGCCTCGGCTGCTTCTTGACGTCCACTCCAAGTCTCCTGGATTGCGTTTGTTCCAAAAAGATCGCTCCTGAAGGTTTCATTCCGTTTGGACTCCGTTTGATATTACTTTCCCTCGAAACACTAAAATAAGCAAAAAAACAGAAATTCGGGCTGGGCCTCCGGTTAGTAGGTTAGTCCCAGAAATGATATAAAAGTGTAGAGTAAAGCCCATAAACATCCAAAACGGGTAATATAATAGCATGGAACAATCAAAAATTATAGATACATTGGAGACGTATCACGCGTACCAAGGGCTTTGTCAACTTAGTCAATATAAACGATTCTAGCTTCAATGACCGTACGATGTCCATCCAATGGCCGTAGTGCTTCTTCAACCTCTGGTCTTCTTGCTCCAGCCGCCCAAAGCAGCACCGGCCGTGCCGCCTGCTCCTGCCTCCCGTGGCCGGCTGTGCTGCCGCGGAGGCCTCACCGCCCCCATACAACTCCCACCTCTGGCCAGGCCATCCCTCCACTCACCCACACCCCCTGTTATTTTGCGGCGACGGCAGCCTCACACCGCAGCCGAACCAATGAACCCTCGTACTCCTCTCCGCGTGGGCATCCACTACCGCGTCTTCCCCGGCTCCGCGTCGTCCCCTTCCTAGGCCTCGCCGTCGTCCACCGCCATGGTGCTCTCGGCGCGGCATGGTCAATGTGGTCAACGACCGACTTCCTTCGGAAGAGTACTGTACGTGGAGATGCTGACAGCTGGGTCCACGGCAGGCGCAAGGAAGTGCCTCCTTATTACGAGAAAAATATTTATTCCTCCACCTGATAGCAGGGACCCACCAGATGGGCCACCGTATTTCGCGAAAAAATGTTTCCCCCTGACTACTGGGAACCACTGGATGGGCCACCGTGTTTCGCGAAAAAAATGTTCCCCCCTCACTGATGGGACCCACTGGACGGGCCACCGTATTTTGCAAAAAAACGTTCCCCCCTCTGTCAGCTCGGACCCACCGAAAGTGCCTCCTTATTATGCACAAAAAATGAATACTCCCCTGCTAGCTGGGACCCTCCTTGGTGGGAGGCTGACTTGTTGCCCTACTAAGTTGACAGAGACGGAGGGCTTTGTCAACTTAATCAATATGAACGATTCTAGCTCTAGTGACCGTACGATGTCCAACCAACAACCGTAGTGCTTCTTCAACCTCTGGTCTTCTTGCTCCAAATTACCAAAGCAAAGGCCGGTCATGCAAGATGCTCCGCGTCCCATGCCGGTTGTCTTGCCATGAGGCCTCATCGCCTCTACTATTCCCACCGCTGGCCACGCCCTGCAGCGATGCAGCCTCACACCACAGCCGAACCAGTGAACCCTCGTACTCCTCTCCGCGCGGGCTTCCGCTGTCGCGTCTTCCCGGCTCCGTGTCGTCCCCTTCCTAGGCCTTGCCGTCGTCCACCGCCCTAGTGCTCTCAGCGCGGCATGGTCAAGGTGGTCAAGGAATGACTTCCATCGGAAGAGTACTGTACGTGGAGAGGCTGAAAGCTGGGTCCACGACCACAACAAGGAAGTGCCTCTTTATTACGCGGAAAATAATGATTCCTCCACCTGACAGCAGGGACCCACCGGACGGGCCACCATATTTCGTGAAAAAAAACGTTTCCCCCTGACTGTTGGGACCTACCAGCTACATCTTCGCACGTAAGGAAGTGCGTCCATATTACGGGCGAAAAAATGATTCACCCCCTGACTGTTGGGACCCACCAGCTACATCTTTGCATGCCAGGAAGTGCGTCCGGGCAAAAAAAAACGATTCGCCCCCTGACTGCTGGGACCCACCAGCTACATCTTATACGCAAGGAAGTGCACGGCGATCGGGACCCACGGTCAAGCGTATGTAGCGTTGTCATTCTGGTCGCGAACGTGTATGTACATACTGGTCGATGTAGAGGTGCGCACGTGTCGTAGTAGAGGCGCATACGTAGCATGTACATGCACGTATAGCGGCCAGTGTGCAAGAAAGAAAATACGGCCATGTACGTACATACAGTCGGGGTCTCGAACGCCTACTCGCGCATACGTACGGCCAGGGCTCGTGTACATGGCTGGGTCGGAATGGAGAAACTGCGTCATCGTCGTCGTGTTCATGGGGAGGCAACAGAATGCGTCGTGTTCATCGGAAGGCAACGGAATGCATCGTGTTCAATGGGAGGCAACGGAACGCGTGGGAGCCAACCGACTTGGACGGAACAGCCGATGGAAACGAGGCCTGGCGTACCGCACAATGGAGGAAACGGCCTTGTGTTCGACCGGCCTCGTTCAAAACGGGATCCTGTTCATCTGGAGAGGTCTGGCGTACCACAAACGGAGGAAACAGACTTGTGTTGGACCTCCTACAGTCGAAACGGGGTCCTGTTGATCGGGAGGGGTGTGGCGTACCGCAAAACGGACGAAACGGACTTGTGTTAGAGCACTACGGTCGAAACGGGGGTCCAGTTCATCGGGAGGGGTGTGGCGTACCGCAAAACGGGACTCCACGGGATACTGTTCATCTTCACCGTCGACCTCCTCCAGCCTCCACGGTCTACTGTTCATCCACCGTCGACCTCCTCCAGCCTCCACCTGCGACTGTTCATCCACGGACTCCTGTTCATCCAGCCTCCACCGCGTGCTACTCCACCGGCTACTGTTCAACCACCCCTCTCCAGGGGCTCTTGTTAAACCACCCCTCCACAGGCTACTATTAATCCACCCCTCCACCCTCTATTTTTCATCCAACCCTCCACGGGGTCGTCCTGTTCATCCAGCCCCAACCGGCTCGATCGATCGGGATCCTGTTGAACACCACGGGGTCCTGTTCATCCACCCCCACCGCTCATTGTTCATCCAACCCCCCCCCCGCCCCCCGCAACGCTCACTGTTCATCCATAGGCAGCATCGATCGGCTTCAGTTAGCAGCAGTAGCAAAGGAATCGCTCGATCGGGTTCAGTTAACAGCCATCGATAGATCGCTCGGGTTCAGTAACGCGTAGCCTGCAGTGCAATCGCTCGGGTTCAGTTAGAGCCCAATGCCTCGCACACACGCGCGTACGTGTATGAGAGAAACGCGCATCGCTCGGCCCCGACCACCCACCATAACCGGGAACACCCTGATATTTTCCTCTCCCTCACTTCTACCACGTTTTTTCCGTCATGGACGGCCCAAAGAATGTCGTGCAGCTGCGTCTCCGGCCCGCCCAGGACGAAAAGCCCATTTTCTGTCATGATTTTTTGTCATAGAAGTAGGAGCCCACCACATCTATGATGATACCGGGTTTGTCACAATTATCGTCATAGAAGTGCGGCCCAAAATGTCACAGATGTGTCTTTTTTTGTAGAGATTGTTCTTCTCTCCCAAAGAGGAAAGGTGAGCACATCAATGGTGTTGATTCTGGCCAAGGCCCAGTCTTGCAACCCCGAGATTGATCCTATAACTCCCTCTCTGTTCTTCTTTTGGGTTTGTGATTATGGTTTCTTTTCTTTTATTTCTATTTGATAGTTTCTTGATGGATGCTGGAGCACCGGCCGGAGTGATGTCTATGGCTCTGGCCAAAACCGTCAAGGCTCATGGTACGAAGAAGCGCAAGCACCCCACCGAAACTACCGCAGACAAGCTCAAAGCTATTGCCCTATCCAAGCCCCCCTCTCCGGGATCCCTCATTAAGCAAGTCCAGGTAATATCTCTTCTTGACGATCTTTTTCTCGATCTTGATCGTGTTTTTTCATCTAACACGTAGTACTAGTACTAGTAGTACAACTTTCTGGGTGATCTTGCATGTGATTTTTGTGTGCCAAATGACGGTTCTAAATTCCTCTTTTGACCAAAACATGCGAGAGGTTGACACTGATTTCTTATAGATTACTTTCAACTAGTTTAGGAACATCAATGCTACCTTTGAAGAGGGTATATTTGCCTCAGTAACTGTGTTATGGATATTGCAAGTAATCCCTCTACTCTCATGCCTTTGAATACATGTTTTAGTGTCTTTGTTCACTCATTACTATGCGTATATGTAGTCATATATGGAGTATAATATCGAAAATCATCTTATATTTTTGAACAGAGGTAGTAATAAAATATTTGGTTTCTGTTTGAATTAGAACTAGGTCCGCAGTGGATATGAAGTTCTCAAAGTCATGCCGTGTGAACTGGAAGACCCGAGGATGAGTTCTACTGCTAAACTATCCAGCTGTTGTGTCCTTGTCACCACGTGTCCTGAACTAGTGTTTTCCTGTAGCATTGTTGTCAGGCATTTTCTCGAGGCTGTACATGACCACAACAATTTCCTGGTTGTGCCTTCGATTATAAAGGGTGTGGTTCTTGTAAAGCTTCCTGACAAATCTGATGCGGCCTGTCTTCATCGTCATGTTTATGAGTGAAAAGACAACTCTGTTAGGTTCTCCAAGGTTGACGAGATGGTGATGGTGCAGGTAGACATCTCTCACGAAGTCCATGGCCTAGTCAGTTATGCGGGGTTCATCCCGTAGGTCGGTGGCAAGAAATAGTCTGCAGAGTTTAATTAGTGCAACTTTGCTTGTCTGTAGTAAGTACTATTGTTCAGTACTTGATTTGTGTTTGTGAACCCTGTTTTGTTTAGTACTGCCAGTTTTGGTGTGTGGTGAGTCCTGAGAACAGTCTATGTTAATGTCTGTCCACTCAATTCAGTCTGTATATTTTGAAGTATCCAGATCATCTTTTTTGTGAGGATGGTTTATCAATTATGGTTACACTCGAATATCTATATGCATTGCAGGGTTTATCGCACCCACCAGGATTTCCAGTCCCATGGATGTTTGGTCCATACAATTTGTCATGACCTTTGGAATGTCCTGCTTGTGGGAGTAGGTGGGGGCCCTGCATGCCATGCATAGTTGGACGATCAATCTTCTGTTTCGTACTTCAACATAGTGATTCCTGGTAAGGATTCACTCATGTCACATCAAGTAAATCTTATTGATTTACTGTCTAAATCTTATTGATTTCATGCCATGTTTTCTTTCTTTTCCTGCAATTTTATGATGCAGGTTTTCCCATGTGACATTCATCATACAGTAAACCGTTTGGTTTGCTCTACTATGGCTATTTTTGCACATTTCAGTTCTTATGTCGTGTCAGTAACGAAGGCACTGTCCATCACTTATATTACTAGAAAAAATTGGATTAGTCTGTTGTCTGAGTACAAGCTGAATCCCTATGATGAACTGCAGTTTGGTTTAACAAACACGCCACAATTAGTTCTTCTCACGTTTAAAAGAAATGAAGAAAAAAAATTGGATCACGGTCACGGAGACTAGTCAAGTTAGAAAGCTGATCATAGCAGGTCAGACACGATCGCCGCTGTCTCACACATTGGTACCACCTTCAGCAACGGATCGAGCACGGCGGCTTCTCTAGCGCGAAGCGGCAGCAACTCTCACCGATCCGGTGAGGATTGGGCATCGATCGTGTCGTCACGGATCAAGCTGATCTACAGGAGGATCGGGCATCGACACCGGCACCTGCTCCGACACCAACACTAGCTCTACAAGGAGCACCATTTCCGGCAGCAGCAGCAACACTACCAGTCGTATCGGCACGGGCACCAGCAACGGCTTTGGCACCTGCACCAACACTTGCACTTGCATCTGCTCCGGCCCGTGCAGTGGCAACCGAACGAGTAGTTGCACCGGCAACAGACTGGGCTACAGTTCACACTTCATATACCAAAGTCCTTACAAAAACTGACATGTCCACCTTCTTGGTAAGCATTGGCCCCATGTGCTTCATTCTTTTTTATTTCCATGTTGTTTCACATGATTCACTGTGTTGATCTAACTGTTTGTGTATGTCTTCTTGTTTGCAAACAGAGAATTCCAAGAGCAACGAGGGAGTCGTTCAACAATCCGGGCGACCGTGGACAAGTTTCTCTTACCATGCGCAGCCTTGGTGTGGATGAACCTACTCAATATACCGTAAGTACAAAGGATGGTTGCATGATGATTGATGCTAAAGGATGGTCAAGGTTCAAATCTAAATCATATCTTGCGGTAGGGGATGATGTCAAAATCAAACTTTCTCGGCAAGGAGAGCTGGTCCAAATCAACTTTGAAATTCTTCAGTAGCAGCACGCAACTGCCGAACTAATCTATCCTCTGAGAGATTTTGATGAAATAATCTGGCATGGTGAAACAAGTGTCCTGTGTGTATAAGTAGTATGACAATATTATTTATCACATGGTATATCATTGATAGAATTGCAAGTCTGATTGCTGGTTAGGAACTGTCGTTCGATTTCATTCCAACAACTGTCGTGCTTATTCAATTTTGTGTATTCGCCTTGCGACAGCATCTAAAACCAGCGCTGTACCGATCGCTTGCAATATGAAAAGCGCTGAGATAGAACACATGGCCCCCCAAACATGCAGGCCCACTGGACTATGGCCCAAAGTCCAGAACCGTGAGCCTGTCTGAGTATTATATTCTCAGCTCAACCCCCATAATGCCCGTGCATTGCACGTAAAATCAAGATGCATTTGTATGAGTATTTTTATCTTGTGAGAGAAAAGGATGAACGAGGGAAGGCCTTATTTGCAAATGTGGAGAGGTGTGTGGGTACTTTTTTTGCAAAATTGCCATGGTTTCCTTCCTATCCGTCAGATATAAATTGGACGACCTATATTGCAGGATGGCAGGCACACCATCATCACCAACTCGTATATACTATGTTAAAAAAATTCTGTTTTTTATAATTATATATGTTATATATATTCCCCTTGATTTTTCTTATGTATAAAGTTGTGATATAATTTTTTTTAATTTCTTTACAGAGGGAGTATCTCTCTGTCAAAAATATATTTATGTGTAACTAGTTACTCCTGTCCTTCTACTTCCTTTCGCTGATATGTGGGCCATCCGGCAACGGGGTCCACGTGCCATATGCACCAAATTGGAGTGCACAACTGCATAGTAGACACACCCTGGTCGTAGCGCCGCAGTAATGCCCAATGAGCCGTCAAATCACAAAACCCCCCACCTTTCCAGCTTTAGCAGTAAGTTGGACGGACAAAGCGGCAATATTTCACTGGGCCTGAATCCCCTTCTCCCTCGTCTGCTTGTTCAGAGAAAGCCCCCTCTCGGCGATTGCATAGGGTTTTCTCATGGAGAACCAGGTACGAATTCTTCATCCATCCCTGATAAATCCAAGTCCCTTGGTCGCGGGTAATCCTAGGATGGCAGCCGCCGCCGTTGATGCATTTTTCTTCCTACTGAATCTAGTGTGTTTCATTTGCAGTTCCCAAAGTGCGAGGACCCTACAACTTTCTGCGCCCTCGGCGAGACGCCACACTTGTTCTTTCTCATCCTAACACAGGATTTTAAAACGTGCACAATATGTTCCTAGAATCCCCTTTTTTATCCGGGAGGGTGGGTTTTTTGAACATGCTGTCGACTAATTTGGAAATTTGGATTGCTATATTTGGATACAAGGTAGTAGTATGATAGTCAACACTATCGTGAAGGAGGAAATTATTTCTAGATCTGGATAGGGAATACATTGAGTTCTCATATTATTTTTCCTGCAGTGCATTACTTGCTATGCCAGAACACATGTACTCAAGATGCTTGGCCTTGCCATAACTGAATACACCAGTTTAATGGTCATAGTGAAGACAAGCCATGGATATAAGTTCCAAGTTGGGTTCATGTACCAAGAAGATCGCTGCTTTTTTATGGCCAAACTTGGATAAACTTTCTCAAGTGTTACGGACTGAAAGTTGGTGCACGAATGTTGATGGAAATAGCAGAACCTGGTCTCATCTTCACTGTGATCTTCCACCACGACGTCCTTCCAATTGTTCATCCATGTTAGTTTTGTATCTGGTTCTTGCTTGTTGCCTCGATTACTTCTTAATCCACCTATTCTGTCTAACTAATCACAATTTAACTTTAGAAGTAGCAACGAATCTCTCATGAAGATGCTACTTCTATCTAATATTTTCTTATAATTGGTGACACGTGTAGGTTTTTTCAGAGTTAAGCACGCTGCCCTTTTTATTTCTATAAGCGGCTGTTACTGATGGCACTGAAGTTGACTAGGACGACATCCACAAGTTCCTACACCTTATTGATCGTCTTGAGGTCCTTGTGGGGCATTTCAATGGTGGAAGGCCATGTGGGATATGTGTGCCACTACTGCACTCGTTGAACAGGTCCAACTGTGTTGAGAAACTTATGGTACGAGCTGTTTTCTGTTATATATGTTGTTCATAAATGTAGGACCTTGAGAAGAGGTGTCTAGAGGGGGGGGGGGGTGATTAGACACTAAGTACCAAAGTTGCAGTTTTTAAGATCTTTAAGTTTAAGTGGAGTTTAGGCACAAGTTTAACATTCACAATACATACCAAGCAAGCATGCAAAGAGTATATGAGCAGCGGAAAGTAAAGCATGCAACTTGTAAGAATGTAAAGGGAAGGGTTTTTGGAGGATTCAAACGCAATTGGAGACACGAATGTTTTTGGAGTGGTTCCGATAGGTGGTGTTATCGTACATCCACGTTGATGGAGACTTCAACCCACGAAGGGTAACGGTTGCGCGAGTCCACAGAGGGCTCCACCCACGAAGGGTCCACGAAGAAGCAACCTTGTCTATCCCACCATGGCCGTCGCCCACGAAGGACTTGCCTCACTAGCGGTAGATCTTCACGAAGTAGGCGATCTCCTTTCCCTTACAAACTCCTTGGTTGAACTCGACAATCCTGTCGGAGGCTCCCAAGTGACACCCAGCCAATCTAGGAGACACCACTCTCCAAGAAGTAACAAATGGTGCGTTGATGATGAACTCCTTGCTCTTGTGCTTCAAATGATAGTCTCCCTAACACTCAACTCTCTCTCATAGGATTTGGATCTGGTGGAAAGAAGATTTGAGTGGAAAGAAACTTGGGGAAGGCTAGAGATCAAGATTCATATGGTAGGAATGGAATATCTTGGCCTCAACACATGAGTAGGTAGTTCTCTCTCAGAAAATGTATGCTGGAAGTGTAGGTTCATTCTGATGGCTCTCTCCACGAATGAAGAGGAGGTGGGGGGGTATATATAGCCTCCACACAAAATCTAACCGTTACACACAATTTACCAAACTCGGTGGGACCGAATCAACAAACTCGGTTAGACCGATTTAGTTCAAAATGTCACCGTTAGGATTTTCGGTGGGACCGACATGCAACTCGCTAGGACCGATATGGTTAGGGTTAGGGGTTAACGTAATCTCAGTGAGACCGATTACACAAACTCGGTGAGACCGATTTTGGTAATAAGTTTTCCAGAGAGTTGGTCAGGCAAACTCGGTTGGACCGATTACACAAACTCGGTGGGACCGACTTTGGTAATGAGTCAACCAGGAAGTTTCCATTGTAATCTCGGTAGTACCGATTGCTCAAACTCGGTGAGACCGATTTTGATAATGGACATACACAGAGAGATTACAATCCCATCTCGGTGAGACCGAGATCCCTATCGGTGAGACCGATTTGCCTAGGGTTTGTGGCAGTGGCTATGACATTTGAACTCGGTGGCGCCGGATGGAAAGAATCGATAGGACCGATTTTGACTTTAGGTTTAGGTCATTTGTGTGGGAGTGGGAAAGTAGTTGAGGGTTTAGGAGCATATCACTAAGCACTATGGAGCAAGAAACTCATTAAGCAACACCTCATCCCTTCTTGATAGTATTGGCTTTTCCTATAGACTCAGTGTGATCTTGGATCACTAAAATGTAAAATGAAGAGTCTTGAGCTTGAAGCTTGAGCCAATCCTTTGTCCTTAGCATCTAGAAGGAGTTCCCACACCCTTTAGTCCATGCCACTCCATTGTTGAACTTATCTGAAACATACTAGATAAAAGTGTTAGTCCAACAAGAGATATGTTGACATTAATTACCAAAACCACCTAGGGAGCACTTGTGCTTTCAATGTCCCCCTTTTTGGTAATTGATGACAACATACATCAAAGCTTTAGATAAAGATATAAAGAATAGCAAGTAAAGCTTTGGAAAGACATGTAACAAGCATAGGCTCCCCGTACATGCATGCAATCATGCGAATATGGAATATAAAAGCATGTGAGAGCATAACCATGATAGAGCAGGCGATGTGTTACATGTATCTTGGCCATATGCATCAGAGCAAAGAATATTAAAGAAAATACCTTCATGCTCATGAGTCCTTCTTCCAAACAGTATGTACATCAGCAAGAATTCCTCACACACATGGTTGTGATGCATATACTTACCTTGTAGTCTTGAGTTGGCTTAGGATGGAATGAACCTGCATAAACAAGGTTAGATAACACAGGTACATCTACTAGCCAGAGCAAACAGAAGAAACCACAAGAATACCAAGACTGGGATGACATGTAGAGATTGAGTACTAAGTTCCACATTAGATTAGACATGTCCCCAAGAGTAAAGATATGCAATGAATTTAAGTGATTTCTTTCCCTTAGATGTCTTGCTCCCCCTAAATCTAGCATGGGATACTGGGAGAAGATAGGGAACAGAAAATTAGAGCTGAAAGATATAAATGAACAGAGCTAATTCAAATACGCACATATTAACATGTCTTTTCCCCTCAATAAGACATGTGGCATCTCTCCTCTTGAACACCAAGCATCTGGGATCCTTGAGAAATACTTTCTACTTGAGTATTCTCTCCCCCTGGAGATCTCTTTCTCCCCCTGAGGAGGTGATACTCTCTTTCTCTGATGTGATCTCTTTAAGTGATAAGCTTTGATGTGATCTCTCTCTCCCCCTTCGACATCAATTTCCAAGAAGGGTCTTCTGGAATTTGTCGTGAATAGGTTTGGTCCTTGAGTCACAGCACAAAGCAATGTTAAAAATATGATGCTTGTAGAGGACAAGATTTATTGAGTGGAGCTGGATCAGAAGAAACACAGAATAAGTGGTAAACTATTTTTCCTATTGTGAAATCGGTGGCACCGAGTGGTATGCTTCGGTTGTACCGAAAGGATTCGGTTGGACCGAAAACAACAAATCGGTGAAACCGAGTTCATCGCAGAGAAAACACTTGTCACCTCAGCTCACTAGACTAGTAAGATCTCACAAAGATTTGCAAGGAATTTACTGAATGATATGCAATGAATTGTTTGCAGAAAATGCAGAGCAAATAGAAAGAAATCTAGATGAAGTTATTTTTGAAAGGGGAAACAACTATGCATGAGGCAAATGCAAAAACACAGAAAAGAACACAAGAGAACTTCATCTAGAGATGGTCGGCGACAAAGTCACCTATGTTAGAGTATATTGACTTAGGAGTCAAGTGAGATCACTTGATCATAGGTCATACTCATCGTTTAAGCTCAAAATGGGGTTGCCATTTTTCGTTTAAGCATCTTGATGTATTCACATCTTGTCGAGTTGCTTTAGCTCATGACTTGGAGTAAAGCTTCTCTAAGATGGAATAACGTACCTTGGTTGGTGGTGTTGAACATGTAGTTGAACTTGTGTGGGTTGCTCAAGGTTGATGTAGCTCATCAAGAATTGGGAGCACCACTTGGAATTTGAGTCCATCTACCTACATGGGTTAGTTCTTGCAAGGAAGAGCACTTGTGTATCCAAAAATAACAATCATGAAGCTCAACATAGAATTTGTCAAAGGATATGTTTGAATGGTTCCGTGCTTCCTTGTCTCCAACCACCATAGTATAGAAACTTGGTGATGTAGAGATTGCTCAAGATGTGAGTAGATTACAATCTCATGGAATTTGATTCAACCAAGTACCTACATGGGTTATATAACATGCAAGATGCAAATATATCCAAGACATAAGATCTTCATCATAAGAGAAATATCAAGGATTAGTCATAAGCTCATGTCTTGCATGTATCCAATGGAGTTTCTACTCCAAGTTTGAAGCATCTATGATGTTCAATTCTCCTCTCAACCTGCAAAACACTTTCTCATCAAGAGGTTTAGTGAATATATCCGCTAATTGCTTTTCGGTGCGAATTAGCTTAAGATTAATGTCACCCTTAGCAGCATGATCTCGAATGAAATGATGACGAACTTCGATATGCTTAGTTCGAGAATGTTGTACGGGATTATGACCAATTTTGATAGTGTCGGCGTTCTGGGAACGGGGGTCCCCAGACTTGCCTGCCTGCGGCCTGCGGCGTGGCTCAAAGGAGGCCCAGCACAGCCCATCTTCATCAATGCAAGCTCAAGACCCTCGCGAGGGGCCAAGCCTCGTCAGGCTGGCTCATGAGGAGGCGGAGAGTTCAAGGCAGGGTACCTCGCGAGGTGCCCATGACGCAAGCCATGGCGACCAAGGGCGCCAATCAGTGCCAACCAGCAGTGTCCTCCTTTCCTCTTTGGTGCAAAGGGAGCAAGCGCAGGCGAGAGCATCAAGCAAAGGCGTCCATTTCGGTGCAACAAGACCAAGACCAGCCCAACGGCCGGAAGGAAGTCATTGTGGAGCCCAAGCCGGCGTCACCACCAGAGCCTTTGACAGGCGAGTACCAACTTTAGTTAGGATAAGTGTACCCGCTGTTCCCCTTCAAAATGGCCAATTGTTGGCGCCCTTCCCGCTCAATAATTGGGAAGAGGCCCAGGGCCTTTGCCTATAAGTAGGGGTAGCCACCCGCAAGGTAGAGGCATCGAGAGAACAAGGATAGAAAGACACCGAGAGAGAGAGGGGCAACTGAACTCCCCCTAGCAGTTCATCGCGCAAGCCAAGAACAGACCCTCGCGAGGCTGTTCTTCCTTTGTATTGTTCCTCATCCGCCCAAGAGGCAATCCACCACACCACACACTGGAGTAGGGTATTACACCACAATGGTGGCCTAAACCAGTATAAATCTTGTGTCTCTTGTGTTGTTCTGTTTAGTAGTTTAGGTCCTAGGGATTCGGCGAGGAGCGAGCCGGTAGAGGGTTGGATCTCCACGCGCACCCCAGTGTTCAAACCTCAAGGGTCTGCCGGAACCCAAAATCCGACACTTGGCGCGCCAGGTAGGGGTGCGCCGGAATCTGCCTTCCGTCGTCTCGTTCTTCCCCGACCACCGCAACCATGTTTGACGCTCGTCGGGCTCACGCCGAGCGCCGAGCCGGCCTCGCCTCCCATGTCGCCAGACGGCTCCCGTCGGCGGGCGCCCTCGTCGCTCCCCGTTACCTGCCGTCAACGCCGCCACCGGCCCGGCGGGGAATGAGCAGCAAGCATCGTCCCAGCATCCGTCCATGAGGCGGGACGGCCGGACCGCCACGCCCTCGCTCACCCCTGCTGGTTCTTCGTCACGCGCGCCCCGCGCTGCCATGGAGGCCCGAGCTGCGCTCATCGCGGCAAACGAGCTCCTGCGCTACCGCCCCATCGACGACGTCTACGAAGAATAGCTCGACCGAGTCGCCGAGCTCGTTCGCGCCGCCGGAGGCGCCCCCGCGCCGTCCTTCTCGCTGCACTGCACCCCGCCCTGTGTGGGCAATGAAGCTCCTGGGGCGCCTCAGCCGCCTCCCCCTCAAGAAGGCGCCCGCCCCAAAGCGCTTGACCTGGCGGAACCCGCTCTGTCAGCGCCCAGCTGCAAGAGCAGAGCTGCCAAGAAGTCCTCGCCCGAGAAGCTGCCCGAAGCGCTCCTCGCTCCGGCACGCTCAAGACCTGTGGTTGTCCCCACCCAGGCGCATGGGGACCCGCAGGACTAAGCTCTCCGTCGCCCAAGGCCCTCAGGCCACGGCGGGCTGCCGCGCCTTCACCTCCGAAGCGCAAGCGTCGCGTGGCTGGCAAGTTCAAGCCGGACCTGCCTCGCTACGACAAAGACAACTGGTGACCTGCGGAGTTCCTCCAACTCAACGAATTGGGCATCGAGGCTGCCAACGGAGACGAAAAGGTCATGGCGAACTGGTTTCCCATGGCGCTCAAGGACGGAGCCTGCACCTGGCTCCTGAATCTGACCCCAGGCACAATCTCGTCCTGGGACGAGATGCGCACCCGCTTCATCGCCAACTTCCAGGGTACTCGTGACCGGCCACCCGCCGTGAACGACATGCGCCGCATCAAGCAGCAACTGGGAAACCTGCGGAAGTACATCCGGCGCTTCAACAACGCCTCAAGATCCCTGTGGTGATGGAGGAGGCCATCATCTCGCCTTCTCCGATGGTGTGCGCGACATCAAGATGAAGGAGGAGCTGGCGATGCATGAAGACCGTGCACCTCCTTGAGCTGTTCAACTTGGCGACCAAGTGCGCCAGGGCTGAGGAGGGGCGCCTCTCCCTCCTCGAGCTGCCTGTCGCGGACCCCGAAGAGAAGAAGCCCAAGGCCAAGGACGTGAAGCGCAAGGGGGCTGCTGTACTCGCGGCCGAGCCAGACACCAAGCGGGGCAGAGATCAGCCCGAATCCTCCAAGGGCAGTCGGTACTGCGTGTACCACGACCTCCACACCCACAACACCAATGAATGCCAAGAGCTCCGGGCCGTGCATGAAGGAAGGGTCGGCAGACGTTCCGACCGTAGTGACCGGGGCTACGGCCGAGGAGGAGGAAGGAATGCAAGACGCTGGGAAGACCGCGGCCCGCGCCAAGGGTGGCGCGGACAACCTCGCGAGGATCGCTGGCAGGACCTGCCTCGCAGGGAGGCTGGAGGGATCAGCCTCGCGAGGATCGCCCGCAAGGGAACGCAGGCCTCCCTCCGCTGCTGCTGCAGCCAAGGAGAAATGAAGACCGTCATCAGGACGAGGGGCTGGGGGCTTCCAGGAACCACGCGCAATCGCCTGCATCCTGGGCGGAGCGCAAGCCCCAGCCTCTCAGCACATCTTCAAGCAGTTCGCTCGCGAAGTGAATGCAGTCCTCCCCAATCTCGAGGCCACGCGCCCTCTCAGGTGGTCGGCATGCGCCATCACGTTCAGCTCAGCGGATTAGCTCAAGTGCGCGGCCATAGCCGGAGTCCTCCCGAAGCTTTGTTCCCCAATCATCAGCAACGTGCTAGTCACCAGGACCCTCATCGACGGCGGGGCAGGGCTCAATGTCCTGTCCGTGGAAACATTCAACAATCTTCAAGTGCCCTACAGTCAGCTTCAGCCAACCAAGCCCTTCTCCGGAGTCACCGACGGCTCCATGGTCCCGATAGGGCAGGTCCGCCTTCATGTCACCTTCGGGGCTCGCGACAACTACCGCACCGAGCTCATCGACTTCGACGTCGCCCACATTCGCCTGCCGTACAACGCCATCCTCGGATTCTCGGCGCTGGCCAAGTTCATGACCATAACCCACCACGGCTACAACGTCCTCAAGATGCCAGGAAGTGGCGGGGTCATCACGGTGCCCTGCAAAGAGAGAGACGCAGTGTGCTCCCTGGAGCGAGCCTTCAGCCGCATCACCGAAGACCCTGCATCAGTAGCAGGAGGCCTCCCGAGGCCGCCCCCAAGAAGAAGAAGACATCGTCCGGCCCGGCCCCTCAGGGCCCGCGCCTACTCAGGGGGAGCCTCCTTCCATCGCATAGGGAAGCGCGCCCGGCGCCCTCCTCAGGCAGGGCTTGAGGGCTCTCCCCTGGAGGGCCGCCGACCTCGCCAAGGTCACGAGGGAGGCGCTTGGGCACCACGTGGAGGCGTGCTTCAAGCACGCTTCTCAAGAAGGAGCAAGGCAAGGAGGGCCAAACCCTCGGGAGTTCGTCGGCAAGGCCATTCAGAGCTACTGAGTCAAGAGTCATGAGAGGCGCCGCCGCCACACCGTGGCCCCCATCCAGCGAGGATGGTGGATCAGCGTCTGCATCGACATACCAGGCTCAACCGAGCGCGTCTCAAGCGCCGCCTGCCCTCGCGAGTGGGGCGTTGAGGGTCCGCCCCACAGCTACGTGCGCATGCCTTACGGCCTGCCAAACGCGGCTGCTGCGCACCAGCGCCTCATGAGGGCCATCTTGGAGGCTCAAGACGTCAGGCGTGCCGCAGCCCTGGCGGAGATGGAGATGGCCCGCGAGGAGCCGCCAGCGCCTCCAGAGCCTCCTGGGGCCCCCGGTCCTGGGGGCTCGTGAGGACCGGCTCCCACAGCCCACCGAGTCTGCTGGACCAACACCCCTTCGTCCCCAACATCATCAGGTGACATCTTTTAAGTTTCGTTTCTGGCTGGGAGCGCCCTCAGGGCCGCATTATTCCCATGTCGCGTGGGTCCGTCCCTGCGGCGTGCATCTCTTTTATTTCATGTCCTTAGCTTACCTTATTGGGGGCGCCCCTCGGGCTGCATCATCCCCAAGCCGCTCGGGCCTGTCCTAGCGGCATGTATCCTTCTTGCGTTTATCTTAGGGCTATGCTTTCGATCCACCATGCTTGTTATTTGGTGCCTTTCTCCCCTGGGTGTCGGAATCTTGGGCGTTAAAGGGGGGGGTGCCTGAGCATCACGACTCAGGACTCCTACCGGCTCTCCGGCCCTCACCCTCTGGTCTTGTCCATGGCATCGCGACCTGGGAGGCTAGCAACGGCTTAGACCAGCCCGAGAGCCGGGACCCGAGGACGTAGAGTTTCGTCATCTAACCCAGCTTGCGCGTTAAAGAGGGGGTGCCTGAGCATCGCGACTCAGGGCTCCTACCGGCTCTCCGGCCCTCACCCTTTGGTCTTGTCCATGGCATCGCGACCGGCATGCCCGACGGGTGAGACCAGCCCGAGCCGGGACCCGAGGACGAGAGTTTCGTCATCTAACCCGACTATGCGTTAAAGGGGGTGCCTGAGCATCGCGACTCAGGGCTCCTACCGGCTCTCCGGCCCTCACCCTCTGGTCTTGTCCATGGCATCGCGACCTGGCATGCTAGTGACAGCTGAGACCAGCCCGAGAGCCGGGACCCGAGGACGTAGAGTTTCGTCATCTAACCCGACTTATGCGTTAAACGGGGTGCTCGAGCATCGCGACTCAGGGCTCCTACCGGCTCTCCGGCCCTCACCCTCTGGTCTTGTCCATGGCATCGCGACCTGGCATGCCAGCGATGGCTGAGACCAGCCCGAGAGCTGGGACCCAAGGACGTAGAGTTTCGTCATCTAACCCAGCTTGCGCGTTAAAGGGGGGGTGCCTGAGCATCGCGACTCAGGGCTCCTACCGGCTCTCCGGCCCTCACCCTCTGGTCTTGTCCATGGCATCGCGACCTGGCATGCCAGCGACGGCTGAGACCAGCTCGAGAGCCGGGACCCGAAGACGTAGAGCACCGGCATCGGGCCAAATCTGCAGGAACACACTCGAAGATAAGGCCCAGAGCCAGGCACAACCCGCCTTGAGGTAGGGCCCCGCGAGTCCCGCGCTGGCTCACGGGTGCCCAGATACACCTCGTCAAGCCCTACCGTGCCGGCCACGTGTCAGGGTGGGGCAGATATCGCCCGAGGCTCCTCCCGAGGGGAGCCCTCCCACGTGCAGTGGAAGCACCATGCTCCATCTTGGCCGACGACAACGCCGAGGAGCGGCTATGCCCGTACGCATACGGAAGCGCTATGCTCCGCGCTGTTGATAAACAACTGAGGGTGGCCTCCGGGCCGCATCAACCTCAGGGAGCCCAGAGCTCAGTGTCTGGCCTTGTCGCAACGCCTCCCCTCGGGAGTGCCGCGCGAAGGGGCTGGGCACGGGGGCTGCGCCTGGGTCTCGCCCAGACGCACGCCACCTCGCCAGGCCCCCCCGGGCCTGGTTCTTCTCACGTCCCTCCCCGAGCGGAGCCAAGGTATGAAGGCTGTTTGAGCGTCAAGGGGGACTCCTAAGCATCGCGACTCAGGAGCCTAACTGGTCACGTAGCCCCTCACTCCTTAGTTCCGAAAGGCTAACGGCGGTTGAGGTATGCGCGGGGCCGGGCTCTGCAGACATAGAACGGCAGATCCACCCACATCTCACCTCCCTACTTGCTGTTCGAGCGCCAAGGGGGACTCCTCAGCATCGCGACTCAGGAGCCTAACTTGTCACGTAGCCCCTCACTCCTTGGTCCCGCCCCTGGTTTCGGTCGGGGCCAATGGCGGCTGAGTATCTTGTGAGGGCATGGCTCTGCGGCAGAGAACATAAGCAAGTAGGAAGGAATAATGCAAATTTCAGGGAATTCAAAAGCAAATATTACAGTCCATGCTGTCATCATAGCATCAAACATAAGTTTTAACGCCTCCCCGAGGCATGGTACATGCGCAGGAATTAAAAGCGGGGACGGAGCCACGACGGAGTCACTTGTCGGTGGGGGAGCTGCGCTGAGCAGGTTCGCCTTTGTGGAGCAGCGGGGCTAGCAGCGCTCCGCTTCGCCTGGTCATCAAGGCCGGAACTTCCCAGCAGAGCCTCCAGACGACCCTTCACGGCCTCAGTAGCGACAGCTGCACGCTTGTTGCCACTTGGCTCCAAAGAGTTGTCGAGGTCGATGTTGGGGTCCCGAAGATAGATGTGGGTGAAGACCCGCGTCAGCGCTGCAGAAGACAAGACGCGTGCCTCGGCCTCAGCCGTAGGGCCGAGACCAAGGGTGACGTCTTGAAGGGCGCGAACCAGGAAGGGAAGCAGCTTGGTGGGGCCATCCTCCTCGCCGGCCAGTGGGCTCTCAAGGCCGCTGTCATAAAGTGTCTTCAGCAAAGTGCGAGCCTTCTCTTCCATATCCGCGAAAGCCATGCGATCCTCGGCGAGAACCTGGGCCTTGCCGTCCAACTCAACCTTCCTCGCCTCCAGCTCTTGCTCCAGCGCGCCTAGGCGGCCACGGCGCCTCTTGAGCTTGGCCTCCAGGTCCTTGACGACCGCCTCGCGAGCCTTCATGCTTTCCTCCTGCACTTGGCGAAGGCGGGCCTCCTCGGCAAGCTGGCTCTGCAGGCCTTTCACCTCGCTCTCCAGCGTCTCACAGCGACCTTGGACGCTAGCTGCCTCCCCCAGGGCAGCATCGCGGGCAACCTTCGCCTCAAGGATGGCCTGCTTCTCTTCGTCACAAGCTGTCAAGGCCTGGACCAGCGCCGCCCGTATCGAAGCATTGGAGCGAATCCAGCCAGAAGCCAGCTCCAAGCGCCCGGCCACTAAACGAGGGTTGGTGCCCAGAAGATCCTGCCGCAGACGGTCCAGTCCGGCAATGGCGTGATCCAGAACAGTATTCAGGGAAGCAGCAGTCGGTGGAGTAGGAGGAGAAGACGACAGCATGACCACAGTATCCTGAGGCGGAACCAGCTGCACCACGATGGCAGTGGAGGCAGCGTCAAGCAAGGGCACCTCGGGAGCCGCCTGGGTCAAGGGGGCCGAGCTCGCCCCAGCAGGCTCAGCCTGGCCTCGCGAGGATGCCCGGGCAGGAGAGGCTGCAGCGTCCACGATCACCTTCTTTCTCGGGCGGAGGCATGCCACGGATGGGGCCTCGGGATCCCCTTCGGCTTCTTTGCGCGGCGCCGGCTGGCGGAAGATCTGAGCATCAAGTCTCGCAATGAACAATAATCAAGACAGGAATCAAGCACTTACAGGTCATCGCAGGTGGACTCAAGCAGCCTCCGGCCGTACTTAAAGCCCGAGAGCCGGCTGCAAGGGCCAGCTTCAAGGGGCCCGAGAGAAGGAGGCACGCCTGCGGATCGCCTCGGGGCCAGGGCAGACCCGCGGGGGATCAGCCCAGTACGGTCCTTCTTCGGGATCGGAGGCAGGCTCCCGCCGCCCTGCTCACCCTCATCCTCGTCGTCGTCACTCTGGGGGAGGCGGAGAGTGCGGGACCTGCGCCGAAGGGGAGGAGCCCTTGACTCCGCCTCTGAGTCAACCCCCTCTTCCTGCTCCCCTTCTTCCTTCTCTTCATTGGAGTCATCGGAGGACACCTCCACCAGGTCCTCTGGAGCCTCCGCGGCCATGGGCCCGTCCCCGTTGAAGACGGGCATGGACCCCACTACTTGCTCCCAATCCTCATGGCGAACAGGCGTGGGGCGCCCCGGCCTCGCCACGTCGCCCCCAACCAAGGACTGGAGGACCGCAGCCAGATCCTCGTCAGCCAAGACCACGGGGCTCGGGTGAGGCCTCCACATCGGAAGCGAGTACTGACGGAGTGGAGCCAACTGATGCTCCAGGAACTCCCTCAGCAGCGACGCGCCGGTCAGCTTCGCCGCCGCCACGCTGGCCGGCCTTAGATCTGCATCCATCTTCTCCAACACCAGCTTCGCGCGGGGATCCAGAAGCTCCACTCGGGACCAGTCGTCGGAGCTCTCGGGGTGCTCCGTGGGCAGGATCAGCCGAGGATGGATGCGCCCAGCATCCACCAAGACCCACTTGCTCCTGAAGCCCTCAATCCTCTTCCCAGGGTTCGAAATGGTGATGGAGCCGCCGTACGCAACGAAGCTCGCGCATGCGGAGGCGGAACCACGGGAGGTCTGGAGCGAGAAGTAGTGGCATAGCAAGGCCACCGAGGGTTTCACCCCTACGTGAGCCTCACAATAGTAGGCGAAGATCTCCAGAAGAAGGACGGAGTTGGGATGGAGGTGCAGCGCTTGAATATTGTAGTGGCGGAGGACAGAGAAGAAGAACTCAGAAAAGGGAGGCACCAGACCAGCGACGACAGTGCTCACGAAGAGCGGATAGAAGGTGCTCCCTCGGCCTTCAGGGATGGCGGAGCTGGCCTTGAACGCTTTCGCCCCGTCGATGCCCTGTGCCTCCGCCATCTGGCGCACTAGGGCAAGGCTCGCCTCTCACACATTTGGCGAGTCCAAGGCAGGTGAGTACCAAGCTCCGGCCGGGGCTTGGCGAGGCGCCATGACTGACTAGGGCGCGCAGGCGGAGTAGATCTGAAGATTTCGGAAGCAGGGAGGAGAGGCGCAAGAAAGGGTATCTGAGCAGCAACTAGAGGAAGTAAAGGAGGCAAGGGAGATGCCGCTCCTTTATCAACTTGCGCAGTTGCAGAGGCACCCACGTCCAATCAACTACCACGTGGCGCCCAAGGCCGCAGGCTGTTAGGGCCCGCGACGCTTCGTGCTTGCCCTTTCGCCTCTCTGCTCGGCCAAGTTCAGGCGCGCCGTGGGCCCGGGCTCTTGTCGGCGTTCGGGAACGGGGTCCCAGACTTGCTCGCTCTGCTGCGGCTGCTGGCGTGGCTCAAAGGAGGCCTAGCACAGCCCATCTTCATCAACGCAAGCTCAAGACCCTCGCGAGGGGCCAAGCCTCGCGGGGCGGACGACAAGGAGCTTCCTCAAGCACGGCTTCGTCAGGCTAGCTCATGAGGAGGCGGAGAGTTCAAGGCGGGGTACCTCGCGAGGTGCCCATGACGCAAGCCATGACGACCAAGGGCGCCAGTCGGGTGCCAGCCCGCGCAGTGTCCTCCTTTCCTCTTTGGTGCAAAGGGAGCAAGCGCAGGCGAGAGCATCAAGCAAAGGCATCCGTTTCGGTGCAACAAGACCAAGACCAGCCCAACGGCCGGAAGGAAGTCATTGTGGAGCCCAAGCCGGCGTCACCACCAGAGCCTTTGAGAGGCGAGGACCAACTTTAGTCAGGATAAGTGTACCCGCTGTTCCCCTTCAAAATGGCCAATTGTTGGCGCCCTTCCCGCTCAATATTTGGGAAGAGGCCCAGGGCCTTTGCCTATAAGTAGGGGTAGCCACCCGCAAGGTAGAGGCATCGAGAGAACAAGGATAGAAAGACACCGATAGAGAGAGAGGCGACTGAACTCCTCCTAGCAGTTCATCGCTCCAGCCAAGAACAGACCCTCGCGAGGCTGTTCTTCCTTTGTATTGTTCCTCATCCGCCCAAGAGGCAATCCACCACACCACACACTGGAGTAGGGTATTACACCACAATGGTGGCCTGAACCAGTAGAAATCTTGTGTCTCTTGTGTTGTTCTGTTTAGTAGTTTAGGTCCTAGCGATGCGGCGAGGAGCGAGCCGGTAGAGGGTTGGATCTCCGCGTGCACGCCAGTGTTCGAACCTCAAGGGTCTGCCGGAACCCGAAATCCGACAGATAGCACTTTCATTATCACAAAGCAATGGAACATGTTTCACATATATCCCATAATCTTTAAGAGTTTGGGTCATCCAAAGTAACTGAGCACAACATGAACCAACGGCAATGTATTCCGCTTCGGCGGTGGATAGGTATGCCGAGTTTTGTTTCTTGGAGGGCCAAGACACAAGAGATCTACCAAGAAATTGACAAGTACCCGAAGTGGACTTTCTATCAACCTTGTCTCCGGCATAGTCCGAGTCGGAGTAGCCAACAAGATCGAAAGAGGCCCTCTTAGGATACCAAATGCCAAAATTTGATGTATGGATTAAGTATCTC
The DNA here is from genome assembly GCA_021437245.1 of Aegilops speltoides. Lineage (NCBI taxonomy): Eukaryota > Viridiplantae > Streptophyta > Magnoliopsida > Poales > Poaceae > Aegilops > Aegilops speltoides. The sequence goes on from CM038142.1 coordinate 179,761,040, forward strand.
ACTATCCTTTTTACGGCCTTAAGATGACATTCTTTAGGAGCAGCTTGATATCATGCCCACATGCACACACTTAGCATGATATCGGGGCGTGAAGCACATAGATATAACAATGAACCAATCATAGAGCGATAAAACTTTTGATCAACCGGTTCACCATCTTTGGTCAAGTCAAGATGTCCACTAGTAGGCATAGGTGTAGTCATACCTTTGCATTCTTGCATATTAAACTTCTTGCATAGGTCCTTGGTGTACTTCGTTTGAGAGACAAAGGTACCTTCCTTAGTTTGCTTGATTTGCAAACCAAGAAAGAATTTGATTTCACTCATCATAGACATCTCAAACTTCTCCGACATTAGCTTCCCAAACTTTTCACTAAAATGAGGGTTAGTTGAACCAAATATAATATCATCAACATAGATTTGACACACAAATAGTTCTCCATTTACCCTTTTAGTAAAAAGAGTAGAATCTATTTTTCCAATTTTAAAGCCTTTTTCAATAAGGAACTTGGTCAAGCATTTATACCATGCTCTAGGAGCTTGTTTAAGACCATAAAGGGCTTTGTGAAGTTTGTAAACATGATTTGATTTCTTAGGATTGACAAAGCCAGGAGGTTATTTAACATAAACTTCCTCCTCTATTTCACCATTAAGAAAAGCACTTTTAATGTCCATTTGGTACAAGGTGATATCATGGTGATTAGCATAGGCAAGTAAGATACGAATGGACTCAAGTCTAGCAACGGAAGCATAAGTCTCACCATAGTCCATACCTTCGACTTGTGTGTAGCCTTGGGCGACGAGACGTGCTTTGTTGCGAACTACTTGTCCATCTTCATCTTGCTTGTTGCGAAACACCCATTTGGTACCGATGATGTTGTGGTTGTTGTCGGGCTTCTCAACGAATGTCCAAACTTGGTTTCTCTCAAAGTTGTGTAGCTCTTCAGGCATAGCATTTATCCAATCCGGATCTTCCAATGCTTCTTCGGCCTTCATAGGTTCAATGCTAGAGATGAAAGAATAGTTTTCACAAAAGTTAGCTAAACGAGTTTTAGAGCGAGTGATTCTACCGGTTTGAATATCATTGTAGATTTGCTCGACGGGATGGTCTTTAGCAATTCTTGCTCGAACTCATGAAAGCTTTTGCTTGGTTCTTGGTTGAACTCCTTTTTCATCTTGTTCTTCTTATTGGCCTTCTTCATTGTTGGCGTTGTCGTTTTCTTGTCGTGGTGGAGAAGGAGGTTGTTGACGTTCATCTTGATGCACTTCCTCGTTTTCTTCATCTTGGTGTGTCCCACTTGTGGATGCTTCCGTATCAACTCTTGGTTCACCCCGTTGTGAAGTATAAGCTTCCACTAGGACGGACGAGTTACTCTCCTTCACCTTCGTTGGATGGACCTTGCCAATAGACAAGTCTTGGATTGCTTCTGAAGGATCTTTGTCTCCTACATCAATTGGCAATTGCTCTACTTGTGAGCCGTTAGATTCATCAAACTTCACATCTACCGTCTCTTCAACCTTTCAGGTGAAATTGTTGTAGACACGGTAAGTGTGAGAGTTTGAGCCATAACCTTGTAGGAAACCTTCATGAGACTTAGGAGCAAATTTAGAACGACGATGCTTATCAAGAATGTAGCACTTTGAGCCGAATACTCAAAAGTATCCAACTTGGGGTTTGTTACCGGTGAGGAGCTCGTATCCGTCTTGCCGAGTAGCTTGTGAAGATACAAGCGATTTGTTGCATGAAAAGCTGTCTCAACCGCTTCTGCCCAAAAGTGCTTCGGTGTCTTGTACTCATCAAGCATCGTTCTCGCCATTTCGATGAGCGTCCGGTTCTTCCTCTCAACAACTCCATTTTATTGAGGTGTGTACGTAGCCGAGAACTCGTGTGAAATCCCTTCTTCGTCAAGAAAGGTGTCCATGTTTGCGTTCTTGAACTCCGTTCCGTTGTCGCCGCGAACCTTCTTGATCTTCACTTCAAATTGATTTTGGGCCTTCCTAGCGAAGTTTTTGAAGATCTTTTGGACCTGCGATTTATCATCGAGAAAGAACACCCACGTCAATCTTTAAAAATCATCAACTATAACTAGACCAAAAGAATTTCCACCGAGACTCTTGTAAGAGTTGGGACCAAAAAGATCCATGTGAAGTAGCTCGAGTGGCCTCCTTGTGGTCATGATGCTCTTCACGGGATGCCTTCCTCCAACCTGTTTACCTACCTGACAAGCGCTGCAAAGTCTATCCTTATCAAATATGACATCATTAACACCAAGGATATGATTTCACTTAATAAGCTTGTCAAGGTTTCGCATACCAACATGACCTAATCGTCTATGCCATAACCAACCTTTTGAGGATTTAGCAATGAAGCAAGTTTTAGGTTGAGCCTTTTTAGTGAAATCAACAATGTATAGATCACCTCTACGCCCGCCGGTAAAGACCATTTTATGATTATCTCGAAGAAACACTTGACAATCTACTTCAGTAAATAGGACATTGAAATCGATATAAGCAAGTCTAGATACTGAAAGTAAGTTGTATCAAAGAGATTCAACGAGCATGACATTTTGTGTGGAGCTATCATGTGATATGGACACCTTACCGAGGCCAACCACCTTACCCTTTGAGTTGTCACCGAAAGTGACATACTTTCGAGGACTATCATTTTCATCAAGCTCACGAAACATGTCTTTATCTCCGGTCATGTGATTGGTACATCTACTATCAAGAACCAATTCCTTTCCTCCTGACATATATCCCCGAAGATTTGCCATAAGACCAAAGTGTCTCATTGCATCATCAAGATCGAAGTCACTATCATCATCCTCATCATAGTATCCATGTTCAACATCGTCATGTGGTGGATCAAGTCCTAGAGAGGGTGATTCATTAGAGTGAGTTTGACAATGATCTTTCTTATGAATTTTTATAGCTTCGGAAATAATATCACTAATAATACCAACATTTCCTTTGGCACGCATAAGGTTTGTAAGCTCAAATAGACGATCACCAAACATAGGATCACTAGTATTCATCTTACTCAAGGCAATAAACTTATGGAGAATTTCATCAAGATTTTGCAAGGAATAATCTGGAAATCGTTCCTCAAGAAATTTCCATATGGTGTAGGCACACTTGAACGTAGGCAAACATCCAATCAAATTTCTAGGCAATCCTCTAATGATAAGTTCGGCAGTTCTAAGATTCCTAATCATGTCAATTGACTCATCATGGGTAGGATGCATAGGATCAACATAAGGTGCACAAGGGCTAGCAATGTACTTGTTCAAATGATATTGATTGAAAATAACAAGCATCTCATTTTTCCACTCATGAAAATACTCTCCATCAAGAATAGGCACTCTATGTCTAAGACTCCCAATAGTAGACTCATCCATCTTCCTCCAATGGTGATTAAACCAAAGCAATGGAGACCAATGCTCCGATACCACTTGTAGGACCTTGAGAAGAGGTGTCTAGAGGGGGGGTGATTGGACACTAAGTACCAAAGTTGCAGTTTTTAAGTTTTCTTAAGTTTAAGTGGAGATTAGGCACAAGTTTAACATTCACAATACATATCAAGAAAACATGCAAAGAGTATATGAGCAGCGGAAAGTAAAGCATGCAATTTGCAAGAAAGTAAAGGGAAGGGTTTGGAGGATTCAAACGCAATTGGAGACACAAATGTTTTTCGCATGGTTCCGATAGGTGGTGCTATCGTACATCCACGTTGATGGAGACTTCAACCCACGAAGGGTAACGGTTGTGCGAGTCCATAGAGGGCTCCACCCACGAAGGGTCCACGAAGAAGCAACCTTGTCTATCCCACCATGGCCGTCGCCCACGAAGGACTTGCCTCACTAGCGGTAGATCTTCACGAAGTAGGCGATCTCCTTGCCCTCACAAACTCCTTGGTTCAACTCCACAATCTTGTCGGAGGCTGCCAAGTGACACCTAGCCAATCTAGGAGACACCACTCTCCAAGAAGTAACAAATGGTGCGTTGATGATGAACTCCTTGCTCTTGTGCTTCAAATGATAGTCTCCCCAACACTCACTCTCTCTCATAGGATTTGGATATGGTGGAAAGAAGATTTGAGTGGAAAGCAACTTGGGGAAGGCTAGAGATCAAGATTCATATGGTAGGAATGGAATATCTTGGCGTCAACACATGAGTAGGTAGTTCTCTCCCAGAAAATGTATGCTGGAAGTGTAGGTTTGTTTTGATGGCTCTCTCCACAAATGAAGAGGAGGTGGAGGGGTATATATAGCCTCCACACAAAATCTAACCGTTACACACAATCTACCAAACTCGGTGGGACCGAATCGTTAAACTCGGTCAGACCAATTTACCAAATAATGTGACCATTAGGGTTTTCGGTGGGACCGAAATGCAACTCGGTGAGACCGATATGGTTAGGGTTAGGGCAAAACATAATCTCGGTAAGACCGATTACCCAAACTCGGCGAGACCAATTTTGGTAATAAGCTTTCCAGAGAGTTGGTCAGGCAAACTCGGTTTGACCGATTACACAAACTCGGTGAGAACGATTTTGGTAATGGACATACACAGAGAGATTACAATCCCATCTCGGTGAGACCAAGATCCCTATCAGTAAGACCGATTTGCTTAGGGTTTGTGGTAGTGGCTATGACTTCTGGAATCGATGGCGCCGGATAGGAAGAATCGGTGTGACCGATTTTTGGCTTTAGGTTTAGGTCATTTGTGTGGGAGTGGGAAAGTAGTTGAGGGTTTAGGTGCATATCACTAAGCACATGAAGCAAGAGGCTCATTAAGCAACACCTCATCCCTGCTTGATAGTATTGGCTTTTCCTATAGACTCAATGTGATCTTGGACCACTAAAATATGAAATGAAGAATCTTGAGCTTGAAGCTTGAGCCAATCCTTTGTCCTTAGCATCTTGAAGGAGTTCCCACATCCTTTAGTCCATGCCACTCCATTGTTGAACTTATCTGAAACATGCTAGATAAAAGTGTTAGTCCAACAAGAGATATGTTGACATTAATTACCAAAACCACCTAGGGAACACTTGTGCTTTCAATAAACTATTGCTTATACATAGTTTTACAGTTGTGATCTTCTTGAAACAGAAGCTGCCCAGTTCTATTGTTCCTATACAGATGCCTGACCATGGTCGGGTCAGACTTGCGCTCTGTCACAACATGATATTTATATCGACCTACTCCATTCCCTTTGGAGGTGAAAAGATACTTATTCTTGTGTGGTCTCAAATAATGAAGGCCCGTCCATCTTGGAGAATAGGACAGAAGATTATGTTCCTGCTTTTCCATGGCTCTAAAGCGAATATTATGTTTATTGACCACATTGCAAGATAAAGCCACTTTTAGAAGGTTGTGGATGCGCGGGGTGGCACCTGGGCCTTGTCCTGGGGCTTGGCGGCCTCACCTTTGGTTAACTGTAGGCAAAGTAGCACTGTTCGAGGCGTGCTTTGTACGGTTGAACCTGTATAAGTACTCATAGCTTTCAGCTATGGTTGTTAAGTGCCCCTATTGGTTTCAGTTAAGGTTGTTAAGTACTCTTGTTGCTTTTACAGTATGTCGTGTTTCTTTAGTCCTGTCTTCCTCTAGCCACCAAAACCAAACCAGCGCCAGTGGGGCCGCCTGCTTCTGCCTCCCATGGCTGGTTGCGCCTCAGCGCACGCATTGCCATCCCACCGTCTCCTAAATCGTTAATGCCGATGTCCGAGGCCTCGCCGTCGTCCTCCGCGCGCTTTGGTGCGCTCGCCGCGGCGCCGCCCTCTCACGTTGTCAGCATGGTCAACAAACAACAGGAATCGGCAGAAGTACGTGGAGAGGATGACAGTAGGGGCCCACCATGTTAGTGTATGGTAAAAGAAAATGCTTCCTCCTAGTGGTTTCCTGACATCTGGGACCCACGACATTGTGAGCGTATATAGTCAATAGACAAGAGAACAACACAAGATCGGCAGACACCTGGGACGTAGCTGCCCGAGCAGTATTTTTTTTGTTATTATTGAGACGGAGCAGGGTTTCAACTAGGCTGTGTCCCGTCTAGCCCAGGCTTATATTTTATGTTCACCATATGACCAACCCAGCTATTTTTTTCTTTGTGAAAATGAGCCTAGTTTTTTTTGAAGAATACCCAATCCAGGCCTACTTATTTTTCTATGCCCTGATGGTTTGCAACTCTTTCAAGACGCCTACAAATCTTGAAAGTAATATGAAATGGGTTGTAAATATAAAAACAGATGACAAATTGGCAATTACTTTATAATTTCTGAATTTTGCACATTTTCAGATTCCTATTTCACTGGGATTTAACCTAATTTAAATATATCTTCAAAGTACTTTAAAGCTGGCTCGACATTTCGGTATTAAAAATAGTTTGGAACCCACAGAAATATGCAAAAATTTGTTTAAAGTTGTAACCCTGGTCCTGGCCAACAAAAAAGGACTGCAATAAATCGCATAAGAAGTTGCAATGAGCTATATATAAATTATTAAAAAAATAGAGAATGGTCTGACTTGTGGGCCTATTAAGTTGACGTGTATGCAAGATTTTTTTACTTATTATACACGTTAACAAACGATTCTAGCAGACGTAACCATTCGATGTCAATCCAACGGCCGTCGTGTTTCTTCAATCTCTGATCTTCTTGCTCCAGCCGCCAAATCCAGTGCCGGCGGGACTGCCTGGTCCCGCCTCCCGTGGCCGGCTGTGCTACCGCGCAGGCCTCACCGCCCCCTACTACTCCCACCGCTGGCCAGGGCATCCCTCTACTCACCCACACCCCGTGTTATTCAGCGGCGACAGCAGCCTCACACCGCAGCCGAACCAGTGAACCCTCGTACTCCTCTCCGCGCGGGCTTCCGCTGTCGCGTCTTCCCGGCTCCGTGTCGTCCCCTTCCTAGGCCTTGCCGTCGTCTGCCGCCCTGGTGCTCTCAGCACGGCATGGTCAAGGTGGTCAAGGAATGACTTCCATCGGAAGAGTACAGTACATGGAGAGGCTGAAAGCTGGGTCCACGGCCACAACAAGGAAATGCCTCCTTATTACGCGCAAAATAATGATTCCTCCACTTGACAGTAGGGAACCACCGGATGGGCCACCGTATTTCACGAAAAAATGTTTCCCCCCTGACTGCTGGGACCCACCAGCTACATCTTCGCATGCAAGGAAGTGTGTCCATATTATGAGAAAAAAAACGATTCGCCCCCTGACTGTTGGGACCCACCAGACATCTTCGCATGCAAGGAAGTGTGTCCATATTACGAGAAAAAAAATGATTCGCGCCCTGACTGCTAGGACCCACCAGCTACATCTTCGCACGCAAGGAAGTGCCTGACAGTCGGGACCCACCTGGTCGAAGGGTACGTAGCATTGTCATTCTGGTCGCGAACGTGTACGCACATACTGGTCGATCAGTCGCTTTGCAACGATGAACCGTGGCCGAGTAAGTAGCAACACATTTCATAGTAGAGCCCCCCACGTAGCAGTTCAGGTTGTCCTATCTAAACTGTAAACACGTAGATACAGCCACACGCCAAAAAATACGACCATGTACGTATATACGGGCAGGGTCTCGAACGCCTACTCGCGCATACGTATGGCTAGGGCTCGTCTACATGGCTGGGTCGGAACAAAGAAACTTCGTCGTCATCATGTTCATGGGGAGCCAACCGGCTGGGTCGGAACGGAATGTGTCATTGTGTTCATCGGGAGCCAATCGGCTTGGACGAAACAACCGATGAAAATGAGGCCTGGCGTACAGCAGAATGGAGGAAACGACCTTGTGTTCGACCGTCCACGGTCGAAACGGGATCCTGTTCATCGGGAGGGGTCTAGCATACCGCAAAACGGAGGAAACAGACTTCTCTTGGACCTCCTATGGTCGAAACAGGGTCTTGTTGATCGGGAGGGGTGTGGCGTACCGCAAAACGGAGGAAACGGACTTGTGTTGGAGCGCTACGGTCGAAACGGGGGTCTTGTTCATCGGGAGGGTTGTGGCGTACCGCAAAATGGGACTCCACGGGATACTGTTCATCTCCACTGTCGACCTCCTCAAGCCTCCACAGGGCTACTGTTCATCCACCATCGACCTCCTCCAGCCTCCACCTGCGATTGTTCATCCACGGGCTCCTGTTCATCTAGCCTCCACCGCTCCTCCACCTGCTACTGTTCAACCAGCCCTCTCCACGAGGTCCTTTTCAACCACCCCTCCACTGGCTGCTGTTCATCCAGCCCTTCCACCGGCACTGTTCAACCAGCCCTCCACGGGGTCCTGTTCATCCAGCCCTCCATGGTTCATCCACGCCCAACCGGCTCGATCCATCGGGGTACTGTTCATCCAGCGGCAACACCATGGGGTCCTATTCATCCAACCCCCCCACAGGGAACTGTTCATCCAAGCCCCCCCCCAACAATGCTCATTGTTCATCCGGAGGCAGCATCGATCGGCTTCAGTTAGCAGTAGTAGCCAAGGAATCGCTCGATCGAGTTCAGTTAATAGCCATCGATCGACCGCTCGGGTTCAGTAATGCCTAGCCTGCAGTGCAATCACTCGGGTTCAGTTAGGCGAATGCCTCGCTCGGGTTCAGTTAGAGCCCAACACCTCGCACCAACGCGCGTACGTGTACGAGAGAAACGTGCATCGCTTGGCCCCCGACCACCCACCGTAACCGGGAACTACGCGAAATTTTCCTCGCCCTCGCTTCTACCATGGTTTTTTCCGTCATGGACGTCCCAAAGAATGTCATGCAGCTGCGTCTCCGGCCCACCCAGGACGAAAAGCCCATTTTCTATCATGATTTTTTGTCATACAAGTAGGAGCCCACCACATCTATGATGATACCGGGTTTTGTCACAATTATCGTCATAGAAGTGTCATAAGCATGACAGAAAAAAATTTCATTCGGCCCAAAATGTCACGTATGTGTCTTTTTTTGTAGTGTGGGGCATAGTTTTCTACGAACGCCAGATGACAAGTCAAATAAGTGCAGAAGACCATGTTGCTGAACACGAAAGGTTGACCAGTGACGTAAACACTCCTGCATTCGTTGCCACAGTTGATGTGCAGATGAGCCATCGATCATTCTATCAATCCCACAACAGAACTCTCAATGAAAGCACCAGTGTCGGTGTGAAAACCGGCAGACCTCGGGATCGGGGTCCCGAGCTGTGGATCTTGGACAGATGGTAATAGGAACAGGGAGACGACGTTTTACCCATGTTTGGGCCCTCTTGATGGAGGTAAAACCCTACGTCCTTCTCTTGTTTATATTGATATAGATGTGTCGAGTACAGAGTTCATCTACCTCGATATTGTAAGATGTGATCTAACTCTAGGTCTAGGTGAATGATATTGTGTTGATGTCCCCTCTACGGGATAAACCCCTTGGCTTATATACACGCTCAGTGGGGTATCTAGGGTTACAAGGTCGGTATCTAGGCATAAGGCGGTAGGAGAAGTCTTGGAGTATACGACAAGTCTATGGTAGGTGTAGTCTCGATCACGCCTCCCATGTACAACCTCTGGAGTCCTTCTTGAGAATGAATGAGGGCGCATCGGCCCTATCCAAGGAACATGGTCCGACTAGGTTAGTACCCCCTAGTCCGGGACACCGTCAGTGGGTAAACAAATTACTGTTGGGCAATTGATAGAAAAGCAAATAATCATGACTGTCGGATTTCGGGAACCGGCAACTCGTGAGAGGTTTGAACACTACGGTGCGTGCGGAGATCTCAACCTGCCTTGCCTGCCTACTCGCGATCCTCCCTAGCCTAGCGCGAAGAGCTCACAGAGACACAAAGACATACAGATTTGTAGTAGTTCGGGCCACCGTTGTGGTGTAATACCCTACTCTAGTGTGATGTGGTGGATTGCCTCGAGGGGCTATGGATGAACTAGTTACAAAGGATGAACAAGCCTCATGAGGTGAGGTGTTCTTGAGCTGGTGCGGTGCTCTACTTGTTCTGGTTTCGGTCCCTTTCTATGGTGGTGGCTAAGTCCTATATAGTGCCTTGGTCCTCCTCCCAAATATGAGCGGGAAGGGATTCCACAACGACGAGATTTGAAAGGGGACAAGTAGTACAGTCTATCCTGACAAAAGTAGTCTTCGCCTGCAAAAAGCCTCTGGTCAGGACGCTGTAGTGGGCTTGGTGATGAACTCCGTCCTACCGTCCTGGCGGTGTTGGTCTCATTGCACCAGAATGGAAACCTTTGGCTGATTCCTCTGGACTCCGCGCCTGTGGCTTGCCTCCCTTACACCAAAGAGGAAACCTGCACTCTGTGCCCTCCTGGCGCCTGCCTGGCCTTGGTCGTCATGGCTCACGTCAGCTGAACCTCATGAGGTAGCTGCATAGATCTCTCCGCCCCCAGGAGCCCTCCGGAGGAGGCCAACTCCTTCAGGGGTCTTGGCGTCGTCCGCCTCGCGAGGCTTGGACCCTCGCGAGGGTCTTGCTGCGTCGTCGTTGAAGCTAGGCCGTATCAGGCCGTTGGTGGAGCCACGTGGTGGGCCGCAGGCAGGCAGGACTGGATACCCCCAAGTCCAGGATGCCGACAGTAGCCCCCAGGCCCAAGGCGCGCTCGGACTTGGCTCCCAGGCGAATCCAAGGGGCAAGGGCGGAGCGCCGCGGGCCCTAACCTCCTGTGGCCTTGATGATGCGTGGCGACTGATTGGACGTGGGCGACTCCACTTCCCCATGCTGCCTCGGCAACTGCTCGAGTTTAAGCTGCATGCTGCATGCAGAAAGGGTCATCATTACCATAAATTGTGGGAGGCCGAAGATTTACCTTCTCCTGGCTATAAAGGTGCGAGCGGGTGGAGCCCCTGCTCATTTCTCTTCAGCGTTGCTCCTTCTCGCTTCTTTCTCCCATGGAGCCGATCAGGAGGTTCTCTGCGGCAAAGAAAGGGAAGGTCCCTAGGGAGGAGCCGGACCCTCTCTCCCCGAAGAAGCAACTCCACCAGCACGGCGATGCTGGCGCGAGGCGATAGGTGGCTAGGCCTTGGCAATCGAGGCCTCCGCCGGGCTTCTCCCTCCCTTTGTACGCCCGGGCACAAGGTGAAGGAGTGCGCCGTCGAGCGGCGTCTCGCGAGGGTGGCAGGGCCGCCATTGCCCTGCCGGCCACGCCACGGACCCACGTCGAAGATAGCCCGCGCGAGTTCGTGGTGTGGGTGGGAATGCCTCACCATACTTGGGTCCGGTTCCCGTTGTTCTTCGCCAGCGAACTGCCTCCGAGGGGACCGATGGAGCTGTGGCGCAGCACGCGGGGTGCAGCAGTCTGGCCACTGAGGCTGTGGTCAAGGTGGTGTCGTCTCGGGACGTTTTCATGACGCGAGGATGGGGCGAGGTCGCCCGGGCTTGCCGAGCGGAGGGAGCCCTGGCGATCCACTTCCAGTACGATGGCGCGGCCACCTTGTTCTTAACGGTCTTCAATGAGCAAGGCGAACGGCTGGAGTGTTGCCCCGGAGGAGACAGCTTAAGGGACGCCGTGATGGGCGTTGGATATGCCGCTGCTCCCTTCAGCGCTTCGTCCAGCAGCAGCGACGACTCCTGGGAATCCAGCGACTCTCCTGAGCCCAGCGACTCTCTGGAGTCGAGCAACGAGAGCTATGTGCCGCCGAGCTCCCGCTGGGGTAGGAGTGCTGCCGCCCGGCGTCGCTAGTGCCGCCACAAGGCCCTGTAGTTATTTCTCCCGCGTGAGACGAAAATCAGCCCCCGTGGGGCTTGTAAGGACTCAGATGTATCCAATAGTATTGTTATTCCTTTTGGCTTTGTACTGGACGCACGTATCCCAATCCGGCTAAGTCCCCCCTTTCTCTTCCCTAGACAGCGTGGCGCTCTACAACGGCAGGACACAGTCCCCAGGCAGGCTTCAGCCGTCGATAGTATGCCAGGATGCAATGCTGTGGTCAAGGCTAGGAGATGAGCGGCCCAAGGTCCGGTAAGAGCTCATGAGACGCGATGCTCACGAGGCCCCCCTTGGCGTGCAAGCAGCTGCACAGAGAGTTGAAAAGGGGAGTTGAACCGCCCAAGTGGAACTGCGGAGTGAAGCGTGTGGAGCGAAACCAGTGCCGTAGCGGGCCAAGAGTTATCTTTTGCGGTCCGAGCCCATCGGAGAGGTAATGCTTGCCGTCGCGCATGTGGTTCCATCAGGCGCAGCCCGTCTTGGCCATCCTCCTACTTCACTTGCCAAGGTGCTCTACATCCTCGGGACCCAGCCCTCAAGCGAGTTCAGCCACTGCTGGTATGCCAGGTTGCGATGCCGTGGTCAGGGCCAGGGGGTGAGGGATGGAGAGCCAGTAGGAGCTCCTGAGACGCGATGCTCGGGAGGCCCCCCCTTTAACTTGCAAGCAACTCGCGAGGCTGGACAGTAGTCCTCCGGGCCGACCCTTGGCTCACCGTAGAGTGACCTGATACTATTGCTGAAGAGTTGTTGAAGTAGCCAAAAAGCGCATGCTGGTGAAGCCGTTCCTCATGAGCCGCTCCGGTGCCGGGCCTCGGGAGGCTTGGACGGACCAGGAGGCTCCTGAAGGCGCTCCTCCATCTCCGCCAAGATCGCCTGGTGCCTGGCTTCACGGGCCGCCTGAGCGTCCCTCATGGAGCGCAGGAACGCCTCAGCCGCGCCCACCAGGCCAAAAGGCATGCAGACGTAGCTGTGAGGCGGTCCCTCGCATCAGCCGACATGAGACGGCCACATGAGCTGCCGAGACGTGGCCCTGTTGAGCCCAGGGATGTCGATGCAGACGCGGAACTCCTAACCCTCGCTAGGACAGCGAGCTCCGCCTCGCGGCAGGCGATGATCACCTTGCAGAACCCTTCCTTCCTGAATCTCCTCGATTCCCTCGCTGATGAACTCCTGAACGCCTGGTGCCTCATGCCTGCTGCCTTTTCCTGGGAAGCGTGCTCTGAAGAGTGCCTCCACATGGTTCCCGAGCGCCGCTCTCACGACATTGGTGTCACATCGCTAATTTTGGTGTGTCCTATGCTAGCTTCTATGTGGGCATCATGTTTAGATTCAAATGAAATTTGAATTGAGGAATTTTCAAAAGCCTTAGAAAACCTCTAAAAAATAATCAACATTTAAATCTCATCAAATGAGACCAAGAAAATGTTCCTGTTATTTTGTGAAAATATTGGCATGATGTAAAATTCAAACCAATATTTTTGGAGTCACAGAAATAATTTATTCTGGGCCTTTGATTTAAATATATTTGGGTTGGAATTATTTCTTCTATATAAGAAATAATGTTCAAATATTTTGTAAGTTTGCATGTGACCTTGGACTAGCTCTCTGAGCTCACATAAAAATTTACAAAAAGTTTTAAAATGGTTTAGTTTTCAGACTAAATCAAAACAAAATGGGACAATTGCATTTTTACCCCTAGTTGGTTCCTACCCACGGGTTTTGCCCTTACTTTTCGAGCTTGCTCAGTTTTGCCCTTACTTTTTCCGTCGAGATCCCTCGAATGCCCTTTGACCGTTTGACCAAAACTTTGAAAATTCATAACTAATTCATATGAACTCAGATAAATGCAAATAAGATATCAAAATGTTCAGATAAACATTACCTTTATGGGCATATCATTTGCATTCAGGACAAAAGCATCGTTTAAACTACCCGAGGTAATTAATGTTATTAACATTATTAAAAATAAATAGGTATAATCAATATTTTTTTGTGAATAAAAATTATATGCAAATGTAGGTGATGTTTTCTGAACATCCTGATACCTTATTTGCATTTTCCTGAGTTCGTATCAACTTGTTATGAAGTTTCCAAATAATGGTCAAAGTCATTAGAACATTCATAACAAGTTGATATAAACTTAGAAAAATGCAAATAAGTTATCTAGATGTTCAGAAAACATCATCTACATTTGCATGTAATTTTTATTCATGAAAAAATATTGTTTCTACCTATTTATTTTAATAATGTTAATAACATTAATTACCTCGTAGTTTAAATGATGATTTTGTCCCTAATGCAAATGATATGCCCATAAAGGTAATGTTTATCTGAATATTTTGATATCTTATTTGCATTTTTCTGAGTTCATATGAATTAGTTATGAATTTTAAAAGTTTTGGTCAAACGGTCAAAGGGCATTCGAGGGACCTTGATGGCAAAAGTAAGGGCAAAACTGAGCAAGCTCAAAAAGTAAGGGCAAAACCCGTGGGTAGGAACCAACTAGGGGTAAAAATGTAATTGTCCCAAACAAAATAACAGAAATAGAAAAGAGAAATAAAAGGGAGAGAGAGAGAGAGAGACTTACCTGGCCTCACTGTGCAACCCACGTAGTCGGACCAGCTGTGGCCCAACACTACAGCTGGCCCAGCGCAGCCGCCCCACCGTCTTCAACCTCCTGCCAATAGGCAGGAGGGCGTGTGCTCGCCGCGCGCGCGCCACCTCGACCCTGCTTGCCTGCGTCCCCATCGTCTGGATCTCTCCCGCGATGCCACGCACCCCCTGGACCCCTTTCACTCTCTCTATGCCCCTCCCCCTCCTCTGTTTCTCTCTCCCGAGCACACCCGTGCGCCGCCGTCGCCGCCGCCCGTCGTTGCCGTGTCCACCGCCTCCCCCTCGCTTCCCTGACTAGTCCAGGAGCTCCGCCCCGTCGTCCTCGACATCCTCGCTGAGCTACGCAATGCCGGACGCTTTGAAGCCTCGCCAGTGCCGCCGTTTCCGACCTCGGGTGCCAGAGATCTCTGTCGTCGTTTTGTCGGACCCTGTGCCTCCCCTGCCTCGCTAGCACCACCAGAAGAACCGTGGTGAGCCGCTGTACCGTTTCCCCCTTTCCCCGCCGCCTATCTCGCTCCCTAGCCGCATCAACCACCGGAGTCGAGCGCTCCCCACCACCGGTCATGTCACCACCGCGGTTACAACGCCCGCATGTCACACTAGAGCATGTAATCGTGCTCAGTGCTTCCTCAGGAAGCCGCAAAACCCACCAGATCGTCTTGAAGCGCCCCGTAGCGCCTAACCCATTGATGGCCAAACTCCGACGGCCACAAAAGAGCTCGCCGCTGTCAGCTCCGGCCACCCCACCTGCTGCTGCTTGTTGCTTTAGATGCGCCTCACTCCCAGGAACCCGTAGGAGCAAACCGCGCATCGAATGGTGCTCCGTAGCAAGCGAATGGTGCACCTCCGCCGTTGGTTGTGGTTGTCGCCGGCGAAACTCCGGCATGCTAACGCGGCGCTGCCATTAGGGGCTAATGACCCTGCTAACCCTCTCTCACACTGACAGCTGGGTCCCACTGCCTAACTAAACACCGTTTATTTTCTGTTTAGATCTAACTAACCCTAGGGGGCCCACGCGTCAGCTTTGACCAAGCTGACGTGGCTATTGACTGGGCCCACATGTCAGCGACACTAATCAGCCCCAGTCAATTACTAGTGGACCCCACTGGTCAGGTTAGACCCGGGGCAGCCCTATTGACCTGCTGAGCTCCGCATGACCTAATGCTGACGTAGTAAACATTTTCTGGAATTAAAATAAATCAGAAATAATTTATAAATTTCAGAAAATGATCTAAACTTCTAAAATTCATACAAATTCAACCGTAACTCCAAATTAAATAATTTATATATGAAAAATGATCAGAAAAATCGAATCTATCCATCTGTACTAGTTTCATGCATGATAAAGCAACTTAACCCTGCTGTTTTGTGCAAAACAAGATAAGGCACTATTTAAATTCATAAATTGAGTTTGGGATCGAACCTTTGGTTCAAAATGACTCAAACCCATCTGATTGTAGCTACATTAGCCCAACACACTCATTTTGCCATGTCATGATCATGCATCATATTGTGCATTGCATTGATTGTGTTTCCTTCTGTGTTGCCGGTATTTGTCCCCTCTCGATAGACGTGATACCGACGATGAGATCGATGACACCGATGAAGAGCTATACTATCTTCAGAAGTGCCAGGCAAGAAAAACCCCCTTGTTCATTACGATACAATCCCACTCTCTCGATCCTGCTCTCTTTTACTGCATTAGGACAACAACGATTCATTTGTTACTTGCTGCGGTAGCTGAACTCCTTTGTCCTCTGCAGAACCTGTCATTGCCACAGTAAATAGATGAAACCCACTAGCATGAGTAGGAGTTGTTTGAGCCCTGATGTGCCTACTCATTCATGCTTGTTTGTCATGCCTGCTATGCTTAGAGTTGTGTCAGGTCTAATTCATCGGGGATGAATTGGAACTGTGATGAACATGTCCTACTGTGTGTGAGCTAAGTGTGTGAACATGATTTGGTAAAGGTAGCGGTGAGAGGCCGTGTAGGAGTATATGGTGGGTTGTCTCATTGAAGCCGTCCTCAGGAACTGAGTTATGTGTTTGTGATCCATGAAACAGTTACTACCACGCATTGGACCCAAAACCAATGGACCCTCTCGGCTTCTTAATCACCCTTGTCCTCTGTCCAGGAATTGCAAGTAGTTTCTGGTGTTTGTAGAATGCTGGAGGCCGTGGGCAGCACTGACCCGAGGGGTGGGCCGTGATGCGGTAGGCACATGGCACGGTGTACCGGGCCCCCGTTTGGTGTCCCGGGAACCCTGCAGACATCGTTCGGGGCCGTATGTGGAAACCTCGGCCGAACTCCCTGCGGATGGAACCTGAATAGGCGATAAACCTGGACTAGAGACTCGAGTGTTTAGGTAGGCCGTGGCCAACTCCCTCGTTGAGCTTCCGCTTGAAGGTTGCCGAGTACATGTCGTGTAAACGGCGGTAAGTGGTGAGAGCATGTGTGAAGAAGTGCACCCCTGCAGGGTTAACATAATCTATTCGAGTAGCTGCGTCCGCGGTAAAGGACCTCTGGGTTGCCTATACAGCTCATAGACAAGTGAAAGTGGATACTTTAAAATACGCAAGATAAGCGTGAGTGATATGGATGGCGTTCTTGTAGGGAGACGGGAGCGGATCCATAGTGGTGTATTGATATGGTGAATATGTGGACTCGTGTGCGCCACCTCAAAAGAGTTACTTGCAGTCATAGTTCAGGATAGCCACCGAGTCAAAGCTGGCTTCCTGCAGTTAAACCCCACCATTCCCTTTGTTGATAATGATGCATATGTAGGCAGTTCTGATGTAAGTCTTGCTGGGTACATTTGTACTCACGTTTGCCTATTTTATGTTTTGCGGAGAGACTTCAGTCTCACTAGTATTTCCACGTGGACTTCGACGTTTAGCTTGTTACCTCAGCTACGATCTTGTGCCCTCGGCAGGATCTAGTAGATAGTCAGGCTTCTCAGCCTTTTTCATTTATAGATGTATGCACTCAGACATGTTAAGCTTCCGCTTGTGTTTGAATTGTATGCTCTGAATGTTGGGCCATGAGGCCCATGTTTGTAATATCTCGCTCCTCGGAGCCTACTGAGTAAAATACTTGAGTTGTAGAGTCATGTTGTGATGGCATGTTGTATTTGCACATATCGAGCATATTGTGTGTATGTTATTGAAAAGCTTGGTGTGTGTGGGATCTGACTATCTAGTTGTTTATCCTTGGTAGCCTCTCTTACTGGGAAATGTCTCCTAGTGCTTCCACTGAGCCTTGGTAGCTCGCTACTGCTCCGGAACACTTAGGCTGGCCGGCATGTGTCCTTCTTCGTTCATGTGTCTGTCCCTTCAGGGAAATGTCTCGCGGTGTCTACCGGAGTCCTGTTACCCTGCTACAGCCCGGTTTACCGGAGTCCTGCTAGCCCAGCTGCTACAGCCCGGCCTCACTCGCCGATGACCGACACGTTCGTTGCTGGGTCATGTATGCATGTCCCTGTAAGTTAGTGCCACTTTGGGTTCACAACTAGCCATGTCAGCCCGGGTTCCTTGTCATATGGATGCTGGCGACACTATCATATACGTGTGCCAAAAGGCGCGAACGGTCCCAGGCAAGGTAAGGCGACACACGTGGGAATACCGTGCGCGAGGCCGCAAAGTGATATGAGGTGTTACATGCTAGATCGGTGTGGCTTTGAGTCGGGGTCCTGACAGCTTTGGTATCGGAGCTTGACTGCCTGTAGGATTACCAAGCCAAATTGGTCAAAGTTGAGTCTAGAAATGCTTTAGTTATATGTAGGGGAATTGATTGTGGGATGGAACATAAGGCTCTTTTTACTTCTTGAGCTCATGCCCTTTTGATCTGAGTCATCTTATCTTTCCTATGGGGTTAAGGAACTAGGCTTCCTCTTCTTTCTATCAAGATCATGTGTTACTAATTAGTAGACTCATAAGATTGTTGAATTGAAGCCTCAGTTCAGTTCCTACTACTCCCGTGTGTTCACAATTGGCCTCAGAACCATGATATTGTGCTTCTGCGTGGTTATGCCACCTTTTTGTAGGATGTCTCAAATCCTTTTAAGCATTTACAGCCGTTATGCTGTCCGGGTCATCCCAGGTTTCTAGATAGTCTGATGCATTTGCAAATCCCTTCTTACCGTTCCGAAGTTCCTTCGTGCCAGATCAACCACACTAACTAGTGTGTTGAGGTACTTCATTGCCTCGACATATATGTTGGAGCTATTATTATGACCCTAGGTGTCTAGAGTATCACCTAGTAACTTAGCCATGCTTTGTGTTCCCAGTGTGATGATTCTGGCCTTCATTCTTGAAAGCATCCAGTCATGCCACTTAGTATGTAGGTATCTTGGTTTTTGTACCCGAGATTCACCCTACTTACCTCATGTTGATAGTGTTTGCTAGCTCCTTTAGGTTATTAGTAACCTTTGTATTATTCCTCGAGGTCTGTGGTATTTCCTTCTTCCAAATACTATGAACCGCTTATGGCAGAAGTTCCTTGAACCAAGAGATCACAACAAGAGTGCTCTCGATGAGTTCTCCATTCTATATCGTGACTCTGACAGTTCTACCTCCTCTGCATGGGTTATCCGGAAGAAATATGTTGAAGTCGTTCGATATACTAATCTATGCATCCACAACTCAGGAAATCATACGTTCATTGAGTTGTCCCTCTTTAGTTGTTTCCTGACCCTCGTCTATCAATTGATAGTCAGGAGTAGTTATGCAATCGTGCTATTGATGCTTATTATTCCTGTGGTCCATGAAGCCATTCTATTCCGGAATGACTAGGAGAAACAAACTCCAGTACCTCATCCATATCCAGGATTGGGTCAAAGCAGTTGTGTTCCGCAGATCAAATACTATTCCAGCTTTTGTTCTGTTCTACCTTGAAGTATTACCCACTTTATGTCAGGAATGTCATGAGAACTACACCCTTTCTTATGAATACTTGACGTAGTGATACTTCTCGCCATCATTATTCATTCCTTGGTTCCGTGTTGTTGCAACCGGAATGCCGACAAGTGAATCGTGATGTGTGAAATCTATACTCCTAGCAACCCCGTTGCTTGGTAGTTAAAAGGACAATAACCTCATTCTTAGCATGTTGGTTATTGAAATTATCATTCTAAGATTGATCATGCTACCTAGTCCTTATTTCTGGTGCACTCTTTAATCAATGAGATAGGATTGTGTCAATCCATCACTCTTTTGATCACATCGTCTTGCTCTGAAAAGCAAGATTGTTCCCGAACTTAGTAACATATCGATGGTTTGTGATTTTCTGAATGCCTTCTCAGAAGTATCACCAGGTCGTCACCAGACCGCTATGTTGAGTTCGTGATCAAGTTGGTTTTTCTTGTAAACCACCCTTTCTCCAAGAATCTGTGTTGGATACCCTGAGCTAGTTGGTCAAGCTAAACAACAACTTGGAGAGTTGGAAGATAAAAGCTTGTTCGACTCAGTTCATCTCAAGGGATATTCTTGTGCGTGTGTGTTGAAGAAATATGATATCCTCATCAATTGGTCCTCGTGATCAGTGATTGGATCTATCATCTTATCCAATCTTTGATTTGAGTATGGGCTATCATCAAATCAAATCAGAACCAACGATATTCATAATGTTGTCTTACTCGTGGTTGATTCCTCGGGCATACACCATTATATCCTTTGGTCTGACCTGTCGGATTTTAGGTTCTGGCAGACCATTGAGGTTCGAACACGGGGGTGCGCATAGAGATCTCTCCCCTACCAGCTCACGTCTCAAAGTCTCGCAAAGATCTAAGCAAGAAAGATGAACACACAAGGGACACGAGATTTATACTGGTTCAGGCCACCATTGTGGTGTAATACCCTACTCCAGTGTGTGGTGTGGTGGATTACCTCAGGGGCTGATAGTGAACAGTACAAAGGGAGAACAGCCTCGCGAGGGGCTGTTCTTGAGCTGGTGCGATGAACTGCTTGGGTGAGTTCACTCGCTTCTCTCTCTCTCTAGTTGATTTCTAGATACCTCTAGATGCATCTACCCTGTGGGTGGCTAGTCCTATTTATTGGCGGAGGCCCTGGGCCTCTTCCCAAATAATGAGCGGGAAGGGCGCCAACAATTGGCCATTTTGAAGGGGAACATCTGGTACACTTATCCTGACTAAAGTTGGTCTTCGGCTGCCAAAGGTCCTGACGGTGACGCCGCCCTGGGCTCCACGATGACCTCCATCCTCCCATTCTGCTGGTCTTGGTCTTGTTGCACCGAAGCAGTAACCTTTGCCTGATGCCTTGGCCTGTGCTTGCCCCCTTTGCACCGAAAGGGAAACAAGGACACTGCGCAGGCCGGCGCCCGCCTGGCGCCCGCCTGGTCCTCGATCGTCATGGCTTGCATCACGGGCCCCTCGGGAGGTGCCCTGCCTTGATCTCTCCGCCTTCTCGCGAGCCTGCCTGAGGAGGCTGCTCATGAGGAAGCTTCCTATCGTCTGCCCCACGAGGCTTGGCCCCTCGCGAGGGTCTTGAGCTTGAGTTGATGGAGCTGGGCTGTATTGGGCCCCCACTTGAGCCACGCCGCAGGCCGCAGGCAGGCAAGTCTAGGGACCCCCGTTCCCAGAACGCCGACAGTAGCCCCCGGGCCCAAGGCGCGCCCGGACTTGGCTTAGCAGAGAAGCGAAGGGGCAAGTGTGAAGCGCCACAGGCCCCAACAGCCTGCGGCCTTGGGCGCCGCGTGGCGGTTGATTGGACGTGGGCGTCTCTGCTTTCCCATGATGCCTCGGCAACCGCACGCCTTGACAAGTCCCTGCATGCAAAAACGGGTCATGATTATCTGCGATCGCGGAGGCCGATGGTTGGCCTCCTCCGGCTATAAGTACGGAACGGCGCGAGCCATTCTAGTTCATCCTCCTCTGCTACTCCTCCTCTTCTTCATCTTCACCATTGCTCCGTCTCACGCTGATGGCACCTATCCGCTAGTTCCCCACAGAAGAGAAGGGAAAGGCCCCCGAGAGGGTCCTGACCCGCTTCCACCGAAGAAGCGGTTAGTCGTCTGCCGCCGAGACGAGGGTGCGCGGCAGGACGTATCGAGGTCCTGGTACGAGCGGCCACCGCCGGGGTTCCCGCTGCCCTTGTATGCTCGGATCGAGGGCCCTGGAGAAGAAGGCACCGAGCGTCACCGTCGGTGCCGGCGGGTTACGGCGGTGCACGTCGTTCCTCCTAGAGTCCATGCGAGGGTTCCTCTCGCGAGCTTGTGCTCCACGCCGCCATGGCTCCCCGGTCTTGGATTCGCCTTCCTCCCTCCTTCGCCTTTGAGATCCCGCCGAGGGGACCCCTTGAGCTCTGGCTGCAGCACGCCGACTGCGGCACCCCCGTGACCGGAGCGGAGCTCGAGGTTGTCGCTCCGGGCGAGGTCTACATGACCCGCGGCTGGGGCAAGATCGCCCGGGTCTGCCAGACAGGGGGCACCCTCGTGATCCACCTCGTCTTTGATGGCGCTTCCCTGATGTTCTTCAAGGTCTTTGATGCGGAGGGACACCGGCTGGAGTGCTGCCCTGAGAAATGCGGCCGGGGTCCTGCCGTGGTGAGGACCAGGCCCGACCACCACTTCCCCAGCAGCTCCTCTGGTGGCAGCGAAGGTGCCGGAGGGTCCAGCGACTCCGTCGAGTTTCTCGCGAGTCTGGAGACGAGCGATGACAGCTACGAGCCCCCGAGCTCGCGTCGCGCTCGGAGCAGGGCAGCCTCGTCAGTTCGCCGACGCCACTGATCTGTATGGGGTTGGCACTCGTGCCTGATGGCCCACCGTTGATGATGGCGTCTCCTACGGATGCGTGCGTAGTTGGCGCTCCTTAGGATTAGCACCTTTTGTTTCCTGCGAGGAACCGAAGTACCACCCCGCGGGGGTATGTAAGGCGCTGGCCATGTCTTTTGTAAATATTATATCCCTAGTATGAATCGATGCGAGGTGCTTGTCCTGTCCAGGCTCGGCTCCCCCTTTCTTCCCTCACGAGGGCCTGGTGCTCTACACTGACAGGTCCCGGTCCCCAGGCAGGCTCCAGCCGTCGCTGGTATGCCAGGTCGTGATGTCGTGGTCAAGGCCAGGAGGTGAGCGGCCCGAGGTCCAGTAAGAGCCCCTGAGTCGCGATGCTCAGGAGGTCCCCTTTAGCGCTCAAGCAGCCTCCGCTGGGAGAGAAAGGCAAGCAGCGTTGCCGTGACAGAGCTACAGTAGGCGAGGGTTATGCGCTGAGTCGGATTAGTTTTCACGTGACTTATCTTGTAGGCTCGGGGTAGTTTCCTTCGAGGCGTCGGGTTTGCGCGACGGCAACTAAGGTGCTGCCGGGTTAGGCCCTCGAAAGCTTCTTCTCTCTCCCCCGCTCTTCCCTTAATGCTCTACGTCCTCAGGTCTCGGCCCTCGAGCAAGCTCAGCCGCCGCTGGTATGACAGGTCGCGATGCCGTGGATCAAGGCCAGGGGGTGAGGGCTGGAGAGCCAGTAAGAGCCCATGAGTCGCAATGTTCAGGCGCCCTCCTTTTAACGTGCAAGCGGGTCGTGCTGAAGAGAAGGAGAAGAAGGCTCGCGATGCCACCAGCGTTACTCCTGGAGCGGGTCCTGCATATCAACCACGGGGGGAAACAAGGTCTGCCATCACGGTTGTCAGCTAACACTGGTCGCTCCGAGGGAGTGATTGGGGCACTGAGAGCCTGGTGAGGTGGCGCCTCGTGGGGCTACCGCGGCCAGAGCTCGGCTACTCAGATTTTTCGGTGTTGCGGGGACGGACCCGCATGGAAGTGTCGTGCCAGAGCGAGCGGCTCTAGGGGTAGGTGTCAATTGAGCAGGCGGTTAAGCATGAAGGAGCTAATCCATTTAGATAGATGCAAAGAAGTAAACGCCACTAGGTTTGGCCCGAGCAGCATGGAGATAATGCAGCCCGAGGGGCGGCCCCAACAAAGTAGATGAAAAACATAAGCAAAACGGATACATGCCGTAGGGACGGACCCACACGACCTGGGAATGATGCGGCCCTGCGGGCGCTCCCAGCTGAAGATAAAACTTGAAAAGATGTCACCTGATACCATTGCAGAGCGAGTGTTGGAGTAGCTATCGACGCGCGGTGAAGCAGCCAACCCTCACGAGCCCTCGGAGCCCTGAGCCTCGGGAGGCTCTGAGGGACCGGGCGGCTTCTCAAGGCCCGTCTCCATCTCCTCCAGGAACGCGCGGTGCCTGGCCACCTGAGCTTCCAGGATGCTCCTCATCAGGTGCTAGTGGGCAGCAGCCGCGTTCGGCAGGCCGAAGGGCATGCGAACGTAGCTATGAGGTGGACGCTCACAGCGCCCCACGCGTGAAGGCCAGAGGCGCTCCTGAGACGCTGCTCGGTTGAGCCCAGTATGTCGATGCAGACACGCAGCCCACCATCCTCACCGAGATGTGGGGCTACAACGGGTAGGCGGCGACTGCCACGCATGACTCTTGACTCCTATAGCTTCTGAATGTTCCTCGCGATGAACTCCTGGGTTTTTTGCCTTCCTTGCCTTATACCTTCCCGAGGGAAACGTGCCTTGAAGCACGCCTCCAAGTGGTGCTTTGAGCGCCTCCCTCGTGACCTTGGCGAGGTCGGTGACCCTCCAGGAGAGAGCCCCCGAGCCATGCCCAAGGAGGGCGCCGGGCGCGCCTTCCTATGCGACAGAGGGTGGTGCCCCTTGGACGGGCGCGGATCCTGACGCAACGCCTCCGGAGGGGCCTGCCTCGCGAGCGCTTGGGCCAGGTGAAGCCTTCTTCTTCTTAGGAACTGTCTCGGGGAGCCTCCCGCTCCTGTGATCTGGGTCTTCAACTGCCGCGGCCTGGAAGGCATGTTCAAGAGAACACACTCCATCCCTTTCCTCGCAAGGCACTGTGATGATTCCACCTTTTCCTGGCATCTTGAGAACATTGTAGCCATGGTGAGTCACTACCATGAACTTGGCTAGAGCTGGGTACCCGAGGATGGCATTGTATGGCAGGCGGATGTGAGCGACATCGAAGTCAATGAGCTCGGTGCGGTAATTGTTGCGCTGCCCAAAGGTGACGGGAAGATGAACTTGCCCTATTGGAACAGTTGAACCATCAGTGACTCCTGAGAAAGGCTTGGTTGGCTGAAGGTAATCGTATGGAACTTGGAGGTTGTTCAACGTCTCGACGGACAGGACGTTGAGCCCAGCTCCGCCGTCGATGAGGGTCCTGGTGACTTGCACATTGCTGATGACTAGGGAGCAAAGCATCGGGAGGACTCCGGCTGTTGCCGTGCATTTGAGCTGATCCGCTGAGCTGAACGTGATAGCGCACGTAGACCACCTGAGTGGGCACGTGGCCTCAAGCTTGGGGAGGACTGCATTCACCTCGCGAGCAAACTGCTTGAAGATGCGCTGAGAGGCTGGGGCCTGAGCGCCGCCCAGGATGCAAGCGATTGCACGCGGCTCCTGAAAGCCCCCAGCCCCCTCGTCCTGGTGATGGTCTTCATTCCTCCTTGGCGGTGGTGGCAGAGGAGGGAGGCCTGCGTTGCCTTGAGGGCGGTCCTCACGAGGCTGATCCCTCCAACCTCCCTTGCGAGGCTGGTCCTGCAGCAGTCCTCGCGAGGCCGGTCACACCACCCTTGGCGAGGGCCACGGTCTTCCCATCGTCCTTCACCTCTTCCTCCTCCTCGGACATAGCCCCGGTCGTTGCGGTCGGGGCGCCGGCCGATACGCCCATCTTGCACGGCCCTGAGCTCTTGACATTCATTGGTGTTGTGTGTGTGGAGGTCGTGGTACACACAATACCGGCTACCCTTAGATGACTCAGGCTGATCCCTGCCTCGCTTGGTGTCTGGCTCTGCTGCGAGCACAGCAGCCCCCTTTCGCTTCACGTCCTTGACCTTGGGCTTCTTCTCTTCTAGGTCGGCAGCCGGGAGCTCGAGGAGGGAGAGGTGCCCTTCCTCAGCCCTGGCGCACTTGGTCGCTAGGTTGAACAGCTCCAGCGATGTGCACATGTCTTCATGGATTGCTAGCTCTTATTTCATCTTGATGTCGCGCACGCCGTAGGAGAAGGCTGAGATGATGGCCTCCTCGGTCACGTTGGGAATCTTGAGGCGGGCGTTGTTGAAGCGCTGGATGTACTTCTGCAGGGTCTCTCCCGGCTGTTGCTTGATGCGGCGCAGGTCACTCATGGCTGGGGCCGGTCGCGAGTACCTTGGAAGTTGGCGATGAAGCGGGTGCGCATCTTGCCCCAGGAGGAGATCGTGCCTGGGGCCAGGTTCAGAGCCAGGTACGGGCACCGTCCTTGAGTGCCATGGGAAACCAATTCGCCATGACCTTCTCGTCCCCGTTGGCAGACTCGATGTCCAACTCGTAGAGCTGGAGGAACTCCGCAGGGTCCACAGTGCCGTCGTAGCGCGGAGGCAGGTCCGGCTTGAACTTGCTGGGCCATGCGACGCCACGCAGCTCGGAGGTGAAAGCGCGGAAGCCTGCAGTGGCCACCGGAGCTCTCTGCTGAGGTGGAGCTTGCTCCTGGGGGTTCCTGCGTGCCGCTGCCTGGAGCAACGTGGGGTCTTGACGTGGCGGTGCAGGGATGCGGTCATGGCGCACCGGTGCGGGGAGCACGCGAGCACCTTCTTGGGGGCGAGGGATCTCTTGGCAGCTCCTTTCTTGCCGTGCAGGCACCGGACGCGGTGGGTCTCGACCTGGGGCTACGCACCTTGGAGCCAGGGCGCCTTCTTGGGGAGGAGGTGGTGGAGGCACCTCCTGCTCCTCGCCTCTTGTGTAGGATGGAGGGCGAGGCAGCGAGAGGGACGACATGGGAGAGCCCCCTGCGGCGCTGACGAGCTCGGTGATGCGAGCGAGCCAGTCCTCATAGAGGTCGTCGACGGGGCGGTAGTGCAGGAGCTCACGCGCCAGGAGCAGCGCGGCATGCACGTCTGTGGGGGCACGATGGGCGTGGGATGATGAACCGGCTGGAGTCAGCGACGGGGTGGCGGTGCGGCCATCGCGCCGCACCGACGGATGTAGGGACGAGGCCTGCTGCTCGTTCCCCGCCGTGCCGGTGGCGGCGTTGGTGGAAGGCGATGGAGAACGACGGGGGCGTCCACTGACGGGTGCCGTCTGGGCGACGCGGGTGGCGAGAGCAGCCCGCGCTCGGCGCGGGCTCGGCGAGCGTCAGCCATGGTCACGGCAGAAGATCAGACACGGCCAGCGGAAGAAAGATTCCGACGCACCCCTACCTAGCGCGCCAAATGTCGGATTTCTGGTTCCGGCAGACCCTTGAGGTTCGAACACTGGGGTGCGCACGGAGATCTCTCCCCTACCAGGTCACGTCTCAAAGTCTCGCAAAGATCTAAGCAAGAAAGATGAACACACAAGGGACACAGGATTTATACTATTTCAGGCCACCATTGTGGTGTAATACCCTACTCTAGTGTGTGGTTTGGTGGATTGCCTCAGGGGCTGATAGGGAACAGTACAAAGGGAGAACAACCTCGCGAGGGGCTGTTCTTGAGCTGGTGCGATGAACTGCTTAGGTGAGTTTACTCGCTTCTCTCTCTCTCTCTCTCTCTCTAGTTGATCTCTAGATGCCTCTAGATGCCTCTACCCTGTGGGTGGCTAGTCCTATTTATAGGCGGAGGCCCTGGGCCTCTTCCCAAATAATGAGCGGGAAGGGCGCCAACAATTGGCCATTTTGAAGGGGAACATCTGGTACACTTATCCTGACTAAAGTTGGTCTTCTGCTGCCAAAGGTCCTGATGGTGACGCAGCCCTGGGCTCCACGATGACCTCCATCCTGCCGTTCTACTGGTCTTGGTCTTGTTGCACCGAAACGGTAACCTTTGCCTCATGCCTTGGCCTGTGCTTGCCCCCTTTGCACCGAAAGGGAAACAAGGACACTGCGCAGGCCGGCTCCCGCCTGGCGCCCGCCTGGTCCTCGATCATCATGGCTTGCGTCATGGGCCCCTTGGGAGGTACCCTGCCTTGATCTCTCCGCCTCCTCGCGAGCCTGCCTGAGGAGGCTACTCCTAAGGAAGCTTCCTGTCGTCCGCCCAGCGAGGCTTGGTCCCTCGCGAGGGTCTTGAGCTTGAGTTGATGGAGCTGGGTTGTATTGGGCCCCCACTTGAGCCACGCCGCAGGCCGTAGGCAGGCAAGTCTGGGGACCCCCGTTCCCAGAACGCCGACATGACCAATGCTATCACCTTGTTCACATAATTGTGGAATTCCACCTATATGGAAACCTGGATGAATTGTTGTTGATCCCATCGGCAACATTTCTACCTTCCCTATGGTTAGTGTTGAACATCCAACTAGTGTTGGAAACTTTGTGAACAATGCTTTCGTGTTCGTTCGTGAAGCATATGTTCGGCTGTAAGGAGTGACTTCCTCTAATTCATGTGCATTTGGTGCAAGTTGCTGTCG
Source organism: Aegilops speltoides (assembly GCA_021437245.1). NCBI lineage: Eukaryota > Viridiplantae > Streptophyta > Magnoliopsida > Poales > Poaceae > Aegilops > Aegilops speltoides. The sequence goes on from CM038142.1 coordinate 179,788,727, forward strand.
TGAATTCGAGAAGCCATGTTTTACTTCCAATGGAATCATCCCAAGTCATTTATGCACGTGCAAAGTATTCAATGGTCTGATAGACTGATCATCTTCATTCTATACGTATTCCTAGCACACCAAGTCACTGATTGATTTGTTCAAGGAGAAGAAGCTCCTTCTTAAGAGCATGCCTTATGCAAGGACTTCGATATCCTTGTTGATGGTTCCCCTTCTGAACTCGGTAGTGTTTTATTATAAGACTACCACGTGGCCATGCTTGTCTGGGACAACGTGTTCACATGTTGTAGCAGAACCAGCTCATGTTTTGGAGCTTGCTATTGTAGTTCATTCCCCGAGAATCTCGCAACGTCATCTCGTCGATTTGTGTTGCAAACTTTCATTTTTTTTCTCTAGACTTGATGAGTCTGGAATATCCTGACACCAACTAGATCTGAATCTCAGGTTGATGTGATGGTTGGAATGTTTCCCAAGAACTATAATTTTGGACTCACCGTAACTGGTAAAGTGGATGTCATGGCCAACACACCCAACCGGAAGACCTACTATTGTAGTATCTTGTTTGAAGAAGTTGGCCACCTCCCCATAAGGATTTCGTGGGATTTACTCCCTAGTTGACCCTTATGGATTTTTGTGTTCCCGAAGTCCGACCTTTTTACCTAATGTTCTAGATATCAAACCATATCTATAAATGGGTTAAGCTAGTACATCAAGGAGAACATTAGAAGCGGAGTGCTAAATGTCTCTCGGTCGATCATCCAAATTTTGACTCCTTGGCCTTGCTATGGTGAAATCTGAGAAGGTGTTATCTCCCTTTGCTTCTACATCCTCCACCGATATCCATCATGGTGGTATGTTGTGTTGCCAGGATCCATGTCACGGATATTGGTAAAACCTTGATGAATATGGAAATGCTCAAGTTCTTGAGACCACGCACAAGCACCAGGTGTTATCACCGGCACTAACTGGGATTGCTTCCAGTTTTCTTCGGTTATGTTATAACCACTCCAACAGTGGAATTATTCTCTACTGTTGAGTTCCTCCCCGGTTACTAGAATCATTTCCGGCATTTGCATTTTGTTCCCAGCTTGCACCACCATTGTGCCATTCCACCATGGGTTCCATCCATTCCTGATGATAATCAGAAATCATCTGTTGCGTTGTCTTCAACAAGGTAGTCCACATCATCCATTCTGGCCCGAGAATGTCCTTCTTTCGGACTCCTTCAAATGATCAATTGTGATTTGCCTTAGGCTGGTATAAAGAGTTTCAATGATATCTGAATCAAAGGTAATTATTTTTGCCACTTAAGGAAATAATTCTACGAGTCACCTTCCCTGAAGTGTCTTGATATGGTATCATGGCAACTCAAATCTTCGCTACTTTGACAACCGTTCACCACCCTCTTAAGTGTGGGATTGTTATCTACCTAGTGAACCCGCGTCATCTGTTCCACTCCATCCTTCTGGATGTACGCTCCGTGTCTCGGCTCGAGAGATGTTTCTACGCCTCATTCCACGAGTTGGTCTTGTGATCATTAAGATGATCCATCTATGTAGACATGTTTTGCTCTTTTGTCCTCGTGTTCGATGAAGATCTCGAAAGCAAAGACGACAAGATCAATTTGAGTCAACAAATCAACAACCTCGAGAAGACAGTTGGATCATGAAGTTGTGATACTTAGTCTCCCCTTTGTCTTCATACCTCACGTCTTGAATCTAGGGACCAGATTCTTGTTTAGTGGGGGTGAGTTGTCACATCCCTAATTCTGGTGTGTCCTATGCTAGCTTCTATGTGGGCATCATGTTTAGATTCAAATGAAATTTGAATTGAGGAATTTTCAAAAGCCTCAGAAAACCTCTAAAAAATAATCAACATTTAAATCTCATCAAATGAGTCCAAGAAAATGTTCCTGTTATTCTGTGAAAATATTGGCATGATGTAAAATTCAACCAATATTTTTGGAGTCACAGAAATTATTTATACTGGGACTTTGATTTAGATCAATAATATATTTGGGTTGGAATTATTTCTGCTATATAAGAAATAATGTTCAAATATCTTGTAAGTTTGCATGTGACCTTGGACTAGCTCTCTGAGGTCACATAAAAATTTAGAGAAAGTTTTTAAAATGGTTTAGTTTTCAGACTAAATCAAAACAAAATAACAGAAATAGAAAAGATAAATAAAAGGGAGAGAGAGAGACTTACCTGGCCTCACTGTGCAGCCCACCTAGTCGGCCCAGCTGTGGCCGAGCACTGCAGCTGGCGCAACCCAGCCGCCCCACCGTCTTCAACCTCCTTCCAGTAGGCAGGAGGGCGTGTGCTCGCCGCGCGCGCGCCACCTCCACCCTTCCTTCTTGCGTCCCCGTCGCCTGGATCTCTCCCGCGATGCCACGCACCCCCTGGACCCCTTTCACTCTCTCTGTGCCCCTTCCGCTCCTCTGTTTCTCTCTCCCGAGCACACACGTGCGCCGCCGTTGCTGCCGCTCGTCGTTGCCGTGTCCAGCGCCTCCCCCTCACTTCCCTGACCAGTCCAAGAGCTCTGCCGCGTCGTCCTCGACATCCTCGCTGAGCTACGCAATGCCAGACGCTTTGAAGCCTCGCCAGCGCCGCCGTTTCCGACCTCGGGTGCCAGAGATCTCCGCCGTTGTTTTGCTGGACCCCGTGCCTCCCCTGCCTAGCTAGCACCACCAGAAGAACCACGGTGAGCCGCTGTAACGTTTCCCCCCTTTCCCCGCCGCCTATCTCGCTCCCTAGCCGCATCAACCACCGGAGCCGAGCACTCCCCGCCACCGGCCATGTCGCCGCCGCGGTTACAACGCCCGCATGTCGCACCAGAGCATGTAGTCGTGCTTAGCGATTCCTCAGGAAGCCGCAGAACCCACCAGATCGTCTCGAAACGCGCTGTAGCGCCTAACCCATTGATGGCCGAACTCCGGCGGCCGCAAAAGAGCTCGTCGCTGCCAGCTCCGGCCACCCCAGCAGCTGCCGCTTGTTGCTTTAGATGCGCCTCACTCCCAGGAACCCGTAGGAGAAAACCGCGCATGGAATGGTGCTCCGTAGCGAGCGAACGGTGCACCTCCGCAGTCAGCTCTGGTCGTCGCCGGCGAAACTCTGGCGTGCTGACGTGGAACATCATTAGGGGCTAATGACCTTGCTAATTAACCCTCTCTCACACTGATAGCTGGGTCCCACTACCTAACTAAACACCGTTTATTTTTTGTTTAGATCTAACTAACCCTAGTGGGCCCACGCGTCAGCTTTGACCAAGATAACGTGGCTGTTGTCTGGGCCCACATGTCAGCGACACTAATCAGCCCAGTCACTAACCAGTGGACCCCACTGGTCAGGTTTGACCCGAGGCAGCCCTGTTGACCTGCTGAGGTCAGCATGACCTAATGCTGACGTAGTAAACATTCTCTGGAATTAAAATAAATCAGACATGATTTATAAATTTCAGAAAATGATCTCTACTTCTAAAATTCATAGAAATTCAACCGTAACTCCAAATTAAAATAATTTATATATGAAAAATGATCGAAAAAATCCAATCTATCCATCTGTACAAGTTTCATGCATGATAAAGCAACTTAACCTTGCTATTTTGTGCAAAACATGATAAGGCACTATTTAAATTCATAAATTGAGTTTGGGATTGAACCTTTGGTTCGAAATGACTCAAACCCATCTGATTGTAGATGCATTATCCCAACACACTCATTTTTCCATGTCATGATCATGCATCATATTGTGCATTGCATTGATTGTGTTTCCTTCTGTGTTGCTGGTATTTGTCCCCTCTCGATAGACGTGATACCGACGATGAGATTGATGACACCGATGAAGAGCTATACTATCTTCAGAAGTGCCAGGCAAGCAAAACCCCCTTGTTCATTCCGATACAATCCCACTCTCTCGCTCCTGCTCTCTTTTACTGCATTAGGACAACAATGATTCATCTGTTACTTGCTACGGTAGCTGAACCCCTTTATCGTCTACATGACCTGTCATTGCCACAATAAATAGATGAAACCCACTAGCATGAGTAGGAGTTGTTTGAGCCCTAATGTGCCTACTCATTCATGCTTGTTTGTCATGCCTGCTATGCTTATAGTTGTGTCAGGTCTGATTCATCGGGGATGAATTGGAACAGTGATGAACATGTCCTACTGTGTGTGAGCTAAGTGTGTGAACACGATTTGGTAAAGGTAGCGGTGAGAGGCCATGTAGGAGTACATGGTGGGTTGTCTCATTGAAGCCGTCCTCAGGAACTAAGTTCTGTGTTTGTGATCCATGAAACAGTTACTACCACGCATTGGGCCTGAAACCAATGGAACCTCTCGGCTTCTTAATCACCCTTGTCCTCTGTCTAGGAGTTGCAAGTAGTTTCTGGTGTTTGTAGAATGCTGGTGGACGTGGGCAGCGCTGACTCGAGGGGTGGGCTGTGATGCGGTAGGCATGTGGTATGATGTACCGGGCGCCCGTTTGGTGTCCCGGGAACCCTGCAGACATTGTTCGGGGCCGTATGTGGAAACCTCGGCCGGACTCCATGTGGATGGAACCTGAATAGGCGATAAACCTGGAATAGAGACTCGAGTGTTTAGGTAGGCCGTGGCCGACACCCTCGTTAGGCTTCCCCTTGAAGGTTGCCGAGTACATGTCGTGTAAACGGCGGTAAGTGGTGAGAGCGTGTGTGAAGAAGTACACCCCTGCAGGGTTAACATAATCTATTCGAGTAGCCACGTCTAGGGTAAAGGAACTCTGGATTGCCTATACAGTTCTGTCAGGACCCCGACTCAATGTCACATCAATCTAGCATGTAACACCTCATATCACTTTGCGGCCTCACACACGGTATCCCCACGGGTGTCGCCTTACCTTTGCCCGGGACCGTTTGCGCCTTTTGGCACACGTATATGATAGTGTCGCTAGCATCCATATGATAAGGAGCCCGGGCTGACATGGCTAGTCGTAAACCCAAAGTGGCACAAACTTACGAGGACAGCATCCATGACCCAACATCGAACGTGTCGGTCATCAGCGAGTGAATCCAGCTGTAGCACTGGGCTAGCAGACTCGGTGAACCGGTCAGAAGGGCTAACAGACTCCGGTATTCATCGTGTGACATTTCCCGAAGGGACGTATACGAGAACGAAGAACGACACATGCCGGCCAGCCTAAGTGTTCCGGAGCAGTAGCAAGCTACCATGGCCCAGTGGAAGCACTAGGAAACATTTCCCGGTAAGAGAGGCTAGTAAGGATAAACAACTAGATAGTCAGATCCCACACATACCAAGCATTTCAATAACATACACACAATATGCTCGATATGTGCAAATACAACATGGCATCACAACATGACTCTACAACTCAAATATTTTATTCAATAGGCCGAGGAGCGAGATATTACAAACATGGGTCTCATGACCCAACATTCAGAGCATACAAGTCAAAGCACACGCGGAAGCTTAACATGTCTGAGTACAGACAACTATAAATGAAAAAGGCTGAGAAGCCTGACTATCTACCAGATCCTGCCGAGGGCACAAGTTTGTAGCTGAGGTAACAAGCTAAACGTCGAAGTCCAAGCGGAACTACAAGTAAGACTGAACTCTCTCTGCAAAAACATAAATTAAGCAACGTGAGTACAAATGTACCTAGCAAGACTTACATCAGAACTAACTACATATGCATCATTATCAACAAAGGGGATGGTGGAGTTTGACTGCAGCAAGCCAGCTTTGACTCAGTGGCTATCCTGAACTACGACTGCAAGTAACTCTTTTGTGGTGGCGTACACGAGTCCACATATTCACCATATCAATACACCACTATGGATCCGCTCCCATCTCCCTACGAGAACGCCATCCATAGCACTCACGCTTATCTTGCGCATTTTAGAGTATCCACTTTCACTTGTCTATGAACTGTACAGGCAACCCAGAAGTCCTTTTCCGCGGACACGGCTATTCGAATAGATAATGTTAACCCTGCAGGGGTGTACTTCTTCACACACGCTCTCGCCACTTACCGCCATGTACACCTCGTGTATCTCGGCAACCTTCAAGCAGAAGCCTGGCGAGGGAGTTGGCCACGGCCTACCTAAACACTCAAGTCTCTCATCTAGGTTTATCGCCTATTCGGGTTCCATCCGCAAGGAGATCCGGCCGGGGTGTCGCTCACGGCCCCAAATGATGTGAGCATGGTTCCCAAGCCCACCATCCGGGTGCCACTTGGTACACTGTGCCACTACACCTAGTCTGTCCCAAGCCCACCTGTACCGGGTGCCACTTGGTAGACTACTAGCACTACCTACAAACACCAGAAACTAGTTGCAACTCCTAGACAGAGAACAAGGGTGATTAAGACAATTAAGGATCCCAATGAGTGGTAGTAGCTGTTCATGGATCAGAAACACAGAACTCAGTTCCTGAGGACGGCTGCAATGAGACAACCCACCATGTACTCCTACATGGCCTCTCACCGCTAGCTTTACCAAATCGTGTTCACACACTTAGCTCACACACAGTAGGACATGTTCACACACCTCCGATTCATCCCCGATGAATCAGACCTGACACAACTCTAAGCAATAGCAGGCATGACAACAAACATGAATGAGTAGGCACATCAGGGCTCAAACAACTCCTACTCATGCTAGTGGGTTTCATCTATTTACTATGGCAATGACAGGTCATGCAGAGGATAAAGGGGTTCAACTACCGCAGCGAGTAGCAGTTGTATCGTTGTTGTCCTAATGCAGTAAAAGAGAGCAGGAGCGAGAGAGTAGGATTGTAACGGAATGAACAAGGAGGTTTTGCTTGCCTAGCACTTCTGAAGATAGTATAGTTCTTCATCGGTGTCATCGATCGCATCATCGGTACATGTCTATCGAGAGGGGACAAATACCGGCAAACAAGGAAGAACACAATCAATGCAATGCAACAATATGATGCATGATCATGACATGGCAAAATGAGTGTGTTGGGCTAATGCATCTACAACTGTAGGTGGTTTGAGCTCATTTGAATCAAAGATTCAAATGCAAACTCAAGTTATGGGTTTATAAGGTGCATTAACATGTTTTGAGCTAAACAGCAAGGTTAAGTTGCTTAAACATGCATGAAACCAGTACAGATGGATATATTGGATTTTTCTGATCATTTTTCATATATAACTTATTTCATTTGGAGTTACGGTTGAATTTATATGAATTTTTGAAGTTTGTAACATTTTCTGGAATTTTCTGTATTATTTTAAATCCAGAAAATGGTTAACTGCGTCAGCATTGCATCACTGTGACGTCACCAGGTCAACTGCGGTTGACCAGGTCAAACCTGACGTGTGGGGTCCACACATCAGTGACATAGTTATATAACAGGATTAATTAAATTTAACTAATCAAATTAGCAGGCACTGGGCCCACTGTTAGTGTCAGCAGGGGGGTAATTAGTCCTAAACTAAACTGGTCAGGGGCAGGGCCCACATGTCAGACGACCTGGGGTGGTCAAACCCCCGGTCAAAATGGTCAACACCATCGACGGCTTGACGCCGGCGACGGCAAACGCGGCGAAGCGCTGCGGGGTTGCTCCTCCGGTGGCTAAAAGCGCGGCGGAGGGCACCAGGGGGGAGCCCTTGCTCACCCGCATCCAGGGAAGCACACGGCTGGGCGTGGGGTGGCTGGAGCTCACCGGAATGGAGCTCGTGGCGGCGCTGGATATCGGGCAGTGATGGTTACGGTGATGCAGCATGCGGCAGGAGCAGCGGATGGGTGTGTTAGGATCCTGGGGGCATACTGAGCACGATTAAGCGCTCAGACACGAGCTTCAGCAGCTGCAACGACGGCGGCGGCATGGCCGGCGGCGATGAGCTCTCGGGCTCGGTGACATACGCGGCTAGGGAGCGCTATCGAGTGTGGTAAAAGGGGGAAACGGATCATGAGCTCACAGTGGTCACGTCGAGATGGTTAACGAGCTCGGGGAAGCGACGACGGCGACGAATCAACGATGACGGCCTTCGGTGCCCGAGGAAGAAGAAGATGATGGCGCAGGCATTGCAGGGCGTCCGGTGATGCTTGGCTCGGCGAGGATGAAGCTGGCGACGATACGGATCTCGGGAACGCGGAGAGGGAGCGAGGGAGTGGCTGGCCGTGGTGTTTCTCAGCGGAGTGGCCATGGCGGCTTCGGCCATGAGGGGAAAAGAGCAGGGGAGTGAGAGGGAGAGAGCAAGGAGGCAAGGGAGCGGCCGAGGGGGGTGTGCTGGCCGTTTCCCAGGCACGAGAACAGGGCGAGGGGGAAGCAGGAGGTGGAAGCAGGAGGTGGAGCTCGGGCGCGCGCGCGTCGACACGCCTCTGCCTACTGGCAGAGGTTGAAGACGGTGGGGAGTTGGGCTGGGCCTCAGCCACAGTGTTGGGCCAGGTGGGGCGCTAGGGGGGCTGCACGTAAGTCCAGGTAAACCTTTCTCTCTCTCTCTCTCCTTTTATTAATGTTTTCTATTTTCTGTCTTTGTTTTTGAATTACTAAAAATACTAAACCTTTCCTAAAAATACTGAGATAAGTTGTGGGCACTTTTGAAATATTTTTCAGCAGCCCTCAAACATTATCATTATTATTTGGGCAATTAAAATATATATATGAATTAAATGCCCAAATGCAAATACTTAATGCATTAATTCAAAAATCCAGAGTGACCTAGAAAAATGTGCACCATTTTAGGCAGAGGTTCTAGACCAATTCAAAAATGATGAACTTTTCTGAAAAGCATTCTAGGTTCATTGAAAATATTTCTGGTTGACCCTATTTGATTTAATTTGGTGCTAGGGTTTGTCATCCCCATTTCAAATTCTTTTGAATTTAAACATGATGCAACATGAGGGTCAAACAAGACAACAGGGACTGAGCTAGGGCTGTGACAGCTCACCCCCACTAAACAAGAATCTCGTCCTGAGATTCAAGCGTAGGGTAAGATGACAGAAGGGACACAACTAACACAATCTTCACGATCCAGGTTGCACTTCAATTGAACGTTGATTCAATCACCATATTTGTCTCGTCATCATGCTCTGAGAACTCCAGTGAACATGACAATGAGAGGAGAAGGAGACTAGAAGGACCGATCTTCTCGAAGATCGAACAGCTTAGGTTTAACTCACGGAATGAGACATAGCAACATCTCTTGAGCTGAGACACTAAGCACACATCTAGAGGGATGGAGTAGAACGGATGACGAGGGTTCACTAGGTAGACAACAATTCCACACTTAAGAAGGTGGTGAACAGTTGACAACATAGCGAGGAGTTGGATTGCCATGATACCATAATGAGACATCTTAGAGGAGGTGACTCGTAGAATCATCCCTTAAGTGGCAAAAAGAGTTACCTTTGATTCAAAGATCATTGAAACTCTTTGTGCCATCTTAAGGCAAATTACAATCGATCATTTGGAGAAGTTCGAAAGAATGGCATACTCAGTTTGGAAAGGAAACTAGAGTTATAAGACAACTCGACAAACGGAAGGCACATTCCAATCAATACCGAGCATATAACCTAGTGTGTGAGCATGCCCTCAAGAACTTGAGCATTTCCATATTCATCAAGGTTTTACCAACATCCATGACAAGGATCCTGGCAACACAACATACTACCATGATGAATACCCGTGGAGGATGCAGATGCAAATGAAGATAACACCTTCTCAGATTTCACCTTGGCGGGGCCAAGGGGACAAAATCTGAATGATCGACCGAGAGACATTTAGCATTCCGCTTCTAATGTTCTCCTTGATGTGCTAGTGTAACCATTCATAGATATGGTTTGATATCTAGAACATCAAGTAAAAGGTCGGACTTCGGGAGCTCAAGAATCCATAAGGAACAATTGTTGGAGTAAATCCTACGAAATCCTTATGGGAAGGTGGCCAACTTTATCAATCAAGATACTACAATAGTAGGTCTTCCGGTTATGTGTGTTGGCCACGACATTCAATTTACCGGGTTACAAAGAGACCACTATTATAGTTCTTGGGAAACGTTCAACCCTGATATCTGCCTGAGATTCAGATCTGGTTGGTGTCAGGATAATCCAGACTCATCGAGTCTGGAAAGAAAAGTGAAAGTTTGCAACACAAATCGACGAGATGACGTTGCGAGATTCTCGGGGGATGAACTGCGATAGCAAGCGCCAAAACACGAGCTGGTTCTGCTACACACCTACGAACACACTGTCCTAGACAAGCGTGACCACGTGGCAGTCTTATAATAACCTAGTTCAGGTGGGGAACCATAATCGAGGATATTGAAGTCCTTGCATAAGGCATGCTCTTAAGAAGGAACTTCCTTTCCTTGAACAAATCAATCAGTGGCTTGGTGTGCTAGGGGATACATATGGAATGAAGATGATCAGTCTATCAGACCATAGAATACTTCGCACATGCATGACCGACTTGGGATGATTCCAGAGGAAGCAAGAACAAACTTTCTCGAATTCACGGCGGCAACTTACATCAAATGCACGTGAATCAAAGGAAGTCACTTCTTTCATCCAAACATATGCTGCATAAGGCATGCTCTTAAGAAGGAACTTCCTTTCCTTGAACAAATCAATCAGTGGCTTGGTGTGCTAGGGGATACATATGGAATGAAGATGATCAGTCTATCAGACCATAGAATACTTCGCACATGCATGACCGACTTGGGATGATTCCAGAGGAAGCAAGAACAAACTTTCTCGAATTCACGGCGGCAACTTACATCAAATGCACGTGAATCAAAGGAAGTCACTTCTTTCATCCAAACATATGCTTCATGAACGGGGCATGAAGAAAATGCTTACACAAGTTTCCAACACTAGCTGGATGTTCAACAAAAATCATGGAGGAGACAAAATGCCGCTGATGGCTCAACAGCAACTCATCGGAATTCCCATATCACTAGACTTCCAGCATTATGTGAACAATGTGATAGTATTGGTCAGACCAAAAGATGTAATGGTGTATGCTCGAGGAATCAACCACGAGTAAGACAACATTACGAATATCGTTGGTTCTGATTTGATTTGAGGATAGCCCACACTCAAATCAAAGTTTTGACATGACAACAGATTCAACAACTAATCACGAGGACCAATCGATGAGAATATCATCTTTCTTCAACACACATACAGAAGGATATCCCTTGGAATGAACTGAACCGGACAAGCTTTTATCTTCCAACTCTCCAAGTTGTTGTTTAGCTTGACCAACTAGCTCAGGGGTATCCCACACAGACTCTTGGAGAAGGGGTGGTTTACAAGAAACCATCTTGATCACGAACTCAACATAGCGGTCAGGTGACAACCTGGTAATACTTCCGAGAAGATATTCGGAAAATCACAAACCACCGATATGTTACTAAGCTCGAGAACAATCTTGCTTTTCAGGGCAAGAAGATATGATCACCAGAGCGAGGTATTGGCACAATCCCAACTCATTGATCGAGGAGTGCACCGGAAATAAGGACTAGGTAGCACAATCAATCTCAGAATGGTGATAATTCAATAACCAACATGCTAAGAATGAGGTTATCGTCCATTTAACTACCAGCAACGGAGTTGCTAGGTGTATAAATTTCACACATCACGATTCACTTGTCGGCATTCCAGTTGCGACAACACGAAACCGAAGAATGAATAATGATGACGAGAAGTATCACTATGTCAAGAGTTCATAGGATGGTGTGCAATTCCCATGACATTCTTGATATAAAAGATGGTAATACTCCAAGGTAGAGCAGAACAAGAGCTAGATTAGCATTTTGATCTACGGAACACAACGGCTTTGACCCAATCCTGGATATGGATGAGGTTCTGGAGTTTGTTTCTCCTGGTCATTCCAGAATAGAATGGCTTGACGAACCACAAGAGTAATAGGTATCGATGAATGGATGCACGCATACTCTTGACTATCAATTGATAGACGAGGGTCGGAATACAACTAAAGAGGGACAACCCAAAAGGATATATGATTTTCTGAGTTGTGGATGCATAGATTAGTATGTTGAACGAGTTCAACATATTTCTGCCGGATAACCCATGCAGAAGGGTAGAACTGGCAGAGACGCAATATAGAATGGAGTACTCCTCAAGAGCACCCTGGTTGTGATCTTTTGGCTCAAAAGAACTTCTGCCATAAGCAGTTCATGGTATTTGGAAAAAGGAAATACCACGGACCTCGAGGACTATCGCAAAGGTTGCTAATATCCTAAAGGAACTAGCAAACACTATCAACATGAGGTAGGTAGGGTGAATCTCGGGTTCAAAACCCAGAAGTAGAATACCTACTAACTAAATGGCATCACAGGATGCTTTCGAGAATAATGGCCAGAATCATCACACTGGGAACACAAAACATGGCTAGATTACTAGGTGACTCCCTAAAACACCTAGGTTCATAATAGTAGCTCCAACATATATACCGAGGCAATAGAGTACCTCAACACACCGGTTAGTGTGCTTATTCTGACCAAAAAGGACATCAGGAACGGAAGAAAGGATTTGCAAATGCATCAGACTATTTAGAAACCTGGGATGACTCGGACAACATAATGGCTGTAAATGCTCAAAAGAATTTAGACATGCTACAAAAATGGTGGCATCGCCACTCAGAAGCACAATATCAAGGTTTCGAGATCAACAATTAACATACGGAAGTAGTAGGAACTTAACTGAGGCTTGAAACCAACAATCCTATAAGTCTACGGATTAGTAACACGTGATCCTGATAGAAAGAGGAGATAGCCTAGTTCCTTAACCCCGTAGGAAAGATAGGATGACTCAAATCAAAAGGTCATAAGGTAAAGGAGTAAAAAGAGCCTTACGTTCCATCCCACAATCAATTCCCTTATATAACTAAAGAATTACTAGACTCAACTTCGACCAGTTTGGCTTGGTAATCCTACAGGCAGTCAAGCTCTGATACCAAAACTGTCAGGACCCCGACTCAATGTCACATCGATCTAGCATGTAACACCTCATATCACTTTGCGGCCTCACACACGGTATCCCCACGGGTGTCGCCTTACCTTTGCCCAGGACCATTTGTGCCTTTTGGCACACGTATATGATAGTGTCGCTAGCATCCATATGATAAGGAGCCCGGGCTGACATGGCTAGTCGTAAACCCAAAGTGGCACAAACTTACAGGGACAGGCATCCATGACCCAACATCGAACGTGTCGGTCATCAACGAGTGAATCCAGGCTGTAGCACTGGGCTAGCAGGACTTCGGTGAACCGGGCTGTAGCGGGCTAACAGGACTCCGGTATTCATCGTGTGACATTTCCCCAAAGGGACAGACACAGGAACGAAGAAGGACACATGCCGGCCAGCCTAAGTGTTCCGGAGCAGTAACAAGCTACCATGGCCCAGTGGAAGCACTAGGAGACATTTCCCGGTAAGAGAGGCTAGTAAGGATAAACAACTAGATAGTCAGATCCCACACATACCAAGCATTTCAATAACATACACACAATATGCTCGATATGTGCAAATACAACATGGCATCACAACATGACTCTACAACTCAAATATTTTATTCTATAGGCTTAGGAGCGAGATATTACAAACATGGGTCTCATGACCCAACATTCAGAGCATACAAGTCAAAGCACACGCGGAAGCTTAACATGTCTGAGTACAGACAACTATAAATGAAAAAGGCTGAAAAGCCTTACTATCTACCAGATCCTGCCGAGGGCACAAGATCGTAGCTGAGGTAACAAGCTAAATGTCGAAGTCCAAGCGGAACTACTAGCGATACTGAAGTCTCTGTGCAAAAACATAAATTAAGCAACGTGAGTACAAATGTACCCAGCAAGACTTACATCAGAACTAACTACATATGCATCATTATCAACAAAGGGGGTGGTGGAGTTTGACTGCAGCAAGCCAGCTTTGACTCAGTGGCTAACCTGAACTACATCTGCAAGTAACTCTTTTGAGGTGGCGCACACGAGTCCACATATTCACCATATCAATACACCACTATGGATCCGCTCCGCCTCCCTCACGAGAACGCCATCCATAGCACTCACGCTATCTTGCGCATTTTAGAGTATCCACTTTCACTTGTCTATGAACTGCACAGCAACCCGAAGTCCTTTTCAGCGGACACGGCTATTCAATAGATAATGTTAACCTGCAGGGTGTACTTCTTCACACACGCCTCGCCACTTACCGCCATGTACACCTCGTGTATCTCGGCAACCTTCAAGCGAAGCTTTGGCGAGGAGTCGGCCACGGCCTACCTAAACACTCAAGTCTCTCGTCCGGGTTTATCGCCTATTCGGGTTCCATCCGCAAGGAGATCCGCCGGGTGTCGCCACGGCCCCAAACGATGTGAGCAGGGTTCCCAAGCCCACCATCCGGTGCCACTTGGTACACCGTACATCTGCACCTAGTCGTCCCTAAGCCCACTGCACGGGTGCCACTTGGTAGACTACTAGCACTACCTACAAACACCAGGAACTAGTTGCAACTCCTAGACAGAGAACAAGGGTGATTAAGAAGCCGAGAGGGTCAATTAAGGATCCCAATGAGTGGTAGTAGTTGTTCATGGATCACAAACACAGAACTCAGTTCCTGAGGACGGCTGCAATGAGACAACCCACCATGTACTCCTACATGGCCTCTCACCGCTACCTTTACCAAATCGTGTTCACACACTTATCTCACACAAAGTAGGACATGTTCACACACCTCCGATTCATCCCCGATGAATCAGACCTGACACAACTCTAAGCAATAGCAGGCATGACAACAAGCATGAATGAGTAGGCACATCAGGGCTCAAACAACTCCTACTCATGCTAGTGGGTTTCATCTATTTACTGTGGCAATGACAGGTCATGCAGAGGATAAAGGGGTTCAACTACCACAGCAAGTAACAGTTGTATCGTTGTTGTCCTAATGCAGTAAAAGAGAGCAGGAGCGAGAGAGTAGGATTGTAATGGAATGAACAAGGAGGTTTTGCTTGCCTGGCACTTTTGAAGATAGTATAGTTCTTCATCGGTGTCATCGATCACATCATCGGTACACGTCTATCAAGAGGGGACAAATACCGGCAAACAAGGAAGAACACAATCAATGCAATGCAACAATATGATGCATGATCATGACATGGCAAAATGAGTGTGTTGGGCTAATGCATCTACAACCAGGGTGGTTTGAGCTCATTTGAATCAAAGATTCAAATGCAAACTCAAGTTATGGGTTTATAAGGTGCATTAACATGTTTTGAGATAAACAGCAAGGTTAAGTTGCTTAAACATGCATAAAACCAGTACAGATGGATATATTGGATTTTTCTGATCATTTTTCATATATAACTTATTTCATTTGGAGTTACGGTTGAATTTATATGAATTTTTGAAGTTTGTAACATTTTCTGGAATTTTCTGTATTATTTTAAATCCAGAAAATGGTTAACTGCATCAGCATTGCATCACTGTGACGTCAGCAGGTCAACTGCGGTTGACCAGGTCAAACCTGACGTGTGGGGTCCACACATCAGTGACATAGTTATATAACAGGATTAATTAAATTTAACTAATCAAATTAGCAGGCACTGAGCCCACTATTCTTTTCAGCAGGGGGGTAATTAGTCCTAAACTAAACTGGTCAGGGGCAGGGCCCACATGTCAGACGACCTGGGGTGGTCAAACCCACGGTCAAAACGGTCAACGCCATCGGCGGCTTGACGCCGGCGACGGCAAACGCGGCGAATCGCTGTGGGGTTGCTCCTCCGGTGGCTAAAAGCGCGGCAGAGGGCACCAGGGGGGAGCCCTTGCTCACCCGCATCCAGGGAAGCACGCGGCTGGGCGTGGGGTGGCCGGAGCTCACCGGAATGGAGCTCGTGGCGGCGCCGGAATTCGGGCGGTGATGGTTACGGCGATGCAGCATGCGGCAGGATCAGCGGATGGGTGTGTTAGGATCCTGGGGGCATACTGAGCACGATTACGCGCTCAGACACGAGCTTCAGCGGCTGCAACGACGGCGGCGGCATGGCCGGCGGCAATGAGCTCTCGGGCTCGGCGACATACGCGGCTAGGGAGCGCTATCGATTGCGGTAAAAGGGGGAAACGGATCATGAGCTCACAGTGGTCACGTCGAGATGGTCAACAAGCTCGGGGAAGAGATGACGGCGACGAATCGACGATGACGGCCTTCGGTGCCCGAGGAAGAAGAAGATGATGGCGCCGACATTGCAGGGCATCCGGTGATGCTTGGCTCGGCGAGGATGAAGCTGGCGACGATACGGACCTCGGGAACGCGGAGAGGGAGCGAGGGAGTGGCTGGCCGTGGTGTTTCTCAGCGGAGTGGACATGGCGGCTTCGGCCATGAGGGGAAAAGAGCAGGGGAGTGAGAGGGAGAGAGCAGGGAGGCAAGGGAGCGGCCGAGGGGGGGGGATGTGCTGGCCATTTCCCAGGCACGAGAACAGGGCGAGGGGGAAGCAGGAGATGGAAGCAGGAGGTGGAGCTCGGGCGCGCGCGTGTCGACACGCCTCTGCCTACTGGCAGAGGTTGAAGACGGTGGTGAGTTGGGCTGGGCCTCAGCCACAGTGTTGGGCCAGGTGGGGCGCTAGGCGGGCTGCAGGTAAGTCCAGGTAAACCTTTTTCTCTCTCTCTCTCCTTTTATTAATGTTTTCTATTTTCTGTCTTTGTTTTTGAATTACTAAAAATACTAAACCTTTCCTAAAAATACTGAGATAAGTTGTGGGCACTTTTGAAATATTTTTCAGCAGCGCTCAAACATTATCAGTATTATTTGGGCAATTAAAATATATATATGAATTAAATGCCCAAATGCAAATACATAATGCATTAATTCAAAAATCCAGAGTGACCTAGAAAAATGTGCATCATTTTTGGCAGAGGTTCTAGACCAATTCAAAAATGATGAACTTTTCTGAAAAGCATTCTGGGTTCATTGAAAATATTTCTGGTTGACCCTATTTGATTTAATTTGGTGCTAGGGTTTGTCATCCCCATTTCAAATTCTTTTGAATTTAAACATGATGCAACATGAGGGTCAAACAAGACAACAGGGACTGAGCTAGGGCTGTGACAAGTTCATAGACAAGTGAAAGTGGATACTTTAAAATACGCAAGATAAGCGTGAGTGCTATGGATAGCGTTCTCGTAGGGAGACGGGAGCGGATCCATAGTTGTGTATTGATATGGTGAATATGTGGACTCGTGTGTGCCACCTCAAAAGAGTTACTTGTAGTCGTAGTTCAGGATAGCCACCGAGTCAAAGCTGGCTTGCTGCAGTTAAACCCCACCATTCCCTTTGTTGATAATGATGCATATGTAGTTAGTTCTGATGTAAGTCTTGCTGGCTACATTTGTACTCACGTTTGCCTATTTTATGTTTTGCAGAGAGACTTCAATCTCATTAGTAGTTCTGCATGGACTTCGACGTTTAGCTTGTTACCTCAGCTACGATCTTGTGCCCTCAGCAGGATCTGGTAGATAGCCAGGCTTCTCAGCCTTTTTCATTTATAGTTGTCTGTACTCAGACATGTTAAGCTTCCGCTTGTGTTTGAATTGTATGCTCTGAATGTTGGGTCATGAGGCCCATGTTTGTAATATCTCGCTCGGAGCCTATTGAGTAAAATACTTGAGTTGTAGAGTCATGTTGTGATGCCATGTTGTATTTGCACATATCGAGATTGTGTGTATGTTATTGGAATGCTTGGTGTGCGTGGGATCTGACTATCTAGTTGTTTATCCTTGGTAGCCTCTCTTATCGGGAAATGTCTCCTAGTGCTTCCACTGAGCCTTGGTAGCTTGCTACTGCTCCAGAACACTTAGGCTGGCCGGCATGTGTCCTTCATTCATGTGTCTATCCCTTCGAGGAAATGTCTCGCGGTGTCTATCGGAGTCCTGTTAGCCTGCTACAGCCCGGTTTACCGGAGTCCTGCTAGCCCAGCTGCTACAGCCCGGACTCACTCGCCGATGACCGACACGTTCGTTGCTGGGTCATGTATGCCTATCCCTATAAGTTAGTGCCACTTTGGGTTCACAACTAGCCATGTCAACCCGGGCTCCTTGTAATATGGATGCTAGCGACACTATCATATACGTGTGCCAAAAGGCGCAAACGGTCCCGGACAAGGTAAGGCGACACCCGTGGGAATACCGTCGTGAGGCCGCAAAATGATATGAGGTGTTACATGCTAGATCGGTGTGGCTTTGAGTCAGGGTCCTGACAATTGGCCAGGTCTAAGGCCCTCTAGAGGAGAGCCCCCGAACCCAGCCTGAGAGGGGCGCCGGGCGCACCTTCCTATGCGATGAGTGAAGGTGCCGCGTCCAGAGGCGTGAGGCTCAGCGCTGCGTTCTCGGGTGTTGCTTCCTCATGAGATCCCCGGCCCAGCTGCAGCTTCTTTGTCATGGGGGTGACCTCGGGAGGGAGGGCATTGTCCTTGTGTTCAGGGTTTTCAACTACTATAGCCTGGAAGGCACGCTCGAGGGAGCACACCGCATCCTTCTCCTGACAGGCGACCGTGATGATGCCGCCGCTTCCTGGCATCCTGAGGATATTGTAGCCGTGGTGCGTGGCCGCCATGAACATGGCCAGTGCTGGGTACCCGAGGATTGTGTTGTACGGCAGGCAGATGTCAGCGACGTCGAAGTCGATGAGCTCGGTGCGGTAGTTGTTGCGCTCGCCGAAGGTGACAGGGAGGCGAACTTTCCCGATCGAGTGTGTTGATCCATCAGTCACTCCTGAGAATGGCTTGGTGGGGTGCAGCTGGTAGTATGGCACCTGGAGTCTGTCGAACGTCTGGACGGAGAGAACATTGAGCCCTACTCCTCCATCAATGAGGGTCTTGGTGACGGTCACGTTGCTGATGACGGGGGAGCAGAGCATGGGGAGCGCACCAGCGGTGGTCATGCACTTGAGCCGGTCCGTGGAGTCAAAGGTGATGGCGCACTTGGACCACTTGAGAGGGCGAGTTGCCTCAAGCTTGGGGTGTGCCGCATTGACCTCGCGCGCAAACTGCTTGAAGACACGGTGAGAAGCTGGGGCTTGTGAGCCGCCCAAGATGCAGGCGATGGCACGCGGCTCCTGAAAGCCCCCATCCCCCTTGTCCTGATGGTGATGTTCGTTCCTTCTTGGTGGTGGAGGCAGAGGAGGCAAGGCTGCATTGCCCTAAGGGCGGTCCTCATGAGGCTACTCCCTCCAGTTACCCTCGCGAGGCTGGTCCTGCCAGCAGTCCTCACGAGGATGGTCGCGCCACTCCTGATGGCAGTCGCGTCCATCCCAGCGTCCTCCACCTCGGCCACCTCCGCGACCGTAGCCCTGATCGTTGTGCTCGGGGCGTCGATCGAGGCGCCCATCGTGGAGAGCCCTGAGCTCCTGGCAGTCGCTGGTGTTGTGGCTGTTGATGTTGTGGAAAGCACAGAACGGCGCTTGCCCATGGATGACTCAGGGTGGTCGCAGCCGCGCTTGGTCTTTGTCTCTGCCGCAAGCACGGCTGGCCCCTTGCGCTTTGTGTCCTTGGTCTTGGTCTTCTTGTCTTCTGGATCAGCGTTAGGGAGCTCGAGGAGGGAGAGGCGTCCCTCCTCAGCCCTCGCACACTTGTTCGCCATGTTGAACATCTCCAAAGCAGTGCAGAGGTCCTTGTGGTTGGCGAGCTCCTCCTTCATCTTGATGTCGCGGACGCCATCAGTGAACGTAGATATGATGGCCTCGTCCGACACCTTGGGGATCTTGAGGCGGACGTTGTTGAAGCACCGGATGTACTTAGGCCAGGTCTCCCCAGGCTGCTGCTTGACGCGGCGCAGGTCGCCTGCGGCCGGCGGGTGGTCGCGAGTGCCCTGGAAGTTGGCGATGAAGCGGCCGCGCATCTCCTCTTAGGAAGAAACCGACCCCTCGGTCAGGTTCATGAGCCAAGAATGCGCGCCATCCTTGAGGGCCATTGGAAACCAGTTTGCCATGATCTTCTCGTCGCCGTTGGCCGCCTCGATGCTCAGCTCGTAGAGCTGTAGGAACTCGGCGGGGTCTGCTGTGCCGCCGTAGTGTGGAGGCAGGTCAGGCTTGAACTTGCTCGGCCAGACAACGTTGCGGAGCTCTGCAGTGAACGCACGACATCCTGCTGTGGCCACCGGAGGTTGTCGAGGGGGTGGAACATAGTCTTCGTGCACGCGCGCCCTCGCGAGCCTGGTTCTGGGGCGCTGGAAGCATGCACACTTCTCTTTGGGGACATTGCACCACCTGGTAGCTCACGTCATCTTGAGCAGGAGCCGGCCGCGCTGCGGGTTGCGCTGTGGGGCCATACACCTTGGCTCGACGATGGCGCCCCGGGCCGGAGGCGGAGGAGGAGCCCCATGCGCGACGTCACCCGCTGCAGTTGGTTGCTAAGGCAGCGAGCGAGCCGGCCCGTTGGAGCCCCCATGCGCGACGCTGATGTGCTCGGCGATGCGCTCGAGCCACTCCTCATAGAGATCCCCCATGGGACGGTAGCGAAGGAGCTCTCGTGCTATAAGTAGGGCAGCCTGCGCGTGGGATGATGAAACTGCTGGTGTGAGCGACGGAGTAGCGGTGCGGCCATCACGGTGCACCGACGGGTGCAACAACGAAGCCTGCTGTTTGTGGCCAGCAGGGCCTGTGGCAGCGTTGTCCATCGGAGAAGGAGCACGGCTGGCGCAGCCGTCACTTGCCGGAGCCGTTTGAGCGACGCGAGTTGCGACCGCGGCCCAACGCTCAGT
This sequence comes from Aegilops speltoides, assembly GCA_021437245.1. Classification (NCBI taxonomy): domain Eukaryota; kingdom Viridiplantae; phylum Streptophyta; class Magnoliopsida; order Poales; family Poaceae; genus Aegilops; species Aegilops speltoides. The sequence goes on from CM038142.1 coordinate 179,809,471, forward strand.
GCGAGCCCTGCACCCGTCGGCCATGCAGATGTCAGAGCAGTGGCGGATCGAACGACGAAAGAGAGGATCCGACGCACCCCTACCTGGCGCGCCAAATGTCGGATTTCGGGATCCGGCAACCCGTGAGAGGTTCGAACACTAGGGTGCATGCAGAGATCTCAACCTGCCCAGCCTACCTACTCGCGATCCTCCCTAGCCTAGTGTGAAGAGCTCACAGAGACACAAAGACATAGAGATTTATACTAGTTCGGGCCACCGTTATGGTGTAATACCCTACTCTAGTGTGGTGAGGTGGATTGCCTCGAGGGGCTATGGATGAACTAGTTATAAAGGATGAACAAGTGTTAGGAGGTGAGGTGTTCTTGAGCTGGTGTGGTGCTCTACTTGTTCTGGTTTTGGTCCCTTTCTATGGTGGTGGCTAAGTCCTATATATAGTGCCTTGATCCTCCTCCCAAATATGAGTGGGAAGGGATTCCACAACGACGGGATTTGAAAGGGGACAAGTAGTACAGTCTATCTTGACAAAAGTAGTCTTCCTCTGCGAAAAGCCTCTGGCCGTGACGCTGCGGTGGGCTCGGTGATGACCTTCGTCCTGCCGTCCTGACGGTCTTGGTCTCGTTGCACCAGAATGGAAACCTTTGGCTGATTCCTTGGGACTACGCGCCTGTGGCTTGCCTCCCTTGCACCAAAGAGGAAACCTGCACTCTGTGCCTGCCTGGCGCCCGCCTGTCCTTGGTCGTCATGGCTCACGTCAGCCGAACCTCATGAGGTAGTTGCATAGATCTCTTCGCCCATCAGGAGCCCTCCGGAGGAGGCCAACTCCTTCAAGGGTCTTGGCGTCGTCCGCCTCGCGAGGCTTGGCCCCTCGAGAGGGTCTTGCTGCGTCATCATTGAAGCTAGGCTGTATCAGGCCGTTGGTGGAGCCACGTGGTGGGCCGCATGCAGGTAGGACTGGATACCCCCAAGTTCAGGACACCGACAATGACGATATCCAAGCCAATGATCATGTATATAGGCATCACGTCTAAGACAAGGTAGACCGACTCCTTCCTGCGTATACTACTATTACTCCACAGATCGACCACTATCCATCATGCATCTAGAGTATTAAGTTCATAAAGAACGAAGTAACGCCTCAAGCAAGATGATATGATGTAGACGAAGTAAACTCACCCATGAATAAACCCCCATCCTTTTATCCTTAATGGCAACAATAAAAATACATGGCATGTCCCTTTCTGTCACTGGGATTTAGCACAGCAAGATCTAACCCATCACAAAGCACCTCTCCCATTGTAAGAAAAATCAATCTTGTTGGCCAAATCAAATCAATAGATCGGAGAGAAATACAAAGATATAATAATCATGCATAAAAGAGTTCAGAGAAGACTAAAATAATATTCGTAGATAATCTGATCATAAACTCACAATTCATCGGATCCCAACAAACACACCGTAAAAAGTGATTACATCGAATAGAACTCCAAGAACATCAAGGAGAACGTTGTATTGAAGATCAAAGAGAGAGAACAAGTCATCTACATACTAGCTATGGACCCGTAGGTGTGTGGTAAACTACTCACACATCATCGGAAGGGCAGCAAGGTTGATGTAGAGCCCCTCCGTGATTGATTCCCCCTCCGACAGAGTACCAGAGAAGGCCTCCAGATGGGATCTCGTGGGAACGAAACTTGCGGTGGTGGAAAAAGTATTTCGGGTGGCTCTCTAATGTCAGGCGAATATTTGAGTGTTTATAGAGGTGGAATTAGGTCCAGAGGTGCCACGAGGGGCCCACAAGCCTGGGAGCGCCCCCTAGGGCGCACCTCCCTAGCTTGTCTCTTCATCATGGCTCGTCAGGTCTTCTCCCGAACCTTCTAGTATCTCTTTTAGTCCAGAAAAAAATAATCAAAAGTTTTTTCTTCGTTTGGACTTTGTTTGATAATTCCTGAAAAGCCAAAAACAAGCAAAAAACATCAACTGGCACTACGCACTAAGTTAATAGATTAGTCGCAAAAAATGATATATAATTGCATAAAGTTGGATATAAAACATCCAAGAATGATACTATAATAGCATGGCACAATCAAAAATTATAGATGCGTTGGAGACGTATCAGACAGTTCTTGAAGCACCACCTAAACCAACACCGAAGAAGAGAGGTTTTCCTCGGTCCTGAAGATATGCAAGAGGCAAAGAAATCTATGAAAGAAAAAGGTATTAAAGCTAAGATGTTAAGAATTTACCACCTATTGAAGAAATATATGTGCTCGACACCCCGATACTGGTAGTAGAGGTAAATTCTCTTATAAGATTTGATGAAGGTGATATTCCTTATAATAAATCTGCTAGTCAATGCTTGGATGAATTTGATAACTACATTGGTAAGCAAGAACATTTCAATGTGTATGTTAAGAAACAAGTGAAACGCAATGCCTTCATGATTGATCATTTGAGTGAATTGATGTTTAGAATTGCTAATGATGTTAAGGGTCTAGGTAAACATTCATCCATGGTTCAAACTCAGTTAGAAAAATTGCTAAGTCACAAAATGATTTGCTTAATGAGATGAATAATAACATGAATGATCATGTTGTTAGAGTTATCACTAGAGGAGGTAGAATGACTCGGGAGCCACTGTATCATGAAGGTCATCCTAAAAGAATTGGGCAAGATTCTCAGAGAATTAATAATGATGTGCCTAGTCCATCTAAGAAGAAAAATAAAAAGAAAAAACGATAGGACTTTGCATGCTTCTAGTGAACCTAAGGTAGAAAAGCCTTCTGAGAATAGTGATGTTGTTTGTATTTCTAATGACGAGACATAATCTAGAAAGGAACATTCACCTAGTGATAATGATAATGATAATGATTATCATGTTGATGCTCAACTAGATAATGATGTAGAAATAGAACTCGTTGTTGATCTTCATAACCCACCTCCTAAGAATAAAAGATATGATGAAAGTGATTTTGTTGCTAAGAAACATGGTAAGGAAATAGAGCCATGGGTTCAAAAACCTATGCCATTTCCAACTAAACCACCTAGGAATAAAGATGAGAAACAATTTGAATGCATTGTTGAAATTCTTAGACTTGTTTTCTTGGATACATGTTTGACTGATATATTGAAAATGCCTCCATATGCTAAATACATGAAAGATATTGTCACTAATAAAAGAAAGATACTTGAAGCTGAAATTTCTACCATGCTTGTAAATTATTCTTTTAAGGATGGAGTACCTAAGAAACTAGGAGATCCGGGAATACCCACTATACCATGCTCCATTAGAAGAAGTTATGTTAAAACTGCTCTATGTGATTTAGGAGCCGGTGTTTGTGTTATGCCTTTCTCTTTATATAAAATACTTGATTTGAATGATCTCACACCTAATGAGATACCTTTGTGAATGGCTGATAAATCTACGGCTATACCTATTGGAATTTGCAAGGATGTGCCTGTTGTAGTTGAAAATATTACTATGCTGACAGACTTTGTAATACTTGATATGCCCGAGGATGACAAGATGTTGATTATCCTTTGTAGACCCCTTTTGAATATTGTAGGGGCTATTACTGGTTGTAACAAAAGCAAGGTCACTTTTCACATTAATGGTAATGAGCATACGATACACTTTCCAAAGAACCAATTCCAAGTGAATGGTATCAACTGTATTGAAAAGGTTTCGAGAATTGTTATTGGAGGTTTTCAATTCCCTCTTACTTCAGTCAAAAAGAAATATGAAACTCCTATTATTGGGGAGATGCATATCCCCATTGAGAAAAACAAAATGCTCAAGTGGAGGTTGAGGGGATCTTCAAGCTGGAGTCCTAAGGAGGCTCCAAAGCCTAAATGCCCCCTTCCTAGCGCAGCTGAGGTGCGACCGTGTGGATGGTCATGCAACACTTTGTTGAGGGATACGGGAATTTTTGATGACTTTTATTACTTGGCGAACAATGTCGGCATCATCCCCTTCCTCGAAGATAAGTGTGATAAGTACCTTCTCCTCACAAATACTTTCATGCAAAGTTTTGATTTCCACTCTAGGAGAGAGCCACTCACTGTTACATTGAACTTATGATTTTTGTGAGGCTTGCTTGATTCCACCTGAGGGTAGCCCTATAGAGCCACATCAACATGATGTTGCGGATTTCATATCTGAAGTTACCGTGGGGGAGCATAGAGGAATTTCTAAGGCTAGGTTCACTAGCTTACTTTTTCCCGTTTTGTGTTACTACTCATTATTTGTTGGGAGGTGTTTGGCTGGACGGTGGGAGAGTGCATCACTTAGCTTGCCTAACCTTGCTATTTTACGCCATGCTCTTTACAGCGTAGAACTTTTAGTTTGGGTGCTATGATTGCTCAACGGTTACACACTAACCGCCCAAAGGGAGTTATTTGCGGTGGCATTTATGCTTCTCACGTCACTAAACATTTTGAGATTCCTATTAGGCACGATGAGGTTGAGGAGAAGCTTTTGCCTATTAGGCACCTTGATTACACTAGCATGGTTGGGCATGACTTCATTGATGGTGGCATGCCATGATTTTGGTATAACCTGGTGTTTAGCAGGATACCGTGAGACTATTACCCTGCCTGCACCTGCCTTGTTCGATCTCTTTTCAGGCAGGTACACTATTATGCTGGAGGATATTTACGCCTATTGGAGCCTGACACGGTGCCCAACACCCGAGCCGGCACCTGAGCCCGAGGCGGTCGCAGAACCTGTTTACCAGTGGGATCCGTAGGATCCCGTTCATCAGTGGGACCTGCAGGATCCCCAGCACTATCCTGTAGAAGGATACTTCGACCCATGGCCGTAGACCAACTTAGGCCAAAAGCCTAAGCTTGAGGGAGTATGTATTTCTCACCAACAATACATTCATGTACCACACATTCATTCCAGTTGTCGGTGTTCATTCTCTTTCATTGTATATCCATGTTAGTTTTATTTCCGCTTTCTCCTTGTGTGTTTGAAAAACTTTGAAAATCCAAAAATATTTCTCATTTCTTTTCGGTTTTTCTTTTTTGTTAAGTTAATTCTTAGTAGTAAAAGAAACCCCAAACAGATTTCTCGTTCTTCTTTTGTTTGTTGGGAGCTTTCCCATGTAAATAGTTTTTCTTGTTTTTCGTTCTTCTTTTGCTTTCCTCACAAAAACCAAAAACTCCAAAAATATTTCAGTTTGTTCCTCTGAAATTATTTTCTTTTCCTTGAGTTGTCGTAAGGAGAAGACCACGATGAAATTGTTGAGTAGCTCTCATATGCATTATTGATAATCTAACAAAGGGTCCATATTACCTTGTCTTCGTTTTTGAATAAAATGTTTGCAGATTCCAACTTAGTCCACGAAACACTTGCACTATTATTATTTTCATATCATTTGGTCATTCAAGTGAAAGGCAATAATGATGATGATTTGATGAAGTGATTGAGGTGAAGAAAAGCTGGTATGAACTCCTCTTGTTTTTATTTTTGTAAATATGTTTAACTCATCGTTCTTGATTCAGTTAACTATGAGTAAACATGTTTATGATGACAATTAGAGATTATAGTTGCTCATGCCATGCTTAAATAGCTAGGGGTGGATAATGATTTATCTTGAGTGTCAACATGCATTAAAATGGTTATGATGTAGTATGATAGTATGGTGTCTTCCTCTTAATTATTCAAGTGGCTTGACTTGGCACATGTTCAGGCTTGTATTTGATTCAAAACCAACATAGCCTCCATGATATTTATGTCCTTTGTGTTTAATATTCTACTCATGCTCGTATTCAATGTTAATTATTCTCAATGCATGTTTATGACCGTTTCGCTCTCTAGTTGGTCGCTTCTCAATCTATTTTGCTAGCCTTTGCCTGTACTAAGCGGGAATAATGCTTGTGCATCCAAATCCGTAAACCCAAAGCTGTTCCAGATGAGTCCACTATATCTACCTATATGCGGCATTACTTTGCCATTCAAAGTAAATTTGCATGGGCCACCTCTAAAACATTCAAATAAGCATCTGTTTTGTGCGCTCGTGCCGCTCATGGATCGACAGGAGGAGGTTAGTATCTTCCATGCTAAGTGGGTTATTGTCATGATGGGTGTTTATTCACTTGTCCTTACATGAGAGGGGCTGGTATTCAGGATGCCCAGTCCCATGATGAAATCACAAAATAATGAGACAAACTCCCCTGGAAAGTTGTTGGGCACCCGAGGATTCGCTAGCTATTGGTTGTGTTTGTTGGCTGGGGGGAGTAAACTTTACCTTTCCACTTGGGAACCACTACTAATGTGTTTAGCATGGAAGATGTTGAAAAAGCTCTGTCGTGATGTTGACAGGAAAGACATACCTCCAAAATTATATTCATCCCTGTTTTAAGCTTTGAGCTCTGGCACCTCTGCAAATCCCTAATTCCCTCTGTGAAGGGCCTATACATTTACTTTTATGTTATTTTACTTTTATTGTTGAGTCATCACCCTCTCATTTAAGCACCAATTGGAGAGCACCATTGTCATCTTTATGTATTGAGTATAGTTAATGTTGAGTGTGACATGACTGGATCCCTTTTACCATGAATTACAATGTTTAGTAGTTTGTTCTTTGCATTTATATTTTGTGGTCTCAGAAAGGGCTAGCCGGACCAGTGTGTGCCCCAGACCCGGCAAGTGGCTAGGTTGGGGTCTCAGATCTTAGATGTTAGGCTTGGCTGCGATGTCTGTTTGGTATTAGGCCCAGGCTATCTGCGCCCCTTCATCAACTGGATAGGTGTAGCGACATTTGTTGCTTAGATGTCGGCTTTAGTCTTACTGTTGTATGACTTTGTAAGGTCTTCTGAGAATAATTAATAAAGTGGCCGTATGCATCGCCCAGATGCAGAGGCCGGGGGTCATCCTCCTTTTCTAAAAAAAGAAAGGGCTAGCGAGATACCATGTTATCATATTATATCATGATTATTTTGACAAATTGTTGGCATCCGAGATATCTTATTATTGCTCGCTACTTGGTTATGTCATTGGTATGAGGAAATGTGAGACCCAAATGTTATCATGCACATGGTTAGTTCATAATCCTTGCTGAAAACTTGAACATTAGTTAATCATATACAATAACAAGAACAAAAAGAGTTTGTAAAAGTTCTTTCTTTATCACTTTCAGTTCGTCAACTGAATTGCTTGAGGACAAGCAATGAGCTAAGCTTGGAGGAGTTGGTACGTCCCAAACGTATCTACTTTTCCAAACACTTTTGCTCTTGTTTTCGACTCTAATTTGAATGATTTTAATAGAACTAACCCGGACTGACGCAGTTTTCAGCAGAATTGCCATGGGTGTTGTTTTTGTGAGGAAATAGAAGTTCTCGGATTGAGATGAAAATTTACGAAGAATATTCTCAGAATATATAAAAAATACTGGCGAAGAGAAATACCAGAGGGACCCACCAGGGCACCACAAGCACAACGGGTGCGTCGGCATGCTTGTGGGCCCCTGGCAGCTCCCGTAACCCTAACTTCAACTCAATAAGTACCTATTCATCCAGAAAAAAATCTGAGAGAATGAATAATTGCATTTTACAATAAAGAGTTGCCGCCACCTCCTGTTCTTCATCTCGAGGGCTGATCTGGAGTCCGTTTGGGGCTCCAGAGAGGGGGATTCGACGCCGTCATCATCATCAATCATCTTCCATCACCAATTTCATGATGCTCACCATCGGGAGTGAGTAATTGCTTCATAGGCTTGCTAGACGGTGATGAGTTGGATGAGATTTATCATGTAATCGAGTCAGTTTTGTTAGGGCTTGATCCCTAGCATCCACTATGTATGAGATTGATGTTGCTATGACTTTGATGTGCTTAATGCTTGTCACTAGGGCCCAAGTTCCATGATTTTTGATATGAACCCTTTATGTTTTCACGAATATATTTGTATTCTTGATCCTATCATGCAAGTTGTATGCACCTATTACGTGTTATGATCCGCATACTCGAAGGTGACAATAATTGGGATTCTTTCAGGTGATTACCGTAGTTTGAGGAGTTCATATATTCACTATGTGGTAATGCTTTGTTCTAGTTCTCTACTAAAAGGAGGCGTTAATATCCCTTAGATTTCCTTATGGACCCCGCTGCTACGGGAGGGTAGGATAAAAGATGTCATGCAAGTTCTTATTACAAGCACGTATGACTATATACAGAATACATGCCTACATCACATTGATGAATTGGAGCTAGTTCTATGTCGCCCTAGGTTATGACTGTTACATGATTAATGTCATCCAACATAATTATCCATCATTGATCCAATGCCAACGACTTTCGCATATTGATCTTTGCTAAGTTACTTTCGTTGTTGCTGTTGTTACAATCACTATAAAACTGCTACTACTACTTTTATTGTTACTATTGCTATTGTTACCACTGCTATGAAATTATCATACTACTGTGCTACCGATCACTTTGCCACAGATATTTAGTTCTCCAGGTGTGGTTGAATTTATAACTCAACTGCTAATACTTGCAAATATTCTTTGGCTCCTTTTGTGTCGAATCAATAAATTTGGGTTGAATACTCTAACCTCCAAAACTGTTGCGATCTCCTATACTTGTGGGTTTATCAAGCATGAAGTAGGTCTTTACCTCCACTGTGAGGGGCTAAACCTGGGTAAAATCATTACCTTCGTTCCCGATCAACCGCGTTCAAGCGACCACCTAGTTGCGATGGCCTCCAGACTTAGTCCTTTCACGAGGAAATCTGCCGTGACAAAACCATTAAAGGGTGATGCTAAGACATGGTTTAATAATCTTGCTCCTGGTTGTGTGCATAGATATATTACTTCTCTGAAAAAATATGTTCCTGCTCATAATAAACAAGTTGCCTTACAGGAAATATATAACTTTGTGCAAATTGAAGAAGAGAATCTCCCTCAACCTTGGGGGATGCTTCTCCAGTTACTTAATGCTTTTCCTAACCTCCTCTTAAGAAAAATTAAATACTTGATATCCACTAGTACATGTCGGTGCTATACACATTGTTTTTCACCCCTTTCCGCGATGGCATTTGGAACCATCGCCAAGTGAGTGTGGGCGATAGGGGGTCCTTCCCACACGACCCAGAAACCGTCGGGGATATGGAGCAATGATCCAGAGGCCTTGCAAAATGTAATCGTGTGTGATGTAGGACACACTAAATTCTTTCGCACGTGTGGGATTGGTGATTAAACTTTTCTAATGACGCAGTGAAACCAAACGGTGTGTCATAATGAACCGTTTGGGAAACAATATGTAAGGCACACGGTCCAACATAAGAACTGTGTGCGATGCCCCATCACACACGAGTTTTCTGCGGAACCCGTCTTCCATGCAAGACTCCATCGCACACGTTTCCCAACTTTTTACCCTCTGCGATAATATTCTATCACAAATGGTTCAGGAGCCCTTCGCACACATACAAGTGCTGCAGACCGTTTGTCATTTGTTGTGTATCACCAACGGTTGCGTCAAGAGTGACGTGTGCTTTTCGTTTGGGATCCCACGTGTTTCCTGAAAAAATTACGTCTGGGATTGTATTTTACATTGGGCACGGTTTACTTTGAGTTCTCGTGTGTGATAAATTGATATCACAAACGGTTCCAGAGAGCCTACACACACATAGTAGCGCTGCAAATCATTTGTGGTCTACTATGTATCACCGACGGTTCCACTACAATTGGCGTATGCTTTTCGATGTGGATCGCACACACTCATTTAGTTGAACCGTGTGCCGAGCAATTGCTAGGTTAAAACAAAAATATCCCATTTTGAATCGGCATGCAAAAAGGAAATTTGCCACTATATTCAATTGAACAAATAAAGAAAAATATCCCATTTTGAATCAGCATGCAAAAAGCAAATTCGCCAAATACCAAATACGCTCAGTGTGTGATCCACAGAAAGAAAAAAGAGTTGTTTTAGTGAACATCAAAGAAAAAACTTGCTCTTCTTCCATAAAAAATTCTTCTAAAAATGCCAAACCCAATCGTTGCATAAAAGTTCGTACCGTGCTTTTATGTTTACGAGCTAAAGTTCTAGCGCATGAAAGTCGAAGTATATACTTTAGTCAATACAAAGTCAATTTTTTCGAAGATCCACTCAAAATATTCAATTGAACAAATAAACAAAAATATCCCGTTTTGAATCGGCACGCAAAAAGCAAATTCGCCACAATATTCAATTGAACAAATAGTGTCCACAGGAAGAACATTCATCAAATTTCGCAACAATTGCAATTGAAAATATGGTAGATAAATTCCAATGATTTATCCACACATATATACATTACATAATTAATCATAGTGTACAAATATGAAGACCTCATCAGATGGAAAACAATGGATCCATGTGTATATGTTTAGCGGCTAACTCTTACTCAATATTTTTGGAGAACGCATGATGAAATCTTCATGATCCCCGGTGGGAGTGATGTAGTGATTCAGGAAGAAGTTGTTGATAAATCTCTGAACCATCAGCAATTCACCAACCGGGAGCGGTTTAGGGGTCCTCTGTTCTAAGATGAGCTGCAGTATTTTTAAGATCAGAATGTGCCATATGAGTGGAGTAGAAGATATGAATTAAGATAGACTTACTGGTACTAATTTGCGAGGATCATCACAACTATCAGCAGATTTGCAAATGGAGATCATGTGTGTGCAAACATAGTATCCACAAAGGTTGGTCCCTCCTTCTTGCTGAGGACACTGAAATTTTTTGTACAGAATTAGTCATGTATTTGCCTTGTTAGGAACAACCTAACCGGTGTTAGATGTATTATTTTTTCTTTGGAAAAATAGAAAGAGGTTTATTTAGAAGCTTGAACATTTGACTAGAGTAAGAAAAGGTGTTTGAAGACTGTTGGATAAATTTTACGAAAATAACGGATTTCGGTGTGTTACCGGAGAAACAATCTCGTGCTGCAGAGGTAGTTCCCTCTTGAACATGTTCCCTGGTTTAGTTTTCCACAATGTGAGCACACTGCAAATGAAGATGAATTTTGACAACATCAATTATTGAACCAGATACGAATGCAAATTAATTTCAACATCATAGAATTCAATACCTATCCATGAATTGCTGAAGATGCGTCAGATCCTGAGTGTTTGTTGACTCTCTGAGAGAATCGATGTAGTAAACTGTGTTCTTGTTTGGAACAGTGAATACCAATATCCAGTGATGGCTACATATTTATAAAGCCATGAACTTATGAATTATGTCAAAATCTAAAAGACAATCAGTGTATGCGTGGTTGTTTACTTTACTTACCGTTCATGATATGGCGAGAGATATGATTCTGCATGGAACGTATTTTTGAGGAGACGGACGGCCGTGTTAACGGCCCAGTCCTGTATGTCCTTACCATGTAATGTTGTGCCATTTGCTAATTCAAGATCTATGAATATACACTCTCCCTTTTTCTTCTCTGTGCGTTCAATCCCCTGAGAGGAATAAAATACAGTTAGTTGTTTATCGTTTACAGCCTTGTATGGAGAAGTTGATTAGAGTTTGTTAAGTACTTACAAAATCAGGCATCTAACAAGAGTGGCATCAAGCTTGTTGAAGTTGAAGAAGAGATGTAAGTCCTCGAAACTCACATTGATGGAACCAACATCGTGTCGCAAATGATCTCTATTGTCGTGGACTAGCAACTCATGATGACCTGCTGACATTTGATCCATGCAATATTCATGTAACTCGCAGCAACTAGAGCTGCACTCATCAAAGTATTCGCCAACAAGAAATGGCTAGCCATGGATGTAATTGCGTGCTTCAGGTACGTCTGCTTTACTTTCAACAAGCAACAAATCTACTTCTTCATCGTCCAAGCCGTCAGAAATAATATTACTCCCTGATTTGAATAACCTGCTATTAATTTGGTTCTGGGCGATGATTGCTTTAAGCAAGAGGAAATCGTTCTCTTTCCTCTTCACTCTCCCTCCGCGCTTCCTCGCGGCTGTAGACTTTTTGGCCACTTCCTTCTTGGTACTTGAAGCATTTCTGGCAGAATGTCTGGTTGGCTGCAAGGTAGACTGTCGAGCAGATGGTGAAGCTTCAACGGACTGCTTAGCAGATGGTTCATCTATGCCGGACAGCTGAGCTGGCGGTGCTGCTGTGACGGACTGCTGGGCTATAGGAGCAGAGGCATCGAACTACTGACCATGCGTTGAAGCTATGTTGGGTTTCTGCACAGGTGGTGCCAACTTGTCGGTGTGTTGAGGAGGTCGTGCCAACGCGTTGGTTTGCTGAGCAGGAAGTGCTCACTCATTGGTATGATAATCACATGATTGCGGACTTATGGACTGATGAGCAGTCGGTTCTGGACCTACAGACTACTTAGCAGGCGGTTCTGAAGCATCTGACTGCTTAGTAGTCCATGCCACCAGGTTGGTCTGCTAAGCATGTGCTGCAGCTGGGTCTCCCCCCGCTGCTTCAGCGGTCGACATCTGAACCGGTGGTGTGTCTTCAGCACTTGTAGGCCTTGCCATTGGCTGCTCTGGGGCGGAGGATGACATGGCCTGTACACCACAAAGTTGGGGCGGCTGATCACAGGTTGATGCATCAGTTGTCGGATTACGAGTATTAGTTTCTTTGGGAGAAGCATGTGAGAGCTGCTGTGGCAAGGAGGGCATCACCTGTTGAGGGGCGACATTGGTTGCTCTTGGAGGGGCTTCAGGGATCTCATCGATGAACTCTATTTCCTTTCGTGGCCACTGGATGTGATGTAATAGTGTTTCTCCCAAGGTCCTTTGCTCATCAAAGTCTCCTAGGACATTCTTCAGGGAAAATTCATTGAATTCAGGCTTTACTTCAGTAATGTAGTACTTCACACAACCCGGCTTCAATGGCACATTATCCAACAAGAGGCCATCTTCCAAGAAGGGTTGGCAAACCCAAGCTATTGCACATTTTAATGTACCTTAATAATGTGTAAGCACGCCCTTCGATCTGTCTTCCATTCCAGATAGATTAGATATAGCATCATCATGAGCAGCTGCAGTCTCAGTGTCGCTGGGGTCAGCTGATGCATAGCTACTCTTGTGCGGTGTTGTCGCGCAATAAGTAGCATCCTCCATGCCTGCCTCCCCTCCCATCTGCTGGCTATCTGTCAGTGTTAGAGTCTTCCCAATCATCATTGACTCCTCAATATCCTTTCGAACAGTCGGATACATGTCCTTCCTCAACCGTTCATACAGTGCATTCCGCATGACTCCTCTCTTTTTTCATGCCGAGCCTCTCTTCTTTGCTGAGTGTGAAAGCCCTCTTGTGCGGGACATTAACACCTATACCCCTTGCACAGCTAGGGGGCGCTCTTGTTTCTAGAGCAACGGACAGAATGTCACATGGCCCTGACATCACTTGGATCTTGGAAGCCTCTAACATCACTTGATATATTTCTTCATCATGTGAGTTTTTTAAGTAATAAGTTCCATCATCACGCCTCCTTGCACGTGCCCGCAAGTAGTCTTTGGCGCATTCGCCCCTGATTTCACTAAAGGTCGGTTTCCAACCCACCGCTACTGCTTCTTTTTCCTCCTAGTCCCATATCAGTTTCATGCCGTAGTATCCAGCCACACCCATACGGTGGGGGTGTGTGTTCTTCTTATGAAGTTCTGATTGCTTGAAACTCTTCTCAGCAAACTCTTTAGTTGCCCTGACCCTTTTGAATTCTGCCCAGTCTGCCTTTGTAATTTGGGGGTATGCGGGGATTGGGTCCTTGCCTTCACTCAAGTTCTTCTTGTACAACACATTCTTCTAGTTTCTCCAATCATCCCTAGCCTTCTTCAGTGCAGCCTGTTCCACCTACATTCTCCACTGCTCTGGAACGTTGAAGTGATCCATGATCTCCCAGACTATCCATCGCCGTGTTTCTGTGTCAGCCTTCCGAAACCCCGGCAGATTAATGTTGAGCGTTGCCCTGCCAACAAATCCACACACACTCCTGAACCTCGTGTGTGCTTTATCTGGTTTAGTTGGAGCCCAAGACTTTAAATCAATCTTGATTACTTCATATACACCTTTAGGCTGGTGTGTGGGCTTCCTTGGAGCGTTCCTCCGTGTCCTGGCCGGAAGGGTAATTGCTCCAACTCTATCACGTTCAAGATTACTTGATCCCTCACCATCTACTGAAGACCTAGGGTTGTCGGAATCAGATGAAGATACATCACCTAAAGCATGAGTGTTGTCCCTGCTATTCGGCATCTATAGAGAACACATGCAAAACTCAGGAAAGGAGGATAAGAATAAAACTGACAACTTGGTATCAAGCTTTCTAAACATGTCATGCAATAATTTAAAAAATGTATGGCTGATTTGTTAAGTTTGTGTGACTCGGGCGCCCGCGATCTGTAAAACGGCAGTAACTTATTTGAACAAATACAACTTATATGTACTAGTTAGGAAGGTAGATAATGAACATATACACGCTCTCCGTTATTTTATAGCCAATTTGGGAACATACGGAACGAAATAGGAAGAGGGATTGTGAGGAAATATGCCTCACCGTGATGGTGAGAAGAAACTAACATGCTTCTTAATGCAAACCCGGCCAGGCCACAGGAGAGGCGAGGGTTACAACATCGATATGCTCGTGGGTGGCTGGCAAGCAAACGAAGATGGTGAGGCGCAGGTAGCCGCGTGTTGGGGACGACAGTGGAGGTAGGCTTGACGCCGAAGAGCGGGCACACTGCCAGGGTGAGCACGCTGACACATAAGAGGGTTCTGCTGCGGATCTAGGGGAGGGGGAGCTGGCGACGGAGATTGGGTGGACTAGTTGAGTGAAACATGGGTGGGCCATGGGGGGTGGTGGCGGCCTAGGTGAAAAGGGTGAAAAATATCCCCGGTCGCTGCAAGGAAAGGCCTATGCAAATGGTTGCCTCTAAGCGCTCGTGTGCACAAAGAGAATAATTTCATTTGAAATGAAGATGTACTAATGTTGTAATGAAGACGTGAGTTAACTATTTCGCCTCTAAATTTTTCCCACGTTAAGCAATCACCATTATACCACGGGTTTGATTTGCTGGCGCATTTCAGGTCTCGTGTGCTATATGTAAGACATTTTTTGGCATTTACCATGCATTTTGGCATATAAATCAATTCCTAGCTAGACTGCATTTCCTGTCGAAAGGGATGTGGATTGCTGTTTGATCTGGGAGCATCCAATGGTGCAGATGTACGATCCGTGGGGTTTGGGTTCTGGCCAATCAGAACACACGTCTCAGATTGCGCGCAGCAAAGGGGGGCATTGGCCACGGTTTGGTAGGCACACGGCTTTCGTGAGTGAACCATGTGCTATTTGAAAACATCTACATGAACTAACATCATATTTTCGTTTGAATGAAAACAAGAGTTCATCGTTTTGCCTCCAAATTGTTTTCCATGGTAAGAAATCACCATCGTACCCTATGGTTCGATTTTCTCGTGCATTGGAGGTATCGTTTGCTATGTTTGAGTCGTTTTCTATATAGTCGCAACTACACGTGTGTGCTAGCTAGCTAGCAAGATCATTTGTGTGTTGCTTTGGGAGTTTTCATTCATTGTTTGAGAAACAGGAAAAATTCAGACAGTTCAGCCGCAGGGTGCGGTCAGAGGCGTTTGCCATGTTGGTATTTTAATTACAGGAAATGCATATAGAGTCCGAAAATAACGAAAATCGGTGTGTCACTATGCCATGTTCTTAGGATCACATGGAATTTTTTTGGTAAATATGGCTCGAGTTTTGATGCTCACACCTTCCAAATCGGAGCATCTCACAAGAAGGATCATAGTTTCCAAAAGGAGACGCGGCACTTCGGACTCCAATCATCACTTACTACATCGTTCCGCTTTGAATTATTCTCACGGTAAACAACCACGTATATACCCTAGGTTTGATTTTCTGGCCCATTTCAGGTCTGTTGCTATATTCAAGTCATTTTTTTGCACTTACCTTCCATTTAGTGCATATAATTAAATTCAAAACCATTCTACAACTACACATCTGGGTGTTAGTTAGCAAAGAAGGTGTAAAAATCATTTGTGTGTTGCTTTGCGAGTTTTCATCCATTGTCTGAGAAACGGGGAGAAGTTTCAAACATTTCGGCCGCGACATGCGGCCACCGGCGTAGGCCTAGTTGGTATTAATTACTGGGAATTCATATGGAGTCCAGGCTTCATCAAAATCAGTGTGTGCCCGTGGCGTGCTCTCACGATCCCGGGGAACTTTTTTGGTAAAGTTTGGCACAGGTTTTGATGATCGCTCCTTCCAAACCGAAGCATCTCACATATCGGACCATGGTTTCCAAAAGGAGACATGTCAATTAAAACTCCAGTGGTCGGTGACTTCATCGTTTGGCCTCATAAAAATTTCCACGGTATGCATTCACCATGATACCACGGGTTTGATTTTCTAACGCATTTCAGGTATCGTTTGCTATATTTAAGACATTTATTGAATTTAACGTGCAATTTTTGGATATAAATAAAATCACAACCGGACCTGCATGTGTTGTCGAAAGGGATGAGGATCGCCGTTGGATCAAGGAGAATCCAACGGTGCAGACGTACGATCCGTGGGGTTTGGTTTCTGACCATTCAGAACTCACGACTCAGATCGCGCATGTGGCATCGGCCACGGTTTAGTGGACACACGACTTTCGTGAGTGAACCGTGTGCTATTTGAAAATATTTACATTAAATAACAACATATTTTTGTTTGAATGAAAACATGAGTTCATCGTTTCGCCTCCAATTTTTTTCGATGGTAAGAAATCACGATTGTACCCTATAGTTCGATTTTTTTGGTACATTTTACCAGGCGATAGGCCTCGCTAGCAATCTCAAACTTTGAATATGCAAAAAGAAAAGAGATCTCGTTTAATATATATATATATATATATATATATATATTAACGCTAAACTAAGCGTGAGTGTAGAATAGCTTATTCTACACCCCCTAGTAACGTTATTCTAAGCATGAGCGTAGAATAGCTTATTCTACACCCCCTAGTAAAGCTATATACAAAATCTAGTAAAATGGTGTACAAAATATAGTAATGCGTGTTAGCAAGATTATTTGTGTGTCGCTTTGCGAGTTTTCATTCATTGTGCAAGAAACGGGAAAAAAAACTTCAAACACTTCAGCCGCAGGGTGCGGCCAGAGGCGTAGGTCTTGTTGGTATTTTAATTTCAGGAAATGTATATAGAGCCCGGAAAATAACGAAAATCATTGTGCCACTGTGGCATGCTCTCACGACCGCATGGAAAAAATTTGGTAATGTTTGGCACGAGTTTTGGTGCTCGCACCTTCCATACCGGAGCATCTCACAAGAAGGATCATAGTTTCCAAAAGGAGACGCGGCACTTCGGAATACAAATCGTCAGTTACTAGCTATATCATTTCGCCTCAAAAAAATCATGTTAAACAATCGCGGATATATCCTTGGTTTGATTTTCCACCCATTTTAGGTCATCTGCTATGTTTAAGTCATTCTTTGCACTTACCTTGCATTTTAGTGCATATAAAGTCAAAAACCCTACTACAACTTCATGTGGGTGTTTTAGTTAGGCTATACTTAGGCTACTCATAGCAGAGAGTGTCATATACTAGTATCATGCATATATATATATATATATATATATATATATATATATATATATGATACTAGCGTATGATACTACCTTTAATTATAGCGCTTAGTATAATACATAGAGTATATATAGTATCATAGATCATATTTATTGCCATGCATGACACAAATTAGCATCACATTTAACATGCGGTATCTACCTATATGTTACTCTAACCCTCACTATATTTAATTCTTTGCCACATCGACATACTTGCTATTTTCCGAGTGCATGATATCGTCGGCTATGATACCACCACTATGGCCGGCCTTGTATAGTGGGGAGGTATCATATACTATAGTATCATGCATATGATACTAGTGTATGATACTACATACGTACCTTCATAGTGCATATATATAGTATCATAAAGTAGTATATATATATATATATATATCTCATAGATGATCGTATTTATGGCCATGCATGAAACAAAGTAGTATAGCAATTATATTATATATGTTACGGTATCTATGTTACTGCTTCTTTGCCACATTATCATATTTGCTATTCCTGAGTGCATGTTACCGGCTATGATACCCCCACTATGGCCACCCTAATTAAGGCTGGTCGTAATGGAAGTACCAAGCGGTATCATGCATGCCAACTAGACTTTTTGGATGATGTGGCACACAGTTAAATGAGGAAAGAGATGGTGTGGGTATCACATCATGATACCGTATCATATTAAATGTTGTACTACTTTGTGTCATGCATGGCAATTAATAAGGCAACCTAAGATACTAACATATGATACTATGCGATCATATACTATTATCATATATATATATATATATATATATATATGATACTAGCTAGTCTATGATATACTAGCTATCTCACTAATGCATAGTATCGTAGAGTAGTATCATGTAGTAATTTATTTATTGTCATGCATGACACATAGTAGCATAGCATTTATTATGATACGGTTTCATGATACGATACTTAACCTCTCTTTCTTCATTTAATTCTATGACAGCTCATCAAAATTGCCTAGTTGGCATGCATGCTACTAGCTATGATATCCCATTACGACCAGCCTATCAAAGAAGGTGTACAGATCATTTGTGTGTCGCTTTGTGAGTTTTCATCCATTTGTTCGAGAACCGGGGAGAAGTTTCAAACATGTCGGCCGCGAGGTGCGGCCACTGGCGTAGGCCTATTGGTATTTTAATTATAGGAAATTCAGATGGAGTACGAACATCATCCAAATCGATGTGTGCCTGTGGCGTGCTATCACGACCCCGTGGAAAAAATTGGTAAAGTTTGGCACAAGTTTTGATGATCGCTCCTTCCAAATCGGAGCATCTCACGTGAAGTATCATGGTTTCCAAAAGGAGACGTGTCAATTCAAACTCTTGTGGCCGGTGACTTCATTGTTTGGCCTCATAAAAAATTTCCACGGTACGCAATCACCATTGTACCACGGGTTTTATTTTCTGGCGCATTTCGGGTATCGTTAGCTATATTTAAGACATTTTTTGAGTTTAACGTGCATTTTGTGCATAAAAATAAAATTACAACCGGAACTGCATGTGCTGTCAAAAGGGATGAGGATCGCCGTTCGATCTGGGAGCATCCACCGGTGCAGACATATGATCCGTGGGATTTGGGTTCTGGCCAATCAGAAAGCATGACTCAGATCATGGGCGGGGTTTGGTCGACACACGACTTTCGTCAATGAACCGTGTGCTATTCGCAAACCAGATTGCATATTTTTGTTCACACATACTGTAGTGAGATCAATTGAGTGTGCTACCTCTATGATATAATAATAATAACAAAAAACAGTTCATATTCATTGCCTCAGCTGACAGCATATGAAGGTCAACATATTAAAGGTTCTTACATCAACAGAAAATCGAGCATAACTCACAAATTCAGTACACGCGACAGTCCTAAATTGAACGAATTAAGTTGCAGGGTAGGCATAAAGACTAGTCTTACGGCTTAATTCCCATGTACATGGGGGAACTGGGATCATTACGTTGACTCTGAATGAACTTGGGTTTTCTGATGATTTTACACTTCTCTATTACACGAGTGTGTGATCCCTTGGCTGGCAACTCATCAAATTCATCGTACTCGTCCTCATCGGCAACATCGTCGACACCCAGTACCCTCCTCTTCCCATGCATCACTACATGGCAATTCTTACACAAAGGATCTTCCATAAAGACAATCTGGGTAGCATCGCTGGCAAGAATGAACGGGTCTGCATGATATGACATCGTTGTCCTGTTAAAATAGGTCTTCCTGTAATCATCAACCTTTACTTAACGAAGAGGGATCCATGAGCACCTGAATAATGCCACCTTAACTTTCACATAGTCAAGCTCCCAAATCTCTTTGATGGTTCCATAGTATACCCATTTATCAGCTTCATTTACAGTCATGCATTCAATTCGAACAGAGCTGTTCTGATATGATGTCTTCTCATCATGTTCCTCAGTGTAGAACGTGTATCCATTTATGTCATATGCTTGGTACGTCAACACCGTAGGTGATGGCTTTTGTGCCAACCACGTAGCAATGTCATCGATGGATCCTTGTGCCAAACTCTTCTTCAGCCATTCGGCATAGTTCTTAGTGTGCTCCTTCATCTCCACATCCGATGAAGGCACCACTGGTAAGAAGCTTTGACGTATCTCCGCCAAGTGTTCTTTGGCATAAGCACTGAGAACTGGGCTGTAAAGTAGTACCATCCAATGGGCTTTCTCTGCCAATTCTCTGGGTGCAGCAATTTGCATGCCAGCAAGGACCGGCTTACCATTCAGCCTTCCCTCATGGAGAGAGAGGGGCAAACCTATAGGTCGTTGTTTCATGTATTCGGTGCAAAACTCAACCACCTCCTCCATGGTATAACCTTTTAGGATGCTTGCCTCTGGATGGTTTCGATTCTGACAAAAGCGCTTCGGTATTCCCATGAACCGCTCGAAGGGGTGCTACCTCTTGAGCACAGCGTTGGTTTTCCTTGAAGAGGAAAGGGTGCTGCAGCAAAGTAGCGTAAGTATTTCCCTCAGTTTTTGAGAACCAAGGTATCAATCCAGTAGGAGGATCCTCAAAAGTCCCACGCACCTACACAAACAAACAAGAACCTCACAACCAACGCAATAAAGGGGTTGTCAATCCCTTCACGGTCACTTGCGAAAAGTAAGATCTGATAGAGATAATATGGTAAGATAAATATTTTTGGTAACTTTATGATATAGATTGGAAAATAAAAGATGCAAATAAAAGTAGATGGAAAACTTATATGATAAAAGATAGACCCGGGGTCCATAGGTTTCACTAGTGGCTTCTCTCAAGATAGCATAAGTATTACTGTGGGTGCACAAATTACTATCGAGCAATTGATAGAAAAGTGCATAGTTATGAGATTATCTAGGCATGATCATGTATATAGGAATCATGTCCGCAACAAGTATATCGAAACGATTCTGCATCTACTACTATTACTCCACACATCGGCCGACTCCTGCCTACATCTATAGTATTAAGTTCATAAGAATAGAGTAACGCATTAAGAAAGATGACATGATGTAGAGGGATAAACTCATGCAATATGATATAAACCCCATCTTTTTATCCTCGATGGCAACAATACAATACGTGCCTTGCTGCCCTGCATGTCTTTGGGAAAGGACACCGCAAGATTGAACCCAAAGCTAAGCACTTCTCGCATTGCAAGAAAGATCAATCTAGTAGGCCAAACCAAACTGATAATTCGAAGAGACTTGCAAAGATAACCAATCATACATAAAAGAATTCAGAGGAGATTCAAATATTTCTCATAGATAAACTTGATCATAAACCCACAACTCATCGGATCTCGACAAACACACCGTAAAAAGAGTTACATCGAATAGATCTCCAAGAATATCGAGGGGAACTTGGTATTGAGATTCAAAGAGAGAGAAGAAGCCATCTAGCTAATAACTATGGACCCGAAGGTCTGTGGTAAACTACTCACAACTCATAGAAGAGGCCTTGGAGATGATGTAGAGGCCCTCCATGGTCGATTCCCCCTCCGGCGGAGCACCGGCAAAGGCTCCAAGATGGGATCTCACGGATATAGAAGGTTGCGGTGGTGGAAATAGTTTTTCATGGTGCTCCTGGATGGTTTCTGGGTACGTGGATATATATAGGAGGAAGAAGTAGGTCGGCTGACGCTCGAGGGGCCCACGAGGGTGGGAGGGTGCCCACCCCCAAGGGGCGCGCCGGGCACCCTCGTGGCCGCCTCGTTTATTGCTTGACGTCCACTCCAAGTCCCCTGGATTGCGTTTGTTCCAAAAAGATTGCTCCCGAAGGTTTCATTCCGTTTGGACTCCATTTGATATTCCTTTTGTTCGAAACACTGAAATAGGCAAAAAACAGCAATTCGGGCTGAGCCACCGGTAAGTAGGTTACTCTCAAAAAATGATATAAAAGTGTAAAGTAAAGCCCATAAACATCCAAAACGGGTAATATAATAGCATGCAACAATCAAAAATTATAGATACATTGGAGACGTATCAAGGGGTACATGTTGCGAAGAAACACATGACCACAATACTTTATCTCATTGACAAGGTGCATAGTGAGATGGACCATGACATCAAAGAATGACGATGGGAAAAACATCTCTAGGTTGGACAATATTCTTGCAATATCATCTTGCATATGATCCAGCCCTCAGGATATACAACTTTCTGCCATAGTTGGTTGAAGAAATCACAGAGCTCAATGGGTGTGTTCCTTATATCTTTGTTCATCAGATTCCTGATGGCCACCGGGAGGATATGTGTCAACATTACATGGCAATCATGTGACTTCATGTGTCCCAACTTCATTTTACCTGAACTCACATCCATGAGACTTCTGATGTTTGCGGAGTAGGAAGAGGGTGTCTTAACTGACAACAAATAGGTGAAGAACTGTGTTGCTTCTTTTGTACTGAAATTGTAACTGTGGAGAGCTTTAATGAATTTGTCATCATCTTCTGCTTCACTCTTGCCTTTTGATTGATCAGCAAGCATATCGAGCCATGAGCCCTCACCATCCTTTATTTTACCTTTAATCTTGAGCAGAGTACCAAGGATGCTTTCGCATACGTTCTTCTCTACATGCATGACATCGATGCAGTGACGTACACATAGAATCTCCCAGTAAGGTAATTTCCAAAACACCAATTTCTTCTTAAACACTTAACCCTTCGGTGTTTGTTTCACCGTCAAAGCGTGATTCTTGCCAAGCACAACATTAATTTGTTTAGCCATGTTGTGGACCACCTCCCCATCATAGGGTCTTAGGCCCACACCTACCTTTGTCGTACCATCAATTCAGCTTTCATCTTTTGGTATGGGTGATTTTTCCGTAAGAACCTACCATGATGCAAATACAGGGTTTTGTGCTATTTGGGAAGTCTTCTGCTAGCTGCCCTATCCATGCATGTGACACACCCTACATCTCCCTTTGTTTTCTGCCCCTATGTGTTTCCTAATGCCGGCATATCTTGAATGGTGTGCACCAGCATCGCATGTAGATCAGAAATCTCCTTTCTGTAAGCATCATAACATTTTACAGCATGTGCATTTATCCACACTGTCAGTAGTTCTTCTACAAGTAGCTGAAAGTAAATGTCGATGTCATTTCCAGGTTGCTTTGGGCCTTGGATAATCATTGACATCATAATGTATTTTTTCTTCATACATAACCAAGGAGCTAGGTTATATATGCATAGAAGAACTGGCCATGTGTTGTGATTGGTGCTCATATCGCCAAAAGGATTCATCCCGTCAGTACACTCCCCAAGCATTATACTTCTAGGATCCTTGGCAAAGTCTTCAAACTTGTTGTCGATTAATTCCCACTGAGCCCCATCTTTCGGGTGCCTCATATACTTATCCGCAATTCGCTCATCATGACGCCACCACAACCACTTTGCCTCTCTAGGGTTTGCAAACAAACGCCTCAACCTTGGAATTAAAGGCAAGTACCAAACAACCTTGAACGAGATTCCTGTCTTAATCTCTTCGTCCAATTTGTACTTGTCCTTTGCTCTCCTGCGCTTGTATCATGCATGCTTGCATTGGGAACATGCACACAAATCTTTGTACTCACCATGGTACAATATATAGTCATTCACACAAGCATGTATCTTCTATACTTCAAGTTCCAATAGGCAGACAATTTTCTTTGCTTCATTCGTGCTTCTGGAGAGCACATTATCTTCTGGAAGAATTTCTTTGAGAAGACCTAACATCTCTGTGAAGCCCTTGTTTGACAGACCGTTTGCTGCTTTAAATCTGAGAAGCGCTAGGGTGGCACTCAACCTGGAATATTTCTTTTTGCAATCTGGATACAATTCTTTCTTGGAGTCCGCATCAATGGTTGGCAGATCCTTGTACCCAATCATATCCTTTTTTGGGCCCTCAAAATCTGCAATCATAGCAAAAAAATCTGGCATATCAAGATCATCGTCATCTGCGTCGACGTCTTGGTTTTCCAGTGGGTGTTTCAGCTTTCCGGTGTTCCATTGGTAGCTTCACGCCTCTGCCCCGATGTTAGATTCAACATCCATGTGACACTGATCTGGATTTGGCATCTCGTAGCCCTTGGTATCTTCATCCATGACCTCCACTTCACCATGTCTGGTCCAACGTGTATATCCATCCATGAATCCCCGAGAGACCAAGTGCCACTGGACATCTGCAACTTCATGTGACTCTATATTGGCACAATCAGTACATGGACACAGGATGTAATCCGCATCACCAATTCTCCTCTTTGTACTTTCAGCCAAATTCATGAACTCTGTCACGCCACTGATAAAATCTGCGCTTTTCCAATTCTTCATCCATTGAGATCGTTCCATTTGCACCACACAAATGGTAATTAAAAACAAAACAAAAACATTATAGATTAACTACTGCCCAATGATGCGTGCATAAATCACAAGGCTTTATTTTCATAATTACCGAGGGCGCTCCATATTGTTATCCAGACGTGCAATGACAAAAATTAATGGCCAGTCAATTTACACGCAGAGTACTAGTACAACACTACCTTAGGAATTGAATACCTTAGTTAAGCCACTCACGAAAAGAATACCTTAATTAACTAGCCGCGTGATGACCTCCACCCAGCAGATAGAGAAGCGCGATGCGGCGGCACGCCGAGACAGCAGGGTCGCGGAGCAAAGCTTAGTGCGGTTGCCACCTGAAGTTCGACCTCCACTATCCCGCCATCGACCATGATGGATGTGCTCAATCACGCCGTCGCCAACATCAACGGTTGAGCTCCTCCTATCTCCCACCGCAGACCGAGGATTAACCTCCTATGACTCCGCCACCGCCCACCAACTGAGGATTGACCTCTTCTCTAGTAGCCGTTGCGTAGGCCGTCGCCGCCATCTCTATATGCAGACCGGCTGTTTTTTTGACGGATATCCGCAGAGTGGCTGTTTACTAATACGTCTCCAACATACCTATAATTTTTGATTGTTCCATGATGTTATATTATCATTCTTGGATGTTTTACAATCATTTTATAGTCATTTTATATCATTTTTTGGTACTAACCTATTGACATAGTGCCCAGTGCTAATTGTTGTTTTCTGCATGTTTTTTACATCGCAGGAAATCAATATCAAACGGAGTCCAAACACAACGAAACTCATGGATTTTTTTTGGGCCAGAAGAAAGCCAATAGGCCAAGGAAGCACCCGGGGGGTTGCTCGAGGGGAGCAGCACCCACCAGGGCGCGCCAGGAGGCCCAGGCGCGCACAGGTGGGTGCTGCCCACCTCGGGTGCCCCCTGAGCTGCCTCATTGCTCTATAAATACCACAATATTCCAGAAACCCTAAGGGAGTCGACAAAATATTGATCCAGCCGCCGCAGAGTCCAGAACCACAAGATCCAATCTAGACACTGTCATGGAGGGGTTCACCACTTCCATTGGTGCCTCTCCTATGATGCGTGAGTAGTTCTTTGTAGACCTATGGGTCCGTAGTTAGTAGCTAGATGGCTTCCTCTCTCTCTCTCTCTCTCTCTCTCTCTCTCTCTCTCTCTCTCTTGATTATCAATACAATGGTCTCTTGGAGATCCATATGATGCAAGTCCTTTCACGGTGTTTTTGTTGGGATCTGATGAACTTTGAGTTTATGATCAGATCTATGTTTTTATCCAAGAAAGTTATTTGAGTCTTATTTTGATCTCTTATATGCATTATTGCTTATAGCCTCGTATTTATTCTCAGATATTTGGGTTTTGTTTGGCCAACTTGATCTATTTATCTTGCAATGGGAAGAGGTGCTTTGTAGTGGGTTCGATCTTACGGTGCTTTATCCCAGTGACAGAAGGGGAACCAACACGTATGTATCATTGCTACTAAGGATAACAAAATGAGATCTATATCTCCTCAATAGATAAATGGATCTCGTCTACATCATGTCATCGTTCTTATTGCATTACTCCGTTTTCTCATGAACTTAATACACTAGATGCATACTGGATAGTGGTCGATGTGTGGTGTAGTAGTAGATGCAGGCAGGAGTTGGTCTACTAATCTTGGATGTGATGCCTATATAATGATCATTGCCTGGATATCGTCATGATTATTTGAAGTTCTATCAATTTCCCAACAGTAATTGTTTTCCCACCGTTTGCTATTTTTCTCGAGAGAAGCCACTAGTGAAACCTACGGCCCCTGGGTCTCTTTCCGTCATATTTGCCTTTGCGATCTATTTTCTCTTGCATTTGTTTTCAGATCTATTAAACCAAAAATACAAAAATACCTTGCTGCAATTTATTTGTTCTGCGATCTATTTATCCTATCTACCACTTTTTACCTCATGTTATTTGCCTACTTGAGGCGCCGTACCCGAAAGGGATTGACAACCCCTTTAACACGTCGGGTTGCGAGTATTTGTTATTTGTGTGCTGGTGTTGTTTACTTGGCTTGAGGAGGTTCTCCTACAGGTTCGATAACCTTGGTCTCATCACTGAGGGAAATACCTACCGTCACTATACTGCATCATCCCTTCCTCTTTGGGGAAATACCGACGTAGTTCTAGCAGACATCAAAAGGAATTTCTGCCGCCGTTGCCGGGGAGGATCACCTCAAGATAGTCTCCTGTCAACGTGCCATTTCTGGTGCCGTTGCCAAGGAGTATCTTCAATATCAACTAGGTTCCCAATCACAAATCTCATCTCCTCGCAATTTACATTATTTGCCATTTGCCTCTCATTTTCCTCTCCCCCTGTCGGGGACCGGGGCGGCGCTAGGAGGAGCCGCCCGCCGCGAGCACCTATGGGGCCGGGGCCCCTTCGTGAGTGCGGTACGAGGGCGGAGGAGGCACAGAGAGCAGATCGAGGCGATGCGCGCGGGGCGGATTTTACCCAGCTTCGGGCCGCGATGGTCGCGTAAAACCCTACTGCTGCTTTGTGTTGTATTTGATCTTGCTCAAGAATGCGAGCGTATGGTGGTGTTGTGTCGAGTGAGTCGAACCAGCCGAACCTCACAAGCGCGAGAGTCGCCAAGGTTCCGAACCTCTCTTACGTCGTGCATGGGCCTCCTTTTATAGTGCAAGGGGTCACCGACAGGTGTCAACGTAGGAGGAAGGGGTAAAAAGGTAAAAGAGGTGGTAGTTGGAACAGTGCGGGAATAGTGGAGCTACAGTGCTTGAACAGTGGTTTCTACCTACTTTTGTGAGAGGGGACAAGGGCATTTAATGCCGTCGCCGTCGACCCCAAAAGCTCCGCCCTTGCGTCTCCGTCGCCCGCGGCGATGGATCCACCACCGTGGAGTGCCACCGCACCCCTAGGCTGCACAGACCATCCGCCACGCGTCTCTGGAGAAGGCTCAAGGCGGCGTGGGCGGATGAGCTGGAGTGCGGCACACAGCGTAGCTCTCCCGGCAAGCGCCTTGCCGGGGTCTTGATCTTGCGGGCCCGGAGCTTGCGGGCTCGTGGCTTGTCGCTTCCGGGCCTTCGCCAGGCGTGTATAACGCCGAGGCGTGTCTTGTATGTTGTAGTCTTCTAGTCTTCCCGACGAGCTCCTCTCGCCCCAGGTCGTGGCGATGTAATCTTGAGCACAGGAATGGCCTTCCGGCAAGCCACGCTTGTCGGGGTCTTCGATCTTCTGTCTTGTGCACTTTGTTCTTGAATGGCTTGATATGGAGCAGAATGGTCTCCGGCAAGCATGTGGTAGATCCGGCCAGCGGGAGCTGCGATTGCCGTGCACAAGTTGGGGTACCGAGGTACCCCTACCTTAGTACACCGACAGAGCCCGGGCTGGGCCACACACGGTGCCGAGCGCTGTTGGGCCAGGCCCAAAACAGTGCACGGGCACACGAGGCCCATGGCGTGCCGAATCCACTTCCGCATCCGCCACATCCCTCCACAACGGCACGCGTCGATTGCGGCGTCGTGGGAGAAGTGGGCGACGGATGCGGTCTTTAAGGCATCCACGCCCGTGACCGTAGTGCAGGGCGAGGCCACTCCACCCGTCGCTTTCGGCCCCGCCTTTTTCGCCACGCGGCCCTCATGTGTGGGAGTCGTGGGCGGCGAAAGTGGGAGACCGAGCCGTCACAGGCGAAGATGGCGAGTCGGCCCCGCCCCTCTGCCCTTCTCGCTCCCTGATTGGTCAAGCAGGGCGGTTGAGCCCCCACCTCGCCCTTTAAAAAGGGCGGAAGGGGAGCACAATGGTCACACACTTCTTCTTCTCCCTTCGTCTTCAGCTTCGTTCCTCCTTCCGCCATGGAAAGAGAAACCCTAGTTCTTCCACGGTCGCAGCGAGAGTCGCCTCCAGGCAGCGCACCTCTCCCTACCCCGCACCCGTGGCGGCGGAGCCGGCCGCGAGGGGGAGAGGGAGAGGGCGAGGCCGCGGACGAGGCCGAGGGCGCGGTCGAGGCGGACGGGGGAGGGGCGGCCGCGGCGATGTGCCTCCCCCGTCTCCTCCGGCGAGCCCCGACCACGGGGCGGTCCACACCGAGGCGATCCACAGGAGTTCTTCATCGAGCTGCGCCGGCGCCTCGGCGTCGCCTCGGCTGCGGCCCGTTCGCGGACGCGATGGGACGGATCCACCCGGCGTGATGGAGTTGCGCATGAGGGGCTGCGGGATCAGCGGCACTCGGGTGAGTGTCGTGTCCCCAGCCCCCGGCGTGATGTTCTTCGACCGAGGGTGGAAGACATTCGCCCGGATCCACAGCTTGATGGCGGGGTTTACCCTCCATTTCAAGTTGATGGAGGGCGACCTTCTCGCCGTCAAGGTCTTCGACGAGTTTGGGACCCGGGCGAGGTGCTGTGTGGACAGCTCTTCCGATAGCGAAGGCTCCTCCTCGGCGAGTGACGAGGAGGGGCGGCAGCGGCGGCGAGGGGATGGCGGGCCCGACTAGGCGTCGGACACCTCGCCTCAAGGCCACCGCGACCCGTAATCCGGGTCGCCGGCCTCCTGAACTCCCGGGGCCGTCTTCTTGGCGGTGGCGTGAGGGAGGCTGCGAAGAGGAGAGGGGTGGCGGCGGGGCCGTCAAATCGAATCGAGGGCGAGAGCCCTCGGCAGTATGACGCCCCACCGCCCCGTCTTCAACCTCTGCCTCCGGCACCTTCGTCTCCGCCAAGCTCCTGGCCGGCCCCCGGGAAGTTCTCTTGGTGTCTTATGGCGCCCGTAGCTCTCCCTTGCCTTCAGGGGCTTGTCGCTGGCGCCGTCGACGGTTCCCCATGCCCGTCACCTTGCGCAGCTCCTGAGGGCACGCCACTCTCTCCTAGGCGCCCCTTTTGCCCTTCCCGGCAAGCTTCTCTTGCCGGGGACTCCTTGACCTACCTCCTGAACTCCTGAACAGAGAAACAGGAGAGGGATCACGGGCATCTTATCTTTCAATTTGTAAGCCTTCGGGCCTTAGCTGTATTTAAAATATATGTAATCCTCTCTATCATGTTTTTCATCCTCTTATGGACTTGTACTAAATTAGGATGTTTTTAATGAAAAGAGGGGAATGCTTGTCGGACCGCGTCTTTTACTTGACTTCGTGCCTTGTATGTTCCTACGCTTTCGGGGAGCTTGCCGGTGCGAACACGCTTGCTGAGTGCGGAACATCAGCAGCCCGCTGGCGGTGTTGCTTCCGGCAAGCAACCTTACCGGGCCAGTTGCGCACTTATCTTGCTGAGCAGGCTCGAAAACGAAACAAGGGCGCGAAGCTTGTCGCAGCTCACTTTAACCGTTGAGCGTGCTCGAAAGCAAGATAAGGGTGCAGCAGCACACTTGTGTTCGCCGAGCGGACTCGGGAACAAAACAAGGGCGCAACTGTGCCACGACTCGGCTCCTCCACGCATGGGTTTTACAAGACTCGCTCGTTCAAAGACGCAACTCCGCTTTCCCCGGTCCATGAGAGGATGCATGACGAGGGATGAAAAACTTATCTGATTTCGCAGCCCCCGGCGACCTTAGCTTGTCGGGGAGGAATTCGCTTTTCGCAGCCCGGCGACTCTGGCCCGCCAAAATCCAGTCTTTGGCGTGCTCTTCTGGCTTCTCCTTGTCACTGCGATTTCGGTCATGAAAACAGCTGAGCTAGTTCTGCAACAGCTTCATTATTTACATGTATATGTATACGAATCTTTTCTGTGTAACTCGCAATGCGATGCCGTGCCTTGCCCTTCGTATGTTTACACTCTACGCTCTCGGGAAACTTGCCGGCGCGAACACGCTTGCTGAGTGCGGAACATCAGCAGCCATTGGCGGTGTTGCTTCCGCAAGTAACCTTGCGGGCGATTCTAACGCGCTTGTGTTTGTTGAGCGGACTCGGAAACAAACCAAGGGCGAAGCGTGCGTGCCACGACACAGTTCCTCTGCGCACAAGTTTCCCATACAAAGAGCATTTCACGGCAGGGCTGGTCACGTTATCCCTCTCATGCGCTTTTACCCTATGCTTCTAGGGAACTTGCCGCAAAAGGGGCCCTTGTCGCAGCGCTGAGTGCTAAACTTCGAAGCAACCTGGCTGGCCAAGGTCCTACCGGCAAGCAACCTAGCCGCTACTAGTCGCGACGCACTTAGCTTCTTTGGCGGACTCGGAAGCGAAGCAAGGCGCGATGCTTCTCGCGGCTCACTTGAATCGTTGAAAGCAAGATAAGGGTGCGGCTATCCACGGTAGGCTCCTCCGCTACAGGTTTCGTGCACAAAGGACGAACGCGCAAGGAATATAAAAGCATGGAACCAAGTAGTGCTTTGCACAAAAGCTCGGATGACTTAGCTTTTCTACTCTTCTGCGATCCGGCAAGGCCGCGCTTCTCCCTTGATTTCCCCCCTCGTATGCTTTCACCCTCACGCTTTCAGGGGACCTGCCGGCGCAAACACACTTGCTGAGTGCGGAACATCAGCAGCCCGCTGGCGGTGTTGCCTCCGGCAGGAAGAACTTGTCGGGCTAGTTGCGGTAGCGCCTTCATCGTCGAGCGGACTCGAAACAGATCAGGGGCGCAACTTAGCCACGACTCGACCCCCATGCGCACAGGTTCTCCATACAAGGTACGAAATTTCAGGGAATACAACTCAAAAGTTTGAGACTGGCTGGTAGAGCTCGATGGCACGTTCTTGACGGCGGCGCTTCGGTGAAGCGCGCTTGCCGGAGCGGGTGCCAGAGCTGTTCTTGCTACTTTCTTTGCCCTTACTGGCAGGTGGAGCTCGATGGCACGTCCTCGACGGCGGCGCGGCACTCCGGAGAGGTGCGCTCGCCGGAGTAGCACCAGAGCTATCCTTGCCGGGCTGGGCACCAGAGTTGCCCTTGTCGGGCTTCGCTTGCCGGTGTTCGCTTGGCGGGAGCCTCCTTGCCGGGCTTCTCGGCAGCAAGCACCTCTTTCTTGTTCTTCCCTCGGCTGTTCCGCCGCCGGCTCTTGTTTGCCGGGGCGTTGTCGTCGCTATCGCTTCTTCCTGCGCCAGCATCCTCCCCGGGGAGTCTCCTCCCCTCCTCCGCGCGTGCACACTTGTCAGCCAGAGCATAGAGCTCGCTGACGTCCCGAATCTTGGTCATCGCCATTTCTTCATGCATGCGGCGGTTACGCACGTTCTGGTGGAACGCGCTGATAACCGCGGCAGGGTGGACATCGAGGATGTTGTGCTGCACGGTCAAGCGTTGGATGTACTTGCGCAGGATTCTCCTTCCTACGGGCCAAAATGTGGAATCACTCTCTGGCCGTGGGGTTTGTGGTCGCGGTAAAGGCGCCAACAAACTGATGGCAAAGGTCGCCCAAGAAGAAATGGAGCCTTCCGGCAAGTGCATAGGCCAAGAACGAGCGTTCGGCCTAAGCACGCAGCGAAATGGTCGCCGAATCTTGTCGTCGCGCCCGGCAGCTGCACCGCGATGGTGTAGACACCGAGGAACTCCGAGGGTGCGTCTTGCCGTCGTACTTCTCGATGCGTCGGGCTTGAAGTTCTTCATCTTTGATCCCTTTGGGCCGCGCGCAGCTCGCGGGTGTCGCAGGCAGCTGCCAGCGTCGGCAAGTCGCTGGTTCACCGGGCGCGTCTGCGTCGATAGCGTTCAGCTCTCGGTCTGATTGTCGCTGAGTTTTCGGCGGCGCTTCGATCGTGGTCCGAAGCGTCTTCTTATCGCCGATCGTCGAGACTGGCGTTGGTCCCGGCGAGCCCGCGGATCCGACGATGCCGTGGAGCCGTCGCCGGCGTTGTTCCCGTGGGACGGCGTCTTTTGCTTCTGCGGTGGGGAGTGCACTGACGTTGCACCACCGGCGGCCTTGTCGCCGTTAGCCTTCGTCTTCTCAGCTCGCCGCGGCCGCGAGGTCGCCGGCTCCTGCAAGGGGTCGTTGTTGGCGAAGGCGACCAGCTCTTGATGGTAGCCCTCGGTCTTGGCCTTGTCGCCGCCGGGGAAGTCGAGGCGATTGCGCTCTCACGGCGCTTCTGCGGAGTGGAGGGGAGCGGGAGCGAGTGGCGCGAGGCGGGGTAGGCTCGGACTCCTAACGGTGTTAGAAGGAGCAGGTCCTCCCGGTGCCTTCGCTTTGCCGTGTCGGGCGTTGGCACGAGCGCCCCGCGACCCTCGGCGTGTCCTTGCCCGGCGGCGGATACCACCTCCCGTGGTATGGCGCTGCTGGTCGCCGTCTTGTTGAGATGGGCGTGGATCTGCGGAGACGAAGCGCGGTCACCCGCCCGTCCTCGATCTCGTGGCGCGCGAGTGTCTTCGGCGGCGACCACCCTTCCGTCGGCGTCTCCTCCGCCCACCGCTGGCTCGGTGGCGGCGGAAGGGACGCAGACGGGCTGCAGCTCGAAGGCTTCTTCTTCGGGCCATGGCGTAGTCGTTGACGGTTCTTGATGAAATTGGAGAGGTTGATGGCGAGCGTGCCCACGCAGACGCGCGGATCAGGTCCGCACAACCTCGGCGCCCCTACTGGCGCGCCGAGATGCCGAGGACCGGGCGGCGCTAGGAGGAGCCGCCCGCGAAAGCACCTATGGGGCGGGGCCCTTCGTGAGTGCTTGATGAGGGCGGAGGAGGCACTGAGAGCAGATCAAGGCGCGCGACGGGCGGATTTACCCAGCCGGACGCGATGGTCGCAGAAACCCTACTGCTGCTTTGTGTTGTATTTGATCTTGCTCAAGAATGCGGCGTATGGTGGTGTTGTGTCGAGTGAGTCGAACCAGCCGAACCTCACTGCGCGAGAGTCGCCAAGGTTCGAACCTCTCTTCGTCGTGCATGGGCCTCCTTTTATAGTGCAAGGGTCACCGGCAGGTGTCAGCGTGGGAGGAAGGGGTAAAAGGTAAAAGAGGTGGTAGTTGGAGCAGTCGGGAACAAGTGGAGCTACGATTAGCTTGAGCGATGGTTTCTACCTACTTTTGTGAGAGGGGACAAGGGCATTTAATGCCCATCGCCGTCGACCCCAAAAGCTCCCGCCCTTGCGTCTCCGTCTGCCACGGCGATGGATCCACCACCGTGGAGTGCCACCGCACCCCCTAGGCTGCACAGCCATCCGCCACGCGTCTCTGGAGAAGGCTCAAGGCGACGCGTGGGCAGATGAGCTGGAGTGCGGGCACACAGCGTAGCTCTCCCGGCAAGCGCCTTGCCGGGGTCTTGATCTTGCCGGGCCCGGGAGCTTGCCGGGCTCTGTGGCTTGTCGCTTCCCGGGCCTTCGCCGGGGCGTGTATAACGCCGAGGCGTGTCTTGTATGTTGTAGTCTTCTAGTCTTCCCGACGAGCTCCTCTCGCCGGGGTCGTGAGCGATGTAATCTTGAGCCTGGAATGGCCTTCCCGGCAAGCCCTGCTTGTCGGGGTCTTCGATCTTCTGTCTTGTGCACTTTGTTCTTGAATGGCTTGATATGGAGCAGGAATGGTCTCCGGCAAGCATGTGGTAGATCCAGCCGCGGGGAGCTGCGACTGCCCGTGCACAAGTTGGGGTACTGAGGTACCCCTACCTTAGTACACCGACACCCCCACTTCACAAAAAAATTTTGACGTTTTATTCGCCCTCTTTTTCGTTCAATCGCTTTCTCGTCAGATCTATTTTTCGTGTGCAATCTTGTTTGTCACCTTTTGTCATTATGGATTTTTCTTCTATTGCGTGCACCCTGATACGTCTCCAACGTATATATAATTTTTGATTGCTCCATGCTATTTTATCTACTGTTTTGGACTATATTGGGCTTTATTTTCCACTTTTATATTATTTTTGGGACTAACCTATTAACCGGAGGCCCGGCCCAGAATTGCTTTTTTTGCCTATTTCAATGTTTCGAAGAAATGGAATATCAAACGGAGTCCAAACGGAATGAAACCTCCGGGATCGTGATTTTCCAACCGAACATGATCCTGGAGACTTGGACCCTACTCCAAGAAGTGCCAGAGGCGGTCACGAGGGTGGAGGGTGCGCCCCCTACCTCGTGGGCCCCCTGACGCTCCACCGACGTACTCCTTCCTCCTATATATACCTACGTATCCCCGAACAATCAGAACAGGAGCCAAAAACCTAATTCCACCGCCGCAACCTTCTGTATCCACGAGATCCCGTCTTGGGGCCTGTTCCGGAGCTCCGCCGGAGAGGGCATCCACCACGGAGGGCTTCTACATCATCACCATTGCCCCTCCGATGAAGTGCGAGTAGTTTACTTCAGACCTTCGGGTCTATAGATAGTAGCTAGATGGCTTCTTCTCTCTCTTTGGATCTCAATACAATGTTCCCCCCCTCTCTCGTGAAGATCTATTCGATGTAATCTTATTTTTGCGGTGTGTTTGTTGAGACCGATGAATTGTGGGTTTATGATCCAGTATTATCTATGGAAAATATTTGATTCTTCTCTGAATTCTTTTATGTATGATTGAGTTATCTTTGCAAGTCTCTTCAAATTATCCTTTTTGGTTTGGCCAACTAGATTGGTAGTTCTTGCAATGAGAGAAGTGCTTAGCTTTGGGTTCAATCTTGCGGTGTCCTTACTCAGTGACAGAAAGAGTTGCAAGGCACGTATTGTATTGGTACCATCGAGGATAACAAGATGGTTTTTTTTATCATATTGCATGAATTTATCCCTCTACATCATGTCATCTTGCTTAAGGCGTTACTCTGTTTTTACTTAATACTCTAGATGCATGCTGGATAGCGGTCGATGAGTGGAGTAATAGTAGTAGATGCAGAATTGTTTTGATCTACTTGTTTTGGACGTGATGCCTATATACATGATCATTGCCTAGATATACTCATAACTATGCTCAATTCTTTCAATTGCTCAACAGTAATTTGTTCACCCACCGTAGAATATCTATGCTCTTGAGAGAAGCCACTAGTGAAAGCTATGGCCCCCGGGTCTATTCTCATCATATCAATCTCTATCACTTTATTTACTTGGTTTGTTTTTACTTTGCCTTTTACTTTTTACTTTGCATCTATCTATCAAAAATACCAAAAATATTATCTCTATCAGATCTCACTCTCGTAAGTGACCGTGAAGGGATTGACAACCCCTAAGCGTTGGTTGCGAGTTGCTATCGTTTTTTGTAGGTACGAGGGACTTGTCGTGGTCTCCTCTTGGATTGATACCTTGGTTCTCAAAACTGAGGGAAATACTTATGCTACTTTGCTGCATCATCCTTTCCTCTTCGGGGAAATCCAACGCAGTGCTCAAGAGGTAGCAAGAAGAATTTCTGGCGCCGTTGCCGGGGAGGCTCACGCAAGCAAGTCAACAATACCAAGTACCCATCGCAATCCCTATCTCTCGCATTACATTATTTGCCATTTGCCTCTCGTTTTCCTCTCCCCCACTTCACCCTTGCCGTTTTATTTGCCCTCTCTTTCCCAATCTCCTCCTCTCTTTTCCGTTTGCCTTTTTCTCGTTGCCTTCTTGTTTGCTTGTGTGTTGGATTACTTGTTGCCATGGCGCAAGATAATACCAAATTGTGTGATTTCTCGAATACCAATAATAATGATTTCCTTAGTACTCCGATTGCTCCTCTTAATAATGATGAGTCTTGTGAAATCAATACCACTTTGCTGAATCTCGTTATGAAAGATCAATTCGCCGGCCTTCCTAGTGAAGATGCCGCTACTCATCTAAATAATTTTGTTGATTTGTGTGATATGCAAAAGAAGAAAGATATGGATAACAATATTGTCAAATTGAAGTTATTTCCATTTTCACTTAGAGATCGTGCTAAAGTTTGGTTTTCATCTTTGCCTAAAAATAGTATTGATTCTTGGAACAAGTGCAAAGATGCTTTTATCTCTAAGTATTTTCCTCCCGCTAAGATTATCACTCTTAGGAACGACATCATGAATTTTAAACAACTTGATCATGAGCATGTTGCCCAATCTTGGGAAAGAATGAAATTGATGCTTCGCAATTGCCCTACTCATGGTTTGAATTTATGGATGATCATACAAAATTTTTATGCCGGATTGAATTTTGCTTCTAGAAATCTTTTAGATTCGGCCGCAGGAGGCACGTTTATGGAAATTACGTTAGGGGATGCTACCAAATTGCTTGATAATATTATGGCTAATTATTCTTAATGGCACACCGAAACATCTTCTAGTAAAAAAGTGCATGCTATAGAAGAAATTAATGTTTTGAGTGAAAAGATGGATGAACTTATGAAGATGTTTGCTCCTAAAAATACTCCTCTTGATCCCAATGATATGCCTTTATCTACTTTGCTTGAGAATAATAATGAATCTATGGATGTGAATTTTGTTGGTAGGAATAGTTTTGGAAACAACGCTTATAGATGGAATTTTAAGCCTAGCCCTTATCCTAGTAATCCTTCTAATAATTATGGAAATTCCCACAACAACTCTTATGGAAATTTTAATAAGATGCCCTCTGAATTTGAGAGTAGTGTTAAAGAGTTTATGAATTCACAAAAGAATTTTAATGCTTTGCTTGAAGAGAAATTGCTTAAAGTTGATGATTTGGCTAGGAACGTTGATAGAATTTCTCTTGAAATTGATTCTTTAAAGCTTAGATCTATTACTCCTAAGCATGATATCAATGAGTCTCTCAAAGCCATGAGAATTTCCATTCATGAGTGCAAGGAAAGAACCGCTAGGATGCGTGCTTTCAAAGATGCCTTTATTAAAGCGTGTTCTTCCAATTCCTACGAAAATCAAGATGAAGATATAAAAGTTATTGATGTGTCCCCCATTAAATCTTTGTTTTGCAATATGAATCTTGATGAATTTGAATATGATCTTCCTTTACCTAGAAGGCGTTCTAACAATTCGGAGTTTCTAGATCTTGATGATGAAATTGATGAAAGTGGGATTGAAATAAATAAAAACCGTGATGTTGCTAAACCCACTATTTTGGAAATCAAGGAATTTAATTATGAAAATTGTTCTTTGATTGGTTGTGTTTCCTTGTTGCAATCCGTGCTAGATTCTCCTCATGCTTATAGTCAAAATAAGGCCTTTACCGAACACATTGTTGATGCCTTGATGCAATCTTATGAAGAAAAACTTGAGTTGAAAGTTTCTATCCCTAGAAAACTCTATGATGAGTGGGAACCTACTGTAAAAATTAAAATTAAAGATTATGAGTTTCATGCTTTGTGTGATTTGGGTGCTAGTGTCTCTACTATTCCCAAAGCTTTATGTGATTTGCTAGATTTCCGTGATTTTGATGATTGCTCTCTAGACTTGCATCTTGCGGATTCCACTATTAAAAAAATCTATGGGAAGAATTAATGATGTTCTTATTGTTGCAAATAGGAATTATGTGCCCATAGATTTTATCGTTCTTGATATAGATTGCAATCCTTCATGTCTTATTATTCTTGGCAGACCTTTCCTTAGAACGATTGGTCCAATTATTGATATGAAGGAAGGGAATATTAGATTCCAATTTCCCTTAAAGAATGGTATGGAACTCTTCCCTGGAAAGAAAATAAAATTACCATATGAATCTATCATGAGAGCCACTTATGGATTGCCTACCAAAGATGGCAATACCTAGATCTGTCCTGTCTTTTATGCCTAGCTAGGGGCGTTAAACGATAGCGCTTGTTGGAAGGCAACCCAATTTTATTTTGTGTTTTTTATTTTTGCTTCAGTTTAGGAATAAATAATCCATCTACCTTCTGTTTGGATGTGGTTTTATGTTTTAATTAGTGTTTGTGCCAAGTAGAACCTATAGGATAACCTACGATGATAGTTGATTTGATTCTGCTGAAAAACAGAAACTTTGCGCGCACGAATTTAGTTATGATAAATCACAGAAACGTGATTTTTCGTTGATTCTTTCTTCTTCTGTTCAATAAACAAATTTTCCAGGACTTCCTATTTTGGTAGAATTTTTAGAGTCCCAGACGTTTGCGTTAGTTACAGATTGCTACAGACTGTTCTGTTTTTGACAGATTCCGTTTTACGTGTGTTATTTGCTTATTTTGATGAATCTATGGCTAGTAAAATAGTTTATAATCCATAGAGAAGTTGGAATATAGTGGGTTTAACACCAATATAAATAAATAATGAGTTCATTACAGTACCTTGAAGTAGTCTTTTTTTTTTCTTTCTCTAACGGAGCTCACGAGATTTCTGTTGAGTTTTGTGTTGTGAAGTTTTCAAGTTTTGGGTGAATTCTTTTGACGGATTATGGAACAAGGAGTGACAAGAGCCTAAGCTTGGGGATGCCCATGGCACCCCCAAGATAATCCAAGGACACCAAAAAGTCAAAGCTTGGGGATGCCCCGGAAGGCATCCCCTCTTTCTTCCACTTCCATCGGTAATTTACTAGGAGCTATATTTTTATTCACCAACATGATATGTGTTTTACTTGGAGCATCTTGTATTATTTGTGTCTTTGCTTGTTAGTTTACCACAATCATCGAGAGAGCCATACATGATTTGGAATTTGTTAGAATACTCTTTGTGCTTCACTTATATCTTTTGAGCTTGATAGTTTTGCTCATAGCGCTTCACTTATATCTTTTGAGCGTAATAATTTTTGCTCTAGTGCTTCACTTATATCTTTTAGAGCACGGTGGTGGATTTGTTTTAAAGAAACTATTGATCTCTCATGCTTCACTTAGTTTATTTTGAGAGTTGTTAATAGCATGGTAATTTGCTTAATGTTAATATACTTAGTGTTCAAGACATGTGAAAACTTTCTTTTGATTAAATTGAATACTAAGATAAGTTTGATGCTTGATAATTGTTTTGAGATATAGAGGTAATAATATCAAAGTCGTGCTAGTTGATAATTGTGAATTTGAGAAATACTTGTGTTGAAGTTTGCAAGTCCCGTAGCATGCACGTATGGGTAAAGTTGTGTAACAAATTTGAAACATGAAGTGTACCTGGCTTGTGCATCCTTATGAGTGGCGGTCGGGGACGAGCGATGGTCTTTTCCTACCAATCTATCCCCCTAGGAGCATGCGCGTAGTACTTGAATTTTTTGATGGCTTCTAAATTTTTGCAATAAGTATATGAGTTCTTTTGACTAATGTTGAGTCCATGGATTATACACACTCTCACCTTTCCGCCTTTGCTAGCCTCTTGATGCAGTGCATTGCCCTTTCTCACCTTGAGAGTTGGTGCAAACTTAGCGGTGCATCCAAACCCGTGATACGATTCGCTCTATCACACATAAACCTCCTTATATCTTCCTCAAAACAGCCACCATACCTACCTATCATGGCATTTCCATAGCCATTCCGAGATATATTGCCATGCAACTTCCACCATCATCATCATGACATACATTACTTTTGTCATATTACCATTGCATGATCATGTAGTTGACATCGTATTTGTGGCAAAGCCACCATGCATTATTTTCCATACATGTCACTCTTGATTCATTGCACCATCCCGGTACACCACCGGAGGCATTCATATAGAGTCATACTTTTTTCTAAGTATCGAGTTGTAATTGTTGAGTTGTAAGAAAAATAAAAGTGTGATGATCATCATTATTAGAGCGTTGTCCCAAGTGAGGAAAGGATGATGGAGACTATGATTCCCCCATAAGTCAGGATGAGACTCCAGACAAAAAAAGATAAAGGCCCAAACAAAAAAATGAGAGAAAAAGAGAGAAGGGACAATGCAAC
This sequence comes from Aegilops speltoides, assembly GCA_021437245.1. Taxonomy (NCBI): domain Eukaryota; kingdom Viridiplantae; phylum Streptophyta; class Magnoliopsida; order Poales; family Poaceae; genus Aegilops; species Aegilops speltoides. Next base: position 179,849,590 of record CM038142.1, read on the forward strand.
TATCCTTTTACCACACTTGTGCTTCAAAGTAGCACCTTGTTCTTCATGTAGTGAGTCTCATATATTGTGCTTCAAAGTAGCACCAAGATCTTCATGATAGTGAGTCTCATGAGTTGTCTTTTTATACTAGTGGGAATTTTTCATTATAGAACTTGGCTTGTATATTCCAATGATGGGCTTCCTCAAAATGCCCTAGGTCTTCGTGAGCAAGCGAGTTGGATGCACACCCACTAGTTTTCTTTTGTTGAGCATTCATAGGTCTAGTGCATCCGTTGCATGGCAATCTCTACTCCTCATATTGACATCAATTGATGGGCATCTCCATAGCCCGTTGATTAGCCTCGTCAATGTGAGACTTTCTCCTTTTTTGTCTTCTCCACACAATCCCCATCATCATATTCTATTCCACCCACAGTGCTATATCCATGGCTCGTGCTCATGTATTGTGTGAAAGTTGAAAAAGTTTGAGATTATTTGAGTATGAAACAATTGCTTGGCTTGTCATCGGGGGTATAGAAGATCTACTATTTTGGACTATATTGGGCTTTATTTTCCACATTTATATTATTTTTGGGACTAACCTATTAACCGGAGGCCCAGCCCAGAATTGCTGTTTTTTTGCCTATTTCAGTGTTTCGAAGAAACGACATATCAAAAGGAGTCCAAACGGAATGAAACCTTCGGGATCGTGATTTTCCAACCGAACGTGATCCAGGAGACTTGGACCCTACTCCAAGAAGTGCCAGAGGCGGTCATGAGGGTGGAGGGCGCGCCCCATACCTTGTGGGCCTCCTGACGCTCCACCGATGTACTCCTTCCTCCTATATATACCTACGTATCCCCGAACGATCAGAACAGGAGCCAAAAACCTAATTCCACCGCCGCAACCTTCTGTATCCATGAGATCCCATCTTGGGGCCTGTTCCGGAGCTCCGTCGGAGGGGGCATCCACCACGGAGGGCTTCTACATCATCACCATTGCCCCTCCGATGAAGTGTGAGTAGTTTACTTCAGACCTTCAGGTCTATAGCTAGTAGCTAGATGGATTCTTCTCTCTCTTTGGATCTCAATACAATGTCCCCCCCCCCTCTCTCGTGGAGATCTATTCGATGTAATCTTCTTTTTGCGGTGTGTTTGTTGAGACCGATGAATTGTGGGTTTATGATCCAGTATTATCTATGGAAAATATTTGATTCTTCTCTGAATTCTTTTATGTATGATTGAGTTATCTTTGCAAGTCTCTTCGAATTATCCTTTTTGGTTTGGCCAACTAGATTGGTAGTTCTTGCAATGAGAGAAGTGCTTAGCTTTGGGTTCAATCTTGCGGTGTCCTTACTCAGTGACAGAAAGAGTTGCAAGGCACGTATTGTATTGTTGCCATCGAGGATAACAAGATGTTTTTTTATCATATTGCATGAATTTATCCCTCTACATCATGTCATCTTGCTTAAGGCATTACTCTGTTTTTACTTAATACTCTAGATGCATGTTGGATAGCGTCCGATGAGTGGAGTAATAGTAGTAGATGCAGAATCGTTTCGATCTACTTGTTTTGGATGTGATGCCTATATACATTATCATTGCCTAGATATACTCATAACTATGCTCAATTCTGTCAATTGCTCAACAGTAATTTGTTCACCCACCGTAGAATATCTATGCTCTTGAGAGAAGCCACTAGTGAAACCTATGGCCCCTGGGTCTATTCTCATCATATCAATCTCTATCACTTTATTTACTTGCTTTGTTTTTTACTTTGCCTTTTACTTTTTACTTTGCATCTATCTATCAAAATACCAAAAATATTATCTCTATCAGATCTCACTCTCGTAAGTGACCATGAAGGGATTGACAACCCCTAAGCATTGGTTGCGAGTTGCTATCGTTTTGTGTAGGTACGAGGGACTTGTGCGTGGTCTCCTACTGGATTGATACCTTGGTTCTCAAAAACTGAGGGAAATACTTACGCTACTTTGCTGCATCATCCTTTCCTCTTCGGGGAAATCCAACGCAGTGCTCAAGAGGTAGCACACCCCCGAGAACGAGGTTCTCAACTTTAAACAAAGGGGAGGAGAGAATTTAAAAGATGCTTGGTATAGGATTTGCAATCCTCATAATAGATCTATCTGTAAGCAATCTACCGTTGTTATTCTTCGTTTTTTTATGTGGGCATCACCACTTGGTATAGATTCGTCCTTGATAGGATTACCGGTGGGAATTTCTTGATGTGTCCTTCTCTTGATGCTTTTAACGCTTTGGGAAATTTAGTGGGTTCACCACCACTCCTGATCAATGAAACAATATTGACTCTCGAGCATGTTAAGGAAAGACTAGATGCTATTGAAAAGAAAATGCTCACCGTAGAACATATCGAAAACTTGGATAGAAAAATGCAAAGTTATGCTACTAAAGTTGGGTCAAAAGTGGGAGACGTTTTTAAGTTGCTAAATGAAAAAGGAACTATAATTCATGAAAGAATCGAAGAGAGCCCGTCTAGAATTGATAAACTATAAGAAATTTTTTCTAATCTAGTTATGGCTTTTGCTTCCGCTAAAACTCCCATGAAAATTAGCTAGACTACTCAAGTCACTAAAAACAAAGGATCAACTTCTAGCAATGATAAAGGAGATCTTAAGATGATTAGTATCCATCCTAACTTTATTGATGTCTTAAGGGATCCTTTTTGCGACAATAAATTTTTCAATCCCATGCCTACAAGTATTGTCACAATGAATTTATATGCAAAATCCTTAAAGAATCCCAAGTGTTTGATCAAGGAAGTGGATGAAGAAGAGAAAACTTAGATCCTAAGCGTTATGCCTAGCTGGGGCCGTAAAACGATAGCGCTTGTTGGGAGGCAACCCAATGAATAAAATTTATTTTTGCTTTTTGCTTTCTGTCGTTGAGTGTTAGCACAATTATGTTACTCTTATGATTGTGTTTTTTGTGTTTTAGTTAGTGTTTGTGCCAAGCAAGGCTTTGGGAAGACTTGGGTCAAAGTTTATTTGATCATGCTGAAAAACAGAAACTTTTGCGCTCACAAGATTTGTTGCCATTTTTTATAGAAGAGTATTTTTAAGCTGATTCTTTTTTAAGAGGATTAATAGACAAATTTATCACGTCCACCAATTTATTTCATAATTTTTGAAGTTACAGAAGTATCAAAATTTTCAGATTGCTACAGACTGCTCTGTTTTTGACAGATTCTGTTTTCTTTGCGTTGTGTGCTTGTTTTGATGATTCTATGGTTTTATTTGATGAGTTTTTGCCATAGAAAAGTTAGAATATATTAGGTATAATGCAAAAACAAAATAAAAATATGTTTGCTACAGTACTTATTTTTGGAAATATGCCCTAGAGGCAATAATAAAATGGTTATTATTATATTTCCTTGTCCATGATAATTGTCTATTGTTCATGCTATAATTTTATTAACTGGAAACCGTAATACATGTGTGAATACGTAGACCACAACATGTCCCTAGTGAGCCTCTAGTTGACTAGCTCGTTAATCAATAGATGGTTATGGTTTCCTGACCATGGACATAGGATGTCATTGATAACGGGATCACATCATTAGGAGAATGATGTGATGGACAAGACCCAATCCTAAGCATAGCACAAGATCGTGTAGTTCGTTTGCTAAAAGCTTTTCTAATGTCAAGTATCATTTCCTTAGACCATGAGATTGTGCAACTCCTTGATACTGTAGGAATGCTTTGGGTGTGCCAAACGTCACAACGTAGCTGGGTGGCTATAAAGGTGCACTACGGGTATCTCCGAAAGTGTCTGTTGGGTTGGCACGAATCGAGACTGGGATTTGTCACTCTGTGTGACGGAGAGGTATCTCTGGGCCCACTCGGTAATGCATCATCATAATGAGCTCAATTTGACTAAGTAGTTAGTCACGGGGTCGTGCATTATGGAACGAGTAAAGTGACTTGAACGAGGTATTGGGATACCGACGATCGAATCTCGGGCAAGTAACATACCGATTGACAAAGGGAATTGCATATGGGATTGCTTGAATCCTTGACATCGTGGTTCATCCGATGAGATCATCGTGGAACATGTGGGAGCCAACATGGGTATCCAGATCCCGCTGTTGGTTATTGACCGGAGAACGTCTCGGTCATGTCAGCATGGTTCCCGAACCCGTAGGGTCTACACACTTAAGGTTCGGTGACGCTAGAGTTGTTATGGGAAATAGTATGTGGTTACCGAAGGTTGTTCGGAGTCCCGGATGAGATCCCGGACATGACGACGAGCTCCGGAATGGTCCGGAGGTGAAGATCAATATATTGGATGAAGGGTATTGGAGTCCGGAATTGTTCCTTGGGTACCGGGTGATGACCAACGTGTCCGAAAGGGGTTTCGGAGGCCCCGGCAAGCGTTGGGGGGCCATATGGGCCAAGGGGAGAGGGCACATCAGCCCACTAAGGGGCTGAACGCCCCTCCCACCCCATCTCACGTAACCAGGAGAGGTGGGGGCGCCACCCCTAGGGCAGCCGCCCCTCCCGGCTTGGGGGGCAAGTTTCCTAGGGGGTGGGGGCGCCCAAACCCATCTAGGGTTTCCCCTGTGGCCGCCTCCCCTCCCCTAGGGAACCCTAGGGCACCTCCCCCTCCTCCCTTCCCCCTATATATAGTGAGGGAGAGAGAGGGCAGCCGCACCCTTCCCCTGGTGCAGCCCTCTCCCTCCTCCAACACATCCTCCTCCTCCGTAGTGCTTGGCGAAGCCCTGCCGGAGAACCACGAGCTTCATCACCACCATGCCGTCGTGCTGTCGGAGTTTTCCCTCAACTTCTCCTTTCCCCTTACTGGATCAAGGAGGAGACGTCCCCGGGCTGTACGTGTGTTGAACGCGGAGGCACCGTTGTTCGGTACTTAGATCGGATTCGGCCGCGATCTGAATCGCTTCGTGAACGAGTCCACCGACCGCGTTCTTGTAACGCTTCTGCTTCGCGATCTTCAAGGGTATGAAGATACACTCCCCTCTCTTGTTGCTAGAATCTCCATAGATTGATCTTGGTGATGCGTAGAAAATTTTGAATTTGTGCTACGTTCCCCAACAGTGGCATCATGAGCTAGCTCTATTGCATAGATTCTATGCACGAGTAGAACACAAGTAGTTGTGGGTGTTGGTTTTGTTCAGTATGCTTACCGTTAATAGTCCTATCTTGTTTCGACGGTATTGTGGAATGAAGCGGCCCGGACCGACCTTACACGTACACTTACGTCACTGGTGGAAAAACAGGCTTTCCGTCCAGCCCCATAAGTCGCGAAGCTGTAGGAACCGCGACCAATGGGACCTTTAGTCGAGGTTCTGGAGGTGAACCGCGACCAACTATCTGGGCCCAAGGCCGGTTGACAGTGGCGGACGGAGGGGCTTGGTCCGGTTGGTCGGCCAACCGGGACTAAAGGTCTCAGTTGGCCCAAGGCCTTTAGATCGGTTGTTGTGCCAACCGGGATTAAAGGTTGACTTTTAGTCTCGGTTAGTCCGCCAACCGCGACTAATGGCCCAACCTTTAGTCGCGGGTTGGCAGACCTTTAGTCCCGGCTGGTCCGCCAACCGCGACTAAAGGGATTTGAGGCCTCATTTTCAAACTCTACCCCCGGACGCTTTTCAGTTTTAGAAAAACAAAAGAAAATTATGGAAATGTCAAAAAATAAAATAAAATAAGTTTTCCATGTGATATGTGGTCTAGTTGTTGGGAAAATTAACAAATATGAATTTCGACTTTATTTGCAAAATCTCCGAAATTTTAAATTGGCATAACTTTTGCATACGAACTCGGATGAAAAAGTTTTTATATGAAAAATCATCTACTCGAAAAGTTACATCCAAATTTAACGGGGAACCCGTTAAACATTTTAGAATCCCCAAAAACCTAACAGAAAAAAAAGATACGGGCTTTTAAGTTCTGGAGAGGCAAAAAAATTCAAAAAATTTCAAATTGTGGTCAAACTGTGGTCAAACAATGGTCAAACTAATTATTCTAGAATATTAGTGTTACTAAATAATTATTTCAGTTTTTTTAAATTTTGGTCAAATCTGGTCAAACTGTGTCAAAAAATGGTCAAACTAATTATTCCAGAAATATTAGTGTTACTAAATAATTATTGTTTTTTAAAACAATAGTTTCAAACTCAAACAGTGAAATGTGTCACTTCATGCTCAAGCTAAATACCTGAGGGTTAATAGAATTGACATCCTACTATTGTCAGGAAAACAACAAGTGCAGACTTGGAAACGAGGGAGAATAGAACCCGGAAGTTAAGCGTGCTCAGGCTGGGGGAGTGGGAGGATGGGTGACCGCTCAGAAGTTAGATGATTTGGAATTATGAGGGTGATTAGAGATTAGAGGATAAATTGAGCAGTGATGAGGGTGGTGATTAGAGATTAGAGGTTAAAATAATTCAGAAATTTGAAAATAAAAAAATGAAAAAATTCGCAAAAAAAAATTAGAAAAAATTTAAACTCATGGAGGAGGCCTTTAGTCCCGGTTAGCCACGAGAACCGGGACTAAAGCCTTTAGTCATGATTCAGAAGAGGCGCGACTAAAGGGGGTCTTTAGTCGCAAGATAGTTGGTCGCGTTGCGCAACCGCGACTAATGGCGATATGAATCGCGACCAAAGGCCCTTTTTCCACCAGTGCGTGAGACAGGTTCCACCGACTGACATGCACTTGTTGCATAAGGTGGCTAGCGGGTGCCAGTCTCTCCCACTTTATTCGGGTCGGATTCGATGAAAAGGGTCCTTATGAAGGGTAAATAGCAATTGGCATATCACGTTGTGGTTTTGGCGTAGGTAAGAAATGTTCTTTCTAGAAACCTATAGCAGCCACGAAAAAACTTGCAACAACAATTAGAGGATGTCTAACTTGTTTTTGCATCATATGTCGTGTGATGTGATATGGCCAAAAGGATGTGATGAATGATATATATGTGATGTATGAGATTGATCATGTTCTTGTAATAGGAATCACGTCTTGCATGTCGATGAGTATGACATCTGGCAGGAGCCATAGGAGTTGTCTTAATTTATTGTTTGACCTGCGTGTCATTGAATAACGCCATGTAATTACTTTACTTTATTGCTAAACCGTTAGCCATAGTAGTAGAAGTAATAGTTGGCGAGACAACTTCATGAAGACACGATGATGGAGATCATGATGTCATGCCGGTGACGATGATGATCATGGCGCCCCGAAGATGGAGATCAAAATGAGCAAAGTGATATTTGCCATATCATGTCACTATTTGATTGCATGAGATGTTTATCATGTTTTTGCATCTTATTTGCTTAGAACGACGGTAGCATAAATAAGATGATCCCTCATAAAATTTCAAGAAAGTGTTCCCTTAACGTGCACCGCTATGCGAAGGTTCGTTGTTTCGAAGCACCACGTGATGATCGGGTGTGATAGATTCTAACATTCGCATACAACGGGTGTAAGCCAGATTTACACATGCAAAACTCTTAGGTTGACTTGACGAGCCTAGCATGTACAGACATGGCCTCGGAACACAAGAGACCGAAAGGTCGAACATGAGTCGTATAGCAGATGCGATCAACATGAAGATGTTCATCGATGATGACTAGTCCGTCTCACGTGATGATCGGACACGGCCTAGTTGACTCGGATCATGTATCACTTAGATGACTAGAGGGATGTCTATCTAAGTGGGAGTTCATAAGATGAACTTAATTATCCTGAACATAGTCAAAGGGTTTTTGCAAATTATGTCATAGCTCGCGCTTTAGTTCTACTATTTTAAGATATGTTCCTAGAGAAAATTTAGTTAAAAGTTGATAGTAGCAATTATGCGGACTGGGTCCGTAAACTGAGGAATGTCCTCATTGCTGCGTAGAAGGCTTATGTCCTTAATGCACCGCTCGGTGTGCTAAACCTCGAACGTCGTCTATGGATGTCGCGAACATCTGACATACACGTTTTGATAACTATGTGATAGTTCAGTAATGTTAAATGGTTTAGAACTGAGGCACCAAAGACGATTTCAAAATGTCACGGAACATATGAGATGTTTCGAGGGCTGAAATTGGGATTTCAGGCTCATGCCCACGTCAACAGGTACAAGACCTCCGACGAGTTTCTTAGCCTGCAAACTAAGGGAGAAAATCTCAATCGTTGAGCTTGTGCTCAGATTGTCTGAGTACAACAATCACTTGAATCGAGTGGGAGTTAATCTTCCAGATGAGATAGTGATGTTTCTCCAAAGTCATTGCCACCAAGCTGCTAGAGCTTCGTGAAGAACTATAACATATCAGGGATAGATATGATGATCCTTGAAATATTCGCGATGTTTGACGCCTCGAAAGTAGAAATCAAGAAGGAGCATCAATTGTTGATGGTTAGTGAAACCACTAGTTTCAAGAAGGGCAAGGGCAAGAAGGGATACTTCATGAAATGGCAAATCAGTTGCTGCTCTAGTGAAGAAACCCAAGGTTGAAACCAAACCCGTGCCTAAGTGCTTCTGTAATGAGGGAAACAGTCACTGAAGCAGGACTACCCTACATACTTGGTAGATGAGAAGGCTCGCAAGGTCGATAGAAGTATATTGTATATACATTATATTAATGTGTACTTTACTAGTACTCCTAGTAGCACCAGGGTATTAGATACCGGTTCGGTTGCTAAGTGTTGGTAACTCGAAATAAAAGCTGCGGAATAAACGGAGACTAGCTAAAGGTGAGATGACGATATGTGTTGGAAGTGTTTCCAAGCTTGATATGATCAAGCATCGCATACTCCCTCTACCATCGAGATTGGTGTTAAACCTAAATAATTGTTATCTGCTGTTTGCGTTGAGCATAGACATGATTGGATTATGTCTATCACAATACGGTCATTCATTTAAGGAGAATAATAGTCACTCTGTTTATTTGAATAATACCTTCAATGGTCTTGCACCTAAAATGAATGGTTTATTGAATCTCGATCGTAGTGATACACATGTTCATGCCAAAAGATATAAGATAGTGATGATAGTACCACATACTTGTGGCACTACCATTTGAGTCATATTGGTATAAAATGCATGAAGAACTCCATGTTGATGGATCTTTGGACTCACTCATTTTGAAAAGATTGAGACATGCGAACCATGTCTATTGGTGTATATGCATGAAGAAACTCCATGCAGATGGATCGTTTGGACTCACTTGATTTTGAATCACTTGAGACAAGCAAATCATACCACATAGGCAAGATGACTAAAAAGCCTTGGTTTCAGTAAGATGGAACAAGAAAGCAACTTGTTGGAAGTAATACATTTTGATGTGTGCAGTCTAATGAGTGCTGAGGCACGCAGTGGATATCGTTATGTTCTTACTTCACAGATGATTTGAGTAGATTCGGAGTATATTGACTTGATGAAACACAAATCTGAATTATTGAAAGGTTCAAGTAATTTCAGAGTGAAGTTGAAGATCGTTGTAACAAGAGGATAAAATGTCTATGATATGATCATAGAGATGAATATCTGAGTTACAAGTGTGGCACACAATTAAGACATTGTGGAAATTGTTTCACAATTAATACCGCCTGGAACACCATAGTGTGATGGTGTGTCCGAACATCATAACTGCACCCTATTACATATGGTGCATACCATGATGTCTCTTATCGAATTACCACTATCGTTTATAGGTTAGGCATTAGAGACAACCGCATTCACTTTAAATAGGGTACCACGAAATTCCGTTGAGATGACACCGTATGAATTATGGTTTGGAGAAACCTAAGTTGTCGTTTCTTAAATGTTTGGGGCTGCGACGCTTATGTGAAAAAGTTTCAGGCTGATAAGCTCGAACCCAAAGTTGATAAATGCATCTTCATAGGACACCCAAAAACAGTTGGGTATACCTCCTATCTCAGATCCGGAAGCAAAAGGGATTGTTTCTCGAATCGGGTCCTTTCTCAAGGAAAAGTTTCTCTTGAAAGAATTGAGTGGGAGGATGGTGGAGACTTGATGAGGTTATTGAACCATCACTTCAACTAGTGTGTAGAAGGGCACAGGAAGTTATTCCTATGGCACCTACACCAATTGAAGTGGAAGCTGATGATAGTGATCATGAAACTTCAAATCAAGTCACTACCAAACCTCATAGGTCGACAAGGATGCGTACTACTTCAGAGTGGTACATAATCCTGTCTTGGAGGTCACATTGCTAGACAACAATGAACCTACGAGCTGTGGAGAAGCGATGGTGGGCCCGGATTCCGACAAATGGCTCGAGGCCATAAAATCCGAGAGAGGGTCCATGTATAAAATGTAGACTTTGGAAGAACTACTTGATGGTCATAAGGCTGTTGAGTACAGATGGATTTTAAAAGGGAAGACGGACAATGACGGTAAGTGTCACCATTAAGAAAGCTCGACTTGTCGCTAAGATGTTTCCCGACAAGTTCAAGGAGTTGACTACGATGAGACTTTCTCACTCATAGCGATGTTAAGAGTCTGTTAGAATTGTATTAGTAGTTACTGCATTATTTATGAAATCTTGCAGATAGGATGTTAAAACATTGTTTCCTCGACAATTTTCTTGAGGAAAGGTTGTATGTGATACAACCAGAAGGTTTTGTCAATCCTAAAAGATGCTAAAAAGTATGCAACGCTCCAGCAATCCTTCTAAGGACAGGAGTAAGCATCTCGGAGTTGGAATATACGCTTTGATGAGATGATCAAAGATTTTGGGTTTATACAAAGTTTATGAGAAACTTGTATTTCCAAAGAAGTGAGTGGGAGCACTATAAAATTTCTGATGAATATATGTTGTTGACATATTGTTGATCGGAAATGATGTAGAATTTCTGGAAAGCATATAGGGTTATTTGAAAAGTGTTTTTCAATGGAAAACCTGGATTAAGCTACTTGAACATTGAGCATCAAGATCTATAAGGATAGATCAAAACGCTTAATAGTACTTTCAAATGGACACATATCGTGAGAAGATTTTGAAGGAGTTCAAAATAGATCGGCCAAGAAGGAGTTCTTGGCTGTAAGGTGTGAGTATTGAGTAAGACTCAAGACCTGACCACGGCAGAAGAGAGAGAAAGGACGAAGGTCATCCCCTATGCTTTAGACATAGGCTCCACAATATGCTATGTTGTGTACCACACCTGAAGTGTGCCTTGCCATGAGTCAGTCAAGGGGTACAAGTGTGATCCAGGAATGGATCACAGCACAGCGGTCAAGGTTATCCTTAGTAACTAGTGGACTAAGGAATTTTCTTGATTATGGAGGTGGTAAAGGAGTTCGTCGTAAAGGGTTACGCCGATGCAAACTTTGACACCAATCCAGATGACTCTGAGTAGTGAACCGGATTCGTATAGTAGAGCAGTTATTTAGAACAGCTCCAAGTAGCGCGTGGTAGCTACATTTAGAAGATGACATAGAGATTTGTAAAGCACACACGGATCTGAAAGGTTCAGACCCGTTTACTAATAAACCTCTCTCACAAGCGAGATATGATCAAACCCAATGGGTGTTGGATTCATTACTATCACATAGTGATGTGAACTAGATTATTGACTCTAGTGCAAGGGGAGACTGTTGGAAATATGCCCTGGAGGCAATAATAAAATGCTAATTATTATATTTCCTTGTTCATGATAATTGTCTATTTTTCATGCTATAATTGTATTAATTGGAAACCGTAATACATGTGTGAATACATAGACCACAACATGTCCCTAGTGAGCCTCTAGTTGACTAGCTCATTGATCAATAGATGGTTATGGTTTCCTGACCATGGACATAGGATGTCATTGATAACGGGATCACATCATTAGGAGAATGATGTGATGGACAAGACCCAATCCTAAGCATAGCACAAGATCATGTAGTTCGTTTGCTAAAAGCTTTTCTAATGTCAAGTATCATTTCCTTAGACCATGAGATTGTGCAACTCCCGGATACCGTAGGAATGCTTTGGCTGTGCCAAACGTCACAACGTAACTGGGTGGCTATAAAGGTGCACTACGGGTATCTCCGAAAGTGTCTGTTGGGTTGGCACAAATCGAGACTGGGATTTGTCACTCTCCCCTTGCTGTCGGAGTTTTCCCTCAACTTCTCCTCTCCCCTTGCTGGATCAAGAAGGAGGAGACGTCCCCAGGCTGTACGTGTGTTGAACGCTGAGGCACCGTTGTTCGGTGCTTAGATCGGATTCGGCCGCGATCTGAATCGCTTCGTGAACGACTCCACCGACCGCGTTCTTGTAACGCTTCTGCTTCGCGATCTTCAAGGGTATGAATATGCACTCCCCTCTCTTGTTGCTAGAATCTCCATAGATTGATCTTGGTGATGCGTAGAAAATTTTGAATTTCTGCTACGTTCCCCAACACTTATAGTAGTGGTTTGGTTTTATTTTACTAACGGATCTCGCGAAGGTTTTGTTTGAGTTTTGTGTGATTGAAGTTTTCAAGTTTTGGGTTATCTTACGATGGATGAAGGAATAAGGATAAGCAAAAGGCTAAGCTTGGGGATGCCCGAGGCACCCCAAGATAATATTCAAAGAAGTAGCAAGCAACTAAGCTTGGGGATGCCCCCGAGTGGCATCCCCACTTTGTTCTAACAACCATCGGTATTTTACTTGAAACTATATTTGTATTCGTTGCATGATATGAGTTTTGCTTGGAGCGTCTTGTATGATATAAGTCTTTTCTTTTTTTGCTTTGTGTCTTAAGTGTTAAATCCTTGCTGGACACACCCTTTTGAGAGAGTCAAAATTATAGTATGCTTACTCCTATGCTTCACTTAAATTTTTAGAGCCATGGATTTGCTCTACTACTTCACTTATATCTTTTTGAGTACGGTGTGCTTTATTAATTTTGAAGAAATGTTCTCATGCTTCACTTAGATTTATTTGGGAGTTAGTCAATTTTAAGAAATTCTTTCTTGATTCACTTAGATTATTTTGAGAGAATAACAAAATTATGCTCATGATCCTCACTTATATTTGTTTGAGCTTATCAAAAGCAACATATGAAAATAGTCCCAAAGTGATAGATATCCAAGGAGGATATAATAAAACTTTCATGAACATCATTAGACAAAATAAACTTGATTCTTAGTAATGGTTTTGAGATATGACGATATGATATGTGAGTCATGTTGATGAGTAATTGTGCTTTAGTAAGAATATTGATGTTAAGGTTTGTGATTCCCTATGCAAGCACGAAAGTCAATAGTTATGCAATGAAATTTATATCCTACTTATGGTGCATTATTCGGTGTTACTTATGCTTAATGCTTGGGTACGAGATTTTTCGCTTTTTGGTTAGTCGCTTCTCAATCTTTTTGCTAACCTTCATTTTGCACTAAGTATGATCACTACTTGTGCATCCAAAACCCTTTAAATCAGTTTTTCCATATGAGTCCACTATACCTACCTATATGCGGTATTTCCATGCCGTTCTAAGCAAATTTGCATGTGCCATCTCTAATGTTCAAAATAAATTTGTCTTTTGTGTGCTCTACTACTCGCGAAGCGGTAAAGGGTAGCCAATGTTTTCCATGCTAGATGTGTTATTCTCATGATGATTGTTTGTCACTTGTCATTGCACGAGAGTACGAAAAAGGTACTATGCATGCCCAGTCCCGAAATGAATAATGAATTTACTTTATGTAGTCAAATAATAAATTCCTTGGAAAGTGTTGGTATGGAGGGCACCCATGTATACGACTAGCCATGGAAAGTGAAAGTTATGGTGGAAAAGGGAATAAACTTTATTTTTTGTTTGGGAACCACATATGATGTATCTAGCATGGAAAGTGTTGGGATGCTCCAAGTCATTTTCATTGGTAGGAAAAGTATGCCACTCAAAAATAATTTTATCTCTCAATTTAAGCTTTGAGCTATGGCACCTCTACAACTCACTACTTCCCTCCGCGAAGGGCCTTTCTTTTACTTATGCAATTTTTATTTTGAATTTGAGTATCCATCTTCTCTTATAAAGCACCAACTAAGGGGCACTATGATCGTATTTGACCATTGGGTGTAGCTAATATTAGAGTGTGTTTCATGCATGGATCAATGATTGAGCATGATGGGCTAGGTATAACTTGCTTTAGTGTTGATATTTTGAAAGACATGGTTGCTTGTTGGTATGCTTGAGTATTAAAGTCTTCATGTCAAAACTAGACTATTGCTTTGAATCATATAAAAGTCCATATGTCCATGCTATAAAGAAAAGAAATGTCATGAACATGTTAAGCAGCATTCCACATCAAAAATTCTGTTTTTATCATTTACCTACTCGAGGACGAGTAGGAATTAAGCTTGGGAATGCTAATACGTCTCCAAACTATATATACTTTTTGATTGTTCCATGCTATTATATTATCATTCTTGGATGTTTTACAATCATTTTATAGTCATTTTATATCATTTTTTGGTACTAACCTATTCACATAGTGCCCAGTGCCAGTTGCTGTTTTCTGCATGTTTTTTAGATCGCAGGAAATCAATATCAAATGGAGTCCAAACGCAATGAAACTCCTAGATTTTTTTTGGCCAGAAGAAAGCCAATGGGCCAAGGAAGCACCTGGGGGGCTGCTCGAGGGGAGCAGGACCCACCAGGGCGCGTTAGGAGGCACAGGCGCGCCCAGGTGGGTGCTGCCCACCTCGGGTGCCCCTGAGCCGCCTCATCGCTCTATAAATACCACAATATTCCAGAAACCCTAGGGGAGTCTACAAAATATTGATCCAGCCGACGCAGAGTCTAGAACCACCAGATCCAATCTAGACACTGTCATGGAGGGGTTCACCACTTCCATTTGTGCCTCCCCTATGATGCGTGAGTAGTTCTTTGTAGACCTACGGGTCCGTAGTTAGTAGCTAGATGGCTTCCTCTCTCTCTCTCTCTCTCTCTTGATTATCAATACAATGGTCTCTTGGAGATCCATATGATGTAAGTCTTTTCGCGGTTTGTTTGTTGGGATCCGATGAACTTTGAGTTTATGATCAGATCTATGTTTTTATCCAAGAAAGTTATTTGAGTCTTCTTTGGATCTCTTATATGCATGATTGCTTATAGCCTTGTATTTCTTCTCCAATATTTGGGTTTTGTTTGGCCAACTTGATCTATTTATCTTGCAATGGGAAGAGGTGCTTTGTAGTGGGTTCGATCTTACGGTGCTTGATCCCAGTGACAGAAGGGGAACCGACACGTATGTATCGTTGTTACTAAGGATAATAAGATGAGATCTATATCTCCGCAATAGATAAACTGATCTCATCCACATCATGTCATCGTTCTTATTGCATTACTCCGTTTTCTCAAGAACTTAATACACCTGATGCATGCTGGATAGCGGTCGATGTGTGGAGTAATAGTAGTAGATGCAGGCAGGAGTCAGTCTACTAATCTTGGACGTGATGCCTATATAATGATCATTGACTAGATATCGTCATGATTATTTGAAGTTCTATCAATTGCCCAAGAGTAATTGTTTTCCCAACGTTTGCTATTTTTCTCGAGAGAAGCCATTAGTGAAACCTACGGCCCCCGGGTCTCTTTTCATCATATTTGCCTTTGCGATCTATTTTGTCTTTCATTTTTTTCAGATCAATTAAACCAAAAATACAAAAATACCTTGCTGCAATTTGTTCGGATTAAGGGATCTGCAAACCCTTGAGAGGTTCGAACTCTGGGCTGTGTGCAGAGATCTCAACCTACCCAGCCTGGCTACTCGCGATCCTCCTAAGCCTAGCACGCCAAGATCAAAGAGACACAACGGTTTATCCTGGTTAGGGTGACCTTGCTATGTAATACCCTACTCCAGCGTTTTGGTGGATTGCCTCGGAGAGCTAAGGATGAACTAGTACAGTGGATGAACTGGCCTCAGGAGGTGAGGTTTTCTTGAGCTCAAGGGAGCTGGTTGGTGTGAGCTAGTTCGACTTGTCTTTTCTTTACCTCTATGGTGGTGGCTAGTCCTATTTATAGTGTCCTTGGTACTCTTCCCAAATGTTGGCGGGAAGGGATCCCACAATGGCCGGATTTGAAAGGGGACAAGTAGTACAGCTTATCCTGACAAAAGTAGTCTTCGCCTGCAAAAAGCCTCTGGTCGTGACACTGTGGTGGGCTCGTTGATGACCTCCGTCCTGTCGTCCTGGCGGTCTTGGTCTTGTTACACCAGAATGGAAACCTTTGCTTGATTCCTCGGGACTCCGCGCCTGTGGCTTGCCTCCTTTGCACCGAAGAGGAAACCTGTGCTCTGCGCCTGCCTGGCGCCCGCCTGGCCTTGGTCGTCATGGCTCACGTCAGCTGAGCCTTGTGAGCTGAACCCTGCATAGAACTCTCTTCCCCTCGACAGCCAGCTTGAGGAGGCTGATTGTCAGTGTCAAAACCAGCGGATCTCCGGTAGGGGGTCCCGAACTGTGTGTCTAAGGCTAATGGTAATAGGAGGCGGGGGACACAATGTTTACCCAAGTTTAGGCCCTCTCTATGGAGGTAATATCCTACTTCCTGCTTGATTGATCTTGATGATATGAGTATTACAAGAGTTGATCTACCACGAGATCGTAGAGGCTAAACCCTAGAAGCTAGCCTATGATCATGATTGTTGTCCTACGGACTAAACCCTCCGATTTATATAGACACCGGAGGGGTCTAGGGTTACAACAAAGTCGGTTACAGAGAAGGAAATCTACATATCCGAATTGCCAAGCTTGCCTTCCACGCAAAGGAGAGTCCCACCGGGACACGGGAGGAAGCCTTCAATCTTATATCTTCATAGTCCAACAGTCCGACATAAGCATATAGTCCGGCTATCCGAGGACCCCCTAATCCTAGACTCCCTCAGTAGCCCCTGAAATAGGCTTCAATGACGATGAGTCTGGCGCGCAGATTGTCTTCGACACTGCAAGGCGGGTTCTCCAAATTCACCAGAGTAACTGTTGTAACGAGCAGTGTACGGCTTCCCATTTAATGTTGCACTCGTCGACTTCTGTACCTCAATAATGTCAGTTTACACGTGTCGAGCGAATGCGAGAAGTCGGGGAATTTTTACACTTGCCACCTTCACCATGTAAATAAATCGTCTATTAAAGAGACGGGGATCCTCAGATCCAAAACACACCATCTTCCCCAAGCGAGGATCCATCGGAGCGCACCCGAAAAAACCATCCCAGCATGGCCGGCCACCGCAGCTCCTCCTCTCGCCCTCATAGCGCCAATCCAGGTGATTGGGAGAAGTGTACCGTATCCCACGGCCGGTTGGTGGAGTTGCAGACCTAGGGGTTTCTCCCGCCTGCATATCTTTTCCCCGTTTGAGCCGGACTGGCCACTTTTGACGGCGGCGAGCAAGCGGAGAGTTTTCCCAACCCATCCCAGGGGGAGTGGGTGTGCCTTGTCCCTTACTTGCTGAGGGGCCTCGGATTTCCAATCCATCCGTTCCTCCGCGGGCTCCTGGAGTATTATGGCCTCCAGCTGCACAACTTCACCCCTGCCTCCATCCTGCACATCGCAGGCTATGTCACCCTTTGTGAGTTATTTCTGGGTGGCGAAGCTCATTTCGAGCTATGGAAGAGGTTGTTCTTCCTCGTCCCTCCTAATCAGGAGGGATCAATATACCAAGTGGGTGGAGCCGAAATATGGCGCATCGTTGGGACCGGATTCCTATCCAGCACTCCGAAGAAGACATCCGAAGACTGGCCTTCCGAGTGGTTTTATATAGAGGAAGTCTCCCTTCTTGACCCTATCCGGATGGGTCTTCTCGAGTTCACAAATGCCCCATTGAAGAAACGCCGTAGCTGGCGTC
Organism: Aegilops speltoides; assembly: GCA_021437245.1. Lineage (NCBI taxonomy): Eukaryota > Viridiplantae > Streptophyta > Magnoliopsida > Poales > Poaceae > Aegilops > Aegilops speltoides. The sequence goes on from CM038142.1 coordinate 179,867,377, forward strand.
CCCGGAGCACCCAGGAGGAAGATAGCAGAGAGGTCCTTCAACTGATGGGCAGGATAAAAACACTGGCCAAATCTGGATTGACAATAATCGAGGTTATGTCAATATGCATAATGCGGGGGGTGCAGCCACTTCAGTATCGGGGGCATCCCAAGTGGCACTTCAATGGAGAAGACGATGCCACCCGCTGCGGTCCTAAAGGTCCGGACTCTGCCACGACTCTGTCAAAAATATTGTCCGATTTATATAAAGGAGAAAGAGGGGTTCATCCGCATTAAGCCACGGGATGGATTTTCCATGTACAACCCCCTAGCTGGGTGAGTTGCCATCTTTTACTCAACTCTATTCATTCCCGCAGTCTTTCATCACAAATATTTGCCTTGCTAGTCCATAACAGGAACTGCGAAAGGCTGTGAGGGAGGTCCACAGCCCGCCTCCATAGCCAGAGGACCACAACTGGGCCATCGACCCCGGACTTGAAGAAGATCCGGATATATTTGTGGAGCTCGTCGATAGGATGTTTTACCAGGCAAGCTGTGACGGCGCCTTGGTGGCCATCATTGCCGACTATCCTAGCCTACTCCCTGCATCATATGTAAGTAAAACCAGAGTCCTAACTTCCGAGAAGGATCCATTCTTTACGCCTTACCCACTGCACATGTATTTCGCTTTATAAGGAAGGCCGTCGGGGCGCCGTGCCGAACCCGCGGCGACTCACCAACAAGGGGCGCCCAAGCCGGGTAGGCTTAAAAGGGAAGCGGTCAGGACCGACACGCCATCAAAGAGGTATGATTTAAAACCTGCTCCGTGATTATCATCTTTAAAATATAACAATGTCCGTTGTGTCCTGGCAGAAAAAGTATCCGTCGGACTATGTCCGGAGATCCTGCCGACCACGCCTCTACCAGCCGGACTCCAGAACCGGCCTCAAGGGTGGAGGCTAACATGGGGACAACACCAGACGATCCTCCTACAGAGGATGCAGATAGAATATCCGCTACAAATTCCGAGGTAGAGAGCGCTATGAATCATCGGTGTCGGCGGGCCGCACTCCGCGACCCTAATTCTCTAAAGAGGCGTTCAAGTCCTTCAACTCAAGAGACACGTACATCCGAGCTGCTCAAAATGGGCTTGCTAGAGCCACAGACCAGTATTTAAAAGATATACGGGTAAGCAAAATCTGTTAATTATGTATATCAGTAGCCCCTGAGACTAGAAACAGTTGGTACAACTGATTTAAGGATCGTTGTATGAATAGGTTCTTACACAGAAGAATACCCATTTGTCTCAAGAGCTGGAGGAGTGTAAAGCCCATCTAAGGGCTGCAGTTGCCGGAATGGAGGAATCCAAGAAGGCCTTATATGGTAATGTTTGTCTCGATCGATAAAAAATGTAATTACATGTACCAGTTGTTATTTGGCATGTTTGCAGATCTAACAATAGATTCCGCAGGCAATCCCGGAGTGAATCCGGAGATCCTACAAGAGGATGAACAACGAGCTCAATGACAACTAGAGGCTGGCGAGCGCGTACTTACATGGGTTTGGCGAGAGAAAAACAATCTCCAGGATGCCAATACCCGGCTAGGCGTTGAATTAAAAGATATTCGGGCCCAGCTTGCGGACTCCGTGAAGGAGAATAGGAGGCTTCAACGCGGCATTTTTAGTATGTGCTCAAATGAACCTTTATATAGTTCGGCGAAGAAATAGGCTAACAGAGTTATGTCTGTAGGTATATTGACTGGTCGTCCTGAAGAGAAGATGTCAGGATCTTTCAGGTGATCTTCTGCAAGAGCTTTCGCAACTGCACGAACAAGTTTGGCAGGTGATGCAGGGTACTGCCAAGGCCTTGTGGCCATACGACTCCCTGCCTGGAAGCATGGGGGAGCTTGTATAGCTGCTCAAGGGAGCGGCGGCGCTTCCAATTATGGAAGATATCGACCTGCCAACAAGGTGCGAGGGAAGCTTGGGCCATGGTAAAAACATGGTACACCAAGGTTGATCCGAATCACATGGCCCTTGTCTGACCTGTAGGGTCAGATGGGAAAGAGATTCCCGTTAGTCTGGTATATGACTAGGTAGGTTTAGCCGTAAAGTATTCCCAACAGGATTGTAGTCTAGACAGCCTGTTGGATGGCATAGAAGAAGAAGTGTGTGGGTCTAAGTGACCGTGTACTTCGATTGACATACTTTTTCCCTAGCCGGATTGTAAATCATTTTTCATGGCGGACCTTTTTGCTTCGGCCTCCAAACCCGACAATCTGGAGTGTTTCCGAATACCTGCTCAGTTATGTAAACCGGGGTACGCGTGGAAACCAGGTGTAGGGGTCATAAATGCTTGAACAGACAAGTAACCAACTAGCTATGTTATATTATATGGATAGTAAGAAACATCTTCCAGGGAGAATTGTTCCGTTTGTGCATGTCCGAACTATGAACAGAGACGCAGTATATGAAACATCTGGGGGGTTTGTATTGTAAGAGGTAAGAAACATCTTTAGTTCACCGACCGAATATTCCCTTAAGAACGCTAGCTTTCGGCTTCACCCAGTCTGAGGTACACGTCCGGCGGACCTGGCGGTAACAATCGCAGAGGTGCTCCCCTTATGCCCTAGCTGAACTAACGGGAATGTAGGGCATGAACACAGGAGCCAGGCAACCTAGCTTGGCTAAAACTTAAGTCATATCGATGCATATAATGGTGAAGAAAAGGTACATATGAAAAAGTGACAGATACGCAGTGGGCATGAAGCCCGGAAGATAATTATACTAAGCTTCTGTATAAGAAGTCCCTAGGTATAGTGAGCGCACATACATAAGGATTTAGCGCGTCAAGAGTGTGTAGTTGTCGGCATCCTAGGAACGGGTTCCCCCAGACTTGCCTGCCTGCGGCCTGTTGCGTGGCTCAAGTGGTGGCCCAGTACGACCCATCTTCATCAACGCAAACTCAAGACCCTCGTGAGGGGCCAAGCCTCGCGGGGCGCACGACGCAAGGCTCCCTCAGGAGCTGCCTCACCAGGCAGGCTCGCGAGGAGGCGGAGAGATCAAGGCAAGGGTAGCTCGCGAGGTGCCCGTGACGCAAGCCATGACGATCGAGACCAGACGGGCGCTAGGCGGGCGCCGGCCTACGCAGTGTCCTCGTTTCCTCTTTGGTGCAAAGGGGGCAAGCACAGGCGCGGAGTACCAAGGTGACCGGCAAAGGTTACCATTTCGGTGCAACGAGACCAAGACCTGCAGAGCAGGAGGATGGAGGTCATCGTGGAGCCCAAGACGGCATCATCACCAGTACCTTTGGCAGCCGAAGACCAACTTTAGTCAGGATAACTTGTACTAGATGTTCCCCTTCGAAATGGCCGTTGTTGGCTCCCTTCCCGCTCAATATTTGGGAAGAGGACCAAGGCCTCTATAAATAGAGATAGCCACCACAGTAGAGACAGGCGGATCGATAGGAGATCGAATCCTTTCCTATGGGAGATCGAATCCTTCCCTAAGAGAACACCACACAAGCTCAAGAACACCTCTCACGAGGCTGTTCTTCCTCTGTACTGTTCATCATCATCCCCTAAGTCAATCCACGACACCACACACTTGAGTAGGGTATTACACCGCAACGGTGGCCCGAACCAGTATAAATCTCGTGTCCCTCATGCTGTTCATCGGTTTTGCTTAGATTCTCGCAAGGCGTTTGGACATGGGGTGTTAGGGGGAAGATATTCGCGCGCACCCCAGAGTTCAAACCTCAGGGGTCTGCCGGAACCCCACATCCGACATTTGGCGCGCCAGGTAGGGGTGCACCAGAATCTTTCTTCTGCTGGTCCGCGTTCGATCGTCCGTCATGTCCATGACTGACGCTTGCTGGGCTCGCGCCGAGCGTCGGGCTGCTCTCACCGCCCGCGTCGCCCAGACGGCTCCCATCGGTGGGTGTCTCCGTCGTTCTCCGTCGCCTGCCGCCAACGCCGCCACCAGCCCGGTGGGGAACGAGCAGCAGGCCTCATTGCTGGATCCCTCGGTGCGGCTGGAAGGCCGCACCGCCACCCTGTCGCTGACTCCAGCTAGTTCGTTGTCGCACGCCCGTCGCGCTCCCACGGATGCGCACGCCGCGTTGCTCCTGGCACGTGAGCTCCTGCACTACCGTCCCGTCGACGACCTCTACGAGGAGTGGCTCGCTTGCATCACCGAAGCTTCAAGACCGCAGGGGCTCCCTGCGTCGCCCCTCCGCCGCCTCGCCCCGCCCGGGCGGGTGATGCAGCTCAGGAGGTGCCTCTGTCACCTCCTCCCCAAGAAGGCGCCCTGGCTCCAAGGCGCGCGGCCCCTAGACGAGACCCACCGTGTCCAGCGCCCACGCGACAAGAAAGGAGCTGCCAAGAAATCCCTCGTCCCCACAAAGGTGCTCGCGTGCTTCCCGCACTGGCACGCCATGACCGCATCCCTGTGCCAGCATGTCAAGACCCCGCGCTGCTCCTAGCAGCGGCGCGCGGGAATCCCCAGGAGCAAGCCCCGCATCAGCATAGAGCTCCGGTGGCCACAGCAGGTTGTCGCGCCTTCACCATCGAGCTACGCAGTGTCGCTTGGCCGGGCAAGTTCAAGCCGGATCTGCCTCCTCGCTATGACGGCACCGCCGACCCCACGGAGTTCCTGCAACTCTACGAGCTGGGCATCGAAGCGGCCAATGGGGACGAAAAGGTCGTGGCGAACTGGTTTCCTGCCTCCCGCACCTGGCTCCTGAACCTGCCTCCCGGCACAATCTCCTCCTGGGATGAGATGCGAATCCGCTTCATCGCCAACTTTCAGGGCACTCGCGACCGTCCACTGGCCGTGGGTGACCTGCGCCGCATCAAGCAGAAACCTGGAGAGACCTTGCAGAACTACATCCAGCGCTTCAACAGTGCTTGCCTCCAGATTCCCAAGGTGACCGAGGAGGCCATCATCCCAGCGTTCTCCAACGGTGTCCACGACGTCAAGATGAAGGAGGAACTAGCGATCCATGAAGATCTGTGCACATCTCTGGAGCTATTCAACCTAGCGACCAAGTGCGCAAGGGCTGAGGAGGGACGCCTCTCCCTTCTCGAGGTCCCAGCTGCTGACCCAGAAGAGAAGAAAGCCAAGGCCAAGGATGGGAAGCGCAAAGGAGCAGTTGTGCTCACATCAGAGCCGGATACGAAGCGCGGCAGGGACCAGCCAGAGTCATCCAAGGGCATCCTGTACTGTGTGTACCACTATCTCCACGCCCACAACACCAACGAATGCCAAGAGCTCAGAGCCGTGCGAGAAGGACGTGTCGGTCGATGCCCCGAGCGCAACGATCGGGGCTCTGGCCGAGGCGGAGGAAGAGGTGGAGGATGATGGGACGACCGTGGCCCTCGCAAAGGGTGGCGTGATAGGCCTCGCAAGGACCGCTAGCAGGACCAGCCTCGTGAGGGGGCCTGGAGGGATCAGCCTCGTGAGGATCGCCCACAAGGCAATGCAGGCCTTCCTCCTCTGCCACCACCGCCAAGAAGGAATGACGACCATCATCAGGACGAGGGGGCTGGGGGCTTCCAGGAGCCGCATGCTATCGCTTGCATCTTGGGCGGAGCCCAGGCCCCAGCCTCTCAGCGCATCTTCAAGCAGTTTGCTCGCAAGGTGAATGCAGTCCTCCCCAAGCTCGAGGCCACGAGCCCTCTCAGGTGGTCCACGTGCGCCATCATGTTCAGCTCAGTGGATCAGCTCAAGTGCGCGGCAACAGCTAGTGTCCTCCCAATGCTCTGTTCCCTAGTCATCAGCAATGTGCAAGTTACCAGGACCCTCATCGATGGCAGGGCTGGACTCAACATCCTGTCTGTCGAGACGTTCGACAATCTCCAAGTGCCATATGATCAGCTTCAGCCGACCAAGCCTTTCTCAGGAGTCACTGATGGTTCCACTATCCCGATAGGGCAGGTCCGCCTCCCTGTCACCTTTGGACAGCGCAAGAACTACCGTACTGAGCTCATTGACTTCGACGTTGCCCACATTCGCCTGCCATACAATGCCATCCTTGGGTATCCAGCCTGGCCAAATTCATGGCAGTGACTCACCATGGCTACAATGTCCTCAAGATGCCAGGGAGCGGTGGATTCATCACAATCCCCTGTGAAGAGAAGGATGCAGTGTGCTCTCTCGAGCGTGCCTTTCAGGCCACATCAATCGAGGACCCAGACAGCAAGAGTGGGAACCTCCCCGAGGCAGCTCCCAAGAAGAAGAAGACGTCACCCAACTCAAGGCCTCAGGAGGTAGGCACCTCCGGTGGCACCGCACCAGGATCTGTGTCCATCCAAGGGGCACCGCCCTCCATCGCATAGGAAGGCGTGCCCGACGCCCTCCTCGGGCAAGGCTCGGGGGCTCTCTCCTAGAGGGCCACTGACTTTGCCAAGATCAGGAGGAGGCGCTCGGGCCCCACTTGGAGGCGTGCTTCTTGGCACGCTTCCCTCAAGAGGGCATAAGGCAAGGAGGGCCCAACCCTCAGGAGTTCACCACCAAGGTTACTCAGGAGCTGCAGGAGTCGAGAGTCATGCGCGGCAACTGCCCCCTACCCGGCGTAGCTCCCCATCCAGGCGAGGATGGCGGGCTGCGCGTCTGCGTTGACTACCCAGGGCTCAATCAAGTCACGTCTCAAGAGCGCTTCTGGCCTTCGCGCGTGGGACGTTGCGAGGGTCCACCTCACAGCTACGTTTGCATGCCTTTCGGCCTGCCGAACGCGGCTGCTGCTTGCCAGCATCTGATGGGGAGCATTCTGGAGGCTCGGGTGGCCAGGCACCGCGCGTTCCTGGAGGAGATGGAGATGGACCTTTCCGAGCCGCCCGGACCTCGAGAGCCTCCCGAGGCTCAGAGTTCCGAAGGCTCGTGAGGATTGGCTTCTTCACCGCGCATCATCAGCTACTCCAACAATTGCTCTGCAATGATATCAGGTGACATTATCTTTCGAGTTTCATTTCAGCTAGCAGCGCCCTCAGGGCTGCATCATTCCCAGGTCGCGTGGGTCTATCCCCGTGGCGTGTATCCATTTTGCTTATGTCTTTAGTTTACCTTGTTGGGGGCGCCCCTCGGGCTGCATCACCCCGAAGCCGCTCAGGCCTGACCCAGTGGCATGTGCCTCTCCTTGCATCTATCTAAGTTGGATTGCCTTTTCATGCCTAACTCGCCTATGATAATCGCCTGCTCGATTGACACCTACCTTTGGAGCCGCTCGCTCTGGCACGGCGCTTGCGCATGGGTCCGTCCCTGCAAGTCAACAAATCTGAGTGGTCAAGCTTTGGCCGTGGCAGCCCCACAACACGCTACCTCACCAGGCCCTCAGTGCCTCAATCACTCCCTCAGAGCAACCAATGGCTGGCCGGCAATCGTAATGGCAGTCCCTGTTTTCCTCGTGCTGGTTTTACAGGGTCCACCTAAGGAATAATGTGAGAGGGGCATCACGAGCTCTCTCTCTCTCTCTCTCTCTCTCTCTCCCGTGCGATCCGCAGCGTTAAAGGGGGGGCCTCGAGCATCGTGACTCAGAGCTTTCATCGCTCTCCATCCCTCACCCCCTGGCCTTGTCCACGGCATCGCGACCTGGCATACCAGCGGCGGCTGAGCTTGCTCGAGGGCCGGGACCTGAGGACGTAGAGCATGAAGGAAAGTGCGGGGAAGAGGGGAGAAGCTCACAAGGGCCTGACCCAGCGACATCCCAGCTGCTGACACGCAGGTCCGGCACCCCGCTAAGGAATGGCTCCAAGCCCGCGAGATAAGTCACGCTCCTAGAAAAGCTAAATCAACGTGACACCAAACCCTCACCTAATGCGGCTCTGTCACGGCGACATTGCCTTCCTTTCTCGCCCAAGCGGAGGCTGCTAGAGCGCTAAAGGGGACCTCCTGAGCATTGCGCCTCAGGGGCTCTTACTAGACCTCGGGCCGCTCACCTCCTGGCCTTGACCACGGCATCACGACCTGGAATACCAGTGACGGCTGAAGCCTGCCTGGGGACCGGGAACTGTCAGCGTAGAGCACCAAGCCCTCGTGAGGATAGAAAGGGGGAACCGAGTAGAGACAGGACAAGCATCTTGCACCACTCCATAATAAGGATGATATTCACAAAAAAATAGAAGATGCTTTACATGCCCCCATGGGGTGTTTCCTTGATTCCTCGCAGGGAACAAAAGGTGCTAATCCTAAGGGATGCTAACTACGCGTGCCTCCATGGTCGACGCCATCATCAACAGTGGGCCACCAAGCGTCGGCGCCAGCCCCATCCAGATTAGCCGCACCGGCGGCCTAATGCGGCTGCCCTACTCCGAGCACGACGCGAGCCCGGGGGCTCGTAGCTGTCGTCGCTCGTCTCCGGAGTCACGAGAAGCTCGGGAGAATCGCTGGACCCTCCGGCGTCTCCGCTGCTACCAGAGGAGTTGCTAGGCCTAGCCCTCGCCACTCCGGTGCCCCGGCCGCCTTCCCTGGGGTAGCACTCAAGTCGGTGTCCTTCCGTGTCGAAGACCTTGAAGAACATCAAGGAGGCGCCATCATATTCAAAATGAATCACGAGGGCACCTCCTGTTCGGCAGACCCGAGCGATCTCGCCCCAGCCCCAGGTCATGTAGACCTTGCCCGGAGTGACAACCTCAACCTCTGCTCCGGTCGCAGGGGTACTATAGTCAGCGTGCTACAGCCAGAGCTTAAGAGGCCCCCTTGGCGGCATCTCGAAGGCGAAAGAGAAAGGAAGGTGAATCCAGGAGCTTGGAGGCATTGCGGCGTGAAGCCCGAGCTCGCGAGAAGAGCCCTCGGCATGGACTCCAGGGGTGACGGCACACACCGCCGTGATTCGCCGGCATCCCTGGCGGTGCGGGCGGTGCCGCTTGGCGTCTCCTTCTCTAGGGCCCTCAGCCCAGGCATACAAAGGCAGCAGAAACCCAGGCGGTGGCCGCTTGTACCAAGGCCTCGACGTCTCGCCAAGGCGACTGTCAAGGCGGTCGGGACCGGCCGCTTCGAGAAAGCGGACTGACCTCTCTCGGGCCTTCCTTTCTTCCACCGAGAACCGGCGGATCGGTGCCATTGGCGGCAGAATGAAGGAGCGAGGAAGGAGGAGTGAAGCAATGAGAGATGGACTGCGGGGGATCACGCCCGTCCGTACTTATATTCCGAAGGAGGCCAACCGTCGGCCCCCACGATCGCAGGTAATCATAACTCACTGTTGCATGCAGAGACTAGTCAAGTCGGGCAGTTGCCGAGGCAGCGTGGGGAAGCGAAGACGCCCATGTCCAATCAACCGCCACACGGCGCCCAAGGCCGCAAGCTGTTGGGGCCCGCGGCGCTCTACACTTGCCCCTTCGCTTCCCTGGTAAGCCAAGTCTGAGCGCGCCTTGGGCCCGGGGGCTACTGTCGGCGTCCTGGGAACAGGGGTCCCTAGACTTGCCTGCCTGCGGCCTGCGGCATGGCTCAAGTGGTGGCCCAGTATGGCCCATCTTCATCAACGCAAACTCAAGATCCTCGCGAGGGGCCAAGCCTCGCGGGGCGGACGATGCAAGGCTTCCTCAGGAGCGGCCTCACCAGGTAGGCTCAGGAGGAGGCGGAGAGATCAAGGCAAGGGTAGCTCGCGAGGTGTCCGTGACGCAAGCCATGATGATCGAGACCAGGCGGGCGCCAGGCGGGCGCCGGCCTGCGCAGTGTCCTCATTTCCTCTTTGGTGCAAAGGGGGGAAGCACAGGCATGGAGTACCGAGGCGACAGGCAAAGGTTACCATTTCGGTGCAACGAGACCAAGACCAGCAGAGCGGCAGGATGGAGGTCACCGTCGAGCCCAAGACGACATCATCACCAGTACATTTGGCAGCCAAAGACCAACTTTAGCAAGGATAACTTGTACTAGATATTCCCCTTCGAAATGGTCGTTGTTGGCTCCATTCCCGCTCAATATTTGGGAAGAGGACCAAGGCCTCTCTAAATAGAGATAGCCAACACAGTAGAGACAGGCGGATCGATAGGAGATCGCATCCTTTCCCACGGGAGACCAAATCCTTCCCTACGAGAACACCACACCAGCTCAAGAACACCTCTCGCGAGGCTGTTCTTCCTCTGTACTGTTCATCATCAACCCCTGAGGCAATCCACCACACCACACACTAGAGTAGGGTTTTCACCGCAACGGTGGCCCGAACCAGTATAAATCTCGTGTCCCTTGTGCTGTTCATCGGTTTTGCTTAGATTCTCGCGAGGCGTTTGGACGTGGGGTGCTAGGGGGAAGATCTTTGCGCGCACCCCAGAGTTCGAACCTCAAGGGTCTGGCGGAACCCCACATCCGACAGTAGTCGAGTCACACTTAAAGCTTCAGAGCCATAAAAGGAAAGAGAGAGGATATATATAAATAATAATAGTAAAAAAGGCGGAGGGAAGGGGACGAACACAGAGTTCGGCGCTAGGCATAGAATCTTTGGAGTCTGGCCGCGATCCACAGGTTCGGCTCGAGTCGATTATCTGATGCATCACGTAGGCGGTACGCTCCTCCGGTGAGAACTTTATCAATGATGAAGGGACACTCCCACCTGGGTTTGACCTTGTCCTTTTTCTTCTCCGGTAGGTGTAGAACGAGTTCGCCAACGTTATAAGTTTTGGCCCATACTTCTCTGCTTTGATACCTGCGAGCCTGTTGCTGATAGAATGCGGAACGGGCTTTTGCAACGTCGCGCCCCTCCTCCAGGGCATCTAGATTGTCCTGCCGATCAAGCTCGGCTTCTCTCTCTTCGTACATGCACACTCGAGGTGAGTCATGAATGATGTCATAGGGCAATACCGCCTCTACACTGTACACCACGAAGAATGGTGTGTATCCGGTAGTGCGATTTGGCGTGGTCCGTAGCCCCCATAATACAGAGTCGAACTCCTCGACCCAGTGCGTGTCTGATTCCTTCAAGGATCGCACTAGTCTGGGCTTGATGCCGCTCATAATAAGACCATTTTCTCATTCGACTTGACCATTTGTTTGTGGGTGATAGACGGAGGCGTAATCGAGCTTAATGCCCATGTTGCCGCACCAAGTTTTCACCTTGTCGGCTGTGAAGTTGGAGCCATTATTGGTGATGATGTTGTGCGGGACACCGTAATGGTGTACAACCCCTGATATGAAGTCTATCACTGTTCCGGATTCGGCCATTTTGACCGGTTTGGCCTCTATCCATTTGGTGAATTTATCCACCATGACCAACAAGTATTTTTTCTTATGGTTCCTCCTTTAAGGGGTCCAACCATATCAAGCCCCCAGACCGCAAAGGGCCAAGTTATGGGGATTGTTTGGAGAGCGGTAGGTGGCATATGGCTTTGGTTGGCGAAGAGCTGGCAACCAACGCAATGTTGGATGAGGTCATGTGCGTCTGCTCGGGCTGTCGGCCAGTAGAAACCTATACGGAAGGCCTTGCTTACAAGGTCCCGAGCTGCGGCGTGGTGGCCGCCGAGTCCAGCATGAATTTCGGCCAATAGTTGCCGCCCTTCCTCTTCGGAGATACATCTTTGAAGTACTCCGGTAGCGCTTTTCTTATAAAGCTCTCCCTCATGGACCTTGTACGCTTTAGAGCGCCGCACAATGCAACATGTCTCATTTTGGTCCTCGGGGAGTTCTTGCCTATTTAGGTAGGCTAAGAGGGGTTCGGTCCAGGGGGCGATGACAACCATGATTACATGGGCCAAAGGTGTTATTTCGGTGGCGGAGCCTCCGATTATGTCAGTGTGTTTGGGATCTGGGGTTGTGGTCGGATCCGGACTAGTATTGTCGGTCTCCCCTTGCCACACCACAGATGGCTTGAACAGCCTTTCCAAGAAGATGTTAGGTGGGACGGGGTCGTGCTTAGCGCCGATGTGGGCAAGGATATCCGCCGCTTGATTGTTTTCTCGGACCACATGATGAAATTCGAGACCCTCGAACCGAGCTGACATCTTGAGGACGGCATTGCGGTAAGCCGTCATTTTCGGGTCCTTGGCATCGAAGTCTCCATTTATTTGTGATATTGTGAGGTTCAAATCCCCACACACTTCTAGGCGTTGTTTGCCCATGGAGACTGCCATCCGAAGACCATGCAACAGAGCCTCGTATTCGGCTGCATTGTTGGAGTCCGTGTATAGTATTTGGAGTACGTATTGGACTGTATCTCCCGTGGGGGTGTCAGGACAACGCCTGCTCCTAGACCAGCCAACATCTTAGAGCCGTCAAAGTCAATGATCCAATTGGAGTATGCGCCATACTCTTTAGGGAGTTCGGCTTCTGTCCATTCGGCGACGAAGTCAGCCAGTACTTGCGACTTAATGGCTCACCGTGGTTTATATATGATATTGAATGGGAGGAGCTCGATGGCCCACTTAGCAATCCGGCCTGTGGCATCGCGGTTATTTATTATATCGTTGAGTGGTACTTCAGAGGCCACCATGATTGAACATTCTTGAAAGTAGTGTCGTAATTTCCGAGATGCCATAAACACCGCGTGTTCTATCTTTTGGTAATTTGGGTACCGTGACTTGCATGGTGTGAGTACGGTGGATACGTAGTACACCGGCTTTTGAAGCGGGAACTTATGTCCGTCCTCCTCTCATTCGACGACGAGCACTGTGCTTACAACTTGATGTGTTGCAACTATATATAATAGCATAGGTTCGCCAATGTTCGGTGCGGCCAGGATTTGGTTGCTGGCCAAGAGAGCCTTTATTTCTTCCAATCCGGACGTAGTCGCATCCCTCCACTCGAAGTGTTCGGTGCATCGAAGAAGGCGATAAAGAGGTAGTTCCTTTTCTCCCAATCGGGAGATAAAGCGGCTTAAAGCAGCCACGCATCCAGTTAATTTCTGGATTTGCTTGAGGTCTGTTGGGGTAGCCAACTATGACAAAGCTCGGATTTTAGCCGGGTTTGCTTCAATTCCTCTATTGGAAACAATGAAGCCCAGGAGCTTTTTGGCGGGAACGCCGAAGTGCTTTTTTCCGGATTGAGCTTGATGTCATATGTTCGGAGGTTGTTGAACATGAGCCTCAGGTCGTCTATTAAAGATTCGATGTGTCTGGTCTTGATTACCACTTCGTCCACGTATGCCTCAACTGTTTTGCCGATTTGTTTTTTTTGACACCTGAAATAGTAGGAGAGGCTCCTACTGTATATATTGAATTAAAGTATCAAAAAGTTTTGTACAATGTCATAGCCTTACATCCATAGCCATGATAAAATACAGGCTATGGTGTGACTTGGTAGGTTGCACCGGCATTTTTGAGCCCAAAAGGCATGGTGTTGAAACAGAATGGGCCGTATGGAGTGATGAATGCCCGTTGCGGCTTGCTTGGATTCTGCCATGTTGATTTAATGGTATCCGGAGTATGCGTCGAGGAAGCACAATAAGTCATGCCCTGCGGTGGCGTCAATGATTTGATCGATGCAGGGGAGAGGGAAGGGATCCTTGGGGCAAGCCTTATTGAGGTCCTTGAAATCGACACAGAGGTGCCAGGATTTATCCTTCTGTGGTACCATCACCAGGTTTGCTAGCCAATCCGGGTGTTTTATTTCTCTGATGAATTTGGCTTCGAGTAACTTGGCTAGCTCCTCTCCCATAGTTTGTCGTTTGGGCTCTAAAAAGCGCCATAGTGTTTGCTTGACCGGCTTGTATCCCTTAAATATGTTGAGGCTATGCTCGGCCAGCCTGCATGGGATCCCTGGCATATCTGAAGGGTGCCAGGCGAAGATGTCCCAATTCTCGCGTAAGAACGCCTGCAGTACGGAGTCGATTGTGGGGTTCAGCTGTGCGCCGATGGATGTTGTTTTTGTAGAATCCGTTGGGTGGACTTGGAATTTGACTACTTCGTCCGCTGGTTTGAAAGAGGTGGACTTGGATCGTTTGTCGAGTATCACGTCATCCCTGTCCACTGTGGAGCGCAGCGCAGTTAGTTCTTCGGGCGCGAGGGCTTCGGATAATGCCTCAAGGGCTAGGGCGGCGGTTTTATTTTCGGCGCGGAGTGCTACGTCCGGATCACTGGCTCAAGTGATGATTCCATTGGGCACGGGCATCTTGAGCTTCATGTAGCCGTAATGGGGTATAGCTTGGAAGCTCGTGAATGCATCCCGTCCTAAAAGGGCGTGGTATCCGCTACTGAATGGGGCCACTTGGAATGTTATCTCTTTGGACCTGTAATTCTCCGGCGAGCCGAATACCACGTCGGGTGTGATTTTTCCCGCACATCGTGCCTCCCGACTAGGGATAATTCCTCTGAAGGTCGTGCTACTTTGCTCAATGCGACTCTTGTCTATTTCCATTTTGTTGAGAGTTTCCTCGTAGATGAGGTTTAATCCGCTGCCACCGTCCATGAGCACTTTAGTAAGTCAGAAGTCGTCCACAACTGGACTAAGGAACAAAGCGGCTGGTGCTCGGACTGTTCGAAATTGAGGTTCGTCATTGGCATTTAAGGTTATGGCCGTGTCGTTCCATGGATTTATTGCTACAACATGGCAGACTTTGGCGAGGTCGCGGAGTGCTCTCTTGCACCTGTTATTTGAGGCGAAAGTCTTGAAGATTGTCAACACTGTATTGTTGTTTTCTGCGGGATGATGCTCTGTGGTATTGTTAACGAGGAGGTACTCGCCGTTCTTGGCCACCTGCCGAAGTATCCAACATGCTCTAAGGCTGTGTGTTGGTATGGTATCAGGTGTGGTGTGAATTTTGCATGGCCCATTGAGCCATCCCTCCAATACGGTTCTACGCCCTGTAGTGGGCTTTGGTTTCTATGTAATTGGATCGGGTGACTTGCAAGAGTGCACCCTTTTAGTTCGGACGAGGGGTTTAGTGAGAGCCGGAGGATCCAAGAATTTTGCTTGGGTTTTCCAGGCGCTTTCCTGTAACACCCCGGATGCAACTTTCCATATTCGTAACTCCAGCTCTTTCCTTTTCCGGAGATGTGTTATTTTATTTTCTCCGTGGTTGGGTTTTTGTCTGGTGTTTTGCATTTTGTTTTTGTTATGCATCTCGTCTCATTGCATCATGCGCATTGCATCGGCATCGTTTTCATAAAACTTGCATCCGTTCGCAGTTGCCCTTTCTTTCTTTGCCTGCGTTGGCATTTTGTCGGGCCCTTGTCCTTGTTGACCTTCCCTCGCACCATTGGGACCCTCTCTCTCTTTCTCCGAGACCACAAAGCCCCTTGTCTTCGCCGACCTCTCTTGCCAGCTCAAAAGACGGCCCCCGTGTGCGTGTCCAAACTTGCCCGAACCCGAACGGTCTGTCGTTATCATGGTCCGGATCATCCCCTAACGTCTACAAAACGTCTCCGTTTTGTTAATTGGGCTCCCTACCTATATTTTTCTCGACCGCCCGATTATAATCGAATGGACCGGATTAGCCCCGAACCTAATCCACCTAATGCATATATACCGTCCAACCCTAGTCCGAGGAGCCATCCCATCCTTTTCCATCTGTCCCATCCGCCGCCACCTTCCTCGTTTTCCTCTCCTGCCAGATCCAACCAGCGACCCCGACCATCTTCCTTGGTTTCCGCCGCCACCCAACCAGCGCCCGAGCCTCCACCTCCCGATCCACCCACCTGCTTCCCTTGGTATCTGCCACCGCCCGGCCCACCGAGAGCCTCTGTCCGGCAGCCTCCTCCGCATGCTTGGATCAAGCCCCTGCTCCCCTCCATCTCGCCCTCGCATGAGCACGACCACCGGGCGCCATCTCGCCGGTCCATCTCGCGCCCGAGGCTCAAGCTCCCGCCGCCGGGCGCCCTCGCTCCTCTGCCGCCTCCTGTGTCCTCCGCCTCGAAAGCACGCAGCCACCGGAGAGCTCCGCCTGCCGTTTTCTTCTCCTTCACGGACTGCCGTGCGCCCCTCCGCGACGAAGCTCCGCCGCCCGGCTGCGGCGACGCCGCCGCCTGGTACACCAAGTCCTCAAGCCCCATGGAACTCCAACTCGCCGACCCTCCGGATCCGCCATCTGGAACCCGAGCTCGCGCCGCTCGCGATTCCTCGCCGCCGTTCCACGCCAGATCCGCCAGGTCAGCTGGATCTTGCCGCCTCCGCCCGGTTCCCGTCCCGATTCATTGTCGTGCCGCCGTGCCGCTGACCTGTCGAGCTGCTTCGCGCCGCCTTCGCTTCGTCCCGTTGACCTGTTCGAGCGCCCGCGCTGGGCCTTGTCCTCCCCACGTGGGCCTCGGCCCCTCTCCTCCGAGCCAGTACGCCAGATCGATCCAAGAAAAAGGCAGGCTGGCTCGCCTGCCTCCCTCCACCGGCCCAGCTTCCCTCCAAGCCCAGCGCGCCTCCGCGCCTAGCCAGCCTTCTCCTCCAACGGGCCGAAGCCCATGGTGAGCCACCGCTGCGCCCCCCAGTGCCCCTTTGTTTTTCTTCTGATTGGGCCTGCTCGGTTTTAGATTCGCCCGCTTTTTTTTTTTTTCCTGCGATTTAGTCTATTTCAAAGTGATTTAGCAGATTTGTAGAAAACCCCCTAGACTTCATGCATTTAATAACTCACAAACGGTGCATCGGTTTAAAATAATTTATATATGTAAAATGACTAGTATTTCATCTAGTTTCATAATATGCATCTTTCATCCATGTTTAAAATGTTTAAAATGTTGTTTGATTAAATTTGCTCCAATGCCATGCTAAAATGATTTAATTCATAACTAAATAACCGTAGCTCGGATTTAAATAAACTTTATATGTAAATGGGGTAGAATTTTGCCTAGTTTAACATGGTGCACTCATCTTGCATGTTTAACCACTCTAAAATTGTGTTTAGGGCAGAACAGTACCGAATCCATAATTTGCATATGGGGATTTTCCGGAATTGTTGTTTGTTGTTCCGGCCTCATTTAAACTTGCCTAGAGTAGGTAGTTTTGTTATGCTTCACCTCTTGCCATGTTTAACAACATTTAACATTGTTGTGTACCTAAACGAGAGCGAACTAAATACTTGAATGTGGTGTTTTGTCAATATGCAACTTGTTGCATATTGAGCCCCACTTAATTTGTAGGATTGTTTGTGCATTTTGCCATGCCATGCCTCATTTAAACCGGACATGCATCATACTTGTTTGTGCATCATGCCATGCTTATGTGATGGTTGTTTACCATGTCGTTTGCTTCTTTCCGGGTTGCTTCTCTCGTTAGCTTCGGTTTCGTTCCGGAGTTGTGAGGATTCGTTCGACTGCGTCCGTTTGTCTTCTTCATGGACTCGTTCTTCTTCCTTGCGGGATTTCAGGCAAGATGACCGCTACCTTGGATCTCACTACTATCATTGCTATGCTAGTTGCCTCGTTCTTTCGCTATGCTGCGCTACCTATTACCTGTTTGTCCAGCCATCCCATATTGCCATGAACCCCTAACCTTTGACACCTTTCCTATGCAAACCGTTGTTTGGCTATGTCACCGCTTTGCTCAGCCCCTCTTATAGCGTTGCTAGTTGCAGGTGAAGTTGAAGATTTCTCCATGGTGGACAGGGTTTATGTTGGGATATCACAATATTTCTTATATTATTAATGCATCTATATACTTGGTAAAGGGTGGAAGGCTCGGCCTTATGCCTAGTGTTTTGTTCCACTCTTGCTGCCCTAGTTTCCGCCATACCGTGTTATGTTCCCGGATTTTGCGCCCCTTACGCGGTCGGGTGATTTATGGGACCCCCGACAGTTCGCTTTGAATAAAACTTGTCCAAAGAAGGCCCAACATTGCCTTTTACCATTTGCCTCACCACCACCTACTTTTCCCTTGGGAGTAATTAACCCAAGGGTCATCTTTATTATAGCCCCCGGCCGTTGCTTGTCTAAGCGCTGGTCCAAACCAGAGCCACTGCGGTGCCGCCCTAGGCAACTTGGGGTTTCGCTCGGTTGCCGACGTAGTGTTCATCCGGTCGTGGCTCGAGACGAGATACTGCTGCTACTATCGGGATGTCGGCACGCCGGAGGTCTTGCTGGTCTTGTTTTACCATTGTCGAAATGTCTTGATGTACCGGATACCGAGTCGATCGGAGTGTCTCGGTGAAGGTCTATTCCTTCGATGATCGCGAGAGCTTGTCATGGGCTGTTGGGACACCCCGCAGGTATAAACTTTCGAGAGCCGTGCCCGCGGTTATGTGGCAGATGGGAATTTGTTAATGTCCGGTTGTAGACAACTTGACACTTGATCCGAATTAAAACGCATCAATCGAGTGTGTAGCCGTGATGGTCTCTTCTCGGCGGAGTCCGGGAAGTGAACACGGTTTCTGTGTTATGTTTGGCGTAAGTAGGTGTTCAGGATCACCTCTTGATCATTGCTAGTTGACGACCGTTCCGCTTGTTCTCTTCTCGCTCTAATTTGCGTTGGTTAGCCACCATACTTGCTTAGTCGCTGCTGCAACCTCACCACTTTACCCCTTCCTTTCCCATTAAGCTTTGCTAGTCTTGATACCCATGGTAATGGGATTGCTGAGTCCTCGTGACTCACCAGATACTTCCAAAACCAGTTTGCAGGTGCCTATGTTACCGAGCAGGTGACGCAACCAAGCTCAAGGAGGAGCTTGATGAAGATCTTGCCCTTTGTGTTGTTTCGTTCTAGTTGATCAGTAGTGGAGCCCAGTTGGGGTCGATCGGGGACCGTTTGTCGCTTTTGGGGTTCTTCTTTTATTTTGGTTCCGTAGTCGGACCTTGATTGTATCTGGATGATGTAATGCTTTATTCATGTAATTGTGTGAAGTGGCGATTGTAAGCCAACTATGTATCTCTTTCCCTTATGTATTACTTGGGTTGTGTGAAGATTACCTCACTTGCGACATTGCTTTCAATGCGGTTATGCCTCTAAGTCGTGCTTCGACACGTGGGAGACATAGCCGCATCGAGGGCGCTAAGTTGGTATCGAGCCATCCCCGACCTTAGGAGCCCCACCGCTTGATCGCTTTTAGTGGCCGAGTTGTGTCTAGAAAAATGTTTTGAGTCATTTAGGATTATATATATCGGAGAGTTAGGAATTCTTTTTACTCCCGGTCCTTCGACCTTCTCGGTGAGGTATCCCGACGAGAGTTTTGACTCTTCTCTTCTTAAATTTCACTAAATTTTTTTTTTAGGATCACGCTGGTATCTTAGAATCGTTCGATGGTTTTATGATGACAACATTGTCTTGGTGCCTCGACATTTAGGGTTGTGGCGGTGTCCCGGGAGTTGAGCTCCGAGGTGTTGTCGCCATAATTTTATCGTTGCAGTTCGAATACCGAGTTTAGTACGCCGACATCGAAAATCTCTTTTATGCAGTTGTTGGTGAGATAATCCCGCTAACCCAAGATCGAGGTGAGTACGGAGTATTGCCATGACTTGTATAACGGATGCTTTTCAAGGTTGAGGTAGACGATTTCAAGGTTTCTTGGTTATGTGTTGACGGATGGATACAATTGGATGTAGGGATTGTTAGTTTGCGTGAGATATATTGCTCCCTGTATCCCCAACACCAGATTGCATAACCGTAAAGTTTGGGAGTTTTATAGGTGGGAATTCAAGTAGCTCTTAGGATATCTTTCCGACGGATGTATGATATGAAATTGGGGTTCACGTCTAGTGGTCCGCCTATTCACGGTTGGTTTTACAAATGGTCTCGTTGTGTCTTAAAGAGTCCTTGGCTATGCCGACTGGGACGCTTTGTATGTCATGTGCATCGCCTTGTACATGATGGTGCTGTCACGATTGAGCCCGTGTAGGCCCCACCACGAAAACTTCGGATTTAAATCTCTATCATATGTTTGTTCCGGCTTATTCTGCAAGCCAAATCCTTTGTTTTGTTTTAATTGTGGTATTCGAGTTGCTTCGAAGTCAAATGTTGAATCCATACCTTTCCTAAGCGGTGTTCTCATATTGCTATGTGAATACTAATCCTTTTTGATCATTGAGATTGTCATGTCAACTCCTTTTCAACCGGCGTGTTTCTCTTCAAGTGGATCCGATCACTTCAACATCAGAAAGACCTATTATCATTTCTTCTCAACGGTGTTTGTTTCATCCGTCTCCAAGTTGCCTTTGTTTTTACCCACCCTCCCACCCTTTTTCTTCAAGGACACAGATTTCTTAATCAAGTATCCAGTTATTCATGTGAAGTCTTTTCACTCTTTTCAATCAATGTCCTTATCCGGTGATTTTCCATGAAGATGTTCTTCTAGTTCGTCATTCCTCATTCCTTTTTCTTCTTCGGTGGATCCAATTCAAGCTTTCAGTGTTGATCATATTCCTCTCCTCGTGTCAAATGCTTTTTCATACTGGTGCACCTCTTAATCTTTCACTTCTCGCTATTTGGTATTCCAGAGTGCTCAAGATATCTCGAAGATTCATGTTTCCACTCTGCATTCGTTCAAGCTCTTTCGAGATTGGTATCTCAGTCAAGCCATTTAATTCAACCGGTGCAACATCTCTTTTAAATCATTTCCAACGGTGTTTTTCTTTTGAGTGGGCCCTAACCCACAGGTCTTTTCCCAGGATCTTACCTGACTCTTCTATTTTCCCAGAGCTATCCTAAATTCTTTTCCAAGTTTGACGTAAGAATGAGTTGTCATCAGTCAAATGCTTTTCTCCAAGGTCTTTCAAATTCTTTTCATAGTTGGCTCAACCTCTTCGCTTTTGATTCTTCCGGTGTGCCTCAATAATTCTTGGTGGTGTTTCTCGTTGTCATTCTCATCATTTGAAGACCGAAGAAGAGTTTCTCTTTAATCTTGCTCTATTCTCTTCAAGATTCATGGTTCTGGCTTGATGCCATCCTCTCATAATTGTTTTCGATTGTGAGAATACTTTAAACCCATCCGGAGCATTTCGTGAGTTCTTTCCATTTTATTCCTACGGAGGCCATCCTTTTCGAGTTTATTTATTCTCAGCTTTTAGCTCTCCTTCTCCATATTCTACCGGTGCATCATTCAAGTTTTCTCTAATAAACTCATGATCTCTTCGCCCACTTGTATCTAAATCCCCTCAAGTATCTTCATTCGTTTTCCAATTCTTTCCGGTGAATTGTGCCCTTGCTACTTTCATTTTTCAATTCTTACGGTGGTTCTTTCAAGATTTCACTTCCTTGTTCATCATATCAAATATTCGTTGTTTCTAAATCCCACCGGTGGTTCCATCAATGCCTTCTCAAGTTTTGATACATCTCTTTTAATCCTTTCTACGAGAATAAGTAGTATGCCAAATCCGTTGCTTCTCATCAATTTAAATTGGTGAAGGATACGCATAACATAATTCTTGTTCTTGTTTCATCCAAGTGATTAATTCCTTCTTTCGGAGTTTGTTCATGATGAATAAATTCTCGGTTTCATTTGTTTTCATCTTCTCTTTTTCCCGGAGTTCCAAGCTCTCATCATCACGAAGATCCATCTAAATCATTGCAAGGCTTCACCTTGTGTTTTTCAACTTCTCTTTCTTTTTATCATCCTTTTGTTTACCGGAGTTCTTCATGGAGGCTCTAAATGGTGGTTCGTCAAGGATTCCTTTCATTCTTCAATTGTTCTTCATGATTTCTCTCGAAGTTATGATCCGCCAAGCCATACTTCAAAATAAACATGGTGCTCAAGTATTCTTCGTCTTGCATTCCAAAGTGCAATTTTTTCTACCTTATCTTTTGAGGTGGTATTATATCATTCGTGACAATTTCCATTCAAGTTTCATGTTTCACATGCCGTCAAGAATGAGATATTTAAATCCATCATGTTCTCTTTGTTCAAGAGATTTTTTTCAACCTTCAACCTCGTTGTTGGAGTTATCTTGTGTCATATCTCACGTAAAGCCTTTCCTTAAGGATTGTTGCTATTTGTGGTGATTATGCATGACCCAAGCTTGCTCTCTATTCACTTGGTGGAAGAAGTTTTCATCTCTTTGGTGCTATCAATCAAAGCAATCGTTTCCGTTAGTGGCCGGTTGTCACCTCATAATTTTGAGAAGTTTTCCATAAGCCCACTACAACTTGTGTTTTTCGTTGTTGATTTTCCAACAACTCCGTTCTAATCTTCTTGAAAGGGTGCTTTCCAAGATCATTTGTGGCAGAAGTTGGCATTTTCTACTCCATTATGTTATTCCAATGGTCTATCTTCTATTCTTTCGTTACGGAGGCATTGTGATGTTGCTCTTTTCACTCATCATCTCGAATTATGAGCATCGTGTTCTTTTCATTCTTATCCATTTAACCGAAGTGTCGTGTCTTTTTCTTTCAAGTTCTTTTTCATCTTATCAAGTCTTGCATCTCTTTTCAACCGGAGTGCTGTCCGATTTTGATCTTCCTTGTTCCTTGTTTATCTCGTTTCAACCAGAGTGATTTCAATTCCTTCTTGTCCATTGTACTCGTCATTCATAGCTTTGCAACCTACAAGGTTCACATGGTGTTCCTTGTTTCTATTTTCTATCGTAGTGCTCTCAATTGTGTTCAACTCCGTTGTGTTCTTTCTTTCAACTTTTCAACCTCTCAAGGTTCGTGGTTTCACTCATTTCTCAAAGAAGCAACTTAGTTTTACCTCTTCTCTTCCTCTTCCGTTTTTCCCTCCGGTGCCATCCTAGATCTCGGGACGAGATCCTCTCGTAGTGGTGGAGTGTTGTAACACCCCGGATGCAACTTTCCATATTCGTAACTCCAACTCTTTCCTTTTCCGGAGATGTGTTATTTTATTTTCTCCGTGGTTGGGTTTTTGTCTGGTGTTTTGCATTTTGTTTTTGTTATGCATCTCGTCTCATTGCATCATGCGCATTGCATCAGCATCGTTTTCATAAAACTTGCATCCGTTCGCAGTTGCCCTTTCTTTCTTTGCCTGCGTTGGCATTTTGTCGGGCCCTTGTCCTTGTTGACCTTCCCTCAGACCATTGGGACCCCTCTCTTCTCTCTTTCTCCGAGACCACAAAACCCCCCTTGTCTTCGTCGACCTCTCTTGCCAGCTCGCAGCACCCCCGTGTGCGTGTCCGAAACTTGCCCGAACCCGAACCGGTCTGTCGTTACCGTTGGGTCCGGATCATCCCCTAACGTCTACAAAACGTCTCCGTTTTGTTAATTGGGCTCCCTACCTATATTTTTCTCGACCGCCCGATTATAATCGAATGGACCGGATTAGCCCCGAACCTAATCCACCTAATGCATATATACCGTCCAACCCTAGTCCGAGGAGCCATCCCATCCTTTTCCATCTGTCCCATCCGCCGCCACCTTCCTCGTTTTCCTCTCCTGCCAGATCCAACCAGCGACCCCGACCATCTTCCTTGGTTTCCGCCGCCACCCAACCAGCGCCCGAGCCTCCACCTCCCGATCCACCCACCTGCTTCCCTTGGTATCTGCCACCGCCCGGCCCACCGAGAGCCTCTGTCCGGCAGCCTCCTCCGCAGCGCTGGATCGAAGCCCCGTGCTCCCCTCCATCTCGCCCTCGCGAGCACGACCACCGGGGCGCCATCTCGCCGGTCCATCTCGCGCGCCCGAGGCTCAAGCTCCTCTGCCCGGGCGTCCCTCGCTCCTCTGCCGCCTCCTGTGTCCTCCCGTCCCCGAGCACGCAGGCCACCGGAGAGCTCCGCCCTGCCGTTTTCTTCTCCTTCACCGGACTGCCGTGCCGCCCCTCCGCGACGAGCTCCGCCGCCCGAACTGCGACGTCGCCGCCGCCCTGGTACACCAAGTCCTCAAGCCCCCATGGAACTCCAACCTCGCCGACCCCTCCGGATCCGGCCACTGGAACCCGAGCCCGCGCGCTTCAGCGATTCCGCCGCCGTTCCACGCCAGATCCGCCAGGGCGCTGGATCTTGCCGCCTCCGCCCGGTTCCCGTCCCGATTCGCCGTCGTGCCGTGTGTGCTGACGACTGTCGAGCTGCTGCTCGCCCCGCTTCGTCCCGCTGACCTGCTCGAGCGCCCGCGCTGGGCCTTGTCCCTCCCCACGTGGGCCTCGGCCCCTCTCCTCCAGGCCCAGCTGCATCGCGATCCAGCAAGGCCGCTGCGTCGGCCTGCCTCCCTCCACCGGCCCAGCTTCCCTCCAAGCCCAGCGCGCCTCCGCGCCTAGCCAGCCTTCTCCTCCAACGGGCCGAAGCCCATGGCGAGCCACCGCTGCGCCCCCCAGTGCCCCTTTGTTTTTCTTCTGATTGGGCCTGCTCCGGTTTTAGATTCGGCCCGCTTTTTTTTTTTTCAGTCCTGCGATTTAGTCTATTTCCAGTGATTTAGCAGATTTGCGAAAACCCCCTAGACTTCATGCATTTAATAACTCACAAACGGTGCATCGGTTTAAAATAATTTATATATGTAAAATGACTAGTATTTCATCTAGTTTCATAATATGCATCTTTCATCCATGTTTAAAATGTTTAAAATGTTGTTTGATTAAATTTGCTCCAATGCCATGCTAAAATGATTTAATTCATAACTAAATAACCGTAGCTCGGATTTAAATAAACTTTATACGTAAATGGGGTAGAATTTTGCCTAGTTTAACATGGTGCACTCATCTTGCATGTTTAACCACTCTAAAATTGTGTTTAGGGCAGAACAGTCCCGAATCCATAATTTGCATATGGGGATTTTCCGGAATTGTTGTTTGTTGTTCCGGCCTCATTTAAACTTGCCTAGAGTAGGTAGTTTCGTTATGCTTCACCTCTTGCCATATTTAACAACATTTAACATTGTTGTGTACCTAAACGAGAGCGAACTAAATACTTGAATGTGGTGTTTTGTCAATATGCAACTTGTTGCATATTGAGCCCCACTTAATTTGTAGGATTGTTTGTGCATTTTGCCATGCCATGCCTCATTTAAACCGGACATGCATCATACTTGTTTGTGCA
Organism: Aegilops speltoides; assembly: GCA_021437245.1. Taxonomy (NCBI): domain Eukaryota; kingdom Viridiplantae; phylum Streptophyta; class Magnoliopsida; order Poales; family Poaceae; genus Aegilops; species Aegilops speltoides. The sequence continues at coordinate 179,892,104 of CM038142.1, forward strand.
TCATGCCATGCTTATGTGATGGTTGTTTACCATGTCGTTTGCTTCTTTCCGGGTTGCTTCTCTCGTTAGCTTCGGTTTCGTTCGGAGTTGTGAGGATTCGCTCGATCGCTGCGTCCGCTTGTCTTCTTCATGGACTCGTTCTTCTTCCTTGCGGGATTTCAGGCAAGATGACCGCTACCTTGGATCTCACTACTATCATTGCTATGCTAGTTGCCTCGTTCTTTCGCTATGCTGCGCTACCTATTACCTGTTTGTCCAGCCATCCCATATTGCCATGAACCCCTAACCTTTGACACCTTTCCTATGCAAACCGTTGTTTGGCTATGTCACCGCTTTGCTCAGCCCCTCTTATAGCGTTGCTAGTTGCAGGTGAAGTTGAAGATTTCTCCATGGTGGACAGGGTTTATGTTGGGATATCACAATATTTCTTATATTATTAATGCATCTATATACTTGGTAAAGGGTGGAAGGCTCGGCCTTATGCCTAGTGTTTTGTTCCACTCTTGCTGCCCTAGTTTCCGTCATACCGGTGTTATGTTCCCGGATTTTGCGTCCCTTACGCGGTCGGGTGATTTATGGGACCCCCGACAGTTCGCTTTGAATAAAACTTGTCCAAAGAAGGCCCAACATTGCCTTTTACCATTTGCCTCACCACCACCTACTTTTCCCTTGGGAGTAATTAACCCAAGGGTCATCTTTATTATAGCCCCCGGGCGTTGCTTGTCTAGCGTTGGTCCAAACCAGAGCCACTTGCGGTGCCGCCCCTAGGCAACTTGGGGTTTCGTCGGTTGCCGTACGTAGTGTTCATCCGGTCGTGGCCTGAGACGAGATACGCGCGGCTACTATCAGGATGTCGGCACGCGGGAGGTCTTGCTGGTCTTGTTTTACCATTGTCGAAATGTCTTGATGTACCGGATACCGAGTCGATCGGAGTGTCTTGGGTGAAGGTCTATTCCTTCGATGATCGCGAGAGCTTGTCATGGGCTGTTGGGACACCCCGCAGGTATAAACTTTCGAGAGCCGTGCTGCGGTTATGTGGCAGATGGGAATTTGTTAATGTCCGGTTGTAGACAACTTGACACTTGATCCGAATTAAAACACATCAATCGAGTGTGTAGCCGTGATGGTCTCTTCTCGCGGAGTCCGGAAGTGAACACGGTTTCGTGTTATGTTTGGCGAAGTAGGTGTTCAGGATCACCTCTTGATCATTGCTAGTTGACGATCGTTCCGCTTGTTCTCTTCTCGCTCTAATTTGCGTTGGTTAGCCACCATACTTGCTTAGTCGCCGCTGCAACCTCACCACTTTACCCCTTCCTTTCCCATTAAGCTTTGCTAGTCTTGATACCCATGGTAATGGGATTCTGAGTCCTCGTGACTCACCGGATACTTCCAAAACCAGTTTGCGGTGCCTATGTTACCGAAAGGTGACGCAACCAAGCTCAAGGAGGAGCTTGATGAAGATCTTGCCCTTTGTGTTGTTTCGTTCTAGTTGATCAAGAGTGGAGCCCGGTTGGGGTCGATCGGGGACCGTTTGTCGCTTTTGGGGTTCTTCTTTTATTTTGGTTCCGTAGTCGGACCTTGATTGTATCTGGATGATGTAATGCTTTATTCATGTAATTGTGTGAAGTGGCGATTGTAAGCCAACTATGTATCTCTTTCCCTTATGTATTACTTGGGTTGTGTGAAGATTACCTCACTTGCGACATTGCTTTCAATGCGGTTATGCCTCTAAGTCGTGCTTCGACACGTGGGAGACATAGCCGCATCGAAGGCGTTACATTTCCATAGCACGGTACTTCTATACTATGGCCGCCAAGTCAGCAAAGTGTGATATGTCATGGCGACTTATGGCATTGAGGATTCCCTTGTCCGTGCTATTTTTGCAAAAGAATGAGATTGCGTCTTCCTCGCGACAATCCTTGACCTTGCTCATTACAAGGAGGAATCTGGACCAGAAGTAATGTACTGTCTCTTGGGATTGTTGTCTAATATGGGAAAGATTGCTTGTACCTGGGTGGGTGGGTGGACTTAAGTGTGAACCCTGACCTGATCTGAGACCAGGGGCAGAGGAACCTCCGAACTTAGTTGTTCGGGTTCCGGGATGTTGCCCAATTTTTCTGGACCGCTGTCTGATTCTAAGCTCATAGTTTGGGTCATGTCCTCCCATGAACGGGTATCCAACTCGGAGAGCTCGGGAATTCAGACATAGTTCGTCCTCAAAATAGAGGAAGAATCGCTGCATTGCTCCTCCACCACCGCTATCTGATGGGTGACCGGCGGAGAGTTAATCTCTCTTTGATCGGGTTTAAGCCCAATCCGATCATAGTCCGTAGTGACTCCCAAGGCAGCGATGCGATCCAAGAGCTCGTTCAAGGACGGATGTTCCATTGGATCCATCTGCTCGGCGTATTCCGAGCTGACGAGGAGGCTGTTTTTGATGACCCGAGAAGTCATCGTCGGCACGGCGGCCGGACGGGCGGTCATGACGAAGCCACCCAGTCGGAGGGTTTGGCGTAAAGCCAGGGCTCCCCAGAGGTGATGTTGTCCTTGATAAAAAGGCGAGCCATCAAACATTTTTTCGACGTCACTGTGGAACTCTCAATGGAAGCACCAATGTCGGTGTCAAAATCGATGGATCTTGGGTAGGGGGTCCCGAACTGTGTGTCTAAGGCTAATGGTAACAGGAGGCGGGGGACACAATGTTTACCCAGGTTCGGGCCCTCTCTATGGAGGTAATACCCTACTTCCTGCTTGATTGATCTTGATGATATGAGTATTACAAGAGTTGATCTACCATGAGATCGTGGAAGCTAAACCCTAGAAGCTAGCCTATGATCATGATTGTTGTCCTACGGACTAAACCCTTCGGTTTATATAGACAATGGAGGGGGCTAGGGTTACAACAGAGTCGGTTATAGAGAAGGAAATCTAGATATCCGAATTGCCAAGCTTGCCTTCCACGCAAAGGAGAGTCCCACCCGGACACGGGACGAAGTCTTCAATCTTGTATCTTCATAGTCCAACAGTCCGGCATAAGCATATAGTTCGGCTATCCGAGGACCCCCTAATCCTGGACTCCCTCACCGATCCCCTCGGGGGTCTTGGCGTCGTCCGCCTTGCGAGGCTTGGCCCCTCGCGAGGGTCTTGAGTTGTTGATGCTGAAGCTAGGTCATACCAGGTCGTCGATGGAGCCACGTGGTGGACCGCAGGCAGGCAGGGCTGGATACACCAATATCCAGGACGCCGACAGTAGCCCCCAGGCCCAAGGCGTGCTCGGACTTGGCTTCCAGGAGAAGCCAAAGGGCAAGTGCGGAGCGCCACAGGCCCTAACCGCCTGCAGCCTTGATGACGCATGGCGATTGATGGGACGTGGGTGACTCCGCTTCCCCATGCTGCCTAGGCAACCATTTCCTTCTGACAAAAGGGCTGCCATCCGCCGTCGGGCTTTCATTGCCTCTCCTTCGTCTTGCTCCAGATCCCCTTCTGAAACGCCCCGGATTCGATGCGCCAGGTGTCCGCTAGATTTCACCGTCGTTTCCATGTCATTTGATTGCGTGTTGCATTTTGTCATGTCATCATGTGCATCTCATTTTGCATACATGTTCGTCTCATGCATCCGAGCATTTTCCCCATTGTCCGTTTTGCGATCCGACACTCTTATGTCCTTCAGCATTCCCCTTTTGTCTCTTTTTGTGAGCGGGTGTTAAACATTCTTGGAATGGACCAGATTTGCCAAGCGGCCTTGGTACACCACCGGTAGACCGCCTGTCAAGTTTTGTGCCATTTGGAGTCCGTTTATACTCCAACGGTTAACCGAGTAACCGTAAAGGCCTCTTTTATGTGCAGCCCAACACCCCTCCAAAGTGGCCCAATAACCCATCCAAACCCCCTCCATCCTCTCGGTCGTTCGATCACGATTGTGTGGGCGAAAACCGCACCCCATTTGAACACTCCTAGCTCCCTCTACCTACAAATAGGTCCTCCCCGTCCAAATCCCGGGTCCAAACCCTAAAATTTCCCCTCCACCACCGCCGGACACGTCCGCCCGGCCAACTGCAGCGTGCCACGTGGCCCTGCTCCGCTTTCACTTTGCCGCTGGCCCTGGGCCCAGATCCGCCCCCGCCGAGCCCATCCGTGCCGCCCGTGCCGCTGTCTCTGCCGCCAGCGTGCTTGCGCGCCGCCGCCAACTTCGCCGCCCGCCGGACCTCGCCGCCCGCTGCTCTGCGCCGTCCGCCGCCCGCGCCGCTTGCCGCTTCGGCCGCGCTTCGCCGTCGTCGTCGTCGCGGATCCACCGCCCTCCGCCGCCGTCGGCGGATCCGGTCGATCCGGCGCCCCCATCGCCGCCCCCCCTCTTCGGCCTCCTTCCTCGTCGCCGGCGCCGCCCAGCTCCGGCGAGAGCTCAGTCCTTTTTTTATACCTCTGATGCCATGTTTGTCCCGCCATATCTCCTAGTTTACTGCTCCGATGCATGCGTATAATATATCGAAATGTTCATCATAAGATGCTCTTCATTTTATTCCATTGTGCCATGCTTGTTTGAGTCCATCTTGATGCCTTTATCATCATTGCAAGAGTGCTATATGATGTTGTCTGCTATCTGTTAACAGAACTTGGTGATTTATCTTTTTCATTGCATTTGGTGTGTGCATCCTATGAGCTTGATGTCTACATATGTTTCTAACTATGTCATGCCATATTGACATTGGTGCGATCCATGTATTTTTGTGAGTCTTGTAGTGAGTGCATCGAGGTCGTGAAGTAGGGTACTTGCTGCTGCTGTTTTGCTAGGCTGAATCTGGTACATCATGATGCTATGTAAACCTGCCGCTACAAGTCATTCCATGCATAATCTGGAGATGTTCACTAAGGATGTTTTGTTATACATGTCATGCTCTATCCATCCATGCCCCTAGTTGCATTTATAGCCTGCTGTAGCTTGGTGTAATCTTGCTCTAAAATTGCTAACTAATGTTGCTGTCAGCCTGTTAACATTAAGTTCAGTTTTGCCACAAGCTTTGCTAGTGATCCATGCACCCTATGAACTTGCTCTTGCCATTCTTACCTTCATAAATATGTAATATTACTGTTGGTCACCTTTTCATGCCATATTTTGCTCTGTGGTGAGTTGTACAAGCTCACCAACATGCCAACTTATCGTTGTTCCTGCCATGTCTGAATCTGTCATATCATTTGCCATGTTTGCATGGATGCCACCATCTTTTCTGTTGATCTTTCGAATACGTTCAGTAAGGGAGTTTTGTTCTTTGTATTTAGTGTCAGCATGCCATGCCTTTTTTTGCCATGATTATTTCCTGTAGCATGTTGTTTTATAGCTCTAAACATTGCAACCTGATGTTATTTCTGCCATGCACAGTGATTTCTGCTAAGTCTGTGAAACTGTTATTATTTGCAATCTTGCCATGACCTTTTGAGCATGTTCTAGTGACTTCTGGAGATAGCTCAGTGTTCATGTTTAGTCATGCTTTACCTATACTTCACGCCCATGCCTTTTGTTCTTATGTTGAGGTACTGTAGCATATAGTTTTGATGCTTGCTAGATGCCTAGTTGTTGTTTTGGACAGCTTGTCCTTTAAACTTGTATAGAGTGTATGTGTTGATCCGTTGCTCCGTTTCAAGTGTGCTCTATGTGAAACTTGCTTGATTTTGCATGTAGTTTCATATTATCATGTTGCATCCTTGTTTTGAGGTGTTTGCTTGATGTTTGTATGCATTTTGCATCAATGCCATGTTTAACTTGTTTTGCTCATATCTTCTAGGCCGTAGCTCCGAATTAAATGAACTTTATATGTAACTTGACTAGAATCTCGTGTAGATCATCTTGGTGCATCTTAACTTGCTGTTTAACAACTTGAACATAAGGTTTATTAAGTTCTGGACCAATTTCTAAATTTGCATATGAGGATTTATCAGAATTGTTATATGTTGTTTCCGGCCTCATTTAAACTTGCTTTGATGTGTTGTTCTTGTATGCATCATCTCTCGCCATGAGTAGCATCATGTAGTCTTGTCTTGCATCATACATGGTTGAGCATCATGTCATGTCCATGTGTGGTGTGTTTACCATGTTGTGTGCTTCTTCTCGATAGTTCCTGTTTCGTTGCGATCGTGAGGATTTGTTCGTCTACGCTTGGTTTGTCTTCGTGGCTTCATCTTCTTCATGGACTCGTTCTTCTTCCTTGCGGGATTTTAGGCAAGATGACTGCTACCCTAGATCTCAGTACTATCATTGCTATGCTAGTTGCTTCATTCTATCGCTATGTTGCGCTACCTATCACTTGTTCTTCAAACCTCCCAAATTGCCATGTCAGCCTCTAACCTTTTCACCCTTCCTAGCAAACCGTTGCTTGGCTATGTTACTGCTTTACTCAGCCCCTCTTATAGCATTGTTAGTTGCAGGTGAAGTTGAAGATTGCTCCATGGTGGACAGGATTATGGTTGGGATATCACAATATCTCTTATTTTAATTAATGCATCTATATATCTGGTAAAGGGTGGAAGACTCGGCCTTATTCCTGGTGTTTTGTTCCACTCTTGCCGCCCTAGTTTCCGTCATACCAGTGTTATGTTCCTTGATTTTGCGTTTCTTACGCGGTTGGGTGATTTATGGGACCCCCTTGACAGTTCGCTTTGAATAAAACTCCTCCAGCAAGGCCCAACCATGGTTTTACCATTTGCCTCACCACCACCTATACCCTTCCCTTGGGTCGGCCAACCCGAGGGTCATCTCTATTTTAGCCCCCCCCCCGGGGCCAGTGCTTCTCTAAGTGTTGGTCCGAACTGAGTAGGCTGCGGGGCCACCTCGGGGAAACTTGAGGGATGGTTTTACTCGTAGGATGTCTCATCCGGTGTTGCCCTGAGAACGAGATATGTGTAGCTCCTATCAGGATTGTCGGCACATCGGGCGGCTTTGCTGGTTTTGTTTTACCATTGTCGAAATGTCTTGTAAACCGGGATTCCGAGACTGATCGGGTCTTCCTGGGAGAAGGAATATCCATCGTTGACTGTGAGAGCTTGTGATGGGCTAAGTTGGGACACCCCTGCAGGGTATAAACTTTCAAGAGCCATGCTTGTGGTTATGTGGCAGATGGGAATTTGTTAATGTCCAGTTGTAGATAACTTGACACCAGATACGAATTAAAATGCATCAATCGCGTGTGTAGCCGTGATGGTCTCTTTTCGGCGGAGTCCGGGAAGTGAACACGGTTTTGGGTTATGTTTGATGTAAGTAGGATCACCTCTTGATAATTGCTAGCTTCACGACCATTCCGTTGTTTCTCTTCTCGCTCTTATTTGCGTATGTTAGCTACCATACTTGCTTAGTCGCTGCTGCAACCGCACCACTTTACCCCTTCCTTACCCATTAAGCTTTGCTAGTCTTGATACGCATGGTAATGGGATTGCTGAGTCCTCGTGGCTCACAGATTACTACAACAACAGTTCTAGGTATAGCTATTGCGATGATGATGACGCGAGAGCAATGTTGCTTGTTTTGGAGTTCTCCTTCTGCTTTCTTCTTCGATCAGGGGATAGGTTCTAGGTCGGCAGCCTGGGCTAGCAGGGTGGATGTCGTTTGAGTTTTTGTTTGTGTTTCATCCGTAGTCGGATGGTGCTCTTATGTAAGATGATGTTGTATTCATGTGGCATTGTATGCCTTTTGTATGTATCCCCATCTATTATGCAATGTTCATGTAATGATATCCACCTTGCAAAAGCGTATCAATATGCGGTTCTATCCTTGGTGGGACCTTCGAGTCTCTTTAGGATAGTATCGCTTATTGGGCGTGACAGCTTCTCCCAGCAGCGGAAGAACTCACCAGATCTACCGGTTTTCCCCTCCAATCCTTTGCTCAATGGCCATTGAGAAGACCGCGGCCTCAGCCTCGGCTGCCAGCTCCGCCTAGTATGAGCCGGCGCTGCTTGCGCCCTGCGTGGCCTGGGAGAAGCTCCAGACCGCGCTGAGGAAGTCCTGGATTAGGGGGTCCTTGGACAGTCAGACTATATGCTTATGCCAGACTGTTGGACTATGAAGATACAAGACTAAAGACTTTGTCCCGTGTCCGGGTGGGACTCTCCTTTGCGTGGAAGGCAAGCTTGGCAATTCGGATATGTAGATTTCCTTCTCTGTAACTGACTCTGCTTTAACCCTAGCCTCCTCCGGTGTCTATATAAACTGGACGGTTTAGTCTGTAGGATGACAACAATCATAACCATAGGCTAGCTTCTAGGGTTTAGCCTCTATGATCTCGTGATAGATCTCATATCATCAAGATCAATCAAGCAGGAAGTAGGGTATTACCTCCATAGAGAGGGCCCGAACCTGGGTAAACATTGTGTCCCTTGCCTCCTGTTACCATTAGCCTTAGATGCACAGTTCGGGACCCCCTACCCGAGATCCGCCGGTATTCACACCGACATTGGTGCTTTCATTGAGAGTTCTACTGTGTCGTCACCATAAGGCTTGATGGCTCCTTCAATCGTCCACAACAACGAGGTCCAGGGTGAGGTTTTCTGCCACGGACAGATCTTCATATTCAGCGGCTTCGCACTGTGGGCCTTCGCTAGGCCATCTGGAGCAGATCGATAGCTACGCCCCTAGCCATCAGGTCAGGCTTGGAAGCTTGAACTACACTGTCGACATCCGCGGAGATTGATCTTCGACGGATTCGAGCCCATGACAGGTACACCCTACAGTCGCGACGAGCATGACCTAGATCTGCCGCTGGACGGTGTTCAGGAGTTCGCACCTACAACTGCCCTGGCTTTAAATCCAGAGCAGATTGTGCCATCCGAGGACGGGTGGATGGACCCCGCCACGGAGGCCGCACACTCAGCGGTGATAGAGCCGAACACAGGTCTCACTTCCAAGGAGACCTGTATCATCGGACCCTCGGACTCGTCTCTGGCCATAGGCTCTGAACCACGTGCATCCGTGCCCATCGGATATGACTGGGCACCGATCATGGAGTTTAGCTCCACGGATATCTTTCAGCACTCGCCCTTGGGCGATGTGCTAAACTCATTAAAATCTCTCTCCCTATGAGGAGACTCTTGGCCGAACTATGTCCGGCTTGAGTAGGAAGCGGACGACGAAGGAATTCGTTACCCACCCACCACCCACTTGATAGCCACTGTCAACGACTTAACCGACATGCTTGATTTCGACTCTGAAGACATCAACGGTATGGACGACGATGCCGGAGAAGAACAGGAACCACCGCCCATAGGGCGCTGGACTGCCACCTCATCACATGATATATATATGGTGGACACACCCAAAGAAGACAATGGCGAGGGTCAAAAGGATGCAACGGAGGGTGACCCTCTTGAGAAGCAACCTAAGCGCCAACGTCAGCGGCGCCACTCTAAACCTTGACATAGCAAAAACAGTGATACCGGCACCAGAGACAATAGCATTCCGGATGATGCCGAAGATGAAAACAATCCCGCCCAGCCAAGCTTCGAGCAGGCCGGATGGGAGGATGGGCAAACTAGGCCTGACAAACCGGCAATGGATGAAGACTCGGAGGATGACAATTACATGCCCCTCTCCGAAGACGAGGTAAGCCTCGGCGACGATGAATTTATCATGCCTGAGGATCCCGCCGAGCAGGAACGCTTCAAGCGTCAGCTTATAGCCACTTCAAAGAGCCTGAAGAAAAAACAGCAACAGCTTCAAGCTGATCAAGATCTACTAACTGACAGATGGACTGAGGTCCTGGCAGCCGATGAATACGGACTTGACCGCCCAACCAAAAAGCTACCTGAGGCGCAGGTTGTTACCTCAATTTGAGGACAAGGCATTAGAGCCCACACTACTAGCACAGGATGTGGCTGACCGACCACCTCGTGGCTGAGATAAAGCGGCATATCAGCCCGAACACCAGCCCGCACCCCGTCGCCAATCAAACAAAAACATGAAGGCTCGGGGCTACACGCATGACCTACAAGAAGACTTGAAAAAGAAAGCAAGACAATCAAGATCGATCTACGGATCGCGGGGGCGCGTCCCAACACGTGATGATGACCGCCACACCTGATATACTAAATACAAATCGGTCCGGGCCGAATACAGCAGACCAGACTCATTGGAACTGTGTCGCGACGTAGCCCAGCATAGAGGTGCGGCACACCCCCTATGCTTTACTGATGAAGTAATGGAGCATGAATTCCCAGAAGGGTTTAAACCCATAAACATCAAACCATATGATGGGACAACAGACCCCCCGGTATGGATTGAAGATTTCCTTCTCCACATTCACATGGCCCGCGGCGATGATCTACATGCCATCAAGTATCTCCCACTAAAGCTCAAGGGACCGCCTCGGCATTGGCTGAATAGTCTACTGGCAAACTCCATTGGCAGTTGGGAAAACCTGGAAGACGCATTCCTTGACAACTTCCAGGGCACTTATGTGCGACCACCAGACGCTGATGACTTAAGTCACATAACCCAACAGCCCGGAGAATCAGCCAGGAAATTCTGGACTCGGTTCTTAACTAAAAAGAACCAAATTGTTGACTGTCGAGATGCCGAAGCCCTAGCAGCCTTCAAGCATAACATCCGTGACGAGTGGCTTGCCCGACACCTCGGCCAAGAAAATCCGAAATCCATGGCACCCCTTACGACACTCATGACCCGCTTTTGTACGGGCGAGGATAGCTGGTTGGCTCGTAGCAACAGCACATCAGGAAATCCTGGCACTTTGGACGCCAGAGATAGCAATGGCAAGCCTAGGCAGAACAGACACAAGCGTCGCAATAATAGCGACAACGCCGAAGACACGGCCGTCAATGCCGGATTCAGTGGCTCCAAGTCCGGTCAACGGAAAAAGCCATTCAAAAGAAACAATCCGGGCCCGTCCAGTCTTGACCGCATACTCGATCGCTCATGTCAAATCCACGGCTACCCTGATAAACCAGCCAACCACACCAACAGAGAATGTTCGGTATTTAAACAGGCCGGCAAGCTGAATGCCGAAAATAAGGAAAAGGGGCCCCATAGTGATGATGACGAGGAGCCCCGGCCGCCGAACACAGGAGGACAGAAGAAATTTCCTCCCCAAGTGAAAATGGTAAATATGATATACGCCACCCATATTCCCAAGCGGGAGCGGAAGCGCGCACTAAGGGACGTCTACGCGATGGAGCCAGTCGCCCCAAAGTTCAACCCATGGTCTTCCTGTCCGATCACCTTTGATCGCAGGGACCATCCAACCAGTATCCATCATGGCAGCTCAGCTGCGCTGGTCCTTGACCCTATCATTGACGGATTCCACCTCACACGAGTACTTATGGACGGTGGCAGCAGCCTGAACCTGCTCTATCAGGATACAATGCGCAAAATTGGTATCGATCCCTCAAGGATCAAACCCACCAAAACCACCTTCAAGGGTGTCATACCAGGTGTAGAGGCCTGTTGTACAGTCTCAATCACACTGGAAGTGGTCTTCGGATCCCCGAAAAACTTCCGAAGCGAGGAGTTAATCTTCGATATCGTCCCCTTCCGTAGTGGTTATCATGCACCGATAGGACGAACAACATTTGCTCGATTCAATGCGGTGCGACACTATGCCTATCTCAAGCTCAAGATGTTCGGACCTCGCGGGGTCATAACAGTCAATGGAAATACAGAGCGCTCACTCTGTACGGATGAGCACACTGCGGCCATTGCAGCAGAAGTAAAGAGCAGCCTCCTTAGGCAGACCTTCAATTCGGCAATAAAGCCCCCGTACACCGTCAAGCGAGTCCGGAGTACTCTGCAACAGGACTGTCCGGCCTGCCCAGAGCTCGCCTAGCAATTCGGCCTCCGTCCTAGTCCCAGTCAAGCGCTGAAATTTGTGTCCTGCGTACATAATTACGCACTCAAAATACCATGGGCATAGACGGAGGCACAGCTAAAACTGCGGTCCAAAATGCTGCTAAACCACCCTGGAATCTGCATACCTTCATCTTTTTTTCTTTTAGGTTCCTATCTTCCCGAGGCTCTTCCGACAACCTGATTATCGGACCCACCACGGGACGGAAACACCAAGAAGGCAAGGAGCTTTGGCATACAAAGGAATCCCCAGGTGGTCTGTGATAACGATCGCTATACCTGTTTTACATACCCACACGCAACTCGCTCTTGGTTAGGGCATGTCAAATAGTCCTATTTGCTTATCGTACAACTTGTATACATACGCCTTGACATATAATAACAATGGAAAATAATGTACAGCGTCAGCTTATTACTACATATATTTTTCTTTCCATTGACCGTTTATTTATTACAAATTGCACCCGTACATTTTGGTACGTTCAGTTTGCCAGGGGCTTCAGTGTACCCCATAAAAAGGCAAGAAAAGTCCAAAAACTTTCGACAGTGTGGCACCCCGAACTTATAGCATTATATGCATCAGCTCCGAATCAGTCTTTGTCCGATTTAGGCGTGTATAGCGCCCCAAGTTCAGCCTTCCGAATACCAGGGGCTACGCCAAAATTTAAAATTATAGAACTTCTATGGCTAAGTGAGGGTGATATAGCTATATAGTCCGATTGCCTTGTTCGTTGCGCTAAACACCTCCTTAAAGGACCAAAAATTTGGATAAAGAGTGTTTACATAAATCCCGAACACCCCTGTACTAGTTACATGGGGCAGAAGCTGACGACTGGCCAACTCTCAGATTTTGTAAGCGGCCGCACAGGAGGTAAAATTTTAAATCAACAAGTGTTATATTGCACAAATGAACTTGTTTCATATTATGGATAAAAAGAGTGCATTCACTCCAAGATTACATCCTTCTAACATTGCTCCGCCATAAGGCGGGAGCCCTTCAGGACACTGTCATAGTAATTTTCGGGCCGGCAATGCTCCTTGCCCTTTGGTGGCCCTTCGGTCATCAGCTTCTTGGCATCCATCTTCGCCCAGTGCACTTTTGCGCGGGCGAAGGCCATGCGCGCACATTCAATGCAAACTGACCGCTTTATGACTTCAAGCCGCGGGCAGGCATTCACAAGCCGCTTCACGAGGCCGAAGTAGCTGCTGGGCATAGGCTCGGTAGGCCACAGCCGGATTATGAGGTCCTTCATGGCCAGTTCGGCTGCCTTGTGCAGTTCAACCAGTTGCTTCAGCTGGTCGCTCAAGGGCATCGGATGTTCTATCCCAAGATACTGAGACCAGAAAAACTTCTCCGTCGAGCTCCCTTCTTTGGCTCGGTAGAACTCTGCGGCATCAGATATGCTACGCGGTAGATCTGTGAACGCTCCTGGAGAGCTCCAAATTCGGGTAAGTAAAAGGAAAGTCTCCTTCACATGCTTGCTTTGCATAATGAATACCTTACCCGCCGCAATCTTCTTGACTGCCTAAATCTCCTGGAGGGCCTTTTGGGCTTCGGCTTTGGCGTCTTGCATGCTCTGGAGGGCCTTAGAAAGCACGGACTCTTGAGTCTTAGAGTCATGCTCCAAGGACTCGTATTTCTGGACGAAATCCTCGAGCTCTTGCTGGACCTCGTTGACCCGGGCCTCTTGCTTCTTGCGCTCGGCATGTTCCTTGGCCGCTTTGTCTTCGGCCTTGGTCAGCGCCTTCTTAAGGGCCGCCACTTCGGTCGTGGCCCCTATTAAAGTTCATGATGCTTCTATTAGCAGAAACCTTTTTTCCTTTATAAACATATAGACGGGGTATTGTGTACCTCGACTTTCCTCAAGCTGCCACTTCACTAGGCCGAGCTCTCCTCGTCCGCTCCAGTCCCTTGGTCAGGAGACCTCAAAGACGAAAGCGGCAATGCCAAGAGCGATGCTCGCTTATTCACATAGACATCTTCTGTTAGACTCCTGCGAATGTTATTTGATCCTCTATTCGGCTTTTCTTTCCGAACACCAAACAAAGCATCAGGGGCTACTGTTTATATTGTGATATTCTCTTACAATTTTATTACTTACCTCAAAGCCTGATAGGAGGCTAGCGCAGGCTTCGGCCAATCCGCTTTTGGCGGACCGAACCTTATAAATCACCGTACCCATAATGGTACGGTGTTCTTTATCAATGGAAGCGCCGCGGAGCACTTCCAGCAAGTTGTCCGGTGCCTCTGGCTGGACAGAGGTCATCGATACAGGCGGCTCTCCCTCCTTAGAAGGAGGCTGCCTGCCTGAGTTCGAAACAACTTGGGGTTCCGGAGCCGTATTCGGCTGAGGGCCAAACTGGCTGCGGTCCCCATTGTCGGAGTCCATGGGGGTCTTCCCCCCCCCCCCCCATGTGCCCGGTGACTGGAATCTCACCTGGGGGTGTCTCCGGAACTGCCTCCCTTGGGCCCGGTATCCTTTGAGACAACACGTCGGTGTCCACCGCGGGCTTGGGGGAGGAGGCTATCGAAAGTGAATCACTGTTCATCACTGACGGGCCCAGAGACCCCTCCTACGAGGAGGATACCTCGATGTGGGATTTGGCCGGACTGCAGGTGCACGTTCGGCATAATAAGAAGCGATAAAGCAAATATACCAAAAGTATTATAGTGTTCGGATACTTACGACTTAGCCAGGGGCTTGTCCCTGGGCTTCCACTCCTCACCGATGTTGGTGGCTGCGATGGAGTAGTCCGGAAGGAAGATCTTTCCCTTCTTGGACACCTTGGCCTCCCCTTGCGGGGCGGTCTTCCTCTTCTTTCTCCCCCTGGTTGGGGGGGAGAGTTTCTTCTTCCTCCTCCTCGTTTTCGTTGGAGGAGCACGTTTCGGTGTCTTCGGACGTCACGTCCGATGCAACCTTGCATCGAAGACCTTTCCTGGTCCCTGATACGTCCATTTTGCATCATGCTTTTATATCAATATTTATTGCATTATGGGCTGTTATTACACATTATATCTCAATACTTATGGCTATTCTCTCTTATTTCACAAGGTTTACCATGAAGAGGGGGAATGCCGGCAGCTGGAGTTCTGGCTGGAAAAGGAGCAAACGTTGGAAACCTATTCTGCACAGCTCCAAAAGTCCTGAAACTCCACGAAACAACTTTTTGGATTTAATAATAATTTTTGAGCGAAAGAAATAGGCCAGGAGGCCCACACCCTATCCATGAGACAGGGGGCGCCCCCCTATAGGGCGCGCCCCTCTATCTCCTGGGCCACCTGGTGGGCCTCCGGCGTCCATCTTCTGCTATATCATCACTTTTACCCTGGAAAAAACGTGGGCAAGCTTACGGGACGAAACTCAGCCGCCACGAGGCGGAACCTTGGCGGAATCAATCTAGGGCTCTAGCGGAGCTATTCTGCCGAGGACACTTCCCTCCGGGAGGGGGAAATCATCGCCAACATCATCACCAATGATCCTCTCATCGGGAGGGGGTCAATCTCCATCAACATCTTCACCAGCACCATCTCCTCTCAAAACCCTAGTTCATCTCTTGTATCCAATCTTGTATCAAAACCACAAATTGGTACCTGTGGGTTGCTAGTAGTGTTGATTACTCCTTGTAGTTGATACTAATTGGTTTACTTGGTCGAAGATCATATGTTCAGATCCTTTATGCATATTATTACTCCTCTGATTATGAACATGAATATGCTTTGTGAGTAGTTACATTTGTTCCTGAGGACATGGGTGAAGTCTTGCTATTAGTAGTCATGTGTATTTGGTATTCGTTCGATATTTTGATGAGATGTATGTTGTCTTTTCCTCTAGTGGTGTTCTGTCAACGTCGACTACATGACACTTCACCATTATTTGGGCCTAGAGGAAGGCATGGGGAAGTAATAAGTAGATGATGGGTTGCTAGAGTGATGAAGCTTAAACCCTAGTTTATCGTTGCCGTTAGGGCTGATATGGATCCATACGCTTAATGTTGTGGTTAGGTTTACCTTAATACTTCTTTTTGTAGTTGTGGATGCTTGCAATA
Organism: Aegilops speltoides; assembly: GCA_021437245.1. Lineage (NCBI taxonomy): Eukaryota > Viridiplantae > Streptophyta > Magnoliopsida > Poales > Poaceae > Aegilops > Aegilops speltoides. The sequence goes on from CM038142.1 coordinate 179,907,987, forward strand.
GGGGTTAATCATAAGTGGGATGCTTGTCCAAGTTAGGGAAGTACCCAAGTACCGGTCCACCCACATATCAAATTATCAAAGTACCGAACGCGAATCTTACGAACGTGATGAAAACTAGCTTGACGATAATTCCCAATGTGTCCTCGGGAGCTCCTTCCTCATTATTAGAAATTGTCCAGGCTTATCCTTTGCTACATAAAGGATTGGGCCACCTTGCTGCACTTTATTTACTTTATTTATGTTGGATTTCAGGTTCCGGCAGACCCTTGAGGTTTGAACACTGGGGTGCGTGCGGAGATCACACCCTCAGCCTACCCATGTTTCACCGCCTCGCAAGGATCTAAACTACTTGAAGAACAACACGAGGGACACAAGATTTATACTGGTTCAGGCCACCATTGTGGTGTAATACTCTACTCCGGTTTGTGGTGTGTGGATTGCCTCTGGGGCTGATGAGGGACAGTACAAAGGAAGAACAACCTCGCGAGGGTCTGGTCTTGGTTGGTGCGATGAACTGCTAGGGGAGTTCAGTCGCCTCTCTCTCTCTCTCTCTGTGTGTCTTGGGTGCGGATCCGATATGATCTCCCTTCCTACCCTGTGGGTGGCTAGTCCTATTTATAGGCGAAGGCCCCGGGCCTCTTCCCAAATATCGAGCGGGAAGGGTGCCAACAATTGGCCATTTTGAAGGGGAACATCTAGTACACTTATCCTGACTAAAGTTGGTCCTCGCCCGCTAAAAGACCCTGACAATGACGCCGGCTTGGGCTCCACGATGACTTCCGCTCTTCCGTCATGTTGGTCTTGGTCTTGCTGCACTGAAATGGTTGCCTTTGCTTGATACCCTTGCCTACGCTTGCCCCTTTGCACCAAAGGGGAAACAAGGACTCTGCGCGGGCCGGCGCCCGCCTGGCCTTGGTTGTCATGGCTTGCATCACGGGCACCTCGTGAGGTACCCCGCCTTGATCTCTCCGCCTCCTCGTGAGCCAGCCTGACGAGGCCGTGCCTGAGGAAGCCTCCTGTCGTCCGCCCCGCGAGGCTTGGACCCTCGCGAGGGTCTTGAGCATGTGTTGATGAAGATGGGCCGTACTGGGCCACTCTTGAGCCACGCCGCAGGCCGCAGGCAGGCAAGTCTGGGTACCCCCGTTCCCAGAACACCGACAGTATCCCCCGGGCCCAAGGCGCGCTTGGATTGGCTTAGCAGGGAAGCGAAGAGGCAGGTGCGATTGGACGTGGGTATCCTGGCTCCCCCACGACGCCTCGGCAACTGCACAAGCTGATAAGGGAGCGGTACCTGTCCAGGCTTACCTTCTTTGCCTTCTCCTTCACCGCCCAGATCTCCTTTCTTGCTCCTGTCCTTCTTGCTTCTGAGATCCCCAGATCCACTCCAACTCTGCATCCTAGCAAGGCATGGCGCCTCGCCAGACCCCAGCCGGAGCGTGGTACGCCCGCCTTGCATCCTCCGAATGTGTCGGAGAAGAATCTTGCTCGGACGTGCCAGATGATGGCGACGCAAGGCCACGACGAGGCGACCGTGCTCAAGGCCGGCACCGCCCTTCCTGAGGGAAGAGGAAGCACCTTCTACCCGCTCTTCGTGAGCGCCATCACCATCGGTCTGGTGCCCCCTTTCTCCGAGTTCTTCCTTTCTGTTCTTCACCATTACAATCTGCAAGCCCTGCACCTCCATCCCAACTCCGTTCTTCATCTGGCGATTTTCGCCTACTACTGCGAGGCTCATGTCAGGGTGAGGCCTTCGGTGGCCTTGTTGTGCCACTACTTCTACCTTCGGGTATCCCGCAGCCCCATGTCCGCGTGCGCGAGCTTTATCGCGCACGGCAGCTCCAACGCCATCTCAAAGCCCGGGAAGAGAATTGAGGGCTTCAGGAGCAAGTGGGTCATGGTGGATGCTGGGCGCACCCACTCCCGGCTGATTCTGCCCATGGGGCAGCCCATGTCCGTCGACGCTTGGTCCCGCGTGGAGTTCGTTGATCCCCGCGCGAGGCCGGTGCTGGAGAAGATGGACGCGGACCTGTGGCCGGACAACATGGAGACGACGAAACTGACTGGGGCGTCGCTCGTGAGGGAGTTCCTGGAGCATCGGGTGGCCCCGCTCCGGGATCACCCGCTCTCACTGTGAAAGCTTGGGAGGGCCGATGCTGCCCTCCGCTCGAACCCTGAAGCCTTGGCCGACGAGGATATGGCCGCGGTCCTCCAATCCTTGGTTGGGGGAAACGTGGCAAGGTTGAAGGATGCCCCCGTGCCCTTGTTCCTTCGGGATGATTGGGAGTAGGTGGTGAACTCCATGTCTACTTTCAACGAGGGCGGGCCTGTGCCCGCGGAGGGTCCTGAGGCCCCGGCGGCCCTGGTGATGGTGAATGTATCCTCCAGCGACTCCAGCAGAGAGGAGGAAGAAGAGGAGGAGGAGGACGAGGAGCTCGATTCGGAGGCGACAGACGGGGAGTCGAGGACGCCCCTTCCTCGGGGTAGGTCCCGCACTCTTCGCCTCATGCCGGATGACGACGAGGACGGCGACGAGCAGGGTGGAGAGAGCTCGCCCCTGATCCCGAAGAAGGACAGGACGGGGTTGGTTCCCCGTGGGTCCGCTCCGACTCCGAGGCGATCGGCGGACATGCCTCCTGCTCCCGAGCCTCTTGAAGTTGACCCCAGCATCCGGCTTTCGGTCTTCAAGTTCGGCCGGAGGTTGCTTGAGCCCGCGAGCGATGACGAGTAATTGCTCGATTCTCGTTTTGCTTCCTGCTTTGTCGTTGAGGCTTGATGTCCGTATTCCTTGGTTAGGCCGGTGCCTGCGGCAAAGAAGCTGAAGGGGGCTCCCGAGGCTTCGTCTGAGGCAGCACCCCCATCTGCGGGAGAAGGGGGCGACAAGACGCGGGCCTCCCCTGCCCGGTCATCCTCGCGAGGCCTGGCGGGGCCAGCTGGAGCGAGCTCAGCCCCCATGGCCCAAGCGATTCTTGCGGTGTCTTTGCCTGATGCCACCGCCGCAGTCATCGGGGCGCAGAAGGTCCTGACTCATAGCGCTGTGGTTATGCAGCCGTCTTCGCCTCCTACTCCGCCAACCGCTGTCTCTCCGGCTCCTACATCTATTCTGGATCGTGCCGCTGCTGAGCTGGACCGGTTGCGGAAAGATCTTCTGGGCGTCGACCCTCGCTTGGTGGCCGGGCGCCTAGAGATGGTCTTTGGCTGGGTCCGCTCTGATGCTTCAGTCCGAGCGGTGCTGGCCCAGGCCGCGACAGCCTGCGATGAGGAGAAGTAGGCCTTCCTTGAGACAAAGGCCGCTCGTGACGCCGCCTTGGGTGAGGTTGCATATGTCCAGGGCCGCTGCAAGGTGCTGGAGAGCGAACTGCATGGTCTGTGCGACCAGCTTGTCAAGGAGGCCCGTGTCCGCCAGGAGAAGGAGGAAGACCTGAAGGCTCGTGAGGCTGCCGCCAAGGACCGGGATGCCGAGCTTGACGAACGCCAAGGCCGCTTGGGTGCGCTGGAGCAGGTGTTGGAGGCAAAGAAGATCGAGCTGGACGGTAAGGCGTGGGTCCTGGCTGAGGACCGCGTGGCCTTCACGAAGCTGGAGGTGAAGGCTCGCACACTACTGAAGTCGCTCTATGACAGCGGCCTAGAAAGCCCGCTGGCCGGCGCCGAGGAGGGCCCCACCAAGCTGCTTCCCTTCCTGGTCCGCGCCCTCGAAGATGTCACCCTCGGCCTTGGCCCCACGGTTGAGGCTGAGGCGCGCGCCCTTTCTTCTGCGGCGCTAACGTGCGTCTTCACCCACGTCTACCTCCGCGACCCCAGCGTTGACCTCGACAATCTGCTGGAGCCTGTGAGCGGCGAGCTTACCGCCATCACTGCTGAGGCCGTGAAGGGTCGCGCGGAGGTTCTGCTGGCGAAGTTCCGGGCCTTCAGCACCAAGCCAAAGCGAGGCGCTGCCGGTCTTGAGGCTCCACGAGGCGAAGCTGCCCAGCGTAGCACCGTCACCAGCGATGGCGCCGCCAAAAAGTGACCCCTTCGCGGCTCCCGTCCTGCTTTTAATCCCTGCAACATGCATTCTGCCTTGTGGAGGCGTTTAAACTTGTGTTTGGCGTTGTCAAAGTACTCTCTGGACTGTAATATTTGCTTTTGAATTTCTTGAGATTTGCATTTTTCCTTCCTACTTGCTTGTGTTCTACGTCGGCAGAGCCCGGCCCCGCGCATACCTCAGCCGCCGTTAGCCCCGACCGGAAACCAGGACGGGACCAAGGAGTGAGGGGCTACGTGACAAGTTAGGCTCCTGAGTCGCGATGCTCAGGAGTCCCCCTTGACGCACGAACAACAAGTAGGGAGGTGAGATGCATGGGTGAATTTACCGTTCTACGTCGGCAGAGCCCGGCCCCGCGCATACCTCAACCGCCGTTAGCCTTTCGGAACTAAGGGGTGAGGGGCTACGTGACCAGTTAGGCTCCTGAGTCGCGATGCTTAGGAGTCCCCCTGGATGTTCAAATGGCCTTCATACCTTGGCTCCGCTCGGGGAGAGGCGTGCGACGAACCAGGCCTGAGGGGCTTGGCTGGGTGGCGTGCGCCTGGGCGTGACCCGGGCGCAGCCCCCGTGCCCAGCCTCCTCGCGCGGCACTCCCGAGGGGAGGCGTTATGATGAGGCAGGACATTGAGCTCAGGGCTCCCTAAGGTTGATGCAACTGGGGGCCGCCCTCAGTTGTTTATCACCAGCGCGGAGCATAGCGCTTCCGTATGTGTACGGGCATAGCCGCTCCTCAGCAATGTCATCAGCCAGCATGGAGCATGGTGCTTCCACTGGTGCGTGGGAGGGGGCTCCCCTCCGGGAGGAGCCACCGAGGCGTATACAGCCCCGCCCTGACACGTGGCTGGCACGGTAGGGTCTGGCGAGGTGTATCTGGGCACCCGTGAGCCAGCGCGGGACTCATGGGGCCCTACCTCAAGGCGGGTTGCGCCTGGCTCTGGGCCTTTACTTGTGATGTGTCCCTGCAGATTTGGTTAGATGTCGGTGCTCTACGTCCTCGGGTCCCGGCCCTCGAGCGGGGCTCAGCCGTCGCTGGTATGCCAGGTCGCGATTCCGTGGACAGGGCCAGAGGGTGAGGGTTGGAGAGCCAGTAAGAGCCCATGAGTCGCGATAGGTACCCCCCCTTTAACGTGCAAGCAGCCGACATGAAGAAAGAAGGGTGTCATAGGCAAGCATCAAACAGCAATCAGGATGGGTCAAACGCACGACCCGAATAAACGCGAGAGGGATACATGCCACCGAGTCAGTCCCGGGTAGCTTGGGGATAATGCAGCCCGGGCGGCGCCCCCGACAAAGTAAGCTGAAAACATGAAATAAAAGGGGATACACGCTGTAGGGACAGACCCATGCGGCCTGGGAATGATGCAGCCCTGGGGGGCGCTCCCAGCTGAAAATGAAACTCGAAGGATGTCACCTGATGATGCTGAAGATGGAGGGATGCTGAAGTAGCGGACGGCGTGCACTGCGGGGGACGATCTTCACGAGCCCCCAGGCCCAGGGGCCTCGGGAGGCTCCGGAGGTGCTGGCGGCTCCTCGTGGACCATCTCCATCTCCGCCAGGACTGTGGAATGCCTGACCGCCTGAGCCTCCAAGATGCTCCTCATGAGGCGCTGACGCGCCCAGCCGCGTTCGGTAGGCCGTAAGGCATGCGAACATAGCTATGAGGTGGGCCTTCGCAGTGCCCCACGCGTGAGGGCCAGAGGTGCTCCTGAGAGGTGGCTCGGTTGAGTCCTGGTATGTCGATGCAGATGCGCAGCCCACCATCCTCGCCTGGATGGGGAGCTACGGCGGGCAAGCGGCGGCTGCCACTCATGACTCTTGACTCCTGCAACTCCTGAATGATCTCACTGATGAATTCCTGAGGGTTCGGCCCTCCTTGCCTTGCTCCCTCCTGAGGGAAACATGCGTTGAAGCATGCCTCCAAGTGGTGCCCGAGCGCCTCCGTCGTGATCTTAGCAAAGTCGATGGCCCTCCAGAAGAGAGCCCCCGAGCCCTACTCAAGGAGGGCGCCGGGCGTGCCTTCCTATGCGACAGAAGGAGGTGCCCCTTGAACGAGCATGGACCCTGAGGGGCCTGCCTCCCGAGGGGTCGGACCATACGATGTCTTCTTCTTCTTAGGAGCAGCCTCGGGAGGCCTCCCATTCCTGTGATCTGGGTCTTCGATTGATGCGGCTTGGAAGGCATGTTCCAGGGAACACACAACGTCTCTTTCTTCACAGGGCACCATGATGACCCCACCGCTCCCTGGCATCTTGAGGACATTGTAGCCGTGATGGGTCACGGCCATGAACTTGGCCAGGGCTGGGTACCCGAGGATGGCATTGTACGGCAGGCGGATGTGAGCAACGTCGAAGTCGATGAGCTCGGTGCGGTAGTTCTCGCGCGTCCCAAAAGTAACAGGAAGGCGGACCTGCCCTATCGGAACCGTGGAACCATCAGTGACCCCTGAGAAAGGCTTGGTTGGCTGCAGCTGATTGTATGGCACTTGGAGATTGTTGAACGTTTCGACGGATAGGACATTGAGCTCTGCTCCGCCATCGATGAGGGTCCTAGTGACTTGCATGTTGCTGATGATGGGGAACAAAGCATTGGGAGGACTCCTTCTATGGCCGCGCACTTGAGCTGATCCGCCGAGCTGAGCATGATAGCGCACGATGACCACCTGAGAGGGCGTGTGGCCTCAAGCTTGGGGAGGACTGCATTCACTTCGCGGACAAACTGCTTGAAGATGCGTTGAGAGGCTGGGGCTTGTGCGCCGCCCAAGATGCAAGCGATTGCACGCGGCTCCTGGAAACCTCCAGCCCCCTCGTCCTGGTGATGGTCTTCGTTCCTCCTTGGCTGTGGCGACAGAGGAGGGAGGCCCGCATTGCCTTGTGGGCGATCCTCGCGAGGTTGATCTCTCCAACCCCCCTCACGAGGTGGGTCCCTCCAACCTCCCTCGCGAGGCTGGTCCTGCCAGCGGTCCTCGCGAGGTTGGTCACGCCACCCTTGGCGAGGGCCACGGTCTTCCCATCGTCCTCCACCTCTTCCTCCTCCTCGGCCATAGCCCCTGTCGCTGCGCTCGGGGCGTCGGCCGGCGCGCACGTCTCGCACGGCTTTGAGCTCTTGGCATTCGTTGGTGTTGTGGGTGTGGAGGTCGTGGTACACGCAGTACCGGCTGCCCTTGGATGACTCAAGCTGATCCCTGCCTTGCTTGGTGTCGGGCTTTGCTGCAAGCACGGCAGCCCCCTTGCGCTTCACGTCCTTGGTTTTGGTCTTCTTCTCTTCTGGGTCAGCGGCTGGCAGCTCGAGGAGGGACAGGCGCCCTTCCTCAGCCCTGGCGCACTTTGTCACCAGATTGAACAGCTCCAGGGAAGTGAACAAGTCTTCATGGATCGCGAGCTCCTCCTTCATCTCGACGTCACGCATGCCGTCGGAGAAGGCTGAGATGATGGCCTCCTCATACACCTTGGGGATCTTAAGGCGGGCGCTGTTGAAGCACTGGATGAACTTCTGCAGGGTCTCCCCCGGCTGCTGCTTGATGCGGCACAAGTCGCTCATGGCCGGGAGCCGATCGCGGGTGCCTTGGAAGTTGGCGATGAATTGGGTGCACATCTCGTCCCAAGAGGATATCGTGCCAGGAGCCAGGTTCAGGAGCCAGGTGCGGGCGTCGTCTTTGAGCGCCATGGGGAACCAGTTCGCCATGACCTTCTTGTCTCCATTGGCGGCTTCGATACCCAGCTCGTAGAGCTAGAGGAACTCAGCAGGGTCAGCCGTGCCATCGTAGCGCGGGGGCAGGTCTGGCTTGAACTTGCCCGGCCAGGCTATGTTGCGCAGCTCGGCGGAGAAAGCACGGCAGCCTGCAGTGGCCGCGGGAGCCCTTTGGTGACGGAGAGCTTGATCTTGCGGGTCTCTGTGCGCTGCGGCGAGGTGCAGCGCGGGGTCTTGATGCGCCAGAACAGGTGTGCGCTCGTGCCGAGCCGGTGCGGGGAGCACGCTGGCAGCTTCCTGGGGACGAGGGATCTCTTGGCAGCTCTTCTCTTGGTGTGCTGGTGCCAAACAGAGTGGGTTCCGCCCAGGGGCCATGCGCCTTGGAGCCAAGGCGCCTTCTTGAGGAGGAGGCGGCTAAGGCGCCCCCGGAGCTTCGTCGCCCGCGTAGGGCGGTGCGTGGTGCAACGAGCGGGACGGCGCAGGGGAGCCCCAAGCGGCGCTGACGAGCTCGGTGATGTGGGCAAGCCACTCGTCGTAGAGGTCGTCGACGGGATGGTAGTGCAGGAGCTCCCGCGCCAACAGCAGCGCGACGTGTGTGTCCACAGGAGCACGACGGGCGTGGGACGAGGAGCCGGCCGGAGTCAGCAACGGAGTGGTGGTGCGGCCTTCTCGCCGCATGTAACGCCCTCGATGCGGCTATATCTCCCACGTGTCGAAGCACGACTTAGAGGCATAACCGCATTGAAAGCAATGTCGCAAGTGAGGTAATCTTCACACAACCCATGTAATACATAAGGGAAAGAGATACATAGTTGGCTTACAATCGCCACTTCACACAATTACATGAATAAAGCATTACATCATCCAGATACAAACAAGGTCCGACTACGGAACCAAAATAAAAGAAGAACCCCAAAAGCGACAAAGGGTCCACGATCGACCCCAACTGGGCTCCACTACTGATCAACTAGAACGAAACAACACAAATGGCAAGATCTTCATCGAGCTCCTCCTTGAGCTTGGTAGCGTCACCTGCTCGGTAACATAGGCACCTGCAAACTGGTTTTGAAGTATCCGTGAGCCACGGGACTCAGCAATCTCACACCCGCGAGATCAAGACTATTTAAGCTTATGGGTAAGGTAAAGGCATGAGGTGGAGCTGCAGCAAGCGACTAGCATGTATGATGGCTAACATACGCAAATGAGAGCGAGAAGAGAAGGCAAAGCACGGTCGATAAAAGTATGATCAAGAAGTGATCCTATAGCAACCTGCGTCAAGCATAACTCCAACACCGTGTTCACTTCCCGGACTCCGCCGGAAAGAGACCATCACGGTTACACACGCGGTTGATGTATTTTAATTAAGGTCAACTTCAGGTTTTCTACAACCGGACATTAACAAATTCCCATCTGCCACATAACCGGGCACGGCTCTCGAAAGTTTATACCTCGCAGGGTGTCCCAACTTAGCCCATGACAAGCTCTCGCGATCAACGAAGGAATAGACCTTCACCCAAGACACTCCGATCGACTCGGTATCCGGTACATCAAGACATTTCGACAATGGTAAAACAAGACCAGCAAAACCTCCCGCCAGGCCGACAAATCCCGATAGGAGCTGCACATATCTCGTTCTCAGGTCACACCGGATGAGCAGACGTCGGGTTGGCATAGACCACAGTTGCCTGGGGCGCCGGACATCGCAAAGTTGGACCAACACTCGAAGGAGCACCGCCGGGGGGCTAAAATAAAGATGACCCTCGGGCTCCGAAACCCAAGGGAAAAAAGGGCTAGGTGAGGCAAATGGTAAAACCAAGGTTGGGCCTTGCTGGACAAGTTTTATTCAAAGCGAACCGTCGGGGGTCCCATAAATCACCCGACCGCGTAAGGAACGCAAAATCCGGGAACATAACACCGGTATGACGGAAACTAGGGCGGCAAGTGGAACAAAACACCAGGCATAAGGCCGAGCCTTCCACCCTTTACCAAATATATAGATGCATTAATAATATAAGAGATATTGTGATATCCCAACAAGTAAACATGTTCCAACAAGGAACAACATCTCCATGTTCGGACGAGGAACAAACTTCAATCTTCACCTGCAACTAACAACGCTATAAGAGGGGCTGAGCAAAGCGGTAACATAGCCAAACAACGGTTTGCTAGGAAAGGTGTCAAAGGTTAGAGGTTTGACATGGCAATTTGGGAGGCTGACAAGCAAAAGGTAGGCATCGTAGCATTGGCGTAGCAAAAGAGCGAGCAAACTAGCATAGCAAAGATAGTAGTGATTTCGAGGGTATGATCATCTTGCCTGAAATCCCGCAAGGAAGAAGAACGAGTCCATGAAGAAGACAAACGGACGTAGTCGAGCGGATCCTCACAACTCCGGAACGGAACCGAGGCTAACGAGAGAAACAACCCGGAAAGAAACAAACAACATAGTAAACAACCATCACATAAACGTGGCATGATGCGCAAACAAGTATGATGCATGTCCGGTTTAAAGAGGCATGGCATGGCAATATGCACAAACAACACTACAAGTTAAGTGGAGCTCACTATGCAACGAGTTGCATATTGACGGAATGCCACATCAATTATTTTGTTCACTCCCGTTTAGGTACACAACAATGTTAAATGTTGTTAAACATGGCAAGAGGTGAAGCATGACAAAACTACCTATCTAGGCAAGTTAAAATGAGGCCGGGAAAAAAACAAACAACAAGTCCGGAAACTCCTCATATGCATATATTAGGTTTGGTACTGTTCTGCCCTAAAACATATTTTAAAGTTGTTAAACAAGAAAATAAAGTGTACCATGTTAATCTAGGCATTTTTCCACCCCATTTACATATAAAGTTTATTAAATTCGGAGTAACGGTTATATAGTTATGAAATAAATCATTTTAGCATGGAATTTGAGCAAATTTAATCAAACATCACTTTAAACAATTTAAACATGGATGAGAGTAGGATATTATGAAAGTACATGAAAAACTGAGCAAGTTACATATATGACATGTTTAAATCCGATGCACGGTTATTTAGTTGTGAGTAATTTAAAATCATGGCATTATCTGTAATTATTAAAGCACTGGTTTAAATCGTAAAATCGTCCAGGAAAAAAAAACAGGAGATGGGCCGAATCTGGAACAAGGGCCGAACAGGGCAGGCGCTGGGGGCGGCTCACCATGGGCCACTGGGCCGGATCTGGAGAGGAAGCCGGCTGGAGGAGGCCGGGCTGGCCAGCGCTGGGCCTTGGCCAGCAGGCGAAGGGGAGACAGCCCAGGCGCGGGATGCGGCCCACTCACGTCTGCGATCAACGGGGCGACGCGGGCAAGCTGCTCTGGTTTCTGAAGAAGGAACAGCTGCAGGGGCTACGCACGCAGGCGGCTTCAGGCGAAGCAGGGCGGGGCGGCGGATGGAGCCCTGCTCCGGCGACGGGGCGGCGCGCTGGAGGGTCCTGGCGGCCGGATGCGGCGACGCGAGGAGGAGGCCGGGGCGGCGGATGCTGCAGGCCGGCTGCGGACGCGCCAGAGGGCGCTGGAGCGGGCGCTCCTGTTCGGGTGAAGCAGAGGAACTGGCCTCGAACGACGATGGCGGCAGCAGGTACTCCGGCAGGGACGGCGCGGGAATGGAGGCAGGGCACGGATTCGGCCGGATCCGGTCGCAGGGGTCGCCGGGGTCCCGTTCCCTGCCGAAACGAAGCGAAGGCAGGCCGGCGGACTTGGAGCTCCATGGCCATGGCAAGGCCTCTGGTCACCTGAGAGGGAGAGAGATCGGGGCATGAGAGAGTGAGATCGGGGAAGGAAGGCAGGGAGGCGATGGGGAGCTGCAGCATGACCTGGTGCTCCGGTCGGCGAGGTCGAGGGAGGCAGAGACGACAGGGAGGGGAGATGCTGCGGGACGACGGCGGGGCCGAGCAGATGAGCTCAACGGGGCTGGATCGATGGGTGTATCGGGGAAGGTGGTTGGCTGCGGGGCTTCCACGGATTGGGTCACAGGGGAGATCGAGCAGAGGAACTCCACTCCTCTAGATCGAACGCGAGAGGCAGAGGGAGGAAGCAGCGGTGGTTGGTCAATGGGATCTGGGAGGATCCCGAGGGTGATTTTGGAGAGAGTGGCGGCGGCGGCTGGCTGGTGAAGGGACAAAGTCCCTAGATTTTAGGGTTAGGACTATTTAGACTAGGGGGTCTTTATATAAGGAAAGAGGGAGTGTTTAGGGTAGATTTGGACCCGCCGATCGAAATCGGGCGGTAGAGAAAAATAGACTAGGGATGTCCAAATAATAAAATGGAGATGTTTTCGGGATGTTGGGGGATGTTCCGGACCCAACGGTAGCGGCAAACCGGTTCGAGTCCGGGACAACTTTCGGACGCGCGCGAGGAGGGCTGCGGGCTGACGAGAGGGGTTAGATTGGCCTGGCGGATTGTGAAGAGCGGGTTGGTGCGAGAGAAGAGGGAGAGATGCAGCCCGGCACGGTTTCCGGAGACCGAAAACGTCCGACGTTAGACCGGCTATACTGCCGCTATAGTTTAACGGTTGGGCTATCAGACGAACTCCGAATGCGATAAAACTTGACAGGCGGTCTATCTACACTATAATAAGACCACACGTCAACTCCCATCCCATTCCGAGAACATTTTCTGACCACTTATAAAATAATATTTCGGACGTGCCACGGGCGCGTGCAAGTGTGTGTGGGCTCCGAACGGACACGGAGAGAACAAAGAGACCGGGACGGGTGCAAGTTTTGAAAACATGATGATGCAATGCGGATGATGACATGGCAAGATGCAACACGCAAGCGAAAGACATGGCAACGACGGCGAATAACTGGCGGACACCTGGCGCATCAAATCCGGGGTGTTACAACACTCCACCACTATGAGAGGATCTCGTCCCGAGATCTAGAATGGCACCGGAGGGAAAAGGAAGAGGAAGAGGAGAGGTAAAACTAAGTTGCTTCTTTGACGAACGAGTGAAACCACGAACCTTGAGAGGTTGAGCAAAATGAAAGGAAGAAAAATAACGAAGATGAGCAAAGTTGAAAACACTCCGTTAGGAAAGAGGAACAAGGGATACAACGAGAACCAAGAGGTTTAGTGATAAGATAGATATTGAAACCACTCCGGTTAAAACTAGATAGAGAAGGAATAAGATTGATATAATTTGAGCAGCACTCCGACTGAAAGAAGAATGAAAACTTGATAAGATGAAAAGAACTTGAATGAGAACACAACACTCCGGCTAAACGGATAAGCACGAAAAGAACATGACCTCACCATACGACATGATGAGTGAAAAGAGCAGAACGTAATGCCTCCGGAAGAAAGAATAGAAGATAGGTCATAGGAATAAAAGAATGGAGAAGAAAATGCCCACTTCTGCCACAAATGAGCTTGGAAAGCACCCTTGCAACGAAGAATTGAACGGAGTTGTTGGAAAAACCAACAACGAAAAGAATAAGCTTGATATGGGCTTATGAAAACATCTCAAAATTATGAGGTGAGCTTCTGCCACCAACGGAAACAAATGATTGGATTGATATCAACAAGGAGACGAGAAACTTATTTCACCGGGAGGACAAATGAAGAACTTGGGTCATTTATAAGCACCATAAATAGCAACAATCCTTAGGGAAAGCTTTAGGTGAAATATAACCCAAGATAACTCCAATGAAGAGACTGATGGATTTAAATATCTCATTCTTGACAACATGAATAACCAAGGGAAATTGTCAAGAGTGACATAACACCATCTCAAAAGATAAGGTAGAAAAAATTGCACATTGGAATGCAAGATGAAGAATGCTTGAGCTTCTCAAAACAAAACAAGTGTTAAGCACCATGTTTAATTTTGAGTATAGCTTGGCTGATCTTAACTTCAAGAGAAATCTTGAAGAATAATTGAAGAATGAAAAGAATCCTTGACGAACCACCATGTAGAGCCTCCATGAAGAACTCCGGTAAACAAAAGGAATGAAAAGAAAGAGAAATTGAAAACACAAGGTGAATCCTTGCAATGATTTAGATGGATCTCCGCGACGAGATAATGCGGAAAACTTAGAACTCCGGAAGAAAGATGAACAACAAGAAGCCAAGAATTTATACATCACGAACAAACTCCGAAAGAAGGAATTAATCACTTGGATGAAACAAGAACAAGAATTATGTTATGCGTATCCTTCACCAATTAAATTGATGAAAATCAATGGATTTGGCATACTACTTATTCTCATAGAAAGGATTAAAAGAGATATATGAAAATCTTGAGAAGGTCTTCAACGAACCACCGGTAGGATTGGAACAACAAATGAATTGATATGATGAACTAGCAAGAGAGATCTTGAACGAACCACCGTAAGAATTCAAATTGAACGTAGCAAATGCACAATCACCGGGAAGAATTGCAAAATGAATGAAGATACTTGAGGGTATTTAGATACAAATGAATGAATAGATCACGAGCTGATTAGAGAATACTTGAATGATGCACCGGAAGAATTTGAGAACGAGAGCTGAAAGCTTGAATGAATAATACTGAGATGATGGGCTTCAAAGAATGAAACTGAAAAGACTCCTAAAATGCTCCGGATGGGTGAAAAAGATTCTCACAATCGAAAACAATTATGAGAGGATGGCAACAAACTAGCACCATGAATCTTGAAGAGAATAGAGCAAGATTAAAGAGAAACTCTTCTTCGGTCTTCAAATGATGAGAATGACAACGAGAAACACCACCAAGCATTATTGAGGCACACTGGAAGAATCAAAAGCGAAGAGGTTGAGCCAACTGTGAAAATAATTTGAAAGACCTTGGAGAAAAGCATTTGACTGATGATAACTCATTCTTACGTCAAACTTGGAGAAGAATTTAGGATAGCTCTGGGAAAATAGAAGAGTCAGGTAGGATCCTGGGAAAAGACCTGTGGGTTAGGGCCCACTCAAAAGAAAACACCGTTGAAATGATTGCTTGAAAGGGAGGTTGCACCGGTTTATTTAAATGGCTTGAATGAGATAGCAATCTTGAAAGAGCTTGAACGAATGCAGAGTGGAAACACGAATCTTCGAGATATCTTGAGCACTCCGGAATAACAAATAGCGAGAAGTAGAACGATAATGAGGTGCACCGTTATGAGAAGACATTGAAATGAGGAAAAAGGTAACTTGACTTGAATCCACCGGAGAAGAGAAAGGAATGAGGAATGACGAACTAATAGAACATCCTCTTGAGAACCACCGGGTAAGAACATTGACGGAAAGAATGGAGAAACTTCACAAAAATAAAAGGATACATGGTAAAGAAATCTTAGTCCTTGAGGAAAAAGGGTGGGTGGGCGGGAAAAAAAACAAAGGCAACTTGGAGACGGATGAAACAAACACCGTTGAGAAAACTTAGAATTGATCTTGCGGATGTTGAAATGATCGGATCCACTTGAAGAGAAGCACACCGGTTGGAAAGGAGTTGACATGCAATCTCGACTTTCGAGAAGGATTGGTATTCACATCGGAGTATAGGAACACCATTTCGGAAAGGTATGGAATCAACACTTGACATTGAAGCAACTCGAATACCACAACTCAAAACAAAAACAAAGGACTGGCTTGCAGAATAAGCCGGAACAAACATATGATAGAGATTTTGTCCGAAGTTTTCGTGGTGGGGCCTACACGGGCTCAATCGTACAGCACCATCATGTACAAGGCAGTGCACATGACATACTGAAGGCCCCCAGTCGGCATAGCCAAGGACTCTTTAAGACACAACGAGACCATCAGAAACCAACCGTGAATAGGCGGACCACTAGACGTCGAACCCCAATTTCATATCATACATCCATCGGAAAGATATCCTAAGAGCTACTTGAATTCCCACCTATGAAACTCCCGAAACTTTCTGGTTATGCAATCTGGTGTTGGGGATACAGGGGAGCAATATATCTCACCCAAACTAACAATACCTACATCCAGCTGTATCCATCCGTCAACACATAACCAAAAAAACTTCGGAAATCGTCTACCTCAACCTTCGAAAAGCATCCGTTATACAAGTCATGGCAATACTCCCGTACTCACCTCAGTACTGGGTTAGCGGGGTTATCTAACCAACAACTGCATAAAAGAGATTTTCGATGTCGGCGCACTAAACTTAGGTATTCCAGAACTGCAACGATAAAATTATGACGACAACACCTCGGAGCTCAACTCCCCAGGACACTGCCACAACCCCTAAATGTCAGGAGGCAACCAAGACAATGTTCTCGTCATAAGAATATCGGAACGATTCCAAGATACCCGCGTGATCCTAAAATTTTTTTTAGTGAAATTTGAGAAGAGAAGAGTCAAAACTCTACGTCAGGATACCTCACCAGAAGGTCAAGGACTGGGAGTAAAAAGAATCCCTAAACTCTCCGATATATATAATCCTAAATGACTCAAAACATTTTTCTAGACACAACTCGGCCACTAAAAAACGATCAAGCAGTCGGGCTCCTAAGGTCGGGGATGGCTCTGATTACGAACTTGTAACGCCCTCGACGCGGCTATATCTCCCACGTGTCGAAGCACGACTTAGAGGCATAACCGCATTGAAAGCAATGTCGCAAGTGAGGTAATCTTCACACAACCCATGTAATACATAAGGGAAAGAGATACATAGTTGGCTTACAATCGCCACTTCACATAATTACATGAATAAAGCATTACATCATCCAGATACAAACAAGGTCCGACTACGGAAACAAAATAAAAGAAGAACCCCAAAAGCGACAAAGGGTCCACGATCGACCCCAACTGGGCTCCACTACTGATCAACTAGAACGAAACAACACAAATGGCAAGATCTTCATCGAGCTCCTCCTTGAGCTTGGTAGCGCCACCGCCGGTAACATAGGCACCGCAAACTGGTTTTGAAGTATCCGTGAGCCACGGGACTCAGCAATCTCACACCATGAGATCAAGACTATTTAAGCTTATGGGTAAGGTAAAGGCATGAGGTGGAGCTGCAGCAAGCGACTAGCATGTATGATGGCTAACATACGCAAATGAGAGCGAGAAGAGAAGGCAAAGCACGGTCGATAAAAGTATGATCAAGAAGTGATCCTATAGCAACTGCGTCAAGCATAACTCCAACATCAGTGTTCACTTCCGGACTCACGGAAAGAGACCATCACGGTTACACACGCGTTGATGTATTTTAATTAAGGTCAACTTCAGGTTTTCTACAACCGACATTAACAAATTCCCATCGCCACATAACCGCGGGCACGGCTCTCGAAAGTTTATACCTGCAGGGTGTCCCAACTTAGCCCATGACAAGCTCTCGCGATCAACGAAGGAATAGACCTTCACCCAAGACACTCCGATCGACTCGGTATCCGGTACATCAAGACATTTCGACAATGGTAAAACAAGACCAGCAAAACCTCCATTGTGCCGACAAATCCCGATAGGAGCTGCACATATCTCGTTCTCGTGGCACACCGGATGAGCCAGACGTCGGGTTGGCATAGACCCTGGTTGCCAGGCGCCGGACATCGCTCGAGTTGGACCAACACTCGAAGGAGCACCGCCCGGGGGCTAAAATAAAGATGACCCTCGGGCTCCGGAAACCCAAGGGAAAAAAGGGCTAGGTGAGGCAAATGGTAAAACCAAGGTTGGGCCTTGCTGGACAAGATTTATTCAAAGCGAACTGTCAGGGGGGTCCCATAAATCACCCGACCGCGTAAGGAACGCAAAATCCGGGAACATAACACCGGTATGACGGAAACTAGGGCGGCAAGAGTGGAACAAAACACCAGGCATAAGGCCGAGCCTTCCACCCTTTACCAAATATATAGATGCATTAATAATATAAGAGATATTGTGATATCCCAACAAGTAAACATGTTCCAACAAGGAACAACATCTCCATGTTCCGACAAGGAACAAACTTCAATCTTCACCTTCAACTAACAACGCTATAAGAGGGGTTGAGCAAAGCAGTAACATAGCCAAACAACGGTTTGCTAGGAAAGGTGTCAAAGGTTAGAGGTTTGACATGGCAATTTGGGAGGCTGACAAGCAAAAGGTAGGCATCGTAGCATTGGCGTAGCAAAAGAGCGAGCAAACTAGCATAGCAAAGATAGTAGTGATTCCGAGGGTATGATCATCTTGCCTGAAATCCCGCAAGGAAGAAGAACGAGTCCATGAAGAAGACAAACGGACGTAGTCGAGCGGATCCTCACAACTCCGGAACGGAACCGAGGCTAACGAGAGAAACAACCCGGAAAGAAACAAACAACATAGTAAACAACCATCACATAAACGTGGCATGATGCGCAAACAAGTATGATGCATGTCCGGTTTAAAGAGGCATGGCATGGCAATATGCACAAACAACACTACAAGTTAAGTGGAGCTCACTATGCAACGAGTTGCATATTGACGGAACGCCACATCAATTATTTAGTTCACTCCCGTTTAGGTACACAACAATGTTAAATGTTGTTAAACATGGCAAGAGGTGAAGCATGACAAAACTACCTATCTAGGCAAGTTTAAATGAGGCCGGGAAAAAAACAAACAACAAGTCCGGAAACTCCTCATATGCATATATTAGGTTTGGTACTGTTCTGCCCTAAAACATATTTTAAAGTTGTTAAACAAGAAAATAAAGTGTACCATGTTAATCTAGGCATTTTTCCACCCCATTTACATATAAAGTTTATTAAATTCGGAGTAACGGTTATATAGTTATGAAATAAATCATTTTAGCATGGAATTTGAGCAAATTTAATCAAACATCACTTTAAACAATTTAAACATGGATGAGAGTAGGATATTACGAAAGTACATGAAAAACTGAGCAAGTTACATATATGACATGTTTAAATCCGATGCACGGTTATTTAGTTGTGAGTAATTTAAAATCATGGCATTATCTGTAATTATTAAAGCACTGGTTTAAATCATAAAATCGTCCAGGAAAAAAACAGGAGATGGGCCGAATCTGGAACAAGGGCCGAACAGGGCAGGCGCTGGGGGCGGCTCACCATGGGCCACTGGGCCGGATCTGGAGAGGAAGCCGGCTGGAGGAGGCCGGGCTGGCCAGCGCTGGGCCTTGGCCAGCAGGCGAAGGGGAGACAGCCCAGGCGCGGGATGCGGCCCACGCACGTCTGCGGTCAACGGGGCGACGCGGGCGAGCTGCTCTGGTTTCTGAAGAAGGAACAGCTGCAGGGGCTACGACGCAGCGGCCAGCGGCGTAGGGCGGGCGGCGGATGGACCTCCCCGCGACGGGCGGGTGTGCTGGAGGGTCTGGCGGCCGGATGCGGCGACGCGAGGAGGAGGCCGGGGCGGCGGATGCTGCAGGGCCGGCTGCGGGACGCGGCTAGGAGGGCGCTGGAGCGGGCGCTCCTGTTCGGGTGAAGCAGAGGAACTGGCCTCGAACGACGATGGCGGCAGCAGGTACTCCGGCAGGGACGGCGCGGGAATGGAGGCAGGGCACGGATTCGGCCGGATCCGGTCGCAGGGGTCGCCGGGGTCCCGTTCCCTGCCGAAACAAAGCGAAGGCAGGCCGGCGGACTTGGAGCTCCATGGCCATGGCAAGGCCTCTGGTCACCTGAGAGGGAGAGAGATCGGGGCATGAGAGAGTGAGATCGGGGAAGGAAGGCAGGGAGGCGTTGGGGAGCTGCAGCATGACCTGGTGCTCCGGTCGGCGAGGTCGAGGGAGGCAGAGACGACAGGGAGGGGAGATGCTGCGGGACGACGGCGGGGCCGAGCAGATGAGCTCAACGGGGCTGGATCGATGGGTGTATCGGGGAAGGTGGTTGGCTGCGGGGCTTCCACGGATTGGGTCACAGGGAGATCGGCGAAGAACTCCACTCCTCTAGATCGAACGCGAGAGGCAGAGGGAGGAAGCAGCGGTGGCTGGTCAATGGGATCTGCGAGGATCCCGAGGGTGATTTTGGAGAGAGTGGCGGCGGCGGCTGGCTGGTGAAGGGACAAAGTCCCTAGATTTTAGGGTTAGGACTATTTAGACTAGGGGTCTTTATATAAGGAAAGAGGAGTGTTTAGGGTAGATTTGGACCCGCCGATCAAATCGGGCGGTAGAGAAAAATAGACTAGGGATGTCCAAATAATAAAATGGAGATGTTTTCGGGATGTTGGGGATGTTCGGACCCAACAAGAGCGGCAAACCGTTCGAGTCCGGGACAACTTTGGACGCTGCGAGGAGGGCTGCGGCTGACGAGAGGGGTTAGATTGGCCTGGCGGATTGTGAAGAGCGGGTTGGTCTGAGAGAAGAGGGGAGAGATGCAGCCCGGCACGGTTTCCGGAGACCGAAAACGTCCGACGTTAGACCGGCTATACTGCCGCTATAGTTTAACGGTTGGGCTATCGATTTAACTCGAATGCGATAAAACTTGACAGGCGGTCTATCTACACTATAATAAGGCCACACGTCAACTCCCATCCCATTCCGAGAACATTTTCCGGCCACTTATAAAATAATATTTCGGACGTGCCACGGGCGCGTGTAAGTGTGTGTGGGCTCCGAACGGACACGGAGAGAACAAAGAGACCGGGACGGGTGCAAGTTTTGAAAACATGATGATGCAATGCGGATGATGACATGGCAAGATGCAACACGCAAGCGAAAGACATGGCAACGACGGCGAATAACTGGCGGACACCTGGCGCATCAAATCCGGGGTGTTACACCGCACTGATGGATGCAGGGACGACGCCTGCTGTTCGTTCCCCGCCGGGCCGGTGGCGGCGTTGACTGCAGGTGACGGGGAACGATGGGGCCGCCCGCCGACAGGGGCCGTCTGGGCGACGCGAGTGACAAGAGCGGCCCGGTGCTCGGCGCGGGCGCGACGTGCGTCTGACATGGATGGCATGGGCGGTGAAAACACGAGGCGACGGAAAGCAGATTCCGGCACACCCCTACCTGGCGTGCCAAATGTCGGATTTCGGATTCCGGCAGACCCTTGAGGTTCGAACACTAGGGTGCACGCGGAGATCACACCCTCAGCCTAACCATGTTTCACCGCCTCGCAAGGATCTAAACTACTCGAAGAACAACACAAGGGGCACAAGATTTATACTGGTTCAGGCCACCATTGTGGTGTAATACCCTACTCCAGTTTGTGGTGTGTGGATTGCCTCTGGGCTGATGAGGGACAGTACAAAGGAAGAACAGCCTCGCGAGGGTCTGTTCTTGGTTGGTGCGATGAACTGCTAGGGGAGTTCAGTCGCCTCTCTCTCTGTGTGTGTCTTGGGTGCGGATCCGATCTGATCTCCCTCCCTACCCTGTGGGTGGCTAGTCCTATTTATAGGCGAAGGCCCCGGTCCTCTTCCCAAATATCGAGCGGGAAGGGCGCCAACAATTCGCCATTTTGAAGGGGAACATCTAGTACACTTATCCTGACTAAAGTTGCTCCTCGCCTGCCAAAAGACCCTGACGATGACACCGTCTTGGGCTCCATGATGACCTCCGCTCTGCCATCCTGCTAGTCTTGGTCTTGTTGCACCGAAATGGTTGCCTTTGCTTGATACCCTTGCCTGCGCTTGCCCCCTTTGCACTAAAGGGGAAACAAGGACTCTGCACGGGCCGGCGCCCGCCTGGCCTTGGTCGTCATGGCTTCCGTCACGGTCACCTCGTGAGGTACCCCGCCTTGATCTCTCCGCCTCCTTGTGAGCCAGCCTGACGAGGCCGTGCCTAAGGAAGCCTCCTGTCGTCCGCCCCGCGAGGCTTGGCCCCTCGCGAGGGTCTTGAGCATGTGTTGATGAAGATGGGCCATACTGGGTCACTCCTTGAGCCACGCCGCAGGCCGTAGGCAGGCAAGTCTGGGTACCCCTGTTCCCAGAACGCCGACAATTTACTTGTTGCTCGTTACTATTAATCTTATCACAAAACTATCTATCGACTACTATTTCAGTGCTTGCAGAGAAAACCTTACTGAAAACCGCTTATCATTTCCTTCTGCTCCTCGTTGGGTTCGACACTCTTACTTATCAAAAGGACTACGATAGATCCCCTACACTTGTGGGTCATCAAGACTCTTTTCTGGCACCGTTGCCGGGGAGTGTAGCGCTTTTGGTGAGTGGAACTTGGTAAGGAAACATTTATATAGTGTGCTGAAATTTTCTGTTACTTGTCACTATGGAAACTAATCCTTTGAGGGGCTTGTTTGGGGTATCTTCACCCCAACCAGAAGAGAAAAGAGTTTCTCCTCAACCTACTGAACTTTATGAAAATATTCACTTCGAGATTCCTTCGGGTATGATAGAGAAACTGCTAGCTAATCCATTTGCAGGAGATGGAACATTGCATCCCGATTTACACCTTATCTTTGTGGATGAAGTTTGTGGATTATTTAAGCTTGCAGGTATCCCCGATGATGTTGTTAAAAGGAAGGTCTTCCCTTTATCTTTGAAGTTGGAATTTCACCAGAAGTTCTATCATATGCATCTTGTTCATCGTGATCGTAATTACATATATAATTTCTGGCCTCACGAAGGAGAAAGCATCGCTCAAGCTTGGGAGAGGCTTAAGTCAATGTTATATTCATGCCCCAATCATGAGCTCTCTCAGGAAATGATTATTCAGAATTTTTATGCTCGGCTTTCTCATGATAATCGCAACCTGCTCGATACTTCCTGTGCTGGTTCTTATATGCTAAAGACTATTGATTTCAAATGGGACTTATTGGAAAGAATTAAACGCAACTCTGAAGATTGGGGTTCCGACGATGGTAAGGAGTCAGGTATGACACCTAAGTTCGATTGTGTTAAATCTTTTATGGATACCGATGCTTTCTGTGGATTTAGCGCCAAGTATGGACTTGGCTCTGAGATAGTAGCTACTTTTTGTGAATCTTTTGCTACTCACGTTGATCTCCCTAAAGAGAAGTGGTTTAAATATAATCCTCCTGTTGAAGTTAAAGTAGTTGCACCTATTACAGTCGAAGAAAAGACTATTACCTATAGTGATCCTATTGTTCCTACTGCTTATGTTGAAAAACCTCCTTTTCCTGTTAGGATAAAAGATCATGCTAAAGCTTAGACTGTTGTTCGTAAGAGTAATACTAGGACTTATACACCTCCTAAGAAAATTAATGTTGAACCTAGTATTGCTATGGTTAAAGATCTCTTGGATGAGGACTTAGATGGGCATGTTATTTCTTTCTTGGGTGAGACTGCTAATATTGCTAGACCTGATACTAAGACACGTAGACCTGTCGTAGGCATGCCTGTTATTTCTGTTAAAATAGGAGATCATTATTATCATGGCTTATGTGATATGGGTGCTAGTGCTAGTACGATACCTTATGATCTATATAAAGAAATTATGCATGACATTGAACCGTTGAATTAGAAGACATTGATGTTACTATTAAGCTTGCTAATAGGGATACCATTAAACCTATTGGGATTGTTAGAGATGTTGAAGTTTGTGTGGGAGGGTTAAATACCCTGCTGATTTTCTTGTTCTTGGTTCCCCACAAGATGATTTTTGTCCCATCATTTTTGGTAGACCTTTCTTGAATACTGCTAGTGCTAAGATTAATTGTGAAAACAATATTGTCACTGTTGGCATAGATGGTATGTCTCATGAGTTTAATTTTGCTAAGTTGAGTAGACAACCTCGTGAAAGGGAACCACCTAGTAAGGATGAGATTATTGGTCTTGCTTCCATTGCTGTTCCTCCAACTGATCCGTTAGAACAATATTTGCTAGACCATGAAAATGATATGTTTATGAAGGAAAGGGAAGAAATAGATGAAGTGTTCCTTAAACAGAACCTATTTGAAACATAACCTTCCGTTGAAATTCTTGGGATCCCCTCCACCCAAGGGTGATCCCGTGTTTCAACTCAAGCCATTACCTGATAATCTTAAGTATGCTTATCTTGATGAAAAAGAAATATATCCTATTATTATTAGTGCTAACCATTTAGAGAAAGAAGAAGAAAGATTATTAAAAACTCTGAAGAAGCACCGAGTAGCTATTGGATATACTCTGCATGATCTTAAGGGCATTAGTCCCACATTATGTCAACACAAGATTTCAGTGGAGAAAGATGCCAAACCAGTTAGAGATCCTCAAAGACGATTAAATCCCAAGATGAAGGAAGTGGTAAGAAAGGAGATACTAAAGCTCCTTGAGGCAGGTATTATTTATCCCGTTGCTGATAGTGAATGGGTAAGCCCTGTCCATTGTGTCCCTAAAAAGGGAAATATTACCGTTGTTCCAAATGATAAAGATGAATTGATCCCGCAAAGAATTATTACAGGTTATAGGATGGTAATCGATTTCCGTAAGTTATATAAAGCTACTAAGAAAGATCATTACCCTTTACCTTTTATTGATCAAAAGCTAGAAAGGCTATCCAAACACACACATTTTTGCTTTCTAGATGGTTATTCTGGTTTCTCTCAAATACCTGTGTCAGCGAAGGATCAATCTAAAACTGCTTTTACTTGCCCTTTTGGTACTTTTTCTTATAGACGTATGCCTTTTGGTTTATGTAATGCACCTGCTACCTTTCAAAGATGCATGACGGCTATATTCTCTGATTTTTGTGAAAATATTTGTGAGGTATTCATGGATGACTTCTTCGTCTATGGATCCTCTTTTGATGATTGTTTGAGCAACCTTGATCGAGTTTTGCAGAGATGCGAAGACACTAATCTCATCCTGAATTGGGAAAAGTGTCATTTTATGGTTAATGAAGGCATTGTCTTGGGGCACAAGATCTCCAAGAGAGGTATTGAAGTTGATAAAGCCAAGGTTGATGCTATTGAAAAGATGCCATGTCACAAGGACATAAAAGGTATAAGAAGTTTCCTTGGTCACGCCGGTTTTTATAGGAGGTTCATTAAGGACTTTTCTAAAATCTCTAGGCCTCTGACTAATTTATTGCAAAAAGATATTCCTTTTGTCTTTGATGATGATTGCATAGAAGCATTTGAAACACTTAAGAAAGATATGATCACTGCACCTATTGTTGAGCCACCTGATTGGAATTTACCTTTTGAAATTATGTGCGATGCTAGTGATTATGCTGTAGGTGCTGTTTTAGGGCAAAGAGTCGATAAGAAATTGAATGTTATCTAGTACGCTAGTAAGACTCTTGATACTGCCCAAAGAAATTAGGCTACAACTGAAAAAGAGTTCTTACCAGTTGTGTTTGCATGTGATAAGTTTAGACCTTATATTGTTGATTCCAAAGTTACTATTCACACTGATCATGCTGCTATTAAATATCTTATGGAAAAGAAAGATGCTAAGCCTAGACTCATTAGATGGGTTCTCTTGCTCCAAGAATTTGACTTGCATATTATTGATAGAAAGGAGCTGAGAACCCGCTGCGTATAACTTGTCCAGGTTAGAGAATGTTCTTGATGACCCACTACCTATTAATGATAGCTTTCCGATGAACAATTAGCGGTCGTCGATGCTTCTCGTGACTTTGCTCCTTGGTATCTTGGTTATGCTAATTACATTGTTGCTAAATATATACCACCTAGTTTCACATACCAGCAAAAGAAAAAGTTCTTTATGATTTAAGACATTACTTCGGGATGATCCACACCTTTATAAAGAAGGAGTAGATGGTGTTATTAGACGTTGTGTGCCCGAGCATGAACAGAATAGATTCTACGTAAGTGTCACTCAATCTTATGGAGGACACCACTGGAGATAGAACTGCACACAAGGTACTACAATCTAGTTTCTATTGGCCTACTCTCTTTAAAGATGCTCGTAAGTTTGTCTTATCTTGTGATGAATGTCAAAGAATAGGTAACATTAGTAGACGTCAAGAAATGCCTATGAATTATTCTCTTGTTATTGAACCATTTGATGTTTGGGGCTTTGATTATATGGGACCTTTTCCTGCCTCTAATGGGTATACACATATTTTAGTTGCTGTTGATTACGTTACTAAGTGGGTAGAAGCTATTCCAACTAGTAGTGCTGATCATGACACCTCTATTAAAATGCGTAAAGAAGTTATTTTTCCGAGGTTTGGAGTCCGTAGATATCTTATGATCGATGGTGGTTCACATTTTATTCATGGTGCTTTCCGTAAGATGCTTGCTAAGTATAATGTCAATCATAGAATAGCATCTCCTTATCACCCGCAGTCTAGTGATCAAGTAGAGTTGAGCAATAGAGAGCTCAAATTACTTTTGCAAAAGACTGTGAATAGATCTAGAAAGAATTGGTCCAAAAAACTTGATGATGCATTATGGGCCTATAGAACTGCATACAAAAATCCTATGGGTATGTCTCCTTATAAGATGGTTTATGGAAAAGCGTGTCATTTACCTCTTGAACTTGAACACAAGGCATATTGGGCTATCAAAGAGCTCAATTATGACCTCAAACTTGCCAGTGAGAATAGGTTGTTTGATATTAGCTCACTTGATGAATGGAGAACCCAAGCGTATGAGAATGCCAAGCTTTTCAAAGAAAAAGTCAAACGCTGGCATGATAAGAGGGTACAAAAGCGTGAGTTTAACGTAGGAGATTATGTGTTATTATTCAACTCTCGTTTAAGATTTTTTGTAGGAAAACTTCTCTCAAAATGGGAAGGCCCCTACGTTATTGAGGAAGTCTATCGTTCTGGTGCTATAAAAATCAACAACTTCGAAGACACAAATCCGAGGGTGGTAAACGGTCAAAGAATTAAACATTATATTTCAGGTAATCCTATCGATGTTGAAACTAATATTATTGAAACCGTAATCCCTGAGAAATACATAAGGGACACTTTCCAGAACGTTCCAGACTCCAAAAAGGTATAGGTATGTGGTACGGTAAGTAAACCGACTCCAAAACAACTCCAATGGCAATTTTTATCAGTTTTGGAATATTTAAGAATTTTAGGAAGAAAGTAGTCCGAAAGGGACATGAGGCTCCCACGAGAGAGGAGGGCCCCCTGAGGGCACGCACCCTGTCTCATGAGCACCTCGTGTGCCTCCCGGACTCCGTTTTCTTGCACGTTACATATTTTGGTCGGTAAAAATTCATTATATATACTCCCGAAGGTTTTGACCACCGTATCACACAAATATCCTCTGTTTTTGTTTCGAGTTGTTTCTGTTTCGGATCTAAGAGCATCATGTCGTCTCCAAGCGCTCCCAAGGACAAGTTTTTCGAGAGGGTCATCAACCCCTATCTTGCGGAGGTGCTGCAACACCCTCAAACCATTGAGATGCGTGAGGGGGTGCTGCACATCTGCGATGTGGAGGGACCAAGGCATACCGGGAGCGTGGAGACAAAGATCGAAGTCGTGGAGCAGCAAGTTTTCAAGTGCCAAGGGATGGTGGAGTGTGGACTCGACGCCAACCAGATGATGATCACGGAGTTCACCAACAACCACAAGCTAGATGCCAAAGTCATTGGGGAGACCATCTTCAAGCTTCAAGAGAAAATCGAGCATCTCCAAGCACAGATCTTTGACCTGCAAAACCAGAACTGTGAGTATGAATATAGATTTAAGAGGGTGAGTTTGGCTGCAAATTTAAGGATCCCGGAGACTCGATCATCCTTCTATGATGGAGAGCCTATGCCTTGGAAGACGGACGACAAGCCTACATCATCAACAATTCCTACTTCACCACCTCCGAGGACCTAATCACATGGGTATGGGCACTCCCCTTGGCAACTGCCAAGCTTGGGGAGGTGCCTCGGTATCATATCACCATCACACTCCTATCTTTACTACTTTATTTAGTTCGATCCTTTTAGTAGTATCTTGATCTAGTAGATTGAAGTTTTGATATCAAGTAGTTTTGAGTTTTGCTTTGTGATCTCTTTATGTAATCGAGTCTGTGTGCTATCTATAATAAAGATTAGTGTTGAGTCAAGGGCTTTACTTTGATTGCTATGATCTTGAGAAAGTAGAAAGAATAAAAGATTTATATTGATCTTATGGACAGTGATAACTTCACACATAGAAAGTATGATGCATAAAAATTGTTGAGAGTTGATGAACATAGCCTTGGTCATCGTTGCAATTAATAGGAAGTGATAAGGAAACAGGAGTTCACATATAAATATATTACCTTGGACATCTTTTATGATTGTGAAGCACTCATTAAGTATGACATGCTAAAAGAATTGACGTTGGACAAGGAAGACAACGTAATGGTTTATGTTTTTCGACATCTCAGTTAAAGTATATCGTCATTGACCTTCCAAACATGTTGAGCTTGCCTTTCCCCCTCATGCTATCCAAATTCCTCGCACCAAGTAGAGATACTACTTGTGCTTCCAAATATCCTTAAACCCAGTTTTGCCATGAGTGTCCACCATACATACCTATGGATTGAGTAGGATCCTTCAAGTAAGTTGTCATCGGTGCAAGCAATAAAAATTGCTCTCTAAATATGCATGACTTATTAGTGCAGAGAAAATAAGCTTTGTACGAACTTGCTGTGGAAGTTATAAAAGCGACGGACTGCATAATAAAGGTCCACATACAAGGGGCAATATAAAGTGACGTTCTTTTGCATTAAGATTTTGTGCATCAACCCTAAACGCGCATGAAAACCTCTGCTTCCCTCTGCGAAGGGCCTATCTTTTACTTTATGTTTTTACTTTATGCTTGAGTCAAGGTGATCCTCACCTTTCCCTTTTTCATTTTATCCTTTGGCAAGCTCCTCGTGTTTGAAAGATCATGATATATATATCCAATTGGATGTAAGTTAGCATGGACTATTATTGTTGACATCACCTAAAGGTGAATACGTTGGGAGGCAACACAATAAGCCCCTATCTTTCTCAATGGCCGGCTGAAACTCTATAACCACAAGTATTGCGTGAGTGTTGGCAATTGTAGGAGACTACGAGATAGTTGATTATGTGAGCTTGCTGAAAAGCTCTATTATTGACTCTTTCTGATGTTACAACAAATTGCAATTGCTTCAATGACTGAGATTATAGTTTGTTAGTTCCCAATGAATTTTTTGAACCATACTTGACATTGTGAATTGCTTATTACTCGAGCATAGGAAATTATATGACAAAATCTATATATGTTGCTGTTATAGAATGATCATGATGCCCTCATGTCCGTATTTTATTTTTATCGACGCCTCTATCTCTAAACATGTGGACATATTTTTCGATTTCGGCTTCCGCTTGAGGACAAGCGAGGTCTAAGCTTGGGGGAGTTGATACGTCCATTTTGCATCAGGCTTTTATATCAAATTTATTGCATTATGGGCTGTTATTACACATTATATATCAATACTTATGGCTATTCTCTCTTATTTTACAAGGTTTACCATGAAGAGGGGGAATGCCGGCAGCTGGAATTCTGGATGGAAAAGGAGCAAACATTGGAAACCTATTCTGCACAGCTCCAAAAGTCCTGAAACTCCACAAAACAACTTTTTGGATTTAATAAGAATTTCTGAGCAAAAGAAATAGGCCAGGGGGCCCACACCCTGTCCAGGAGACAGGGGGCGCGCCCGCCCTATAGGGCGCGCCCACTATCTCCTGGGCCCCCTGGTGGGCCTCTGGCGTCCATCTTCTGCTATATCATCACTTTTACCCTGGAAAAAATCGTGGGCAAGCTTACGGCACGAAACTCAGCCGCCATGAGGCGGAACCTTGGCGGAATCAATCTAGGGCTCTGGCGGAGCTGTTCTGCCGGGGACACTTCCCTCCGGGAGGGGGAAATCATCACGAACATCATCACCAACGATCCTCTCATCGGGACCTCGTTGGCCTTGAAGAGCACCTTCCAGATGTCTTTATGC
Source organism: Aegilops speltoides (assembly GCA_021437245.1). Lineage (NCBI taxonomy): Eukaryota > Viridiplantae > Streptophyta > Magnoliopsida > Poales > Poaceae > Aegilops > Aegilops speltoides. The sequence continues at coordinate 179,937,461 of CM038142.1, forward strand.
GTCGTGCCAAAGAGCTCTCGTAGTGTCTGGTGTTCGGCCGGGTCAAACTCCCACAGATTGTAAGACTGTCTCTGACACGGAAGAATCCGGCGGAGGAGCATATCCTGGACCACGTTAACGAGCTTGATTTTCTTGCCTATCATATTTTGGACGCAGGTCTGAAGTCCGGTCAGCTCCACCGCTGAGCCCCAAGCTAAGCCCTTCTCTTTCCAGGAAGTGAGCCACATGGGGACGCCGGATCAAAATTCGGGGGTCGCCGCCCAGTTGGTGTCGCGCATCTCGGTGATGTAGAACCACCCCGATTGCCACCCCTTCATGGTCTCCACAAAAGGAGCCCTCGGGCCAGGTGACATTGGGCATCTTGCCCACCATGGCGCCCCCGCACTCCGCTTGCTGGCCGCCCACCACCTTTGGCTTCACGTTGAAGGTCTTCAGCCATAGGCCGAAGTGGAGAGTGATGCGGAGGAAGGCCTCACACACGATGATGAACGCCGAGATGTTGAGGATGAAGTTGGGGGCCAGATCATGGAAATCCAACCCGTAGTAGAACATAAGTCCACGGACGAACGGGTGGAGGGGGAATCCCAGTACGCGGACAAAGTGAGGGAAGAATACTACCCTTTCCCGGGGTTTCGGTGTAGGGATGATCTACCCTTCGGCTGGAAGCCGATGCTCGATGTTTGTGGACAGGTATCCGGCCTCCCAAAGCTTCGTGATGTCCTCCTCCGTAATGGAGGAGGCCATCCACTTGCCTCCCGCTCCGGACATGCTTGGAATGACTTTGTGGACAAGGTGTAATCTTGGGCGTTGGAGCTCGAGAATGGATGAGCAGAGGAAGAAGAAGGTGTGGGTGGAAAAGGAGAATCCTTATCTCTTTATAAAGGTGGTAGAAACTATGCGCCTCCCCACTTGCCCTGAAAACTCGCTTATTCCCCAAGCGCCATGTTGATGGCGCAGTTGGGTTACCCACACCCATATTGATGAGAATCCCGTGGTAAGGGGACACGATCTCTGCTTCGACAAGACGTGCCAATGAAACTGCCTCGCAAGATGTGCAGTAGCAGGTTGAGAAAAATGGTTCGAATAATAACCGGGCCGTGGCGTGATGTCACGCCAAGTAAAAGTTGTCAACAGATTAGACTCGTGGAATATTGTGCTCTCTACGGTGGTATGTGGAATTTATTTTGCAGAGCTGGACACCATTCTTGTGTTCAAGATCTTCTTTGGAGTATTCGGAGAAGGAACCCGCCTTGCAATGCTGAAGACAATCTGCGCGACGGACTCATCGTCATTGAAGCCTGGTTCAGGGGCTACTGAGGGAGTCCTGGATTAGGGGGTCATCGGACAGCCGGACTATATGCTTATGCCGGACTGTTGGACTATGAAGATACAAGACTAAAGACTTCGTCCCGTGTCCAGGTGGGACTCTCCTTTGCGTGGAAGGCAAGCTTGGCAATTCGGATGTGTAGATTTCCTTCTCTGTAACCGACTCTGTTTTAACCCTAGCCCCCTCCGGTGTCTATATAAACCGGAGGGTTTAGTCCATAGGATGACAAAAATCGTAATCGTAGGCTAGCTTCTGGGGTTTAGCCTCTACGATCTCGTGGTAGATCAACTCTTGTAATACTCATATCATCAAGATCAATCAAGCAGGAAGTAGGGTATTACCTCGATAGAGAGGGCACGAACCTGGGTAAACATTGTCTCCCCCACCTCCTGTTACCATTAGCCTTAGACGCACAGTTCGGGACCCCCTACCCAAGATCCGCCGGTTTTGACACCGACACGCGCTCCTCTTGACGGCGAGCAAGGACAATGAGTGGAAGGGGACGGTGCTCCGGGTCGCCACCGCTGTGCTGGAGCCCGCGAACAGCACCTTCTTCCCCTTCTTCCTACACAACGTCTATTTGGGGCTTGTGCCCCCATTCTCCTGCTTCTTCTACACCGTTCTTCATCACTATGGCCTCCACGCGCTCCACATTCATGCCAACTCCATCCTCCTCCTGTCCATTTTCGCCTTCTACTGTGAGGCGTTCGTGGGGGTGATACCCTCCGTCACCATGCTCCGCCACTTCTTCATCCTTCGCATGACTGGCGAGCATCCGGTTGGGTGCATCGGCTTCGTTGTGGCGCGGGGTGGTTACGCGATCTCCCGCGCCAGGAAGAAGGTAGAGGATGCCGTGAAGAGGTGGGTTCTGATGGATGCCAAGTGCTCCCAGAGCTTGTTGGAGTTGCTGACCAAACTCCCCATCTCCGAGAAGGGGTGGTATTCTGAGAAGATCACTGGCCCTTCCCCGACACCGTTGGTGAAGAAGATGGAGAAGGACCTGAGGAGCAAGAAGCTGACGGGGGCCATGTTCATCAAGGAGTTCTTGAGGCAGCGCATAGCGCCGCTCCAAGATTGCTCCCACCCCCTGTGAAAGCTTGGGGCGTCGATGACAAGATCCGCCTGCGCCAGGATGCCCTTCCCGAGGAGGATCTAAGCAAGGTGTTGCTCTACCTGACGGGAAAGGACCCGAGTGATCCTCCGGAAGATTGGCTCCCGCTGTACAGTCGGACTAATGGGGAGGAGGTCGCCGCCGCCATGCTGGTCTTTGATGAGTTTGGGTTTGTGCTGGTGGGGCCTCCCCCGCTGCCTCCATCCTTGGTAGATCTATCCTCCGGAGATCATTCCTCCGAGGCCACTGTGGACGAGATGGTGGAGGAATCCTCTGTCCCGCGGCAGAGGGAGCTCCTCCGCGACTTCCCTGATGATGATGATGCGCCTCCGGTGGTGGAGGTGCCTCACCCTTCTGGAGTCACCACGAGGTCCAGGGTGTCCTCTTCGAAGCATGCCAAGCGGACGGCCACGAAGAAGGGCAGGACCATGCTGATTCCTCCGGGCAGCGTTCCACCCTCGCCGGTGGCACCAACCGCGAGCTCTACTGCTCCCAAGAGCTCAGCACCAGCTGCTCCACCTCAGCGCCCGCTGCTGAGCCTGAAGAGGAGCTATGTCTTCACCGGCTAGTACGTCTTTTCTTTAGCCTTGTTTGTTGATTCTTGAAGCGATGCTTAGCATCTTCGTCTGCCATTAGGCAGTAGCCGTCGAATAAGCAGAAGGAGGGCACGGAGGTCGCCGTGGTTGAAGGCGCCGAAGTGGCCGCCGTGGCCCTGGCGAAGGAGAATGCCGCGGGCCCCGCATCTCCGATGGTGATGCCGTCACCCCAGGGTGTGGAAGCACGTCCTCAGGAGCTGCCGGCGCCTTTGGTGGGGCTGACCCTGTCGGCGCCCTTCCTTGCTGCGGTTGCTGAGGTCGCCCAGCCTCTAGAGCCCCCGGTCCTTCCTGATGCTGAGGCTTCTTCGGTCTTGGCGCCGAGGGTGTCTTCTCCCCTGCCCAGCGTGTGGCCGAGCCGTGGCACTCTTGCCACCTCCGGGGCCCTGGAGGAGGCAAGGGCGGCGCTGGACCTCCTCCAGGGTGAACTTCGGGGCCTGGATCATTGCTCGGCGCAGGGACGCCTGGGGCTGATTTCTGGTTGGCTCCAAGCCGACGCGTCTGTCCGCGTGGCCTGGGGCTCTGCGGTGGAAGCCCAGAAGGTGCTCGGGGTGGTCGCCACCGAGCGCGACCTGGCACGGAAGGAGGCCACAAAAGCTGAGGATCAGTGCCGTGTGGTGGAGGCTGAACTGAAGGCTCTACAGGATCAGCAGGTCGCCCAGGCCAGCCAACCCCAGGAGCGTGAGGAGAAGTTGAAGGACCAGGAGGCTGGCATCGCCGATCGAGATGCCGAGGTGAAGAAGGCGGCCTTGGAGTAAGCTGCGGAGCGTGACCGCCTAACAAAGCTGAAGGAGGAGGTGGAGGCGGCCCAGACGGCCCTTGCCAAGGTCGAGAAGGTGGCCGCCATGGAGCGCAGCACCCTTGCCTCCCTCGAGGCACGTTTCCACAAGGCTCAGAAGTCGCTCTTTGGGGACGATTCCTTGAAGAAGGCGGCAGTGAAGACCCCGAGGGAGAGCCCTACTGCTTTGCTCCCTGAAGTCTTGGCGGTGCTCGAAGATGCTATTGACGGGTTTGCCTCCTTGGTGGCAAGCGAGACACGCTCACTTTCTTCCTCGGCTCTTACTTACGTCTTCAGCCATCTCTATCTCCAGGACGCCGGCTTTGACCTCTCCTCCTTCCTCACTCCGGTGGACTCTGACTCCCAAGATGCTACCACTGCCGCCATGAAGAGCTCCGTGGACGCCATGCTGAGTAAGTTTCTGGTCGTTGGCCTTTCGACCGAGGCCGAGGGGAAGGGCGACGCGCCAGGTGACGAGGCTCCGCTGGCGGGTGACGATGGTGCCCAGGTCTAAAGAGGTGCCCCAGTGATGCAGCTCTTTCCTACTTGTCCTGCATCATGTAGCCTCGGGGAGGTGTTTTAAAACTGCTTGCTTGGAACAATATGTTTTGTCATAATTATATTATGGTCCCTCGACTTTTCCGTTTGCTTTATAGTTCTAGGTCGGCAGAGCCCGGCCCCGCGCATATCTCAGCCACCGTTGGGTCGTCCGGATCGCCAGGACGAGCCCAAGGGGTGAGAAGCTACGTGACCAGTTAGGCTCCTGAGACGTGATTCTCAACAGTCCTCCTTGACGTGTGAACAGCTTAGGAAAAGGTGCAGGGACAAGCCTTGGTTTTCTGCATTGGCAGGGCCCGGCCCGGCGCATGCCTCAGCTGCCATAGGGTCGTCCGGATTGCCATGACGAGCCCAAGGGGTGAGGGGCTACGTGACCAGTTAGGCTCCTGAGACGCGATGCTCAGGAGTCCCCCTTGACGTACGAACGGCTTGAAAAGGAAGAGTGAAAGTTAGGTCATTGGCGTTCTGCATCGGTAGGGCCCGGCCCCGCGCATGCCTTAGCCGCCGTTGGGTCGTCCGGATCACCAGGACGAGCCCAAGGGATGAGGGGCTACGTGGCCATTTAGGCTCCTGAGACGCGATGCTCAGGAGTCCCCCTTGACGTTCGACTGACCATCATACCTTCTCCTCGCCGAGCTCTCGCCTGGGAGGGGTGCACGAAGACCAGGCCCGTGAGGCCTGGCAAGGTGGGATACGCTAGGCGTGACCTGAGCGTAGACCCCATGCCTAGCCCCTTCGTGCTACCCTCCCGAGGGAGAGCAGCGCGGTGAGGCTGGTGACGGAGCTCGGAGGCTCCCTGAGGTTAATGCGGCCGCAAGGCCACCCCCAGTTATTTTTCACCAGCATGGAGCATAGCGCTTCTACTATTGCATGGGCATAGCCGCTCCTCGGCAGTGTCGATGGCCAGCGCGGAACATGGTGCTTCCACCAGTGCGTGAGTGGGGGCTCCCTCTGAGGAGAGCCCCTGGGGCGTGTACAGCCCCGCCCTAACACGTGGCTTGCACAGCAGGGCTGGAGGAGGTGTGTATGGGCACCCGTGAGCTAGCGTGGGACTCATGAGGCCCTACCTCAAGGTGGGTTGCGCCTGGTCTTGATTGGGGATGCTTATGTTAATCGTGCGAGATTGTTAGGCAGCCTGCGCCAAATGAGTCTCCTAAGGTTATTGCATGAGAAGGCCAGACACCAACGACCCCAGGAGGTGACGTGAATGGGGCGTCCCGCCAGACAGAGCTCAGCCGTTGGGTTTATCGACACTGCAGGGATGGTCCCGAGCACAAACATCGTGCCTAGTCTTCTCATGACACGATCCTGAAGAAAAACAACCGGCGTGCGGTTCCCGTGGCCACGGGGGCACCAGGTCGCACGCCCTTACTCATCCGCCTGCGATTAGCTCATGCGAGAACAAGGCACCAAGGGTCGTGGGAGATGACGTACACGGGGACTGGCCCGTGAGCCAGAGCTCAGCCTCTTGGATTTAGCAACGCTGCAGGGACGGACCCGAGCACAGACGTCGTGCCAGTCCTTAATCATGAGGCGATCGCGGGAGGGCTTGCAAGGGTGCGAGACGTTCTTAGCGATGAAGCGCTGGTCAGGGAGTTAAGAATTCAAAAGTAGCTTGCGAAGGATTCTAAACTAGCTCTGATAGATGCAGAAGGGATACATGCCGTAGGGACGGACCCACACGACGTGGGGATGATTGTAAGTGCATCTAGTGCCCCTTAGTGATTTTGGTGTATTGAAGACTTATAGGTTAAGTGACTGATGCGTTTGTGAGTGTACACAGGTCTATAAGTCTATGAGGAGTTTGATATTTACAGAGAAAGTCGACCCCTAAAAATGAAGTTCTTCAACTGAAGACTTTGATATTCTGAAGACTTTCTGAAGACTTTGAAAGTGAAGAAATTGGTGTGACCATGAAGACTTGATATTCATTCGAGGAATATGAAGTGTGAAGACTTTTTTTTCGAAGTTTCATTTTCTCTTTCTTGAGTCATAGGAAACACCGTACTGTTAAAGGGGTCGAGGAAATACTAAGGAAAAATTTCCATGTGATGCTCAACTCAAAATCCTACACCTACCAATCCCTTGAGTGAAGCCATTGAAATCTCATACTGATTCAGTCAAATTCATCGATGATGAGACGCAGTTCTTCTTACATTCATCGAGGACTTTCTCGACCGAGGAGTTAGGAATTCGCCAAAGGTGAATTGCCTACACAAATGAGGAACATGATACCACGAGGACTTTGAGAGTCAAATTTCCGACCGTTCTTTGTCTTTCAAGCTACGGCGGACCAAAATATCTTATCCACCTAACGGTCATATCATTGAAGGGCATTTATGTCTTATCATGTCGGGCTGCTCCCTAGGCTATAAATAGCCGCCCCCTACAACCACTAGTTGGTTGGCTGCTCCGAGAGAACTTGACACTTGTCATTTGAGAGCAACCCATCCTCTGAGGACTTTGAGCGAAAATCATCAAGTGAGGAAAATCCCAAACCAAACCCAGAAACCCCAAGTGATTGAGCATCACTGAAGAAATTGATCTTGCGTGGATCCGACGCTTGTTACCTTTGAAGACTGTGCTTCTTCCAGACGGTTAGGCGTCAAGGTCTAGAGCATCCAAGAGGAATTGTGGATCGCCGAGTGACCAAGTCTGTGAAGGTTTGGAAGTCACCTGAAGACTTACCATGAGTGATTGGACGAGGCCTGCGTGGTCTTAGTTCAAGGAGAATACGGTGAGGACTGGGTGTCCTGAGTTGCGGCACACAGAGATCGGGTGTCCGGATGTGTGTCCTCGAAGTTTAAATACTCGGCCGCTCCAACAGACGCATAACCGAGACAACAGTTGGAACTGGTTTACCAAATCATTGTCTTCACCAACTTACTAGTTCTATTTCCTCAACTCATCCATTTCCTCATTCTATGTTGCATGTTGTTCATATCTGTGCTTGAAGACTTTGATCAAGACTTTCACAAATTCCTCGTTCAATTTCTTCACCGCTTTGTCTTCATCTTGTTATCCGTGTGTACGCTTCCGTACTCTGTTCTTGTTTTCATTTCATCATGTCGACTATGAGTGCATCTGTTATGTTTACTTCGAGTACATATTCGCTGCAAGTAGTTCTTCGCTAAGGAATTTCCTCACCGCAAATTCCTCGGTGAAGAATTTCATAAAATCGCTATTCACCCCCTCTAGTCGATATAACGCACTTTCAATTGGTATCGAGTAAGGTACTCCCTTGTTACGTGTGATTTTGGTTTAACCACCGAGTTCTAGTTATGTCGACCGCAGTATGATCAAGGTCTTGGCTGGGTGTCCTACCTTTGATGGAACGGACTACCCCTCTATGGAAGAACAAGATGCGAATGCATCTTGAGGCAATTGATAATGATCTACGGTATGTTGTGGAAAATGGTGTCCCCTGATCCTCATGAAACACCGACCGCCACCGATGTAAAGAGATTCAAACAACTCGACTCTCAAGCTTAAGAATATCATATGTGGCCATCGAGCAAAGGACAAGATGGGAGAGTGAGTGCTTTTGAAACCGCTAAGCTTATCCGGGATAGGCTGTCCAAAGTAAATGAAGGAGTTTCAACTCAGCGTGACTCTCGAGTTGATGTTCTTCGAATCTCTTCAACCGCTTCAAAAGACTCGACAACTAAAATGTCCAACAAACCTTTGATCGCCTCATCGACATCTCAAATGAGCTTCAAGCCCTCGGTGCCATGACATCACCGATCATGAAGTTGTGAAGAAACTATCGAGATCGCTTGATTCCTCATTTGATACTCTGGGACCGATGATACAAGAACGTGCCGACTACAAGTCGCTTGATCCTGCCGATATCCTCGAAAGGCTTAACACCCACGAAGTTCCACTTGCTGAAAAGAGAGATCTCTATGGCTCAAACTATGGCAAACCACGTGCCTCAAGGCTAAGGTTGTGTCGACTCAATGTGAGGATTACGGTAGTAGCCTTGGTGATCTCAAGAATCGAGCCAGATCTAGCTCTCCTTGTGAAGAAATTCGAGAAGTTCACAAGACGTGGTCGTTTTGGAAAATCCTCAAGAGGAAATGATTCTTCATCCAAAGGACTACAAGAGAAGACTTTGCCATAAATGCAAGAAGCCTGGTCACTATATTCAAGATTGTCCTCGGTGGGAAAAGGAAATGAAGAATAAGAAATACAAGGACTACGAGCCGATGATATGAAGAAGAAGAAGAAATCATCAAAATCTTCGTCTTCAAAACCATCAAAGTCTTCATCTCACAAGAAGGGCAGCTCCAAGAAAGCTCGGGCATTCATTGGCAAGGAAATGGACTCAAGCTGAATCTAAGGAAAATGATGAAGAGGAGGAGTCGAAGAATCTGAGTCCGTGTGGCGAAGTCTGGCGTTACTATCGCTTTCGTCGGCAAGTCCATCTTCAACATTGAAGAAACCGACTCCACCGACAAGCATCCTCGAAGATAATGATGGCTACGCCCCACCTATTGCTTCATGGCAAAAGGAGCTAAGGTACTCAAATACAACTCCTCGACTCTAGTGAAAATGAATCGATGAGGATCTTAAGCCTAGCTACTCTAAACTTGCTAAAATTGTTGTGAAACAACAACGGGCTCTTGAAAAGGTTCAAAACATGCTAGATAAAAGTGATGATATGTTGGGTGAAGAAATGGATCGCACTAAAGCCCTGACTGAAAATCTTCAGAGACTTCAGTCTAAGTATGATAACCTTCATGGTCATCATAACTCTCTCTTGTCTGATCATGAGAAACTTTCTTATGAATTTCTTCAAGAAAAGCAAGACAATGAGAAGCTTTCTCTTGAAGCTACTCAAAGAAAGGCAGATCTTGAAAAGCTAAGAGTATGTTATGAAGATCTTCAGAAGGAGCGCGATTCATTACTAGCTCAACAAATCAGCGCTTCTCAGGAAGAATTTGTTCCTCCATGCTTAAAGTGCATTGAACGTGAATCTGCAAATTCTTCACCTGAATGTTCAAGTGCTTCAACTGTTACAAATTCTTCATCTGCCTCTGCTATTACTAATTCCTCATCTGAGGTCTTTGCTAGTATCACTGACAATGCAGGGCTGAAGGAATTGTACATGACAGGCATGTACAAAAGCCTCAAAGGGCATCAGACACTTTGTGATGTGCTCAAAAAGCAGATCCTCAACAGAAACCCTAGGAAAGAGGGTATTGCCTTTGAGAGGAAACTCAACGCCGATGGAACATATTGGAAGCCTGAGCAGTATCCCAAAACCTCATGGGTTGATGCAAAGGGACCTCCAGTTGATCCATCTAACTTGTCTGGCTTTACATGTGAATCTCCTCATTCTTCCGATGAGTCATTTGACTCAACTATAAACTGTTCAAAAATCGAATGGTGAAGTATTTGCTAGATATGTTGGCACTAACTGCAGGAACGGTTATCCTATGAAGAAAATCTGGGTTCCCAAAAGTTGTGTTGAAAGTCTTCAGGTGAATGTCCTCATGACACCACCTGTGAAGAACAGGAACCCCAGATCAAATTCCTCATATGGACCAAATTCTTCACGAGGATCAAATTCCTCAACTGGATCAAAGTCCTCATATGATTATCATCGTGCTAACAAATTTGTCTCGCAGGATAAAGCTAAGGGCTATGAATATGTGCATTATTCTTCAAACCATTATGTTCATAAGTCCTCGAAGAATTACTCTGCTTATTCATATGCATACCCTAACCTCTCATGCTAAGCGAAATGGTTTGGCATCTTTGCCACCTTTCTCACATGGCGCTCATGAGATGATGAACTCTTTGCCACCCTCCGGATGTGGGTGGTGAAGAAAAGAACTAATCCTTCTGCAGGTCAGGTCTCGGATGTGCTCTAACGTCTCAAGAATTTGCCGGGGACGACAAAATGCTCGAAAGGACGCAGCGAATCATGATGAAATGAACTTTCATTTCACACATCCTCATCTCGCTATATCATTTATCGCTTGATGAAATTCATCGATGAACTTGATATCATATTCTTCACCGATGAAGCATATGAGATTGTAAGTTATACTAATTCATCTGCAGGATGATCAACCCAAAACCACCGAATGGGTCCTCGATAGTGGATATACAAATCACATGATTGGTGACAAGAATCTATTGATGGATGCTCCTTTATCACCGTCACCTTTGAAGCATATCATATTTCTTGACAAAGGCAAAAGTCGTATTGGGTCTTGGTAAGGTTGCTATCTCTAAGGATAAGCACATGGACAAAGTCATGCTTGTTGAGTCCTTAGGATACAATCTCATGTCGATCTCAATGCTATGTGATGTTGATATGGTTGTTGTCTTTGGCAAATATCATTGTGTTGTGATTATGGAAGTCGACAATTCCAAAGTCTTGAAGGCTTTAGGAGAGGAGACTCAGATATTGTTGATTTCTCTGGGACCACAACCAGCCATGTGTCTACTTGCAAAAGCTTGGAAGGCTGGCTATGGCATCGACGACTTGGTCATGCAGCATGAGGAATTTGAACACGCTTGCAAAGAAGAAGCATGTCATTGGCATTGAGAATGTCAAATTCCTCAAGGATCACTTATGCGGAGCATGTGAAGCCGGAAAAATGACCAAGGCCAAGCATCCAGCGAAGACTATCATGACCACTACTCGTCCATTGAATTGCTTCACATGGACCTCTTCGACCTAATCATTATTCAGCAAATCACTAATGATGCATCTCTATATGGTTTTGTCATTGTTGATGATTATTCTCGATATACATGGGTACACATTGTTACTTACAAACATGAAGTGCAGGAAGTCTTCAAACGATTTTCCTCGAGGGCTTCAACCAACTTTGGTGTGAAGATCAAGCATATCAGAAGTGACAATGGAACTAAGTTCAAGAATTCTGGTCTTGATGCCTATCTTGATGAACTTGGTATTACTCATGAATTATCTGCTCCCTATACTCCTCAGCAAAATGGCGTCGTGGAGCGCAAGAACAGAACTCTTGTTGAGATGGCTCGCACTATGCTTGATGAATACAAAACGCCTCAGCGTTTTTGGATTGATGCAATTGATCCGCTGCCACATCATCAGAGTATATCTTCACAAATTCTTCAAGAAGGCGCCTATGAACTTCTCAACGACAAGAAACCCAATGTGAGTTATTTCAAAGTCTTCGTGCTAAATGTTGGATTAGAGATCCTCACCACAATTCTAAATTTGCGAAAGCACATGAAGGTTTTATGCTTGGTTACGGAAGGACTCGCACACCTCTGAGTCTTCAACATTGTTCTTCACAAGATTGTTGACCTTTGTAGATGTGCGGTTCGATGAAACTAATGGCTCACAAAGAGAGCACCTACCTTACGTGTTAGATGAACCAGCACCGACGATGCTATCAAGCTCAAGGCAACCGAGGATGTCATTCCTCTTGAAGAATCTGCTTGAAGAATTCATTCTGTTCGTGAAGAACGTCGAGTGATGTGCACTGAAGAACATGATGAGGATAATGGTGTCAAGAAAATGCTGATCAAAATCCTCGGCCACAACCAACTCATCCACAGCGTTGCAAAAGAAGTGCAAGTGGAGAAGATCATCGATGACATTAGCGCACCAGTCCTCTCACCCGCTCAAAAGCCTCACACTTATCTAACTTTTGTGGGCACTATGCTTTTGTGTCTATCTCAGAGCCCACTAAGGTAGATGAAGCTTTTACGAGCCGGAGTGGATTCAGGCTATGCAAGAAGAATTACATCGATTCGAGTTGAACAATGTCCGGAATTGGTCAATCGCCTGAGATCCTCGCAAGCATAATATCATTGGCACAAAGTGGATCTACCGCAACAAGCAAGATGAAAATGGCCTTGTGGTGAGGAATAAGGCACGACTAGTAGCTCAAGGCTACACACAGTTGAAGGAATTGATTTCGTGAAACTTTTGCACTGTTGCTAGACTTGAGGCTATTCGCATTTTACTTGCCTATGCTAACCATCATGATATCATCTTATATCAAATGGATGTGAAAAGTGCATTCCTCAATGGTAACTTGAGGAAGAAGTATATGTTGCTCAACCCCGTGTTTTGAAGATCCCAAGAATCGACAAAGTCTTGAGACTCAATAAGGCTCTCTATGGCCTCAAGCAAGCACCACAGGCGTGGTACGACACATTGAAGGAATTCTTCGTGAAGAATGGCTTCACACCAGTTCACTTGACCCTACTCTATTTACTAAATCATATGATGGTGAACTGTTTGTGTGCCAAATATATGTTGATGATATTATCTTTGGCTGTACTAACCAACGATATAGTGATGAATTTGCCTATATGATGAGTGAAGAATATCAAATGTCTATGATGGGAGAGTTGAAATTCTTCTTAGGTCTTCAAATTAAATCAAGAATGGCATATTCATATCTCAGAGAAATACCTCAAAGATGTATTGAGGAAATTCGGCATGCAAGATTGCAAAGGCGTCAAAATTCCTATGCCCACAAATGGCCATCTATGCACTGATGAAAATGGTATTGATTTCGATCACAAGGTATACCACTCCATGATTGGTTCTTTATTGTACTTATGTGCATCTAGGCCAGATATAATGCTTAGTGTTTGCATGTGTGCCCGATTTCAAGCTGCACCGAAGGAATCACACCATAAGGCTGTGAAGCATATTCTTCGATATCTAGCTCACACACCAACACTAGGACTATGGTACCCCAAGGGCTCTGCTTTTGATCTCATTGGATATTTTGACTCTGACTATGCTGGTGATCGTGTGGACCCCAAGTCAACATCTGGCACTTGTCATTTCCTCGGACGATCTTTGGTCTGTTGGTCCTCAAGAAGCAGAATCTGCGTATCACCGCTTGCTGAAGCTGAATATATTGTCTGCTGGCTCATGTGTGCTCAAGCTGCTTTGGATGAAGCAAACCCTCAAGGACTATGGCGTCAATGTGAAGAATGTGCCTCTCCTCTGCGACAATGAGAGTGCCATCAAGATTGCTCACAACCCGATTCAGACTCAAGACTAAGCACATCCAGATTCGTCATCATTTTCTTCGTGATCATGTGTCAAGGGCGATATCTCCATCGAGCATGTGAAGGCGAAGAACAGCTAGCTGATATCTTCACCAAGCCCTTGGATGAGAAGAGATTTAGCAAGTTGCGGTGTGAGCTAAATATCTTAGAATCTTGAATGTTCTTTGAAAAGGACACACATCCTAACCCTTATGCATAATTGATGACTTAGATGTGCAACACATGAAGAAACGTTTTCTTCAATCAATGAAGAATAACACTCTAAGTGTGAAGAAATTAATGAAGAATTTGATTCTCGAGAACCCTACGACAATTGTACGCTGTGTGCGAAATCATCATTCTTATGATGGGCTACGCCACCACAAAAGTTGAAAATCTTCAATTTGAGTTTTTCCTCATTTTTGAAATTCCTCAGTTTTTTTTTCAAATTCTTCAACTTTGCAAAATCTTCAATGTTTCCATCGTTTTTCTTCATTGGCTATATATATATATGAGTTTATGTCCTCTACAAGATTCACTTATTGCTATTTCTTCAAGTTGCGATTTACGCTAAGTGAATGTGATCGGACCCTTCCCCTCTATGCTATACTCAATCCAATCTATTCACAAATTCTTCATATGCGTTCGATTGAAACTGCTCAAAGTCTTCTTTGGTCCTTGACAAGTGAAGAAATTGCGAACGAACTTTTAAACAAATTTTATCCAAGTTTTCGGTTTTACCGCTCAAACCGCTCCGCATCCCATGATGTATTAATTTAATCACCCACGATCTTACACGATCTCATCGCACGAAGACGTGGGTGACACATGTCGCGTGAAGGAGAAAGGGCAGGCACGTTTGTCCCAAAATCTTGAGCGAACAGTTTTTCACCGTGGCTATAAATACCCTCTACCCTCCTCACTTCATTTACTCCGCCGATCGTTGTCTCTCGCCGAGCTCTCCTCAAACCCTAGCGCGCCGCTACTCCATCGCCGCCGGTGAGGAAAAGCTTCATCGCCTCGACCTCATCGCCGTCGTACTCGCGCACGGTCATGAAATCTTCACCGCCGCCGCCAGTAGCCGTCTCCCTCTGCCAAGTTAGGGCGTGGGAGATCTAACGTGATGAACTTCACTACAGTTCACTCCTGTTCGTCATGTTCTTCAGTTCGGGTAATTAAAAGTCACTTTTATTACTCGCGTTGATTCTCAAATCTTTCTGAAAATCTTCAAAGGTGTTTTTGCTCTTCAAATCTTCACATATGAACACCTCACACACTATATGCTCTTGATTTATCTCTCTGAGCATTCATTTCCTCAAGATTCCTCAATTGTGCGGATTTTCAATCATACAACTCGAACCTAAGACGTAAACGCTTAGTGAAAATCCTCAAGGCTCAACTGGTCAAATTCCTCAAAACTTGTTCCTTTTGAAAAATCTTACGAGAAGCATATGACCTCTCCAAATTCCTCGCACCTACACTCTGTTCACAGTACTCATGTCCGCTTTGAATCACTAGGTTCTCATCAACTTAACTCATTTGCAGCGTTCCTCGAAGAAAAACTGCATACTTCTTGAGTGCTCTATTGTTCAAATTCCTCACCAAGAAAATGGCGGAAGGCAAGAGACCACGAGAAGGGAGGAAAGAAACGGAAGTCATGATCGCTTTGAGATTCCCGAGGAAATATACAAAGACTATCTGACACCGATGAATCCAAGTTTGGCAAGGAGACCAAAAATCAGCGCAAAGTGCGCATATAGAGGGTAGAAAGAAGATTGACACGAGAATGGAGGGAATACCGCTATGTCACTCCCAATTACATGAGGAAATTCGCTTTAAACCCTCCATGCCCAAGAGATCCACTGGCACCTGGCCAAGTCGCTGATCCCACTAGCATCAAGAGTGGTGAAGACTTTCCTAAAGAATGGTCCAGGCGTCAAGCCAAATTGGCAAGACAGGCCAAGGAGGCGGTGAGGAAATTCAATGAGGATTCTGCTCTGCTGCCTGCTTGAGCCCTCGGTCAAGCCGAGAAATCAATGCCAAGAAGCCTGCTCATAAGCCAAGTGCTTCACCGTCGGCGCCCTCACGGCCCAGTTCCTCGGCCGCGCCCTCACGGCAAATTCCTCGAGGCTAACTGCTGCTCATTCAAAATCCTCAGCAGCTCCCTCCAAGTCCTCAACACCGGTGCATCTGGCTACTTGTCAAAGGACTCAGGGTTTCTCAATTGCTTCTGGTGTCTCAGCAAGTTCCTCAGCTGCACCAATGTCCTCAACAGGCCCCACTCTGCTGAAGACAAAAGCAACAGCTAGACGCGGTCCTCGGCCAAGTCCAAAGAAGAAACAGGTTGCATTCAATGTGCCTTCTGATGATGAAGCCTCTGATGAAGAACTTGAAGAAATCATCAGAGACAGACTGACCAAGGCCGCTAGAGACAAAAGAACAAGTGTGCCTCTGCTTTTGGATCCAAAGAAGATCCTTGACTTCATTGACCTATGGCATCAGGATCCAAATACTCCTATACCGGATCTTCCACTGACACCTGGTCAAAGTCATATGCTTAACCATTTCATCACTGAAGAGAAATGGAAATTTGAAAAGGTTCGTGAATTGAAGAGAGCAAAAGCCAGAAAGGAGAAGCTTCTGAGGAAGAACTTAGTCAACTTGACTCCTGAAGAACTTCTCAAAGCTCAATCTGAAATCCAAGCCCTCAGCAAGGATTTCGAAGCTTACAATGCTGATTGGCAAGGAGCCAAGGTGAGATTCGTCAATCTAACGAAGAAAATGTCAACTGTTGCAGCTCCATCGCAACAAGAAAATCCTCAGGCTGAAGAGTCTGCTCAGCCTGCTGAAGAACATGCCAGCACTGCTGATGACTTTCAGCGTGCTAATGAGAACACAAGGTCCAGGGCTGATGACTCCATTCCATTGCTTGAAGAAATTCCTGTGGCATCCACTAGTGGTGCGCTGAAGAATCAAGAAAACAGGCAATCTGCACCAATTGCGCTACCAAGAAACTGTACAACAATCCTCAGCTCCTCCTGCACCAACACCAACTCCAATTCTTCCTTCTGCCTATGAAGTGAAGAAGACAAAGGCTGCAGAACGAGCTGCAGTGAAGAAGAGGAAGGCATCAGCTGCGTCAAATTCTTCGGCCGCATGAAGCCAATGACCAGCTCGATTGAAAATCCTATTGATGCCATTCCCATTTCCTCCATGTCGTCCAAGGAGATTGTTCCTTATGGAGAAGATTACAAGATCCCAAGCGGACCTGATGAAGAAAATCAACCTGTTGCTACCTCAGAACAGCTTGATGAAGAAATTGAAGTGGAAGCTTTCTCTTCAACCCGCTTGTTTCCTCACCCGTGCCTCGGTTCACGGTGAAGAGGCGGTGTTGAGGAAATTGAAAAGAAGACGAAGACGTGGATATTGGGTGCACTACAC
This sequence comes from Aegilops speltoides, assembly GCA_021437245.1. Taxonomy (NCBI): domain Eukaryota; kingdom Viridiplantae; phylum Streptophyta; class Magnoliopsida; order Poales; family Poaceae; genus Aegilops; species Aegilops speltoides. The sequence goes on from CM038142.1 coordinate 179,954,287, forward strand.
CGTGATGAGCGATGACTTTTGGGAAAGTCGGCATCCCAATACTCCTCTCTTCACTCCGCTTCAACAAGTTCCTCTGTCCCCGGCTACAACTGTTCAAATGGGCTCAAGAAACTCATCCCACTTCATCATCAATGAAGAAATTCCAGCCACTAGCTTGAAGAACCCATCTTGATCCTCAAACTGCACAAGGAGAGGAACAGAAATTCCTCACTGAAGAACACGAGATCGCGATTCACGAGGTTGTGTTGCAAATCACAGATATTCCTCGGCCCAAGCCAAAGAATCCGTTCTCAAGCAAGCAAAAATTCAAGGCTGAAGACTTCTTTTCTGAGCACGTGTTCTTCACTGCTTATAATCCATATGACTCTGCTCGAATGAGGAAAAGACGCTTCTGGACTCCAACACAAGCAAACTTCTATTCCTCAGTGCTATTTGACAAGGACAAGATCTTCGACCATGAGCATATTCCTCATGTGGATATGGAATCACTACCGTGCTTCGAGCCAGTACTCCGTGTTCTTCACGATGCAGGGCTGCTGAATTTCTGCACTGATATATGTGACTGGAATGAAGAACTCATTCTTCAGTTCTATGCCACCCTGCACATCACGGAGAGATGTCAAGATATCAACTCATGGGTATTGGATTGGATGACGAGAGAATACTCACTACAAGGCACCAAAGAATGAATTGCTTCGTGTCCTTCCTCTTGATCCTCCCCATGAATCAAGACGTTGCATCTACAATGACCGCGAATTGTCGATCACTTTATGCAAGTGCTTATGAAGCCACTTGAAGCCGTGTCAAGCCCTCGAACCAAATTCCTCGTCAAGGATTTCTTTGTATGTGCCTCGGACTGTTTATAGAATCTTGACGAAGACAATGAGTCCCATAAAAGGCCACGACTCAAATGAAGAAGATGTCGAGGCATCATGAAGAACATGCTTTTCAATATCATTCATGGCGTTCTGTCAACTTCCATGATTTCTTCATGAGGACTCGCCAATGTTGCAATGTCACCTTTTGAGCTGAAGCCATATCGCCTTGGATCATGAGATTCATAAGGGCAAGATCTTCACCGAACTACAAGGTCGACACTCGAATCATGGCAGCTACTTGCCGCCCATTGAAGTCCTCAAGCGACCGGTTTCATCATCGATGATAAGGGCTAAGCAGCGGCTGTAATTGATGAAGGCACTCGTCCATTGGATGGTCAATTTCGCAAGGCTGCATCTTACTCCACCAATGGCGATTACGCAACGCATGACACCGCCGCAAATACCTCAACCAAGCAACGACCTCAAGCAATCGCACCGTGGTGATGGTGATCGTGAGTTACTCCTCGGTCTTCATCGGAAGGTTGAAGCATAATCGAAATGGGTGAAGCGCCAATTTGCTGCGATTCTTCACAACATGACCTCAATGCATAATGCGGTGAAGAAAACCGATTACTACCTTCATGAAACCCTCAACCGCACTGGCTGTTCTTAATCATGTATATTCAGCGGAAGAATTGAAGACTATGGGTCTTCACGAAGCTTTGGTCGTCTCGCACCACCTCGAAGAAATTCAAGAGAGTCAAAGTTCCCGATCGGTAGCCAGCTCTTATTCTTCATCGCGAAACCGATGAATATGAAGATTTGGACGACACCGCGGCAGCCCTACTTCAACAAACAACCCGACAACGCCGGGCTCCTCCATCAACTTGAATATATTGAGGCGTTAGTCCTCAATTTCGATCCTTTTGGTCATTTGATGACAAAGGGGAGAAATCTGAGTTAGTCTTCAAGCGGGTCTATACTATGGGCGTTTTTAAGTTACAACTCTCGTTCTTCGAAACTTTTATTGGATCGAGTTGTAATCTTAAGTCCGATGGTGCCCTGACACTTTTGAACGATGCATTGTCTTGACTTTGCACCGTGCTCGATACTTTTGATGTGTTATTTTGCATGCTTTTTCCTCGTTAATATCATTGCACGCATCTTTGAATCTCATCAGCACCATATTTCATCATGCATTTCAAATTCTTCATATTACATATCAAATGCGTGTATGAATTACAAGATATAGGGGAGATCTCCATGATTAAATTCTTCAAATGTGCATTGCCTCAAAAGCAAATTCCTCATTATGCACACATCCGGGGAGTTCTTCTATATCTTGCAATCAAATTCCTCAATATCGTATTTACACTTCATATGTTTATCCCGTTGAAAACTTAACCTATGTTGTCATCAATCACCAAAAGGGGAGATTGTAAGTGCATCTAGTGCCCTTAGTGATTTTGGTGTATTGAAGACTTATAGGTTAAGTGGCGATCGTTTGTGAGTGTACACATGTCTATAAGTCTATGAGGAGTTTGATATTCTGAGAGAAAGTCGACCCCTAAAATGAAGTTCTTCAAGTGAAGACTTTGATATTCGAAGACTTTTCGAAGACTTTGAAAGTGAAGAAATTGGTGTGACCATGAAGACTTGATATTCATTCGAGGAATATGAAGCGTGAAGACTTTTGTTTTGAAGTTTCATTTCTCTTTCTTGAGTCATAGGAAACACCGTCTTTGTTAAAGGGGTCGAGGAAATACTAAGGAAAAATTTCCATGTGATGCTCAACTCAAAATCCTACACCTACCAATCCCTTGAGTGAAGCCATTGGAAATCTCATATGATTCGATCAAATTCATCGATGTGAGAGACGCAGTTCTTACATTCCTTGAGGACTTTTCTGGATCGAGAGTTAGGAATTCGCCGGTCTGAATTGCCTACAAAGGATGAGAACATGATAGCCACGAGGACTTTGAGAGTCAAATTTCCGACCGTTCTTTGTCTTTGCTTGGCCGTGGACCAAAATATCTTATCCACCTAATGGTCATATCATTGAAGGGCATTTATGTCTTATCATGTCGGGCTGCTCCCTAGGCTATAAATAGCCGCCCCTACAACCACTAGTTGGTTGGCTGCTCGAGAGAACTTGACACTTGTCATTTGAGAGCAACCCATCCTTCGAGGACTTTGGCGAAAATCATCAAGTGAGGAAAATCCCAAAACCAAACCCACAAACCCCAAGTGATTGAGCATCATGAAGAAATTGATCTGCATGGATCCGGCGCTTATTACCTTTGAAGACTGTGCTTCTTCCAGACGGTTAGGCGTCAAGGTCTAGAACATCAAGAGGAATTGTGGATCGCCGAGTGACCAAGTCTGTGAAGGTTTGGAAGTCACCGAAGACTTACCACGAGTGATTGGGCCGAGGCTGCGTGGTCTTAGTTCAAGGAGAATACGGTGAGGATGGGTGTCTGAGTTGCGGCTCGAGAGGCGGGTGTCCGGGCTGTGTGTTCTCGAGTTTAAATACTCGGCCGCTCAACAGACGTATAACCGAGACAGCAGTTGAACTGGTTTACCAAATCATTGTCTTCACCAATGGTGGTTCTATTTCCTCAACTCATCCATTTCCTCATTACATGTTGCATGTTGTTCATATCGTGCTTGAAGACTTTGGTGAAGACTTTCACAAATTCCTCGGTTCAATTTCTTGATCTGTTTGTCTTCATCTTGTTATCCTGTGTATGCGCTTCCGTACTCTGTTCTTGTTTTCATTTCATCATCTTGACTATGAGTGCATCTGTTATGTTTACTTCGAGTACATATTCCATTGCAAGTAGTTCTTAGCTAAGGAATTTCCTCACCGGCAAATTCCTCAGTGAAGAATTTCATAAAAATCGCCTATTCACCCCCCCTCTAGTCGATATAACGCACTTTCAATGATGCAGCCCGAGGGGTGCCCCCAGACTGGGCAAACTTAGAGAGATGTCTCCTGGTACCGTTGCTAAAGAGGTTTTGAAGTAGCCAAAAAACATGCGCCACCGGAGTCGTTCCTCATGGCCCGCTCTGGTGCCGAGCCTCTGGAGGCTCAGAGGGCCCGGGAGGCTCCTGAAGGTGCTCCTCCATCTCCGCCAGGACCGCCTTATGCTTGGCCTCACGAGCCACCAGGGCGCCCCTCATGCAGCACTAGGACACCAGAGCTGCAACCCGCAGGCCGAAAGGCATGCAGACGTAGCTGTGAGGTGTACCCTTGCATCGGCCGACACGAGATGGCCACATGAGCTGCCGAGACGCGGCCCTGTTGAGCCCGGGGATGTCGATGCAGACGCGGAACTCCTTACCCTCGCCGGGGCAGTGAGCTGCGCCTCGCGGCAGGCGACGATCGCCTTGCAGAACCCTTGCTTCTTGAATTTCCTCGATTGCCTTGCTGATGAACTCCTGACCACCTGGCGCCTCACGCCTGATGCCTTCTCTTGGGAAGCATGCTCTGAAGAGCGCCTCCACATGGTGCCCGAGCGCCTCCCTCATGACCCTGGCTAGGTCTTAGGCCCTCCCGAGGAGAGCCCCCGAGCCCAGCCTAAGAGGGGCGCCGGGCGCACCTTCCTATGCGATGGGAGAAGGTGCCGCGTCCAGAGATGCGAGGCTCAGCGCAACGTCCTTGAGTGATGCTCCTTCACGAGACCCCTGTCCCAGATGTATCTTCTTCGTCTAGGGGCGGCCTCAGGAGGGAGGGCGCCGCCCTCATGTTCAGGGTTCTCGACTGCTGCAGGCCGGAAGGCCGCTCGAGGGAGCACACCGCATCCTTCTCTTGGCACACGACCGTGATGACGCCGCCACTTCCTGGCATCTTGAGGACATTGTAGCCGTGGTGCGTAGCTTCCATGAACTTGGCCAGTGCTGGGTACCCTAGGATGGCGTTGTAGGGCAGGCGGATGTCGGCGACGTGGAAGTCGATGAGCTCGGTGTGGTAGTTGTTGCGCTTGGCGAAGGTGACAGGGAGGCGGACCTGTCCTATCAGGTGTGTAGAACCGTCGGTCACTCCTGAAAATGGCTTGGTTGGGTGAAGCTGGTAGTATGGCACTTGGAGCCTGTCAAACGTCTGAATGGACAGAACATTGAGCCCTGCTCTGCCATTGATGAGAGTCTTGGTGACGACCACGTTGCTGATGACGGGGGAGTAGAGCATAGGGAGCGCGCCAGCAGCGGCCGCGCACTTGAGCTGGTTGAAGAGCTGAAGGTGATGGCGCACTTGGACCACCTGGGATGGCGAGTTGCTTCGGGCTTGGGGAGCACTGCATTCACCTCACGCGCGAACTTCTTGAGGACGCGGTGGGAAGCTGGGGCCTGTGAGCCGCCCAAGATGTAGGCAATGGCTCGAGGCTCCTGGAAGCCCCCAGCCCCCTCTTCCTAGTGGTGATATTCATTCCTTCTTGGTGGTGGAGGTAGAGGAGGTAGAGCCACGTTGCCCTGAGGGCGCTCCTCACGAGGTTGCTCCCTACAACCGCCCTCGCGAAGCTGGCCTTGCTAGTGGTCCTCACGAGGCTGGTCGTGTCACTCCTGACGATGGTCGTGTCTGTCCCAACGTCCTTCGCCTCGGCCACCTCCACGACCATACCCTTGATCGTTGCGCTGAGGGCATCGACCGAGGCGCCCGTCGTGGAGGGCCCTGAGCTCCTGGCAGTCGTTGGTGTTGTGGCTGTGAACATTGTGGAAGACGCAGAACGGCCGGTTGCTCTTGGATGACTCGGGGTGCTCGCAGCCGCGCTTCATCTCTGGTTCGGCCGCAAGCACGACCGGCCCCTTGCGCTTCACGTCCTTGGTCTTGGCCTTCTTGTCTTCTGGATCAGCATTAGGGAGCTCAAGGAGGTAGAGGCATCCCTCCCCAGCCCTTGCGCACTTGTTCGCCATGTTGAACATCTCTAGGGCTGTGTAGAAATCCTCATGAATAGCGAGCTCCTCCTTCACCTTGACATCACGTACGCCATCAGTGAATGCTGAAATGATGGCCTCATCCGACACCTTGGGGATCTTGAGGCAAACATTGTTGAAGAGCTGGATATACTTCTGCAGGGTCTATTCAGGTTGCTGCTTTATGCGGCACAGGTCACCCGCGGCCGGCAGACGGTCGCGAGTGCCCTGGAAGTTGGCGATGAAGTGGCCGCGTATCTCCTCCCAGGAAGAAACCGACACCTCGGGTAGGTTCAGGAGCCAAGAACACGCGCCATCCTTGAGGGCCATCGGGAACCAGTTTGCCATGATCTTCTCGTCGCTGCTGGCCGCCTCGATGCTCAGCTCGTAGAGCTACAGGAACTCAGCGGGGTCGGTGACGGAGTCCTGGATTAGGGGGTATCCGGACAGGCGGACTGTGTGCAATGTCCGGACTATTGAAGCGTGGAGATACAAGACTCAAGACTTCGGCCCGTGTCTAGATGGGACTCTCCTTTGCGTGGAAGGCAAGCTTGGTGATCCGGATATTGTGTTTCCTTTCTTTTAACCAACTCCATGTAAACCCTATCCCTATCCGGTGTCTATATAAACCGGAGAGGTTGGTCCTTAGAAGGCCGATCACAATTACAATCATACCATCATAGGCTAGCTCTTAGGGTTTAGCCTCTACGATCTCGTGGTAGATCTACTCTTGTACTACCCATATCGTCAATATTAATTAAGCAGGAAGTCGGGTTTTACCTCCATCGAGAGGGCCCGAACCTGGGTAAACATCTGTGTCCCTTGCTTCCTGTTACCATCGGCCTCGACGCATAGATCGGGACCCCCTACCCGAGATCCGCCGGTTTTGACACCGACATTGGTGCTTTCATTGAGAGTTCCTCTGTGACGTCGCCACAAGGCTTGATGGCTCCTTCAATTATCATCAATGACGCTGTCCAGGGTGAGACTTTCCTCCCCGGACAGATCTTTGTGTTCGGCGGCTTCACATTGCGGACCGATTCGCTTGGTCATCTGGGGCAGATCTAAATCTGGGGCAGGATGCGTTGCCTAAGGACGGAGGGTTGGACCCCGCCCCACAGGCCGTACCCTCATCGGCGATGGAGCCGAACACAGGCCCCACCTCTGGGAAAGCATGTGACTCCGGAGCCCCGGATTCGTATCCGGTTGTAGGTCCCAGTCCGTGCACTCCCGAGCCCACCAAGCCTGGTTGGGCCCTGGTAATGGAGTTCACCGCTGCGGACATCTTCCAGCACTCGCCCTTTGGCGACATACTAAACTCATTAAAAATTCTCTCTCTAACAGAGAATTTCGGGCTGAGCTATGTCCGACTCAAGTGGGAAGCAGGTGACGAAGAAATTCGTTGCCCACCCACCACCCACTTCATAGCCATGGTTGATGATTTAACCGACGTGCTTGACTTCGACTCCGAAGGCATCGACGGTATGGACGATGATGCAGGAGAAGACTCAGAATCTATGGGGTACCAGATTCCCGCCTCGTCACATGACATATACATGGTGGATCGCCCAAGGAAGGCAGCGGTGACAATCCGGAAGATAAAACCCTGGGCAAAAAGCGAAAGCGGCAAGCGCGAGACGCCGTTCCAAATCCAGCAACGGCAAAAATATCAGCAAAAGCGCCCGGAAGGATGGATACTCCGGTCGACCCGAAGGCAACAACGACCAAAGCGGAACCAGCGATTAAGCGGGGCCGAACTAGTCACGCCGAACATAGCTCGGAAGCGAGCGGCGAAGACAATGATCCAGAGGGACGAGTTCATCAAACCGGCCCAGGACAAGAAGACAGTCCGGACGATGACGCATTCATCATCCCGGAAGAATGCGTGAAACGAGAGAACCTCCACAGAAAGCTTATGGCCACAGCGAGAAGTCTGAAGAGGCAGAAGCGATGGCTTAAAGCCGCACAGGAAACGCTCAATCGTAGATGGAACAAAGTGCTAGACACTGAAGAAAGATATGGCGACGATTGCCACACAAAGAGCTACCCAAAACGAAAGCTACTACCATAATTCGACGATGAGGCCGTTCCACCAAAGAATAACACGACCAGGAGACAAGACGTACCACTTCACAACCGCAATAAAGCAACTACCGAAGACGCGCACGATCTACGTGAGCACCTGGATAAGAAAGCTGGCGCAGCTAGGTCCATCTACGGATCTAAAGGACACACCCCAGCGGGAGACTGTGGTCGTCAAAACAGTTATGACAACCAAATACCAGTTCGGAATAAACACCGAACACAACAACAGCCAACGGCATGCCACAGTACGTCCAAATACAGAGGGGCTGCTCACCCCCTGTGCTTTACTGATGAAGTATTGGACCATGAATTCCCACAGGGCTTTAAACATGTGAACATAGAGGCATACTGGCGGGCAGCGGACCGAAGTGCGGATCGACGACTTTATCCTGCACATACATATGGCTCGTGGGGATGACCTTGACGCCATCAAATACCTCCCCCTCAAATTGAAGGGACCAGCTCGGCACTGGTTGAAAAGCCTCCCCAAAAATTCAATTGGGAGCTGGGAGGAACTCGAGGACGCTTTCAGGGCCAATTTTCAAGGGACGTATGTCCGGCCTCCGGATGCTAATGATTCAAGTCACATAATACAACAACCCGGAGAGTCCACCCGCAAGCTTTGGAACAGATTCCTCACTAAGAAGAATCAAATTGTTGATTGTCCGGATGCCGAAGCCTTAGCGGCATTCAAACATAGCATCCGTGATTAGTGGCTCGCCAGACGCCTCGGCCAAGAAAAGCCTAGGACAATGGCAGCCCTAACAAGCCTTATGAACCGCTTTTGCGCAGACGAATATAGCTGGCTAGCCCGTAAAGGCACCAGCGACCCCAGCACATCCGAAATAAGGGATGGCAATGGGAAGCCGCGGCGTCATAAAAACAAACGCCAAAACAAGGAAGAGAGCTCGGATAACATGATGGTTAATGCCGAATTCAGGGGCTCTCGACCTAATCAGCAAAATAAGCCATCTAAAGGCAGCAAAGAGGGACCGTCCGGTCTGAACAGAGTCCTGGATAGACTATGCCAAATTCATGGCACCCGACAAACCTGCGAACCACACGCACAGAGAGTGCTGGGTCTTCAAGCGGGCCGGCAAATTAAACGCCGAACACAAGGGAAGGGAAACACCAAGTGAGGACGAGGATGAACCTCGCCAGCCGAGCACTGGGGGATAGAAAAAATTCCCGCCAGAGGTTAAAACCGTGAACATGATAGACGCGACTCGTACACCCATGATAAGGCACGAACGCGCACATAAAGACATGCGCGATATAGAGTCCATTATTCCCACATCTAACTACCGGATGTCCTATCCGATCACTTTCGATCACTTGGATGCCCGGACTAGTATTCGACGCGGTGGATCAGAGGCCTTGGTGCTTGACCCAATGATCGACGGATACCATCTCACCCGGGTCCTTATGGACGGCGGCAGTAGTCTCAATTTAATATACGAGGACATCGTCCGCGGGATGGGATAAACCCATCGAGAATGAGCCAAAACAACACCACCTTTGAAGGGGTGATACGAGCGTTGAAGCCTACAGCGAGGGGCCCGTTATCTTTGGAGGTAACATTGACTCTCGAGCGACTCGAGCGAAGAACTACTCTTCATCATCGCACCCTTCCAAAGCGACTATCACGCAGTGCTCGGAAGAACGTCCTTCGCCCGCTTCAACGCATTGCCGCACTATGGCTATCTTACACTTAAGATGCCCGATCCACGTGGCATCATCACCGTCAGCGGAATAACAGAGCGCTCGTCACGCGCAGAGGAATACGCGACGGCCCTCGCGGCCGGACTATAAAGCGACCTCCAACATCAAACAAATATGACCGGTCGTTAAGACCATGGACACGGTTAGACGAGTCCGGTAGCCCAGATCGAGCCAGGGCACCATATACGTAATCCTATAGCGGATACCAGGGGCTATAACTACCTAATAAATCCCCACACTTGGCTCAACCTTATTGGCAGGCCAACAACTTACACTTTTACTACCCATCGCGTACTAACGTTGTAACCTCCTATGAGTTTTCTTTGTCCACATACAACATTCGCGCGACACCCTTCGAGATCTGACACAATGGAGAAAAAGGCGCAGAGCGTGCGGCGGAGGCCCCATTCAGCAGGTTTCTTTTAGATTAATCCCTGTGTAAACCTTTTCTATTGCCTCTTGTTGTTTAACCATCCCATGGGTTCCATACCCACGAGAGGATCTGCCGTTTTGGCATTTCGCCACGACAGTTAACATGCGTGCACAGAAACACATGGTTTATAATGAATAGGCATTCTTGAGCCCATCAAATATTATAAAGTCTGAATACCTTGAGTGTTGGCGCGCCACGAGTTAGGCCTTATATGCATCGACTCGAATCATGTCTTTGGTCGAATGTTGGGTTTGCGGCTCTGGGTTTGCCGCCTTACGTTACGCTATTATCGACTAAAGCTGGCCAAGGAGAACTCTGCGGTTGTGCCTGGTTATTCGGATGAGCACCTCGAGAGAAAGCGGCGATTGTCATGATGCGGGGAGACTGTTCAACCACTCGGGGACTCACCGGAATCTTTAGGATTCCTCCGCATTAATGAAGGGCCATTTCCCGACCAGGTACATACGTGCCCATATTCGGATGCACGCGAAGGTACCAGGGGCTACATAGTAGCCCCACTTTAGAATCTCGCGGCTAAGCGAAAGTGTTACAACTATATAGTCCAGTTGCCTAGTTCGTTGTGCGATCACCTCCTTAATTGACCAAGACATTGGATCAAGTGTGATTAAGCATATTTTTTCGCGAACACCCCCCTATTGTATGCGTGGGGGCTGAAGCCAACGACTGCTAACTTTCGGATTACATATTTATATATACATATATATAAATGGCCGCACAGGGGATCATACTGTCAGGCAAATAGTATAAATCTAGCCTCATAACCAAAATAAACATTGTTTTTTCAATAATTTTGTTCATCATTCGAACAAGACATTCTTCAAGCACTGCGCCTCTATTAGGCGGGCACCTTCTGTGACCTGCGCCAAGTAGTGCTCGGCCGGATATTGGCCCCCCACCGGATCCTGGGCCGCTATCATGGTGGCATCTATATCTGTCCAATAGGCTTTAACGCGGGCGAGAGCCATCCGTGCACCCTCTATACACGTCGATCTTCTCATGGCATCGATCCGAGGCACGGCCCCAAGGAACTGTTGCACCAACCAAAGTAATTGTCCGGCTTAGGCCCCTTCGGCCAAAGATGGTCTATTCTGAACCACATTACAAGCCGGACAACCTGTGAAGCTCCGCTCTGGCAGCCATCTTGTCACTCAGCGGCGGTGGCGAGTGGGAGCATGGAATTGCGACGTAAAAGCTTCTCCACTTCCTTGTCACCTTGACCTTTGAAGAAGTCGGCAAGCATCGGTCATACTCTTCGCCAAATCCGCATATCGTCCGCGGAACTCAGCGTCCATCGAGGCGTACTTCAAATCGAAAAATTTCGTCCGCAGTAAATAGGAGCCCCCAACCGCGATTTCACCGGCCTGTCGAAGCTCCTCCCGCGCACCCCTGAGCTCGGTCTGGATTTCCTTGGTGGCATCCAGCGCCTTGTTCAGTTCGGCCGAATTACCCTCACACTCCTTTTTAAGGAGCTCATACCAGTCAACGGCATCTTTTAACTCAATAGCCATTTCGGCTATATTTTCCTCACTTCGGCGATGAGCAGCCTGTTCGGCCCTCAATTCCTCGGCCACCTTTAGGGCAGCCGCATTGCTCACCCGAGCTTGTTCCTTGGTTTGAGCAAGTTCCGCCCTCAGGGCCTCCACGGCAGCAGCACCATCTGCAGTCCTAACATATTACATCAATATCATGCCACCTTCATATTTTCTCTATACAAGGGAAGGCATGACACATACCTTGTGATTTGTCCAGCCGCTCATTCAACAGCATGAGTTAATCGATCCAATTTGCCTCGTTAGTTCGGCAACTTCAACGGACTGGCCGACATCCGGACACACAGGTACCTGCACACATTTACAACACTATCATTGGTTTATGATCCCCATTTGCCACCTAGGGCAGGCAACCAGAGTCTCAGGGGCTACTATCTATATGGAGCACACCTAGCGCGTGCCTTACAACCAAAAAAATAGTGAATTCTCCATTACATACCTCAAAGCCTCTGAGCAGGCTTGTGAATGCTTCATTCAAACCGCTTGTAGCAGACGAAATCTTCTTGAGCACCACGCTCATTAATGAACGGTGCTCCTCCGAGAGCGAACCTCACTCCAGCAAGCCCGTTCGTACGTCCGGTCGGACATCGAACTGCGCCGGACTCTTCCCATCACCCCCGTTGTAGCCAAATGCTCTGGGTGCAGGGCGGCTGACGGATTGACTTCCGGCTTCGGCAGATCCGGACTCCTCCGTGATGACACCTCGGTGTCGCCCACTTCATGAGTCGGAGAAGGGGGTGGGATCTCGCTCTCCATCATCTCCGGAGGAAGGTCCCCCGAAGACGAACCCTGTTGAGAGGAGCTGTTGGCCGGACTGCAAAAAGTTGAATCCTGGTTATTGATCTAGGATAAATACAGTACCTTCGGACTGTGGATTGACTTACAGCTTGGTGGAGGGCTGGCCCGTCAGAGGGCATTGTGTGGTGAGGGTGCCCGTCAGGGCAAGGCCACCTGGGGATGTCTTTTTCCCTAATTTGGGCATCTCCGCCTCCAAATCTTCGGAGGCGGCCCTCTTCTTCCCGCGCGGGGAGCAGGCTTTAGCCTTCCCTCCCCGACTATCCTCCTTGGGGGAGGTAACAATTCCCCCGGTTCGGGTGCATAGCATGTGGGGTTCGGTTTCTTCGTTCCTCCCCTTGTCTTTCCCCGAGGGCATTCTGCTGAGTACCCGGTCGAGCATCTTGGCCATGGTGGGGGCGGGCGAGCCTTCGGGAAGTGGCGTCGGACACCTGATTCTCTCTGCTTTGCTGAGCCATTCCTGGATGCGGATGATTTTTAGAATAAACAATCATGACAAATACAAAACAGGATGTCCGGTATCGAGGCTACTTACTTGAGTATCTAGGCGATTGCAGCTTAGGCCCACATCCTCGGTGGTATCCAGACACACTACTTTCCGTCCGAAGAATAATTTGCACATCTCTTCGAGCTTCAAGCCAAAGAAATGCTTGACAGTCCATGGACCCTCCGGATTGAACTCCCACATCCGGAGAGGCCGGCGTTGGCACTGCAACATCCGTCGGATTAACATCACTTGCATTATGCTGACAAGGTTAATGTCCCTCTCAAGAAGCTCCCGGATGCGATTCTGCAGTACTGGTACATCACGAGTGGGCCCCCAATTCTGTCCTACGTCTGTCCAAGACGCCAACTGTGACGGAGGGCCCGAGCAAAACTCGGGGGTAGACACCCACTTTGTGCCTTTGGGAGCCGTGACATAAAACCACCTCTGTTGCCATACATCGGATACTTCGGGGAAAGAACCCTCTGGCCATGGGGCATCGGTGTTTCTGCTTATTACGGCGCCTCTGCACTCCACATGTCGCCCCTCGATCATCTTCGGCGTCACATTGAAGGTCTTGAGCCATAAGCCGAAGTGTGGGGTGACGTGGAGAAAAGCCTCGCACACGATAATAAACGACGAGATATGGAGGATAGCATCTGGAGCCAGATCATGAAAATCCAACCCATAATAGAACATGAGCCCCCTCACAAAGGGATCGAGGGTGAAGCCCAGGCCGCGGAGGAAGTGCGGGACAAAAACGACGCACTCATTAGGCTCTGGTGTGGGGATGACCTACCCTGGAGCAGGAAGCCTGTGTTGGATATCGGCGGTCAGGTATCCGACCTCCCTAAGCTTCGCACTGTCGTCCTCTTGAATCGAGGAGGCCACCCACTGGCCTTGAGGGACGGATCCGGACATGTTGGAGGATCTAGGGTGTTGAAGCTTGGGTTTCGGGTGTTAGAACTCGAGGTGCAAGAAGGCGCGAGGAAGGTGGAAAGAGGCGTAGGCCTCGACCCCTTTTATAAAGGGGATGAATATCAAGAGTCCTTGGTGTGGCTGTTTGAGGCTTATCTAAAAACACGCGGGGTAATATCAACGGCCGTCATGGGGTCATGCACGCCCATATTAATGGAAAATCCGGTAATAAGAGGAACACGATCTCTGCCTCGACGGGACGTGCCAATAAAACCGCCTCGTAACACGACTTGAGGTGGGGTAAGAAACGCCGGTCCGTGTTGGACCATGCCACGATGCAAGGGCACGACGCCCGAAGATTGCCAGCGGATCGGGTTTAGGCTATGTGAAGATCATCTTACAGATCCGGACACGGTCTACGTGTTCGCTAACCACTTTGGAGTATTCGGAGAAGGAACCCGCCTTGCAACGCTGAAGACAATACTACGCGCCGAACTCATCGTCATTGAAGCCTGGTTTGTCGGATTTTGTGTTCCGGCGGACCCTTGAGGTTCGAACACTGGGGTGCGCGCGGAGATTTCGCCCTCTACCTACCTGCTCCTCGCCGACTCGCTAGGATCTAAACTACGAAAGGAATAACACAAGAGACACAGAGTTTATACTGGTTCAGGCCACCATTGCGGTGTAATACCCTACTCCAGTGTGTGGTGTGGTGGATTGCCTCTTGGGCTGTTGATGAACAATACAAGGGAGAACATACTCGTGAGGGTCTGTTCTTGGCTGGTGCGATGAACTACTAGGAGGAGTTCAGCCGCTCTCTCTATCTACTGGTTTCTTGGCGAGGATCTTGTCTATCCAGATGCCTCTACCCTGGGGGTGGCTAGTCCTATTTATAGGCAAAGGCCCTGGGCCTCTTCCCAAATATTGAGCGGAAAGGGCGCCAACAATTGGCCATTTTGAAGGGGAACAGCGGGTACACTTATCCTGACTAAAGTTGGTCCTCACTGTCAAAGGCTCTGGTGGTGGCCTTTGCTTGGGCTCCACAATGACTTCCTCCTATTTGTTGGGCTAGTCTTGGTCTTGTTGCACCGAAATGGATGCCTTTGCTTGATGCTCTCGCCTACGCTTGCTCCCTTTGCACCAAAGAGGAAAGGAGGACACTACACGTGCTGGTGCCCTACTGGCGCCCTTGGTCGTCATGGCTTGCGTCACGGGCACCTTGCGAGGTACCCCGCCTTGATCTCTCCGCCCCCTCGTGAGCCAGCCTGATGAGGCCGTGCCTAAGGAAGCTCCTGGTCGTCCGCCCCGCAAGGCTTGGCCCCTCGCGAGGTTCTTGAGCTTATGTTGATGAAGATGGGCCGTGCTGGGCCCCCTTTGAGCCACGCCGCAGGCCGCAGCGAGCAAGTCTGGGACCCCGTTCCCGTAAGCGCCAACATGGTTCGAGGCTCTTGAGGAGTCTGGATTAGGGGGTATCCGGATAGCCGGACTGTGTGCAACGTCCGGACTATTGAAGCATGTAGATACAAGACTCAAGACTTCGGCCCGTGTCCGGATGGGACTCTCCTTTGCGTGGAAGGCAAACTTGGTGATCCGGATATTGTGTTTCTTTTCTTGTAACCGACTTCATGTAAACCCTAGCCCTCTCTGGTGTCTATATAAACCGGAGAGGTTGGTCCTTAGAAGGCCGATCACAATTACAATCATACCATCATAGGCTAGCTCTTAGGGTTTAGCCTCAACGATCTCGTGGTAGATCTACTCTTGTACTACCCATATCATCAATATTAATCAAGCAGGAAGTAGGGTTTTACCTCCATCGAGAGGGCCCGAACCTGGGTAAACATCTGTGTCCCTTGCTTCCTGTTACCATCAGCCTTGACGCACATATTGGGACCCCCTACCCGAGATCCGCCGGTTTTGACACCGACAGTCGGCGGTGCCGTCGTAGCGTGGAGGCAGGTCAGGCTTGAACTTGTTTAGCCAGACGACGTTGCGAGCTCCATAGTGAACGCGCGGCTGATACCTCTCCAACGTATCTATAATTTATGAAGCATTCATGCTATATTATTATGTGTTTTGAATGTTTACGGGCTTTATTATACACTTTTATATTACTTTTGGGACTAAGCTATTAATCGGAGGCCCAGCCCATATTGCTGTTTTATTGCCTGTTTCAGTATTTCGAAGAAAAGGAACATCAAATGGAGTCCAAACGTAATGAAACCTTCGGCACCGTGATTTTTGGGAAGATTATGACCCAGGAGACTTGGAGTTGAAGTAAAGGGAGCATCGAGGAAGCCACAAGATAGGGGGCGCGCCCACTCCCCTGGGCGCGCCCTACCCTCTCGTGGGCCCCTCGAGGCTCCCCCGACCGACTTCTTTCGCCTATATAAGCCTACGTACCCTAAAAACATCGAAACAGAAGATAGATCGGGAGTTCTGGCGCCGCAAGCCTCTGTAGCCACCAAAAACCTATCGGGAGCCCGTTCGGCACCACGGAGGGGGAACCCATCACCAGTGGCCATCTTCATCATCCCAGCGCTCTCCATGACAAGGAGGGAGTTGTTCACCCTCGGGGCTGAGGGTATGTACCAATAGCTATGTGTTTGATCCCTCTCTCTCTCTTGTGTTCTCTCTATGGCACGATCTTGATGTATCGCGAGCTTTGCTATTATAGTTGGATCTTATGATGTTTCTCTCCCTCTACTCTCTTGTAACGGATTGAGTTTTCCCTTTGAAGTTATCTTATCGGATTGAGTCTTTAAGGATTTGAGAACACTTGATGTATGTCTTGTCGTGTTTATCTATGGTGACAATGGGATATCACGTGCCACTTGATGTATGTTTTTGTGACCAACTTGCGGGTTCCGCCCATGAACCTACATAGGGGTTGGCACACGTTTTCGTCTTGACTTTCCGGTAGAAACTTTGGGGCACTCTTTGAAGTACTTTGTGTTGGTTTATAGATGAATCTGAGATTGTGTGATGCATATCGTATAATCATGCCCACGGATACTTGAGGTGACAATGGAGTATCTAGGTGACATTAGGGTTTTCGTTGATTTGTGTCTTAAGGTGTTATTCTAGTACGAACTCTTTAATAGATTGATCCGAAAGAATAACTTTGAGGTGGTTTCGTACCCTAACATAATATCTTCGTTTGTTCTCCGCTATTAGTGGCTTTGGAGTGACTCTTTGTTGCATGTTCAGGGATTGTTATATGATCTATCTATGTTATTATTGTTGAGAGAACTTGCACTAGTGAAATTATGAACCCTATGCCTTGTTTCCTATCATTGCAATACCGTTTACGCTCACTTTTAACATTAGTTACCTTGCTGTTTTTATATTTTCAGATTACAAAAACCTATATCTACTATCCATATTGCACTTGTATCACCATCTCTTCACCGAACTAGTGCACCTATACAATTTACCATTGTATTGGGTGTGTTGGGGACACAAGAGACTCTTTGTTATTTGGTTGCAGGGTTGTTTAAGAGAGACCATCTTCATCCTACGCCTCCCACGGATTGATAAACCTTAGCTCATCCACTTGAGGGAAATTTGCTACTGTCCTACAAACCTGTGCACTTGCAGGCCCAACAACGTCTACAAGAAGAAGGTTGTGTAGTAGACATCAAGCTCTTTTCTGGCACCGTTGCCGGGGAGACTAGGTAAGCGGCACTCACACCCCGTCAACTAAGCTCTTTTCTGGCGCCGTTGCCGGGGAGGTGAGTGCTTGAAGGTATATCTTTAGATCTTGCAATCGAATCTTTTTGTTTCTTGTTTTATCACTAGTTTAGTTTATAATACAAAATTACAAAAAAATGAATTTGAGTTTGTCTCATACCCTTCATCTTTTTAATATCTTTCGTGAGTATGATGAAAAGGAAAATTGTGCTCAAGTGCTAGAAGAAGAATTACATAGAATGGTTGGCATGAAATATGTGAATGATGAGCATGATTGCAGTGTTGTTAGTATGAATTCCTTGAATATCCATGATGCTAATGATATGCAAAGCCACAAGCTTGGGGATGCTATGTTTGATGAAGATGATATTTTTTGTCCCCAAGTTTTGATGAGCAAATTTATTATGATGAAAGCATGCCTCCTATTTATGATGATTATATTGATGAAAGTGGGTTTGGAAGAGTGTCAACTTTAGGAAGTAATGATCCCACTATTTTGGAGGATGTTGAATCTTATTGTGATGAATATGAAAGTGGATTTGGAGAGGTCATGACTTTATTTAGTGATGAATCCACTACTTCGGAAGAGGTTCCAATTGATTATGAGAACAAAGTTGCTATCTATGATGATTATTGTGATGACTTGTATGCTATTAGGAATAATGATAACCATGAAACTTGTCATCATGATTTTAGTTTTCAATTTAATTATGCCTCACATGATAATTATTTTGTTGAGTTTGCTCCCACTACTATTCATGAGAAGAATTTTGCTTATGTGGAGAGTTGTAAATTTATATGCTTGTAGATAATGAAAAGAATGCTTTAGATGCTGGTTATATTGTTGAATTAATTCATTATGCTACTGAAAATTATTATGAGGGAGGAATATATGCTTGTAGGAATTGCAATAATATCAAGTTTCCTCTCTATGTGCTTAAAGTTTTGAAGTTATGTTTGTTTTACATTCCCATGCTAGTTGATTATTGTTCCCATAAGTTGTTTGCTCACAAAATCCTTATGCATAGGAAGTGGGTTAGACTTAAATGTGCTAGTCATATGCTTCATGATGCTCCTGTTATATTTCAATTCTTATCTCTTATGTGAGCATCATTGCCATCATCATGCCTAGCTAGAAAGGCATTAAAGAAAAGCGCTTGTTGGGAGACAACCCAATATTTACCTTTACTGTTTTTGTGAGTCCACATGATTATTCTACTGTAGTAATCATGTTTTATAGCTTTTATTTCAATAAAGTGCCAAGTAAGACCTTTAGGATAGCATACGGTGATAGTTGTGTTGATCCTGCTGAGAATCAGAAACTTTTGCACCAAGTAAATTAGTTTTGTTAATTCACAGAAACGTGGTCTTGATCTAATTCTTTATTCTATGGATTGGTACACGAATTGCTTAGGACTTCCTAATTTTGTAGGATTTTTGGAGTTCCATAAGTATACGTTTGATACAGATTACTACAGATTGTTCTATTTTTGACTGATTCTGTTTTCTATGTGTTGTTTGCTTATTTTGATGAATCTATGGCTAGTATTAAGTGGTATGAACCATAGAAAAGTTGGAATACAGTAGATATTACACCAATATGAATTTATAATGAGTTCATTACAGTACCTAAGTGGTGGTTTTATTTTCTTATACTAACAGAGCTTACTAGTTTTCTGTTGAGTTTTGTGTTGTGGAGTTTTCAAGTTTTGGGTAAAGATTTGATCGACCATGGAATAAAGAGTGGCAAGAGCCTAAGCTTGGGGATTCCCAAGGCATCCCAAGGTAATATTCAAGGACAACCAAGAGCCTAAGCTTGGGGATGCCCGGGAAGGCATCCCCTCTTTCGTCTTCGTACATCGGTATCTTTACAGCTATATTTTTATTCACCACATGATATGTGTTTTGCTTGGAGCGTCATTTTATCTTGTTAGTATTTGCTTGCTGTTATTTAGAATAATGCTTTGCATCTTTAGTTTCAATAAAAAAGTCAAGGATAGCCTTTACCATGCTTATTTTTCTAGTATACATGTTGCTGTTTGAAAACAGAAAGTTTACCGCTGTTGCAAAAATTTCCTAGAAAAGTCAGAGAATGGTATAATGTTGAAACTTTTTGAATAATGAGCTCCGATAAATCTTATACAGCGTAGTATTTTTCTCATAATTTTTGGAGTTAGGTAGGTATTGATACTCTTGCATTCTTTACAGACTGTACTGTTTTGGCAGATTGCTGTTATGTTTGCATTGTTTGCATATATTTGCTTGTTTAATGATTCTATTTGAGGATAGGAGTGTTAAATATGTAGAGGCATTTAGTATCAAATGTTGAATAATAATGTTAGTGATTTGTTACAGTAGAAAATGATAAGGTTTTGCATTGGTTTATACTAACCTATCTCACGAGTTCTTGTTGAGTTTGGTGTGGATGAAGCTTTTGATAAAAAGAAGAAACCATGATATGAGAGGAATTAAGGAGACACAAAAGTTCAAGCATGGGGATGCCCAAGGCACCCCAAGATAATATTTCAAGAAGTCTCAAGCATCTAAGCTTGGGGATGCCCCGTTAGGCATCCCACCTTTTTTTCTTCAACAACTGTCGGTTAGTATCGGTTGAGCCTAAGTTTTTGCTTCTTCACATGAGTAGTGCTATCCTTGCAATGTTATTTTATTTTGTTTTGCTTGCTGTTTGATTAGAGTACCAAGATCTGAAATTCTTAAATGAGAGAGAGTCTTTGCATAGTTACATAATTATTTAGCTACTCATTGATCTTCACTTTTATCTTGTTGGAGTAGTTTGTCATTTACTCGTGTGCTTCACTTATATCCTATGAGTAAATGGTTGGATGAGTTGAATGTCATAAATCTGAAATTATATATGTCTCATTTGCTTATCCCATGGGGAGTAATGACTTCACATATAAGAAGTAGAGGTTGTAAATTTATTGAAGGTTAGCAAGCATTGTATTGGTCATTTGAACAATTCATGAAAGAATATTAAAGGAAGAGAGATTTCACATATAAATATACTATCCTAGACATCTTTTATAATTGTGAGCACTCATTAAGTATGACATGCTAAAGAGTTGATGTTGGACAAGGAAGACAACGTAATGGGTTATGTTTTCTCACATCTCAGTTAAAGTATATTGTCATGGATCATTCAAACATGTTGAGCTTGCCTTCCCCCCTCATGCTAGCCAAATTCCTTGCACCAAGTAGAGATACTACTTGTGCTTCCAAATATCCTTAAACCTAGTTTTGCCATGAGAGTCCACCATACCTACCTATGGATTGAGTAAGATCCTTCAAGTAAGTTGTCATCGGTGCAAGCAATACAAATTGCTCTCTAAATATGTATGATCTTTTGGTGTGAAGAAAATAGCTTTATATGATCTTGTTATGGAAGCAATAAAAGCGACGGACTGCATAATAAAGGTCCATATACAAGTGGCAATATAAAGTGACGTTCATTCACATTAAGATTTTGTGCATCCAACCCTAAAAGCACATGACAACCTCTGCTTCCCTCTGCGAAGGGCCTATCTTTTACTTTTATGCAAGAGTCAAGGTGATCTTCACCTTTCTCTTTTTCATTTTATCCTTTGGCAAGCACCTCGTGTTGGGAAGATCCTGATATATATATCCAATTGGATGTAAGTTAGCATGAACTATTATTGTTGACATCACCCAAAGGTGAATACGTTGGGAGGCAACACTATAAGCCCCTATCTTTCTGAGTGTCTGATTGAAACTCCATAACCATTAGTATTGCGTGAGTGTTAGCAATTGTAGAAGACTATATGATAGTTGAGTATGTGGAGTTCGCTATTCCTGAAAATAAGATGAATTGTAATTGTTTGATGGCTAAGAATGAAGTTTGCTAGTTTTCAAGAAAGTTTTTGGTCTATGCTTTAACATGTGAATAGCTTGTTACTTGTTCATGAGAAGTTTTATGAGATGAACTAATGTTATGACATATAATCATGCTAGAAAAAGGTGACTGAAATTATCATTGATCAAACTTGTGCACCTTCTAGCATTCACACTTCATAAATTCTTTCTTTTATCATTTACCTACTCGAGGACGAGCAGGAATTAAGCTTGGGGATGCTGATACATCTCCAACGTATCTATAATTTATGAAGCATTCATGCTATATTATTATGTGTTTTGAATGTTTACGGGCTTTATTATACACTTTTATATTACTTTTGGGACTAACCTATTAACCGGAGGCCCAACCCATATTGTTGTTTTATTGCCTGTTTCAGTATTTCAAAGAAAAGGAATATCAAACGAAGTCCAAACGGAATGAAACCTTCGGCAGCGTGATTTTTGGGAAGATTATGACCCAGGAGACTTGGAGTTGAAGTAAAGGGAGCATCGAGGAAGCCACGAGACAGGGGGGCGCGCCCACCCCCTTGGGCATGCCCTACACTCTCGTGGGCCCCTCGAGGCTCCCCCGACCGACTTCTTTCGCCTATATAAGCCTACGTACCCTAAAAACATCGAAACAGAAGATAGATCGGGAGTTCCGCCGCTGCAAGCCTCTGTAGCCACCAAAAACCTCTCGGGAGCCCATTCCGGCACCCTGCCGGAGGGGAACCCATCACCGGTGGCCATCTTCATCATCCCGGTGCTCTCCATGACGAGGAGGGAGTAGTTCACCCTCGGGGTTGAGGGTATGTACCAGTAGCTATGTGTTTGATCTCTCTCTCTCGTGTTCTCTCTATGGCACGATCTTGATGTATCGCGAGCTTTGCTATTATAGTTGGATCTTATGATGTTTCTCCCCCTCTACTCTCTTGTAATGGATTGAGTTTTCCCTTTGAAGTTATCTTATCGGATTGAGTCTTTAAGGATTTGAGAACACTTGATGTATGTCTTGCCGTGTTTATCTGTGGTGACAATGGGATATCACGTGCCACTTGATGTATGTTTTTGTGACCAACTTGCGGGTTCCGCCCATGAACCTACATAGGGGTTGGCACACGTTTTCGTATTGACTTTCCGGTAGAAACTTTGGGGCACTCTTTGAAGTACTTTGTGTTGGTTGTATAGATGAATCTAAGATTGTGTGATGCATATGTATAATCATGCCCATGGATACTTGAGGTGACAATAGAGTATCTAGGTGACATTAGGATTTTGGTTGATTTGTGTCTTGAGGTGTTATTCTAGTACGAACTCTTGAGATTTGTGTCTCGAGCAGAAAGAATAACTTTGAGGTGGTTTCGTACCCTACCATAATCTCTTCGTTTGTTCTCCGCTATTAGTGGCTTTGGAGTGACTCTTTGTTGCATGTTGAGGGATTGTTATATGATCTATCTATGTTATTATTGTTGAGAGAACTTGCACTAGTGAAAGTATGAACCCTATGCCTTGTTTCCTATCATTGCAATACCGTTTACGCTCACTTTTATCATTAGTTACCTTGCTGTTTTTATATTTTCAGATTACAAAAACCTATATCTACTATCCATATTGCACTTGTATCACCATCTCTTCGCCGAACTAGAGCACCTATACAATTTACCATTGTATTGGGTGTGTTTGGGACACAAGAGACTCTTTGTTATTTAGTTGCGAGGGTTGTTTGAGAGAGACCATCTTCATCCTACGCCTCCCACGGATTGATAAACCTTAGGTCATCCACTTGAGGGAAATTTGCTACTGTCCTACAAACCTGTGCACTTGCAGGCCCAACAACGTCTACAAGAAGAAGGTTGTGTAGTAGACATCAGCGGCATCCTGCCGTGGCCACCAGAGGTGGTCGAGGGGATGGAAACTGGTCCTGGTGCATGCGCACCGCCACCTCCTGCGGCGGTACGCAGGCTTGGTGCTGGGTTGCTGGAACTATGCATGCTTCTCCTTGTGGTCGTTGCACCACCTGGCAGCGCACGTCCCCCCGAGCCGGTGCAGGGCGAGGCGGGTCACGCCGTGGCGCCACACGCATTGGCTCGATGATGATGCCCTGGTCCGGAGGTGGTGGAGGAGCCCTGTGCACCACGTCGCCCGCTGCGGTGGCTCTGCCGAGGCGGCAGCGAGCGAGCTCGGCGGAGCCCCGTCTTGTAACGCTGACGAGCTCAGCGATCCGCTCGAGCCACTCCTCGTAGAGGTCACCAACCGGGCGATAGTGAAGGAGCTCCCGCGCCTTGAGCAGAAGCGGCTGCTTAGCGTCACTTTGGCTGCACGCGTGTGAGAGATAACGGCTGCTTTGGGGTCGATGGCGGAGTAGCGGTGCACCTGTCACGACGCACCGACGGGTGCAGTCATGAAGCTTGCTGTTCGTGGCCGGCAGGGCCCGTGGCGGCGTTGGCCACTGGAGACAGAGCGCGACGGGCACAACCATCACCCGCCGGAGCCCTCTAAGCGACGCGGGTGGCGACAGCGGCCCGACGCTCAACGCGACCTCGGCGTGCGTGAGCCATGGAGGTGTCGGAGTGGTGGTGGATCAATCGACGGAAGAGAAGATCCGACGCACCCCTACCTGGTGTGCCAAATGTCGGATTAACGGATCCGCAAACCCTTGAGAGGTTCTAAGTCTGGGGTGCGTGCGGAGATCTCAACCTACCCAGTCTGCCTACTCGCGATCCTCCTAAGCCTAGCACGTCAAGCTCAAAGAGGCAAAGAGACACATCGGTTTATCCTGGTTCGGGCCACCTTGCGGTGTAATACCCTACTCCAGCATTTTGGTGGATTGCCTCGGAGGGTTGAGGATGAACTAGTACAGTGGATGAACTAGCCTCAAGAGGTGAGGTGTTCTTGAGCTCAAGGGAGATGGTGTGGTGTGAGCTAGTTCGACTTGTCTTTTCTTTACCTCTATGGTGGTGGCTAGTCCTATTTATAGTGGCCTTGGTCCTCTTCCCAAATGTTGGCGGGAAGGGATCCCACAACAGCCGGATTTGAAAGGTGACAATTAGTACAACTTATCCTGATGAAAGTAGTCTTCCCCTATGAAAAGCCTCTGGTCGTGACGCTGCGGTGGGCTCGTCGATGACCTCCGTCCTGCCGTCCTGGCGGTCTTGGTCTCGTTGCACCAAAATGGAAACCTTTGTTTGATTCCTCGGGACTCGCGCCTGTGGCTTGCCTCCTTTGCACAAAAGAGGAAACCTGCGCTCTGCGCCCGCCTGGCGCCCGCCTGGCCTTGGTCATCATGGCTCAAGTTAGCTGAGCCTCGTGAGGTGAACCCTGCATAGAACTCTCCGCCCCTCGGGAGCCAGCCTAAGGAGGCCGATCCCCTCGGGGGTCTTGGCGTCGTCCGCCTCACGAGGCTTGGCCCTTCGCGAGGGTCTTGAGTTGTTGATGCTGAAGCTGGGCTGTACCAGGCCGTCGATGGAGCCACGTGGTGGGCCGCAGGCAGGCAGGGCTGGATACCCCATATCAAGGATGCCGACAAATTTATTTGTTTCGCGATCTATTTATCCTATCTACCACTTTTTACCTCATGTTATTTGCCTACATGAGGCGCCGTACCCAGAAGGGATTGACAACCCCTTTAACACGTCGGGTTGCGAGTATTTGTTATTTGTGTGCAGGTGATGTTTATGTGGTCTGAGGAGGTTCTTCTACTGGTTCGATAACCTTGGTCTCATCACTGAGGGAA
This sequence comes from Aegilops speltoides, assembly GCA_021437245.1. Lineage (NCBI taxonomy): Eukaryota > Viridiplantae > Streptophyta > Magnoliopsida > Poales > Poaceae > Aegilops > Aegilops speltoides. The sequence continues at coordinate 179,979,323 of CM038142.1, forward strand.
ATACCTACCGTCGCTATACTACATCATCCCTTCCTCTTTGGGGAAATACTGACGTAGTTCTAGCAGACATCATTTACACAGTATCACTGTAAATCAATTATATGTACAGGGTAGTACATCACATACGGCTATGTAATGGCAACCTTGTCTCACCTATGTTCTCTTCTCACATGGTTTGGTGCAGAAATCGTGTGTGACATTGTAATACCTAACACAAACGACGTGTATAAATAGTGTGCCATATACTCCAACATATAGTGCCATAAGTAGTTCCCGACCGTTAGCTTGTCCCCATAGTTTCCCCATTTCCCCCAAATCCCTACATAGCCTCCAAATTCCTTCATGTGGAGCTGACATTGGGGAATCTTGGACGAGTGGTCTTGATGGTTTGGTCTTGCTGCTCTGCTCATGTCGCCACCATGACGGCATGTCACGCCGAGCACTTGCCTAAGGTCATCAGAAGGCAGGTGTACTACGGATCTGAATCGTCCTATCAGTTTCCAATCTATCCTAATCTTTTTTAGCATGTCCAAAGTAGCTCCTTACTGAATTCGTCCTGAATGAACCCCCCCCGGAAAGAGATCTGCCGCCAGATCCGGAGCATGACTCCAGACTCCCACAACACGAGTTCGACTCCGAGTGTTGAGCCATCTAGAAGTACCAAAAGCTGAGTAGTGTGCACGGGCACACTCCCGCTCGATGTGCATGCACGGAGGGATTCGACATTGGCAGGCAGTTTCTCAGTTGCCCCTTAGAGGTTAGTGCTAAGTTCATCATTTTACTTAAGTTAATGCCACCGCTTATCCTGAATACTATTTAACATTGGAAGGGATATGAGGCTTGTGCCTTTGTTAACTGGCTGGATGAAGAATGGCATGGCAAGGCTCGGAGTGTTATCACCAAGCTCGCAAAAGATAACGTAAAGCTAAAGAAGAAACTGGCTGATCTGGAATGTACAATCAGTACAATGAGGCAAGAAAGAATTAATCACAGGCAAGAGATGAAAGCAAGAGACAAGAAGGAACTAGCATGTGTAGTTGTAGTTGTCGCATTAGACATGTTCTATGCGTTGTTTGCAATGATGATTAGGGGTTTTGTTTGACAGTATTGCTGAAGCACATCTAGATGTGCTCTAAGTAATGCACATCTAGGTCCTATGGCATTCATGTTACGCGAAGATTCATGTAGATATTTTTCTTTGTATTTTTTCTTTTCCTTTCTAGTTTGATTATTACTGGCTTTATCAAGAAGAAGAGCTCAATGTATTGCTTGCAAACTATCCTACTCCGTTCGTACCGTTACCGGTGCATAATCCCAAAACTCATTCCTTGTTTTTGTCCTGAAAAACGAAACCAGCCAAATAGCCAATACAAGTCCTGCGCAACCCCGGGAATTTGGAGCCACTGGGTACAAATAATTGCGGTTGATTATATCAACAGTTAGATAATACGTCAACCCCCGCTTCAATTCCCCCCAACCCCGTGCAACCCCCCCCCTACCCCCACCCCCTGCTTCAATTGGTAGTTCCTCTTCTCTGCATACCCCGCTTAAGTGTCCACCATCTTCATCGTCCCTAGCAGGCCGCGCTACACTGGCACACACTCTGCAGCCATGTTGGCGACAGTGAGGACAACAGTTCGGCCAGCAGTCTGGCGCCCGAAGATAGGTCAACATCGAAATCATCCCGCTCGTCTTCCACGAGTCCAGCGTCGAGCCCAGACCTTGATTACATCCGGTTCATGGAAGGGACACTGCCTTCGGAGTCATCAGACGACAACCAGACGGACAAGGAGCCGTCGGAGGAAGAAGAAGAGGACGACGATGATGAGGAGGAGGAATGGTTGAACGAGGAGGAAGACGACGACGACAACAACGACGATGACAACGGCGGCAGCGATGAAAAGCCAATAGTCAACGGCAAGAAGCATCCTCGCCAAGACGATGTCGCGAGGCCATCCAACAACAACAACAACAACAACAACAACAACAACAACAACAACAAGGACTAAATTAAGCAGAAGTATATATCTGTTTATCCTGTCAATCTCATCGCAGACTGTAAGTAATATGTATTTGACAAAGATCTTCTACATTATCGCCCACAGGTTGGTTTGTTGAACTATGTGCCTTGATGAGCACACAATTCACAAAAAATACCATATGGTTGTCTATAATGATCGCACACAATTCTGATTACTGACTTGTTTTCCAGGTATCACACACATCTTGTTACACCGATTTGTTTGTGTTCACCTCAATCATCGCAAACGGTTCATCGGAGCGAACTGTATACTGTATATCACACACACCTTGATCTGGCTGCCCGTTTCTGTTGTTCTGTCTCATCGCCAATAGTTCGTATGGATCAACCGTATGCCCCTCATCGCACACGCAACTAAAATCTAAACCGTGTTTGATGTATCATTCATCGAAAATGTTTTGCATCTTTTTTGATGTTTTTTACATCACCGTTTGCGATTAATGCATCGCACACAATTTCATCAAAGGGACTCTGATTGTAGTGTCGCGTTAGCAGCATCCTGCAGTAGTGATATTTTATAATGGAGTAACCGGTGCTTCTGGGGACTACCTAGATAGTTGTGCTTGTTGTGTTTTTAGGGAACAAACTGTTGAAAAGGCTGAAGAATTATTGAACAATATACTGAGAAATGAAAATGATTGGACTTCCTGAACCACCACCTAAACCAACTCCAAAGAAGAGAGGTATTATATTCATCAGTCCAGAATATATGCAAGAGGCAAAGAAATCTATGAAAGAAAAGGGTGTTAAAGCTGAAGATGTTAAGAATTTACCACCTATTGAAGAAATACATGAACTTGATACCCCGACATAGGTAGTAAAGGTAAATTTTCTTTACATATTAGATGAAGGTGATATTCCTTATGATAAATTCGCTAGTCAATGCCTGGATGAATTTGATAATTACATTGTTAAGCAAGAACACCTCAACATGTATGCTAAGAGTCAATTGAAACGTAATGCTATCAAGTTTGATCGTTTGAGTGACTTGATGTTTAGAATTGCTAATGATGTTAAAGGTTTAGGTAAACATGCATCGATGGTTCATACCCAGTTAGAAAAAGTTGCTAAGTCACAAAATGATTTGCTTAATGAAATGAATAATTAAATGAATGATCATGTTGTTAGGGTAGTGACTAGAGTAGGTAGAATGAATCAGGAGCTACTATATCCTGAAGGTCATCCTAAAAGAATTGAGCAATATTCTTAAAGAATTAATATTGACACACCTAGTTCATCTATCTAAGAAGAAAAAGAAAAAGAAAAATGATAGAATTTGCATGCTTCTAGTGAACCTGTGATAGAAAAGCCTCCTGAGAATAGTAATGATGTTTATATTTCTCATGCTGAGACACAATCTGGTAATGAACATCCACCTAGTGATAATGATAATGATGATGTTCATGTTGATGCTCAACCAGGTAATGATAAAGAACTTGATAATGATGTAGAAATAGAACCTGTTGTTAATCTTGATAATCCACCTCCTAAGAATAAAATATATGATAAAAGAGATTCCATTGCTAGAAAACATGGTAAGGAAAGAGAACCATGGGTTCAGAAACCCATGCATTTTCCTACTAAGCCTCCGAAAAATAAGGATGAGGAGGATTTTGAGTGCTTTGTTGAAATGCTTACACCTGTCTTTTTGCACACATGCTTGACTGATATTTTGAAAATGCCTCCTTATGCTAAATACATGAAATATATTGTTACTAATAAAAGAAAGATACCTGAAGCTAAAATTTCCACCATGCTTGCAAATTATACTGTCAAGGGTGGAGTACCTAAGGAAGTTAGGAGATCCAGGAATACCCACTATACCATGCTCCATTAAAAGAAGTTATGTCAAATCTGCTTTATGTGATTTAGGAGCTGGTGTTAGTGTTATGCCTTTCTCTTTTATATAGAAGACTTGATTTGAATAAGCTCGCACCTACTAAAATATCTTTGCAAATGGCTGATAAATCAACTGCTATACCTATTGGAATTTGTGAGAATGTGCCTGTTATAGTTGCAAATGTTACTATCTTAATAGACTTTGTTATACTTGATATGCCCGAGGATGACACTATGTCAATTATCCTTGGTAGACCCTATTTGAATACTGTAGGGGCTGTTATTTTATTGCAACAAAAGCAAGGTTACTTTTCATGTCAATGGTAAAGAGCATACGGTTTATTTCCCGAAGAAACAAAGTTCGGTGAATAATATCAACATTATTTAAAAAATTACTATGATCACTATTGGAGGTTTTCAATTCCCTCTTCCTTTAGTCAAAAATAAATATGAAACTCTTATTGTTGGGGAAATGCATATATTGAGGTAACTTAGTGTCATACAAAAATTCTTTGATTTCATGTTACTCGGAAATAGTTTGTTAATAAGACTTGATAAACCTTATTAATGGATTCTTTTTGATGGGCATGTGGTCGATGAATTTAGAAAGCACAACCTACTATACCCACTATTTACTCTCTGTTATTTAAAGTTAATAAAGTAGAAATGTCATGTTTATCTTGTTTTCTGAATTATCTGTGTTTTTTAAATGTCCCGAAAATAGAAGTTCTCATAATGACCTAAAAATTTAATATGATTTTTCTATGATAAATAAGAATTTTTGGCACTAGACACACCCCAGGGGGTGCACCTGTGAGCCACAAGCTTACAGGCACTCCCACCCCCTGAGCGTGCCTAGTGAGCTTGTGGGTCCCACAAGGGACTCCTCACTTGGTGCACTAGCCCACTACTTTCTCCTTCCTCCAGAGAAAATCACCATAGCTTTCAAACATATGTTCTTGCTCATTCTCCTGCGATTTTCGATCTCCTTGCTCGGAGCTCCATTTCTGAAACTATTTTAGGGGATTACTCCTTGTTATGTGATTTCTCCAATGGTCCAATTAGTTTTTGTTCTAGTGTTTTATGTTTCGCAAATTTTTCCTACCGTGGTGACCATGTATATGAGCTTGCATGTTGAATTTGTATGGTCCAAAGTAGTTTTGATGCATGATATAGCCTCTAGACACTTGTGGGAGTGGTTGTTATCAATTTTGTTAAGTTTTGTTCACTTTTATTTTGAGGCACTAAAAATTTCAGAAATTTTCAGATAAAAAGAAAATGCTCAAGTGGAGGTTGAGAGGTTCTTCAAGCCAGGGTCCTAAAGAAACCCTGAAGCCCAAGTACAATCTTCCTCGTGCGGTCGAGGTGCAACCGCGCAAGTGGTCGTGCGACAGTTCTTGACGATGCGGGAATTTTTGAGGATTTCCATTATTTGGCGAACAATGTTGGCATCATTTCCTTATTCAAAGATAAGTGTGACCAATACCCCCTCCTCACAAATACTTTCATGCAAAACTTCTACTTTCATGCTAGGAGAGATATACCCATTGTGTCATTCCATTTATATGATATTCCTAGAGAGATGACATTGGAGGAATTTTGTGAAGTTTGCATGATTCCTAACGAGGGCATACCCCTTGAACCACGTCCTAGGGACATCACGAACTTTATATCTGAGGTAACCGTGGGGGAGTCGAGAGGAATTTCTGAGGCTAGAGTTTCTAGTTTACATTTCCCATTTTGTGCTATTACTCATTATTTGTCAGGAGGTGTTTGACTGGTAGGTGGGAGAGTGGAACGCTTAGTTCACCTAACCTTGCTATTTTGCGCCATGCTCTTTATCGTGATAGAAATTTCAGTTTGGGTGCTATGATCGCTCGACGGTTGCACACAAACCATTCGATGGACGTTATTTATGGGGGTATTTATGCTTCCCGCCTCGCTAAACACTTCGAGATTCCTATTAGGCATGATGAGGCGAAAGAGAAGCTTTTACCCACCAAATATCTTGATTATGCTAGTACGGTTCAACATAATTTTATTGACAATGGACCGAGGCAATTCCGGTATAAATTTGTATTTAGTTAGGCACCCATCAGATTATTACCCTGCCTGGACCTTCTTTGTTTGATCTTTGTTTAGGCAGTACACTATTATGCCAGAGGACATTTATGCCTATTGGGGCCTGACACAGCTCCCAGCACCTGAGCCAGAGCCGACCCTAGAGCCTATTAATCAGTAGGACCCTCAGGAGCCCTAGTATTACCTAGGGGTGGCCACTTTGACCCATGGTCATAGACCAACTTAGGCCAGAAGCGTAAGCTTGGGGAGTACGCATTTCTCACTGACATTACATTCATGTATCACACATTCATTCCAGTCGTCACTGTTCATCCTTTTTCATCATAAATCCATGTTAGTTTTATTTTTGCTTTCTTCTTGTGTGTTTGAAAAACTTCGAAAATCCAAAAATATTTCTCACTTATTTTCAGATTTTTTTTCTTCTTGTTCAGTTACTTACTAGTGTTAAAAGAAAACCCAAAAATATTTCTCGTTTCTTCTTTTGTTTGTTGGGAGCATTCCCGTGTAAATAGTTTTTCTCGTTTTCGTTTTTCCTTTGGTTAGTTTGCTTCCTCAAAACTAAACACTCCAAAAACATTCCAGTGTGTTTCTCTGAAATTCTTTTCTTTTCTTTTCTTTGATTCGTGGAAAGGTGAAGACCACGATGAAAATGTTGAGTGGATCTCATATGCAATATTGTTGACCTAACAAAGAGCCCATATACCTTGTCTTCTCCTTTGAATAAAGTGTTACAGATTTCAGCTTAGTCCATGACACACTTTCATTATTAGTATTTTCACATCATTCGATCGTGCAAGTGAAAGGCAATAATAACGATGATTTGATAAAGTGATTGCGGTGAAAGAAAGTTGATATGGAATCTTCTTGTTTTTGTTTTTGTAAATGTGTTTAGCTCAATCGTTCTTGATTCAATATACTATGAGTAAACATGTTTGTGATGACAATTACAATTATAGTTGCTCATGCCATGCTTAAACAACTAGGAGTGGATAATTATTTGTTTTGAGTGTCAACATGCATTAAAATGGTTATGATGAAGTATGATGTAGTATGATAATATCGTCATCATCAACCCTTCTCCATCAATAATTCCATGATGCTCACTGCCAGGAGTGAGTAATTCCTTTGTAGGATTGCTGGACGATGATGAAGTTGGATGGTATTTGTCATGTAATTGAGTCAATTTGTTACGGCTTGATCCCTAGTATCCATTATGTTATGAGATTGATGTTGTTATGACTTTGCTATGCTTAATGCTTGTCACTAGGGCCCGAGTGCCATGATTTCAGATCTGGACCCTTTATGTTTTCATGAATATATTTGAATTCTTGATCCTATCTTGCAAGTTGTATGCACCTATTCGTGTTATGATCCGCATCCCCAAGGTGACAATAATTGGGATTCTTTTCGGTGATTACCGTAGTGTGAGGAGTTCATGTATTCACTATGTGTTAATGCTTTGTTTTGGTTCTCTATTAAAAATAGGCCTTAATATCCCATTGATTTCCTTATGGACCCCACTGCCATGGGGGGGGTAGGACAAAATATGTCATGCAACTTCTTATTATAAGCATGTATGACTATATATGGAATACATGCCTACATGACATTAATAAATTGGAGCTATTGTGTATCTCTCTAGGTTGTGATTGTTATATGATGAATGTCATCCAACACAATATCCATCACTGATCCAATGCCTATGATTTCCTCATATTGGTCTTTGCTAAGTTACTTTCGTTGTTGCTGCTGTTACAATCACTACAAATTGCCACTATTACTGCTCCTGTTACTATTCTTACTGTGCTACTAAACATTTTGCTGCAGAAATATAATTTCCTATGTGTTGTTGAACTGACAACTCAACTGCTAAGGCTCATAAATATTCTTTGGCTCCCCTTGTGTTGAATCAAAAAATTTGGGTGAAATACTACCCTCAAAGACTATTGCGATCCCCTATGCTTGTGGGTTATAACTGAGCCACCTGGCCCTCCACATGAACGCAGATCCAAAAGGAACTGGAGAAGGGGAAGACATTCACTAAACCCAAGACACGGGATGGCTCGAGAACCAGATGCGCATGCATGCAGGGCCAAGACGGTCCAAGGAGGACAGGTCAAGTTCAATAGGTTTGCTGATCAGTTCGCCAAAAGCCATGAGGAAGGAGCGAGAACGAAGACCCGGAGGCACATTATCCAAATGTCAGACATGAACAATATGAGTCCGAAGCTTCTTTCGTAACTCCCATAATTTCTTCGTAGTGGCTCCGTTCCAAAGCACCAGACGGGCGAGCACCAACATCCGCTGCCTTAACAGATAAGATGATTTGGCTGAGAGCTAGGATGAAACTGGTGTATGCCGAGACCATCTTGAGGCTCTTCTTGGAAGGGAACACCATTGCAAACTAAGAATCGGAGATCTGTTGGAGCTGCCAATCCCAGCCCTCCAGCCCCCACTCCTTCGGCTCGCTTAAAATAACCTCAGAGGATACCACTTGGGAAAGCATGGAAATGACAATAGCATTAGAGAAGGAGTGAGCCACAATGGGCATGCCAACATCACCCTCCAGATTGAAGAATGCGTAGTCTGGCAGTCCTAGACCGACTGCTTGAAAACCGAAGGCTTGTTACAATCCTTAGAATCAACGGTGAGGTGTCGTTCGGTGCGGCAAATGAGACAAAAGGGGGTACTCGCATTTGGACTGAAAGTGTCCCAGACAATGACAAGAAAAACGTTGAGAGTGGAAGTGGGGCCAGAGGAAGAAAGAAGGAGACCATGTGGAAGGGGTGAGGAGGAGGAAGGATGCCATCCCTGACAGCAATGGAAGAGGAGCCAGGGTCAGACGGACCAAACTTACATGCGTTGTTAGGATACAAGGATCAGGAGCCAGGCCTCTGGTACTGCCTACTGACACAGCCTGGCGCACCGCCACCGCCGAATTGCCTCCCTCCGGAGCCAAATCCAGCGGCATTCGAACGCACCGCTCATACGTCTCCAATGTATCTATAATTTTTTATTGTTTCATGCCATTATATTATCAATCTTGGATACTTTATATAACTTTTTGTGCTATTTATATCATTTTTTGGGACTAACCTATTAACCCAGTGCCTAGTGCCAGTTGTCGTTTCTTGCTTGTTTTTGGTTTTCCAAATAATCAGTACCAAACGGAGTCCAAATGCTATGAAACTTTTTAACGATTTTTTTCTAGACAAGAGAGACCCTAGAATTTCCGGGAGGAGACCAAAGGACGAACGGGGAGACAGCAAGGCAACAGGGCGCACCTTGTTACCTTGTGGGCCCTCGAGGCTCCATCCGACCTAATTCCACTTCTATAAATTCTCAAATATTGAGAGCCTGTTTTGAACCTCTTCCAACTCCGTAGATTCAGCTTCCTCGACATGGCCCCTCGCTCCACGCAGCGATTCCATTCCGTTCAGTAGGAAAATTAGCTTCTCTCTCGCCAGTTTGGGGCGGCAGTGCTTCTTGGCCGGTCTAGCGCCTTATTGGGTCGGCTTGGAGGCAGCCCTACAACCCAAAAGGGTAGGAGCGATCTTTTTCTATTCGAGGAATAAGCAGGATCGTGTGTTGACGAAGAAAGAAGGGAGGAGAGAGACTGAAAAAACGTTTTCCGTCACTTGGCGGTGGTATACCTTGTAATTTCATTGAACTCCGCATTTTAGAGCATTTTGTGGATCTCCGATTTGTCAACTTCTCTAACTCCACCGAAATACACTGCGACTCATCACAACTTCTCAAAGCTGGCTTCTCAGAGCTGATGTTCTGCCCAACTTCGTGCGTAGAGTTTTTGGAGCGCGGAGCCGAACGACTATCGAATAGGCCCTGAGAAACCAACAAAGAGGTGCCTTAAAACCTTTTTCCTCCACCACAAGGTTCTGTTCTACCGCAATCCCAGCCAGAGGCCTTTTTCGGTACTCTGTCGGAGGGGGAATCGATCACGGAGTGCTTCTACATCATCCTTGTTGCCTTCCGATGATGCGTGAGTAGTTCACCATAGACCTACAAGTTCATATCTAGTAGCTAAATGGCTTCTTCTCTCTCTTTTTGATCTTCCATACCATGTTCTCTTTGATCTTCTTGGAGTTCTGTCCGATGTAATCTTCTTTTGCGGTGTGTTTGGTGGGATTGAATGAATTGTGGGTTTATGGTCAGATTATTCATTGAAAGTAATTAGGTCTTTTCTGAACTTTATTATGCATGATTGTTATAGGTTTTGATTTCTCTCTGATCTATCCGTTTGGTGTGGCCAACTAGATTGATTTATCTTCAATGGAAGAGGTGCTTTGTGATTGGTTCAATCTTGCGGTGCTCTATATCCCAGTGATAGAAGGGGACAAAACACGTATTTGTTTTTTTGGCATTAAGGGTAAAACGACGGGGTTTATTCATATTGATTGGGTTTACTTTGTCTACATCATGTCATCTTGCTTAAGGCATTACTCTATTTTTCATGAACTTAATAACATAGATGCATGCTGGATAGTGGTCGATTGGTGGAGTAATAGTAGTAAGATGCAGGTAGGAGTCGATCTACTTGTCTCGGACGTGATGCCTATATAGATGATCATTGTTGTGAATATGTTATAACTATGTGCTTTTCTATCAATTGCCCAACAGTAATTTGTTCACCCACCTTATGTTATGTGTTCGACAGAGAAGCCTCAAGTGAAAACTACGACCCCGGGGTCTACTTTTATCATACTATAGAAACTAAAATTCCTTTGTTGAAATTTATTTACTTTTATTTTACTTTGCAATTTATCCATCTACCTATACAAGATTTGATCCTTGCAAGTAACTAGTCCAAGGGGATTGACAACCCTCTTGCCCGCATTGGGTGCAAGTATTTTCTTTAGTGTATGCATGTGTTGTTCACGAGGCTTTGCGTGATTCTCCTATTAGTTCGATAAACCTTGGTTCTCACTAAGGGAAATACTTATCTCTATTGTATTGCATCTCCCCTCCTCTCCGGGGAAAATCCCAACGCAGCTCACAAGTAACAGCGGCCGGCCGGGGCGGAGGCACCGGACCACAAGCAGATCTAGCAAGAGATCTGCCGGGAGCCACCGCCAAGCCCGCCGCCGTAGCCTCCCAGGGATCTGGCACCGGGGTGCCCTAGCCCGAAGCCGCGTTGACCGCAGGCGCTGCCATGTTCGACCCAGTCGCCTCGGACGTTGCCGCACGGCCACGCTCTTCCCGCTGGGGCCACGCCGGACTAGCAGCCCAGGCCTCGCGGTCCCAGGACACTTGGTCGCGCGTAGCCCGCTCGGCCTCAAGCTTGGACCGAAGCGCCACCTCGTACTCCAAATCAGACGGGGCCTCCACCGAGCCCTCCCGACGATGCTTACCACCCAAGGCCGCCTCGCTAGACGAGCACGGGACGTGTCCATGGACGCGACCTTGAGAAATGAATGGGAGAGTGGATCTGGTAAGATCTTGGATGGGAAAAGGGTAGCAGGGCACGTCGCAAGAGGAAGACAGAAACCCTAGACCAGGGACACGGAGACCTTTGGGGATCCAGATATAACCGCATCGCACCGGACCAAACGGCCTTGGGAGCAGCGGGCCGAGCGTCGGCCCAGAAGGCCTCCGCATAGACTGGGCAGCCGACGCACTAGTGAGTTGGGGGAACTAGCGACGCGCCTAGGGCGGAAGCATAGGAAGGAAGGGACAGCGCGACATCAGAATCACCAAAGGACGTCGAAGCAGGACCCAGCAGCCTGATAGCCGGGGAACGGTAACAAAACTTACCTGAGTAATAGTCACGCCGCCGAACGTGCATCCAGCCCTGCTCCAGCGGCGAGCACACCGCAAAATGTCAGCACCCACCTTACGTGAACTTTGAGCGCTTCACACACCCCGGAGCGAGAGCTGTACGACGAGACCCAGGCGGCGGAACCACCGTGTCCTCATCTTCGAAGTTGAAGACCAGTGGCTCTGACCCCCCCCCCCCTAGTGAGCGGCAAGGCGGACGATGGAGGCAAGGAAGGCACGGGGGATAGGATGCACGGGAGAGGGAGAGGGCCAGAGAACGAAGGGGAGGGGAGAGTAGAGCAGGGGGAGGGGAGATGAGAGCCATCTGAAGCTCAACCTTTGACATTCATGTGTTGTCTTATTTTCCTCATTACTGAACCCTTCAAGCCAAGATCATGCAAGTGGAACAACGATGGTGCACTGTGAACACTACTGAACCCTTCAAGCTAGGAGCACTATCCAGCAGATGCCAACAAGAGAGCAAGGTGTAGAGGCAACGTGAGAAAACAGTCAAAAATAAAAGATCTTATCACATTTCTTGGCATTGCGGGTTTGTAATTTACAGTGTGCTTTATTTGACTATAACATCAAATTCCTTGATTTTGTTGCGCCCACAAAACTTGGTTTGTCATGTGATCATTGTTAATCGATTTCCATGAAATTAATTTTCTCGGTTGTTGCGGTAATACAGGGGCGTGAATAAGTCAGGTGTCCAATGATAGAGACCAAATATGAGGCACTATCATACACAAAGGACGTTGATAACAAGCGATTGTTCGGTCTGGAAGCACCCTAGACTGAACGTTTCGTTTAGAATGGAAGGGGTATCGGTTGAACAACTTGTTCGGGAGGAGAACGCCCCAGCCCGAACGCCCCACCCACCGGGCCCTGCAGGCCTTTTTCCCGTGAAAAGAAAAACGACAAATAAAGCCCATGTATGACTAGTAAAAAGCCCAGTTTTTCTGCGACTAATAACACTAGTCTTTTGCACGATAAAATTGCCATGGACTTTTGCCATTCTATGAAAGAAACTGCCATGTTCAAGTTTATGTTTTAAAAAATGACGCAAAAAGGAAGAAGTCATGGCAACCTGCATCTCTACAGTACTAAAAGTTGCCATCACTACGAAGTTTAAAAAAATGGAAAAAAGTTGCCATGAAGTGATAGGGTGAAATTTTTTCTCTCTAGGCACATAGATAATTTTTGAAAACAATGGAGAAAACATTTTAAGTTGTGATGATATCGTACATTTAATCCCCATGGCAAAATAAATTTCAAAGAATCAAAGCTTTTTTCCATGGAAAAAACAATTTTGAAAGGGCAAACTTGCCGTGTTCTAAAACTAATTTCTAATGGCCATGACAAACTTCGGATGGACATGGCAAAAAGACACAATGAACCATGGCAAAAAAATGCACTTAGTTGGCATGGAAAAACACATCTATAAACAATACTGATTTTAGTTGCCATGGCAAGTTTGCCATGTTTTTGAACATCTTAGGTTGCCATATTTTTGAACATCATTAGTTGCCATAGCAAGTTTGCCATGTTTTTGAACATCATTAGTTTTTCATGTTTTTTAACATTTAAAATGCCATGGCAAGTTTGCCATATTTTTGAACATCTACAAAGTTTGACATATTTTTAAACATATATAACTTTGCCATGGCAAGTTTGCATGTTTTTGGACATGTTAATTAGAGAAGTTTGCCATGGCAAAAAATGGTTTAATTATTTGCCATGGAAAAAAAATAAAAAATGTCATGGTTACACAAGTATATTTTAGATGCTACATAGCAAAATTTGCCATGTTCTATAAAATGTAAATTTGCCATAATATTTAAATTGAAATTGCCATGGCAACTTAAAATAAAATTTTCAATGGCAACTTAAACTAAAATTTTACATGTGAAATAAAAGTATTTTTGACATGACAAAAAATGGAGTTAAATTTGCCATGGCAAAAGTGAAGTAAAAATTTGCCATGGCAAAAAATGTATTAATTTTGCCATGGCCAAAAATGGAGTACTTTTGCCATGGAATAAACTTTAAAAATGGCATGGCTATACAAGTATACTTACCGTGCTATCTAAATTTGCCATCATATTTAAAACAAAATTGCCATGCTCTTTACAATAAATTTGCCATGGCAACTTAAAGTAAAATTTGTCGTGTGAATAAAAGTATTTTTGCCATGGCAAAAATGGAGTAAAATTTGCCAAACAAGGGCATGAAAAGGTTATAGATGTTCTTAACATTCAGAAAAATACATAAAAAAAAAGAAATTTGTAACCAATGCCACCGCTTGAATTGATTTGTAAAATACATAGACTGTAAAATTTTGTGAAATCATTGACATGATTCTTAGAGACAAAAAATTTGTATGCTAATAATTTGAGGCATTCATGCATGGGTGGTTGGTAATTGTAGGCATTCACGCACAGGATGGTTCAGAAGCATTTAGAGGGAGCCACATAGGGATCCAAGCATTGCTCACCTTCAAAACCTATTTTGTGACGCTGCGCGGTCCTGATCCAAAGGAGCAGCACCTCACACACCCGAGCTTCATGCAGCTCATCTCCCTCGAGCTCGCACCCGAGCCTCGTGCAGCCTTCCGCACGCAACCCTCCGAGCTCGTTGCCTACCATGGACTAGACATCATGGCAACTTTGTACATGACACAATCTTTGAGCATGGCAAAAATTATTCTAATTCTATGATGGTATCAGGTAAACTTGTATATGTCCGAGGACGTGGACAGTGAAACTGCAATCACAAAATTAGCATGGCAACTTTGTACATGACACAATCTTTGAGCATGGCAAAAATTACTGCTATGCTAACGTTTTATGAAGCTACAGTTGTGTACTGAAAAATTGCCGTGTTTCCCACACTAAAACTACCATCTCACGGCCTCACCACTCCAAAAATTTGCCATCTTGATAAGAAAGTTTCCATGGTGTTTTCTCTGCTCGTCTAGCCAATTTATATGGATATAATCTCATGCATATCTGCTTTCTCTACTCTAAAACTAAAAATGTTGCTCCTCTGCAAATATAGTGACTGCAATCATGAAATCTGCCGTGCATCTACTGCATCATGGCATGGGAAAAAATTGTAGATGATTAGCCGAACAAATATGAAAGAAGGTTCAGCAGGATGCTACCTGCAGAGAAATGAATCCAATGGCGGGGTCTTGTGCGGTGAGCCGCCGTGGTGATCTAGCTCGAATTTCGGATGTGGCTTTGACCCCGCTTGGGTTGTTAGGAGAAAATCATGGTGCGCCTTCGCAGTGCCATCAGCCTCTGCGTCGGTGAGGACACATGGACGACAGCAAGCAGGGACGGCATGCGCTCTTGCAGCTCGATGGAAGTAGAGGACCGCCATGTCAGTCCTAGAGCCCGATCCGTCGCGCCCGCCCAAAGCCTACAGCTGCAGGGATCACCGCCCCTGTGGAACACGTCGGCGTTGTCTCCGCCGTTTCTATGCCCCTCCGTGCCCCGCCTCCTCGAGCAGCGCCGCCGGGACAACTTTGCTCCACCCCCATCCGCGTCCAACCTCCTCTAGAAGCGCCACCACCTACCTTCCATCTCTCCGACAATTCCGGCCCGCCTGAATCACCACACCACCACGCGTGTGGGCCCTTCTCCGCCGTTGTCGACATGGTCGCAGCCCTAGATCCACTTGCCGCATGACTTGTGTGAGCCTCTGTCTCCACGCCGCACCATGGGGGCGGCGCTGGGAATCGCCAGCGGTGTCTCGTCGGAGGAAAGGGAAGGGGAGGATGGAGGAATCGATGGTAGTTCCCGGCGGTGGGGAGAGAAGAATGCGGGGGAGGAGTGGAGGGAGTGGGGGAGAAGAAGAAAGACAACAGACTGGGGGAGGGGAAGCCGTTCGCGGCGAGTGAATCAAAAAAGGGTCTGACGTGGCTAATCAACTTGCTCCAAGATTCACGCTAATGATCCAAGGCTACAAAACATGTTCGGGCTGGGATCCTAAAATCCTGACGTTCGGGAGTTATCTATTCCGAAAAATTAAAAGTGTGCGTTGAGTGGGGGTAAAAGGCATGAGTGCAAGTCAGATGAGGTGACAAAGAACATAAAGTTTCCAAATGATAAGTGCACACGTGTGCCACGAAGCAATATGGTCCAAACGCATCCATTGCCATCGGATTTTCCACATCAAACATATGACATCAGCTGAATCTTTTTTGTTCTTCAGACTTCAAAAATGTTTTATCTCTTAAATAAAAAATCTGATTAAAAATCCATTTTCATCATTAAGTCCGCCTCAAAGAGATCTTCAAAACTAGATCCCATATTGATATGTTTCGACGACTTTTTTGGGGCCAAAAGTTGCCATGATGTTACACTGAAATTGCCATAGTGTTTACACTAAAGTTGTCATGATATGTTTCTTCTAATTTTAAAGCTACCATTGTATTCCAACTACTTTTCACAGCAAATTATATTAATTAACCATAGAAATTTTTAGTAATTAACCACAGCAAATTTAATTCATGGATCATGGAAATTTTTAGTGATTTATCATGACAAATGTAGTTTATAGATCATGACACTTTTAGTTTATAGATTATGGAAATTCTAGTATTTTGACCATGATTGTTTTTGTATAAACCATGGCAAATTTTAGTGCATGTATCATGAAAATTTTAAGTAATTCACCATGGGAATTTTAGTTTTTGGTTCATGCAAAATTTGAGTCATCAACTATGCATTTTAAACTATTTGACGATGGATATTTTTTTAATTATGAACCATGTAAAAGTTATTTCATGAATCATGGCAAATTTTAGTGATTCTCCCTGGCAACTTTATTTTTAGTTCCCTCTTTTATAACATGTCAAAATTTACTTTAAACGTAGAAGAAAAAGGTAGTTGAAACATAACTTTAGTGTAAATACCATGTCAATTTATGTGAAATAGACATGACAACTTTTAACCGCCAAAAAATATCGTCGAAATATATCGATATGAGATCTAATTTTGAAGTCCTTGTCGCGATGATTTAATGGTGAAAACGGATTTTCAATTAGATTTTTCATTCAAGAGATAAAACATTTGAAGTTTAAAAACCTCAAAAGTTTCTCGCTGACATCATTTTCTTTATCCCTTTTGCATGCATGTGTGAAAGAAATAAAAAGCTGAGCTGTCATAATGAATGGCTAGAAGGGCATTATCCTTCAAGCCACATGTGCCCACAAATGTGGTACAGGATCGGCACGTGTGGCACTTGTCAGCCTATACGAAGTTTAGCTTGGGAGGTGACAAATAAAAATGCGGAAAGAAGAGTCAGAATGATTGATGTTGAACGATTAGAATAGGTGTCCCCCGTTGCAACAAGGCACGGACAATTACGATAGTTTATAAGAAAAATAAGATACTCTGGCAGGCTAGCGCTATGTTTGATAGCAAATTATCATAAAAACTAAAGTATCAAAAACTACAATAATTTTGTCAATAGGTATACCATACCATGGTTTTAATTTAATAGAGTTTTTTGAAGTATTCATAATACAGAGAACATGTTTGGCTACACCATACGATGCTGTAAATTTTGCTAGCTAGCCGTTAGCCTCCAAGCAGACGCATCTAGCTACGCGCAGCTGGCCGGTTGTATTGCGTCAAAATAGTTGTAGGTTGGCTGACCCTCCATAAGAATAGAAGCATGCACAAAGGACGGAACGACGGCTATCTTGTACAGTATATATTTTTAAAGGCCATGCAACACGGCGTTGCCGGTAACTCACCGGACGGCAGAGCTACGCAAGCGGCCCCATTCTTTTGTGTCACCATTGAGGCGGAGCGGAGCTGCGCACTGAGGGAGCGAGGCCTTTTTTTAGATCGAGAGTTGTTGAGTATAGCGGGGAAGAAGATAACGAGGACATGGAGCATTTGATGCCGAGCACCAGTGATCGCGGATGAACAGTAAAATCCGAAAAAAGTAGTAAAAATAAAAAAATTCTGAATTTTTTGTTAAGAAACTTTGATGTTTACCCGCAAAAAAAAAAGAAACTTTGATGTTTTTTCTACATGCGTGCCAATTTTCATGATGAAATGACATTTGTGGAGGTCTCGGCAAAAAAATAAAATCATGCTCAATAAAACTATTTTTGGAAGCATTTTGCAGCATCAATTTTTTTTGCCGAGACCTGCATGAATGTCATTTTGTCATGAATTTTGCACGCATGTAGAAAAAACATCAATATTTGTTGCCAAAAAATACAGATTTTTTTGAACTTTTTAAATATATTTTTCGTGTGTACTGTAGCAAAAGGTGCCTGTGAGCTCGAGCTCACAATAGCACTTCCGGGCCAGATTCTTCTTTTCAGCTGCTCTGTTTTTGAAAAAGAAGTCCGAGGTTCTTTTTATTAAACAGAGAAAAAACCACAAACCACAGTTTGACCATACTGCAGTATTAAAATCACAGGTGTTAAGGGTAACCAAACAGCTCATTGTAAATAAAACTCGGTGGTAATCTTAAAAACTATAGCATTTTTAAAATACTTAGAAAATACTTTGCTCTCCGGCCTAGACCTTATCCATTCATCATTTCATTTAGTACATGGGAACTTGAATATATAATACAATAATAAATCAATTTAAGCTGCTCTGGCCACGGGGTCGCAGGCAGGACCAAGCCCGATGAGATTGACCACGGGCCGGGCCCGGGTGTGCATCCTGGGCACCGTCACGGTCAGTACGCCGTGGGCGTACTCGGCCGTGATGCCGTCGGCGTCCACCATCCCCGGCAGCCGGAACTTCCTCGCGAAGCTGTCTCGGCGGCCGTGGACTTCCGCGTCACCAGCGTCCAGCTCGGTGCGTATGACGAGGTACCTCCCGTCCTCAATCTCCACCCTGATCTCCTCCTTCTTCACGCCTAATCGAACGTACACCACTCATGTCGATGTCACGGCCAAAATTAAGAAACAGAAATAGTGCGGGGAGGAGCGGCAGGAGCGGGCCGAGTTACCGGGGAGGTCGGCGGAGTAGATATGCGCGGCGCCGGTCTCATCCCAGCTGACGTGGTTGGGCGGCCGCGTCGACGGAGCCGGAGGCGAAGAGGAAGAAGCCAGGACGGAGAGCTGCCACTGCCACCACTGCCATGGATGAACCGCCCGGAATCCTTGGTGCTGCTGCACCCCCCACATCGGGTAATCCATGGGAATCTTTTGTAAACTAGTGCTGGCTTCTTGTTCTGTTAGCTTTGCTTTGCCGCACCTGTATAGTTCATTCGCTCTAAATAGCAGAGCTCAGGGTGAAGCTGCAACTTGCGTCGCAACATGTGCGGTGCCGCGCCCATGTGCGGAAAAGCAAAGCGTACGTCAATCGACAGGACGCTATCGCCTGCGAATAATATCTCGGTAGCTGGGAGGGCTCTGACACTCGTGGACATGGCGTACGGCTTGGTCCACGACTAGAAGGGCTGTGTCGTTGGTATTGTTTTTGTAAACTGAGAAGATTAGGGAGAACTGATCACCACCCTTGATTATGCTCTAGGCTGCGTCATATATACACTTACAGAACGGCATCCTGGGGAGATCATGGGTGCTCCACTACTAGAGATCGTGCGCCACTAACACTGCAGGAGGGCGCCACGATCACACGCACGCTCTACACTGTATGCCGTAGGCGATACGTACACACATGCGATATACAAATGCAGTATAGTCTAACACCCCCCGCAGTCGTGACGGCGGCGGCGGCGACGCAAAGACTGGATCGAAACTCCGAGAAAACGTCTGACGGCAGGCCTTTGGTCATGATGTCGGCGAGTTGTTGACGTGTGGGGATGTGAAGAACACGAAACTGGCCGAGGGCGACGCGCTCGCGGACGAAGACGATGTCGAGCTCCACGTGCTTGGTCCGTCGACGATGCATAGGGTTGGCCGACAGGTAGACAGCAGACACGTTGTCGCAGTACACCAGCGTCGCCTTGGGCACCGGAGCGAAGAGCTCGCCGAGAAGTTGGCGAAGCCAAATGCACTCAGCAACGGCGTTGGCGACGCCGCGGAATTCGGCCTCGGCGCTGGACCGCGAGATGGTTTCTTGGCGCTTGGAGGACCAGGAGATGAGTGCATCGCCGAGGTAGACACAAAAGCCAGACGTAGAGCGGCGCGTGTCGGGGCAGCCGGCCCAGTCCGCGTCGGTGAACGCGCGGAGATCCAGAGTGCTTGAGGCGCGGAGATGAAGGCCGAGTGCACATGAGCCGCGCACGTACCGGAGCACTTGACGAGCGTGAGGTGGCACTCGCGCGTTCATGCATGTGGAGGCATATCTGCTGGACGGCGTAGGCGATCTCGGGCCGCGTGATGGTGAGGTAATGGAGGGCGCCGGCGATGCTCCGGTACGCCGACGGGTCAGCAACGCACGACCCGTCAGCCGAGGGAAGCTTGCTCTTCGTGTCAATGGGCGTCGGCGAGGGGCGACAGGTGTCCATGCCGGCACGATCCAGGAGTTCCTCAGCGTACTGGTGCTGTGACAGGAAGAACCCACTCGAGGTGCGCGTGACACGGATCCCAAGGAAGAAGTGGAGGGAGCCCAAGTCCTTCATCGCGAATTCGCCAGTGAGACGCGTGATGACACGGTGGGGCACGGCTTGCAAGGACGCGGTGAGCACGATGTCGTCGACATAGAGGAGGAGGAGCGCCGTGTCGTCGCCGTGCCGGAGAGTGAAGAGCGAAGAGTCCGAGCGCATGGCTGTGAAGTCAATCGAGCGAACGAAGCCGGCGAAGCGAAGGAACCAGGCACGAGGCGCCTGCTTCAGCCCGTACAAGGACTAGGAGAGGCGGCAGACGTGTTCTGGCTTGGCCGGGTCGATGAAGCCGGCAGGCTGGAGGTAGTAGACTTCCTCCTCCAAGGTTGTAACGCCCCGAGACCGACGCTCCAGATGCCTTCCTTGTATTCCGAGTTTCGTCGTGTGATTTGTTTTGTTCGTTGCATTCATCTCTGCATCATTTGCATTGCATCATGGCATCATGTCATTTTTTTTTTAAAAAAACTCATCTAAATAAATCTTATGGATTTTTTCGATCCATTTAAATCGAGGAATTCACATGGTGAGTTCTCTTTATAACATATCCTCCCGATATTAGTGGAGCTATTATAAAAATAATCCATTCTTTGGAGTCACCATAACACACTTGCAAAATCCCAATGCCCTTTATTATTTCAATTCTTGGCCTCTAACTTTGCCATATACTCTTTCTTGTTTTTCGGAGCTTCCCAAAAATTGAACATTTTGGACCTTCCCAACCCTCACTTCCTATTCAAATCATTTGAATTAAATTCAAATGAGTTGAATTTAAATCTTTGAATCATGCCTCTTTCTATTTTTCCTAGATTGAGCTCATTTTTGTGAGCCCGGAAAAATTATCCGTGTGTCAACTTCTTCCCTAACCTCTCTTTCTTTTATTTCTTATCTTTGTTACGTGTTTTTTTTCTTTCTTTCTTTAGAGGAAATACATGAGAGAGGAGAGAGCCCAGCCAGGCCTCTGGCCACTCCCATCCTCCCACCAGGCCGGCCCAGTCACCCAACCGGCCTCTCAGGCCCAGCCGAACCCCCAGCCGACCTAACCCTAGCCGATCGAGGCCCCTGCCCGATCCCCCATCTCCCTCGATCCTCCTCCTGCTTCCCTCGCGCCGTCACCACGCAGAGATGCGCCTCGCCCGATCCCTCCTGCCTTCTTCTCCCTCGTCCCTCCTCGACCAGCCCTCGATCCCCGCAGCCCTCCTCGCCTCGTACCCCGCTACCGCAGGAGCTGCGTCGCCGCCCCGCGCCCTCGCGCGACCCTCCCACCGCCGCCCGTCGGCCACAGGCCCGCGTCGCCCGGCCTTCGCCTCCCAGCCTCGCCGCCGTCGCCCGAACCTCGCCGCCCGGCCGCTGCTAGTCCCGGCGTCCAAGCGCCGCCGCGCCGACCTCACAACAGCGCGGCCTCTCCTTCCTTGCGCCGCCCAGCGCCTTCTGCGATGCCCGCCGCGCTGCCTCCTCTCGCCAAGTCCCGTCGTCCTCCGCGCCTTGCGGAGCCCGCGCCCTTCGCCCCTCCGTTTCAGTCGGAGTTCGCGAACCCAGCACCGCCGCCCCGCCTTAACCTCCTCCACCTCCTCCGCGGCGCCTGCTGCCGACCATGGCCTCTGCTTCACCATCTCCTCCGCCCGCGCCTCTGCCCGTCCATGCTGCCCATGAACCTGGCGCCCCCTTTGCTCTGTTGCCGCCCATGGCATCTCACGCTCGGCCCCGCCTCGGACCTGCTGCCTTGATCGCTATTGGGTGTTTGGCCATCATGGACATCTTGCTGCGGACGCCAATCTACGACTACATCAGCGGTGATCGTGTACGACTACTCCGTCGAAATGCGTCTACGTGCGTGTCGACTACACATCGATATCGTCAAGTACCCCTACGAACCATGTGCGACTACCGGCGCCGAAGGCCGCGAGTATCACTACATTTGCGATGTACATCTACACCAAGTCTGGACCGTCCGTGAACCACTACCGTTGCCCCGAAGATGTTGGATTCGCCAAGTACATCTACGGCCGTGTACCACTACTTCCTCTACCGACGACCCCGAACATCTACGGCATGTGTACGACTACTTCCCTCGACGATCATCGCGAGCGACTACTTCCCTCTGAACGCGAACCGTCCCGTTTGAGCGCGAAGGTATAACCGGATCGACCGCCGTGGAGCGAATGCTTTGTTGTATGAGATGCTCGAGTTTTGCACCGTGATCGAATTGTCCTTGCGTTGCCCTCTTTTGCCATGCCACCGACATGTGGGACACCGGTATCGGGATCACCCCACCATCTTGCATGACTCGCTCACGTCACCCTTCCTTTTGCACCGGTACTTCCATGAGTTACCGGAACCGATATGTTGCCGTGGCATCATTTTCGGATATGTTGCCGTGGCACCATTTCCTTTTCGCCGCCGTGGCACCTTTTTCGTTTCGCCGCCGTGGCACCCTTTTCGTTCCGCCTTGGTGACTAAATGCTTCATAACATGCTCATGCCAACTTTTTCATAAATATTGCATAAAACTTGCATATGTCATCCGCATCATTATAACAACAATTAAAATATTTAAAATTGCTGTTACATTAAATTGCTAAATGCATATGGGGATTTTCCGGAATTGTTGGTTGTTGTTCCGGCCTCATTTAAACTTGACTAAATAGTTAGTTTATTTATGCTTCACCTCTGGCCATGTTAACCAACATTTAATCTTGTCTTGTTCATAGCAGAGAGAACTAAATAATTGATGTGGTGTTAGTCAATATGCAACTCCGTTGCATATTGAGCTCCACTAACTTGTAGTATTGTTTGTGCACTTTGCCATGCCATGCCTCATTAAACCGGACATGCATCATACTTGGTTGTGCATCATGTCATGTTTATGTGATGGTTGTTTACTATGTTGTTTGCTTCTTTCCGGTTTGCTTCTCTCGTTAGCCGGTTTCGTTCGGAGTTGTGAGGATTCGTTCGACTTGACCGTTTGTCTTCTTCATGGATTCGTTCTTCTTCCTTGCGGGATCTCGGGCAAGATGATCATACCCTCGAAATCACTACTATCTTTGCTATGCTAGTTTGCTCGCTCTTTGCTATGCCAGCGCTTCGATGCCTACCATTTGCTTGTCGGCCTCCCAAAATGCCATGAACCTCTAACCTTTGACACCATTCCTAGCAAACCGTTGTTTGGCTATGTTACCGCTTTGCTCAGCCCTCTTATAGCGTTGTTAGTTGCGGTGAAGATTGAAGCTTGTTCCTTGTTGGAACATGGAGATGTTGTTCCTTGTTGGAACATGTTTACTTGTTGGGATATCACAATATCTCTTATATTATTAATGCATCTATATATTTGGTAAAGGGTGGAAGGCTCGGCCTTATGCAGTGTTTTGTTCCACTCTTGCCGCCCTAGTTTCCGTCATACGGTGTTATGTTCCCGGATTTTGCGTTCCTTCGCGGTCGGGTGATTTATAGGACCCCCGACGGTTCGCTTTGAATAAAACTTGTCCAGCAAGGCCCAACATTGCCTTTTACCATTTGCCTCACCTAGCCTTTTTTTCCCTTGGGTTTCGGGCCCGAGGGTCATCTTTATTCAGCCCCGGGCGATTGCTTGTCTAAGTGCTGGTTCGAACCGAAAGTAGACTGCGGGGCCCCCTCGGGCAACTCGAGGTTTGGTTTTACTCGTAGGATGTCTCATCGGTGTTGCCACGAGCGAGATATGTGCAGCTCCTATCGGGATTGTCGGCGCATCGGGCGGCTTTGCTGGTCTTGTTTTACCATTGTCGAAATGTCTTGATGTACCGGGATACCGAGTCGATCGGAGTGTCTTGGGTGAAGGTCTATTCCTTCGATGATCGCGAGAACTGTCATGGGCTAAGTTGGGACACCCTGCGGTATAAACTTTGAAAGCCGTGCCGCGGTTATGTGGCAGATGGGAATTTGTTAATGTCGGTTGTAGAAAACCTGAAGTTGACCTTAATTAAAATACATCAACGCGTGTGTTATTCGTGATGGTCTCTTTCCGTGAGTCCGGAAAGTGAACTCTGATGTTGGAGTTATGCTTGGCGTAGGTTGCTATAGGATCACTTCTTGATCATACTTTTATCGACCGTGCTTTGCCTTCTCTTCTCGCTCTCATTTGCGTATGTTAGCCATCATTTATGCTAGTAAACTTGCTGCAGCTCCACCTCATGCCTTTACCTTACCCATAAGCTTAAATAGTCTTGATCTCGC
This sequence comes from Aegilops speltoides, assembly GCA_021437245.1. Classification (NCBI taxonomy): domain Eukaryota; kingdom Viridiplantae; phylum Streptophyta; class Magnoliopsida; order Poales; family Poaceae; genus Aegilops; species Aegilops speltoides. Next base: position 180,003,821 of record CM038142.1, read on the forward strand.
TGGTGCGAGATTGCTGAGTCCTCGTGACTCACGGATACTTCAAAACCAGTTTGCGGTGCCTATGTTTCCGGCGGTGGCGCTTAGAGCTCAAGGAGGAGCTTGATGAAGATCTTGCCTTTTGTGTTGTTTCGTTCTAGTTGATCGATAGTGGAGCCGGTTGGGGACGATCGGGGACCTTTTATCGCATTTGGGGTTCTTCTTTTATTTTGGTTCCGTAGTCGGACCTTGATTGTATCTGGATGATGTAATGCTTTATTCATGTAATTGTGTGAAGTGGCGATTGTAAGCCAACTATGTATCTTTTCCTTATGTATTACATGGATTGTGCGAAGATTACCTCACTTGCGACATTGCTTTCAATGCGGTTATGCCTCTAAGTCGTGCCCGACCGTGGGAGATATAGCCGCATCGAGGCGTTACAAGTTAGTGTCGAGCCATCCCGACCTTAGGAGCCCCTTTGCTTGATCGTTTTTAGTGGCGAGTTGTGTCTAGAAAAAAATGTTTTGAGTCATTTAGGATTATATATCGGAGAGTTAGGAATTCTTTTTACTCCCGGTCCTTGACCTTACGGTGAGGTATCTGACGTAGAGTTTTGACTCTTCTCTTCTCAAATTTCACTAAATTTATTTTTTAGGATCACGCGGGTATCTTGGAATCGTTCGATATTCTTATAGCGAGGACATTGTTCTTGGTGCCTCGACATTTAGGGGTTGTGGCGGTGTCGGGGAGTTGAGCTCCGAGGTGTTGTCGTCATAATTTTATCGTTGCGATTCTGGAATACGAGTTTAATGCGCCGACATCGAAAATCTCTTTTATGCGAGTTGTTGGTGAGATAACCCCGCTAACCCGATCTTGAGGTGAGTGCGGAGTATTGCCATGACTTCGTATAACGGATGCTTTTGAAGGTTGAGGTAGGCGATTTCGAAGGTTTCTTGGTTATGTGTTGACGGATGGATCAATTTGGATGTAGGGATTGTTAGTTTGTGTGAGATATTATTGCTCCCTGTATCCCCAACACAGTTGCATAACGAGAAAATTTCGGGAGTTTCATAGGTGGGAATTCAAGTAGCTCTTAGGATATCTTTCCGACGGATGTATGATATGAAATTGGGGTTCGGCGTCTAGTGGTCCGCCTATTCACGGTTGGTTTCTGATGGTCTCGTTGTGTCTTAAAGAGTCCTTGGCTATGCCGACTGGGGCGCTTCGTATGTCATGTGCACTACCTTGTACATGATGGTCTTTGTCTGATTGAGCCGTGTAGGCCCCACCACGAAAACTTGGACGAAATCTCTATCATATGTTTGTTCGGCTTATACGCAAGCCAATCCTTTGTTTTGTGTTATTTGTGGTATTGAGTTGCTTCAATGTCAAGTGTTGATTCCATACCTTTCGAAATGGTGTTCTCATACTCCGAGGTGAATACCAATCCTTCTCGACAATCGAAATTATCATGTCAATCCTTTTCAACGGCGTGGTTCTCTTTAAGTGGATCCGATCACTTCAACATCAACAAGACCAATTATCATTTCTTCTCAGCGGTGTTTGTTTCATCCGTCTCCAAGTTGCTTTTGTTTTCCGCCCACCCACCCTTTTTCCTCAAGGACCTGATTTCTTAATCAAGTATCCATTTATTCATGTGAAGTCTCTTCATTCTTTTCAACCAATGTTCTTACCCGGTGGTTCTCAAGAAGATGTTCTACTAGTTCGTCATTCCTCATTCCTTTTCTCTTCTCCGGTGGTTACAAGTCAAGTTTTGTTGATCATACCTTTTTCCTCATTTCAATGTCTTCTCATACCAGTGCACCTCATTATCATTCACTTCTCGCTATTTGTTATTTCGGAGTGCTCAAGATATCTCGAAGATTCGTGTTTCCACGCCGCATTAGTTCAAGCTCTTTCGTGATTGTTATCTCATTCAAGCCATTTAATTCAACCGGTGCAATCTCTCTTTAAAATCTTTTTCAACGGTGTTTTCTTTCGAGTGGGCCCTAACCCACAGGTCTTTTCCCAGGATCTTACCTGACTCTTCTATTTTCCCAGAGCTATCCTAAATTCTTCTCCAAGTTTGACGTAAGAATGAGTTATCATCAGTCAAATGCTTTTCTCCAAGATATTTCAAATTCTTTTCATAGTTGGCTCAACCTCTTCGCTTTTGATTCTTCCGGTGTGCCTCAATAATTCTCGGTGGTGTTTCTCGCTGTCATTCTCATCATTTGAAGACCGAAGAAGAGTTTCTCTTTAATCTTGCTCTATTCTCTTCAAGACTAATGGTTCTAGCTTCATGCTATCCTCATAATTGTTTTCGATTGTGAGAATTATTTTCAACCATCCGACGCATTTCAAGGGTTGCTTCCTTTCTCGATCATCTGAAGGCCATCATTTCTGAAGATTACTCATTCTCAGCTTTCAACTATCGTTCTCTAAATCTTACCGGTGAATCGTTTAAATATCCTCTAATCAGTTCATGTTCTCTTCATTCTCATATATCTAAATCCCCTCAAATATCTTCATTCGTTTTCCAATTCTTCCCGGTGAATTGTGGCTTTGCTACGTTCATTTTCAATTCTTACGGTGGTTCTTTCAAGATCTCTCTTCCTTGTTCATCATATCAATTCATTTGTTGTTCAAATCCTACCGGTGGTTCATGAAGACTTGCTCAAGTTTTGTGCTATCTCTATCCTTTCTACGAGAATAAGTAGTATGCCAAATCCGTTGCTTGTCATCAATTTAAATTGGTGAAGGATAGGCATAACATAATTCTTATTCCTGTTCATCCAAGTAATTAATTCCTTCTTTGGAGTTTGTTCATGATGAATAAATTCTCGGTTTCATTTGTTTCTTCTTCTCTTTTTCCCGGAGTTCCAAGTTCTCATTATCACGGAGATCCATCTAAATCATTGCAAGGATTCAACTTGTGTTTTCATTTTCTCTTTCTTTTCATTCCTTTTGTTTACCGGAGTTCCTCATGGAGGTTCTAAATGGTGGTTCATCAAGGATTCTTTTCATTCTTCAATTGTTCTTCAAGATTTCTCTCGAAGTTAAGATCCGTCAAGCCATACTTCAAAATAAACATGGTGCTCAACACATGTTTTGTTGTGAGAGTTCAACATTCTTCATCTTGCATTCGAAGTGCAATTCTTTCGACCTTATCTTTTCGGTGGTGTTATGTCATTTTGCAGTTTCATTCATGTTTCATGATTCACATGTTGTCAAGAATGAGGTATTCTAAATCCATCTTTTCTCTTCGTTCAAGAGATCTTTTCGACCAATCAACTTCTTCGTTGGAGTTATCTTGTGTCATATTTCACCTAAAGCCTTCCCTAGGGAATGATGCTATTTTGGTGCTTATTAATGACACAAGTTATCTCTTCCATCTTGATGGAACAAGCTTTCATCTCTTCGTTAATCTCAAGCAAGCAATTGTTTTTCGTTAGTGGCAGAATTTCACCTCAAGTGTTGAGATGTTTCCATAAGCCCACTACAAGCTTGTTCTTTTCGTTGTTGGTTTTCCAACAATTTCATTCTAACCTTCTTGGAAGAGTGCTTTCCAAGTTCACACGTGGTAAAAGTTGTCATTTTCTTCTCCGTTCTTTTATTCCAACGATCTAACTTCTATTCTTTCGTTACGGAGGCATTGTGATGTTGTGCTCTACACTCATCATCATCGATTGTGAGGATCATGATCTTTTCGTGCTTATCCGTTTAGCCGGAGTGTTGTGTTCTCATTCAAGTTCTTTCATCTTATCAAGTTTTTCCTCCTTTCTCAACCGGAGTGCGGTTTGTATTGTTTCTTATCCCTTGTGCCATTCTTTCAATTTCGAAGGCAGTGTGTTGTTGATTTCATCTTGTATCCTCTCATCTTGTCAAGTTCATGTTCAATTCCTTCCATTTACGATCAGTCTTTGCCCAAATTATTTCATTCTTCCTCTCTCATCTTGTTCTAACGGAGTGGTTTCGAATTCTATCTTGTCCATTAAACTCTTGATTCATGTCTTTGCAACCTTCAAATTCATGTAATTCTACTTGTTCCTCTTTTCTACCGGATTGGTTGCAATCTCGTTCATCTTTGTTGTACTCTTTCTTTTAAATTGCTCAACCTCTCAAGGTTCGTGGTTTCTCTCGTTCGGCAAAGAAGCAACTTAGTTTTACCTCCTCTCTTCCTCTTCCGTTTCTCTCCGGTGCCATTCTAGATCTCGGGACGAGATCCTCTCATAGTGGTGGAGTGTTGTAACGCCCCGAGACCGACGCTCCAGATGCCTTCCTTGTATTCCGAGTTTCGTCGTGTGATTTGTTTTGTTCGTTGCATTCATCTCTGCATCATTTGCATTGCATCATGGCATCATGTCATTTTTTTTTAAAAAAACTCATCTAAATAAATCTTATGGATTTTTTCGATCCATTTAAATCGAGGAATTCACATGGTGAGTTCTCTTTATAACATATCCTCCGATATTAGTGGAGCTATTATAAAATAATCCATTCTTTGGAGTCACCATAACACACTTGCAAAATCCCAATGCCCTTTATTATTTCAATTCTTGGCCTCTAACTTTGCCATATACTCTTTCTTGTTTTTAGGAGCTTCCCCAAAAATTGAACATTTTGGACCTTCCCAACCCTCACTTCCTATTCAAATCATTTGAATTAAATTCAAATGAGTTGAATTTAAATCTTTGAATCATGCCTCTTTCTATTTTTCCTAGATTGAGCTCATTTTTGTGAGCAGGAAAATTATCCGTGTGTCAACTTCTTCCCTAACCTCTCTTTCTTTTATTTCTTATCTTTGTTACGTGTTTTTTTTTCTTTCTTTCTTTAGAGGAAATACATGAGAGAGGAGAGAGCCCAGCCAGGCCTCTGGCCACTCCCATCCTCCCACCAGGCCGGCCCAGTCACCCAACCGGCCTCTCAGGCCCAGCCGAACCCCCAGCCGACCTAACCCTAGCCGATCGAGGCCCCTGCCCGATCCCCCATCTCCCTCGATCCTCCTCCTGCTTCCCTCGCGCCGTCACCACGCTTGAGAGATCGCCTCGCCGATCCCTCCTGCCTTCTTCTCCTCGTCCCTCCTCGACCAGCCCTCGATCCCGCAGCCCTCCTCGCCTCGTACCCGCTACCCCGCGAGGCTGCGTCGCCGCCCAGCGCCCTCAGCGCGACCCTCCGCCACCGCCGCCCGTCGGCCCGGCCACAGGCCGCGTCGCCCAGCCTTCGCCTCCCAGCCTCGCCCGCCGTCGCCCGAGCCTCCGCCGCCGGCGCTGCTAGTCCCGGCGTCCGGCGCCGCCGCGCCGACCTCACAACCGCGCCGGCCTCTCCTTCCTTGCGCCGCCCCAACGCCCTTCTGCGATGCCCGCCGCCGCGGCCTCCTCCTCGCCAAGTCCCCGTCGTCCTCCGCGCCTTGCAGGAGCCCCGCGCCGCTCGCCCCTCCGTTCTGGTCGGAGTTCGCCGGAGCCCCAGTACCGGCCGCCCCCGCGCCCAACCTCCTCCACCTCCTCCGCGACGCCCTGCTGCCGACCATGGCCTCTGCTTCACCATCTCCTCCGCCCCGCGCCTCTGCCCGTCCATGCTGCCCATGAACCCTGGCGCCCCCTTTGCTCTGTTGCACGCCCATGGCATCTCACCGCTCCAGCCCTGCCTCGGACCCTGCTGCCTTCGATCGCTATTGGGTGTTTGGCCATCATGGACATGCTGCTGCGGACGCCAAGTACGACTACATCGCGGTGATACGTGTACGACTACTCCGTCAAGTACGTCTACGTGCGTGTACGACTACACATCCGATATGCGTCAAGTACCCCTACGAACCATGTACGACTACCGGCGCCGAAGGCCGCGAGTATCACTACATTTGCGATGTACATCTACACCAAGTCTGGACCGTCCGTGAACCACTACCGTTGCCCCGAAGATGTTGGATTCGCCAAGTACATCTACGGCCGTGTACCACTACTTCCTCTACCGACGACCCCGAACATCTACGGCATGTGTACGACTACTTCCCTCGACGATCATCGCGAGAACGACTACTTCCCTCTACGAAACGCGAACCGTCCCGTTTGAACGCTTCGAAGGTATAACCCGGATCGACCGCCGTGGAACGAATGCTTTGTTGTATGAGATGCTCGAGTTTTGCACCGTGATCGAATTGTCCTTGCGTTGCCCCTCTTTTGCCATGCCACCGACATGTGGGACACCCGGTATCCGGGATCACCCCACCATCTTGCATGACTCGCTCACGTCACCCTTCCTTTTGCACCGGTACTTCCATGAGTTACGGAACCGATATGTTGCCGTGGCATCATTTTCGGATATGTTGCCGTGGCACCATTTCCTTTCGCCGCCCGTGGCACCTTTTTCGTTTCGCCGCCGTGGCACCCTTTTCGTTCGCCTTGGTGACTAAATGCTTCATAACATGCTCATGCCAACTTTTCATAAATATTGCATAAAACTTGCATATGTCATCCGCATCATTATAACAACAATTAAAATATTTAAAATTGCTGTTACATTAAATTGCTAAATGCATATGGGGATTTTCGGAATTGTTGGTTGTTGTTCGGCCTCATTTAAACTTGACTAAATAGTTAGTTTATTTATGCTTCACCTCTGGCCATGTTAACCAACATTTAATCTTGTCTTGTTCATAACCAGAGAGAACTAAATAATTGATGTGGTGTTCGTCAATATGCAACTCCGTTGCATATTGAGCTCCACTAACTTGTAGTATTGTTTGTGCACTTTGCCATGCCATGCCTCATTAAACGGACATGCATCATACTTGGTTGTGCATCATGTCATGTTTATGTGATGGTTGTTTACTATGTTGTTTGCTTCTTTCGGTTTGCTTCTCTCGTTAGCCGGTTTCGTTCGGAGTTGTGAGGATTCGTTAAACTTGACCGTTTGTCTTCTTCATGGATTCGTTCTTCTTCCTTGCGGGATCTCGAGGCAAGATGATCATACCCTCGAAATCACTACTATCTTTGCTATGCTAGTTTGCTCGCTCTGTTGCTATGCCAACGCTTCTGATGCCTACCATTTGCTTGTCGGCCTCCCAAAATGCCATGAACCTCTAACCTTTGACACCATTCCTAGCAAACCGTTGTTTGGCTATGTTACCGCTTTGCTCAGCCCTCTTATAGCGTTGTTAGTTGCGGTGAAGATTGAAGCTTGTTCCTTGTTGGAACATGGAGATGTTGTTCCTTGTTGGAACATGTTTACTTGTTGGGATATCACAATATCTCTTATATTATTAATGCATCTATATATTTGGTAAAGGGTGGAAGGCTCGGCCTTATGCAGTGTTTTGTTCCACTCTTGCCGCCCTAGTTTCCGTCATACGGTGTTATGTTCCCGGATTTTGCGTTCCTTCTGCGGTCGGGTGATTTATAGGACCCCCCGACAGTTCGCTTTGAATAAAACTTGTCGGCAAGGCCCAACATTGCCTTTTACCATTTGCCTCACCTAGCCTTTTTTTTCCCTTGGGTTTCGGAGCCGAGGGTCATCTTTATTCAGCCCCGGGCGGTGCTTGTCTAAGTGCTGGTTCGAACCGAAGTAGACTGCGGGGCCCCTCGGGCAACTCGAGGTTTGGTTTTACTCGTAGGATGTCTCATCGGTGTTGCCACGAGCGAGATATGTGCAGCTCCTATCGGGATTGTCGGCGCATCGGGCGGCTTTGCTGGTCTTGTTTTACCATTGTCGAAATGTCTTGATGTACGGGATACGAGTCGATCGGAGTGTCTTGGGTGAAGGTCTATTCCTTCGATGATCGCGAGAGCTGTCATGGGCTAAGTTGGGACACCCTGCAGGTATAAACTTTGAAAGCCGTGCCCGCGGTTATGTGGCAGATGGGAATTTGTTAATGTCGGTTGTAGAAAACTGAAGTTGACCTTAATTAAAATACATCAACGCGTGTGTTACCGTGATGGTCTCTTTTCGGTGAGTCCGGAAAGTGAACACGGTGTTGGAGTTATGCTTGACGTAGGTTGCTATAGGATCACTTCTTGATCATACTTTTATCGACCGTGCTTTGCCTTCTCTTCTCGCTCTCATTTGCGTATGTTAGCCATCATTTATGCTAGTCGCTTGCTGCAGCTCCACCTCATGCCTTTACCTTACCCATAAGCTTAAATAGTCTTGATTTCGCGGGTGCGAGATTGCTGAGTCCTCGTGACTCACCAGATACTTCCAAAACCAGTTTGCAGGTGCCTATGTTTCCGAGCAGGTGGCGCTTCCGAGCTCAAGGAGGAGCTTGATGAAGATCTTGCCTTTTGTGTTGTTTCGTTCTAGTTGATCAGTAGTGGAGCCCAGTTGGGGACGATCGGGGACCTTTTGTCGCATTTGGGGTTCTTCTTTTATTTTGGTTCCGTAGTCGGACCTTGATTGTATCTGGATGATGTAATGCTTTATTCATGTAATTGTGTGAAGTGGCGATTGTAAGCCAACTATGTATCTTTTCCCTTATGTATTACATGGATTGTGCGAAGATTACCTCACTTGCGACATTGCTTTCAATGCGGTTATGCCTCTAAGTCGTGCTTCGACACGTGGGAGATATAGCCGCATCGAGGGCGTTACAAAGGTGCCATGGAGAAAGGCGTTGGACACGTCTAGTTGGTGCACGGGCCAGCCACGTGGCGCGCGGCGAGTGAGCACCGTGCGGATTATCGCCGCTTGCGGCAGGGGAAACGTTTTTCCGCGTAGTCGATGCCGGCGCATTGGCGAAACCCACGCACGACCCAGCGTGCTTTGTAGCATGCAAGAGCACCGCTGGCGTCGGTTTTGTGCTTGAAGATCCATTTCCCAGTGATCAAGTTAGCACCAGGGGGCGCAGCACCAGCTCCCACGTACGGTTGCGGACGAGAGCGTCATACTCATCTTGTGTGACGCCCCTGATTCAATCGTACACTAATCATACGCGCAAATGTGTACGATCAAGATCAGGGACTCACGGGAAGATATCACAACACAACTCTAGACACAAATAAAACAATACAAGCTTTATATTACAAGCCAGGGGCCTCGAGGGCTTGAATACATAGCTCGATACACAAGAGTCAGCGGAAGTAGCAATATCTGAGTACAAACATAAGTTAAACAAAGATGCCTTAAGAAGGCTAGCACAAACATCAACGATCGAAGAGGCAAGGCCTCCTGCCTGGGACCTCCTAACTACTCCTGGACGTTGACGGTCTTCACGCAGTAGCATCCATCGGCGGTGGCATCGGCGAGGATCCACCATCCGGTTGCATCATTGGAAAGAAGAAAGAAGGGGAAAGGGGTAGCAAAGCAACCGTGAGTACTCATCAAAATACTACAAGCATCGGATCTATACTAAGTATGCATTGGTATCAAATGGAGCAGTTGTATCGTGGGTGAAGCTGAGAATGCGAGAATAGAGGAAGGCCTAGCCTATCGAAGACTAGCATCTTCACGCAGCTCCGAGCATCTTGCGGCATGTAGAAGAGTAAAGAATATCGGTTTAATATTTAACAAACATGTTGTAACATTAATGCCCGAGATCCTTCCTCGACTCCTGCGAAAGCTATCCCGAGCCACATATCTCAAGTATCCATTTGTAGTTGTATAAGATCGGGATATAAGTCGAGCGTCCATTACCGTGGACACGGTATTGAATATATAACTTCCTGCGGGTGCACCACGTTACCAACACGCTCGATCACTCTGCTTTGCTACGTTCATTTTCAATTCTTACGGTGGTTCTTTCAAGATCTCTCTTCCTTGTTCATCATATCAATTCATTTGTTGTTCAAATCCTACCGGTGGTTCATGAAGACTTGCTCAAGTTTTGTGCTATCTCTATCCTTTCTACGAGAATAAGTAGTATGCCAAATCCGTTGCTTGTCATCAATTTAAATTGGTGAAGGATAGGCATAACATAATTCTTATTCCTGTTCATCCAAGTAATTAATTCCTTCTTTCGGAGTTTGTTCATGATGAATAAATTCTCGGTTTCATTTGTTTCTTCTTCTCTTTTTCCCGGAGTTCCAAGTTCTCATTATCACGGAGATCCATCTAAATCATTGCAAGGATTCAACTTGTGTTTTCATTTTCTCTTTCTTTTCATTCCTTTTGTTTACCGGAGTTCCTCATGGAGGTTCTAAATGGTGGTTCATCAAGGATTCTTTTCATTCTTCAATTGTTCTTCAAGATTTCTCTCGAAGTTAAGATCCGTCAAGCCATACTTCAAAATAAACATGGTGCTCAACACATGTTTTGTTGTGAGGAGTTCAACATTCTTCATCTTGCATTCCGAAGTGCAATTCTTTCGACCTTATCTTTTCAGGTGGTGTTATGTCATTTTGACAGTTTCATTCATGTTTCATGATTCACATGTTGTCAAGAATGAGGTATTCTAAATCCATCTTTTCTCTTCGTTCAAGAGATCTTTTCGACCAATCAACTTCTTCGTTGGAGTTATCTTGTGTCATATTTCACCTAAAGCCTTCCCTAGGGAATGATGCTATTTTGGTGCTTATTAATGACACAAGTTATCTCTTTTCCATCTTGATGGAACAAGCTTTCATCTCTTCGTTAATCTCAAGCAAGCAATTGTTTTTCGTTAGTGGCAGAATTTCACCTCAAGTGTTGAGATGTTTCCATAAGCCCACTACAAGCTTGTTCTTTTCGTTGTTGGTTTTCCAACAATTTCATTCTAACCTTCTTGGAAGAGTGCTTTCCAAGTTCACACGTGGTAAAAGTTGTCATTTTCTTCTCCGTTCTTTTATTCCAACGATCTAACTTCTATTCTTTCGTTACGGAGGCATTGTGATGTTGTGCTCTACACTCATCATCATCGATTGTGAGGATCATGATCTTTTCGTGCTTATCCGTTTAGCCGGAGTGTTGTGTTCTCATTCAAGTTCTTTCATCTTATCAAGTTTTTCCTCCTTTCTCAACCGGAGTGCGGTTTGTATTGTTTCTTATCCCTTGTGCCATTCTTTCAATTTCGAAGGCAGTGTGTTGTTGATTTCATCTTGTATCCTCTCATCTTGTCAAGTTCATGTTCAATTCCTTCCATTTACAGTCGGAGTGCTGCCCAAATTATTTCATTCTTCCTCTCTCATCTTGTTCTAACCGGAGTGGTTTCGAATTCTATCTTGTCCATTAAACTCTTGATTCATGTCTTTGCAACCTTCAAATTCATGTAATTCTACTTGTTCCTCTTTTCTACCGGATTGGTTGCAATCTCGTTCATCTTTGTTGTACTCTTTCTTTTAAATTGCTCAACCTCTCAAGGTTCGTGGTTTCTCTCGTTCGGCAAAGAAGCAACTTAGTTTTACCTCCTCTCTTCCTCTTCCGTTTCTCTCGGTGCCATTCTAGATCTGGGGCGAGATCCTCTCATAGTGGTGGAGTGTTGTAGCGCTCGAGACCGGCGCTCGGATGCCTTCCTTGTATTCGAGTTTAAATCGTGTGATTTGTTTTGTTCGTTGCATTCATCTGCATCATTTGCATTGCATCATGGCATCATGTCATTTTTTTTAAAAACTCATCTAAATAAATCTTATGGATTTTTTCGATCCATTTAAATCGAGGGAATTCACATGGTGAGTTCTCTTTATAACATATCCTCCCGATATTAGTGGAGCTATTATAAAAATAATCCATTCTTTGGAGTCACCATAACACACTTGCAAAATCCCAATGCCCTTTATTATTTCAATTCTTGGCCTCTAACTTTGCCATATACTCTTTCTTGTTTTTCCGGAGCTTCCCCAAAAATTCGAACATTTTTGGACCTTCCCAACCCTCACTTCCTATTCAAATCATTTGAATTAAATTCAAATGAGTTGAATTTAAATCTTTGAATCATGCCTCTTTCTATTTTTCCTAGATTGAGCTCATTTTTGTGAGCCCGGAAAATTATCCGTGTGTCCAACTTCTTCCCCTAACCTCTCTTTCTTTTATTTCTTATCTTTGTTCTGTGTTTTTTTTTCTTTCTTTCTTTAGAGGAAATATATGAGAGAGGAGAGAGCCCAGCCAGGCCTCTGGCCACTCCCATCCTCCCACCAGGCCGGCCCAGTCACCCAACCGGCCTCTCAGGCCCAGCCGAACCCCCAGCCGACCTAACCCTAGCCGATCGAGGCCCCTGCCCGATCCCCCATCTCCCTCGATCCTCCTCTCGCTTCCCTCGCACGTCACGCCAGAGATCGCCTCGCCCGATCCCTCCTGCCTTCTTCTCCTCGTCCCTCCTCGACCAGCCCTCGATCCCCGCAGCCCTCCTCGCCTCGTACCCGCTACCGCGGGCTGCGTCGCCGCCCACGCCCTCCGCGACCCTCCCTCCGCCACGCCCGTCGGGCCACCGCAGGCCAGCGTCGCCCGCGCTCGCCTCCCGGCCTCGCCGCCGCCGAAACCTCCGCCGCCGGCCTGCTAGTCCCGGCGTCCAAGCGCTGCGCCGACCTCACAACGCGCTGCCTCTCCTTCCTTGCGCCGCCTAACGCCCTTCTGCGATGCCCGCCGCGGCCTCCTCCTCGCCAAGTCCCGTCGTCCTCCAGCGCCTTGCGAGGAGCCGCGCCCTTCGCCCCTCCGTTTGGTCGGAGTTCGCGGAGCCAGATGCAGCCGCCCGCGCCAACCTCCTCCACCTCCTCCGCGACGCCTGCGCCGACCATGGCCTCGCTTCACCATCTCCTCCGCCCGCGCCTCTGCCCGTCCATGCTGCCCATGAACCTGGCGCCCCCTTTGCTCTGTTGCACGCCCATGGCATCTCACCGCTCCAGCCTGCCTCGGACCCTGCTTGCCTTGATCGCTATTGGGTGTTTGGCCATCATGGACATCTTGCTGCGGACGTAATACGACTACATCGCGGTGATACGTGTACGACTACTCCGTCGAAACGTCTACGTGCGTGTCGACTACACATCCGATATCGTCAAGTACCCCTACGAACCATATGCGACTACGGCGCGCGAAGGCCGCGAGTATCACTACATTTGCGATGTACATCTACACCAAGTGCGGACCGTCTGTGAACCACTACCGTTGCCCGAAGATGTTGGATTCGCCAAGTACATCTACGACGTGTACCACTACTTCCTCTACCGGCGACCCGAACATCTACGGCATGTGTGCGACTACTTCCCTCGGCGATCATCGCGAGCGACTACTTCCCTCTGAAGCGCGAACCGTCCCGTTTGAGCGCGAAGGTATAACCGGATCGACCGCCGTGGAGCGAATGCTTTGTTGTATGAGATGCTCGAGTTTTGCACCGTGATCGAATTGTCCTTGCGTTGCCCTCTTTTGCCATGCCACCGACATGTGGGACACCGGTATCCGGATCACCCCACCATCTTGCATGACTCGCTCCGTCACCCTTCCTTTTGCACGGTACTTCCATGAGTTACGGAACCGATATGTTGCCGTGGCATCATTTTCGGATATGTTGCCGTGGCACCATTTCCTTTCGCCGCCGTGGCACCTTTTTCGTTTTCGCCGTGGCACCCTTTTCGTTCGCCTTGGTGACTAAATGCTTCATAACATGCTCATGCCAACTTTTTCATAAATATTGCATAAAACTTGCATATGTCATCCGCATCATTATAACAACAATTAAAATATTTAAAATTGCTGTTACATTAAATTGCTAAATGCATATGGGGATTTTCGGAATTGTTGGTTGTTGTTCGGCCTCATTTAAACTTGACTAAATAGTTAGTTTATTTATGCTTCACCTCTGGCCATGTTAACCAACATTTAATCTTGTCTTGTTCATAACAGAGAGAACTAAATAATTGATGTGGTGTTAAGTCAATATGCAACTCCGTTGCATATTGAGCTCCACTAACTTGTAGTATTGTTTGTGCACTTTGCCATGCCATGCCTCATTAAACGGACATGCATCATACTTGGTTGTGCATCATGTCATGTTTATGTGATGGTTGTTTACTATGTTGTTTGCTTCTTTCGGTTTGCTTCTCTCGTTAGCTTCGGTTTCGTTCGGAGTTGTGAGGATTCGTTCGACTCGACCGTTTGTCTTCTTCATGGATTCGTTCTTCTTCCTTGCGGGATCTCGAGCAAGATGATCATACCCTCGAAATCACTACTATCTTTGCTATGCTAGTTTGCTCGCTGTTGCTATGCCAGCGCCACGATGCCTACCATTTGCTTGTCGGCCTCCCAAAATGCCATGAACCTCTAACCTTTGACACCATTCCTAGCAAACCGTTGTTTGGCTATGTTACCGCTTTGCTCAGCCCTCTTATAGCGTTGTTAGTTGCGGTGAAGATTGAAGCTTGTTCCTTGTTGGAACATGGAGATGTTGTTCCTTGTTGGAACATGTTTACTTGTTGGGATATCACAATATCTCTTATATTATTAATGCATCTATATATTTGGTAAAGGGTGGAAGGCTCGGCCTTATGCCGGTGTTTTGTTCCACTCTTGCCGCCTAGTTTCCGTCATACGGTGTTATGTTCCCGGATTTTGCGTTCCTTCGCGGTCGGGTGATTTATGGGACCCCCCGACAGTTCGCTTTGAATAAAACTTGTCCAAGAAGGCCCAACATTGCCTTTTACCATTTGCCTCACCTAGCCTTTTTTTTCCCTTGGGTTTCCGGGCCCGAGGGTCATCTTTATTCAGCCCCGGGCGGTGCTTGTCTAAGTGCTGGTTCGAACCGAGTAGACTCGGGGCCCCTCGGGCAACTCGAGGTTTGGTTTTACTCGTAGGATGTCTCATCGGTGTTGCCACGAGAGCGAGATATGTGCAGCTCCTATCGGGATTGTCGGCGCATCGGGCGGCTTTGCTGGTCTTGTTTTACCATTGTCGAAATGTCTTGATGTACCGGGATACCGAGTCCGATCGGATGTCTTGGGTGAAGGTCTATTCCTTCGATGATCGCGAGAGCTGTCATGGGCTAAGTTGGGACACCCTGCAGGTATAAACTTTCAAAGCCGTGCCCGCGGTTATGTGGCGAGATGGGAATTTGTTAATGTCGGTTGTAGAAAACCTGAAGTTGACCTTAATTAAAATACATCAACCGCGTGTGTTACCGTGATGGTCTCTTTCCGGCGGAGTCCGGAAAGTGAACACGGTGTTGGAGTTATGCTTGACGTAGGTTGCTATAGGATCACTTCTTGATCATACTTTTATCGACCGTGCTTTGCCTTCTCTTCTCGCTCTCATTTGCGTATGTTAGCCATCATTTATGCTAGTCGCTTGCTGCAGCTCCACCTCATGCCTTTACCTTACCCATAAGCTTAAATAGTCTTGATCTCGCGGGTGCGAGATTGCTGAGTCCTCGTGACTCACGGATACTTCAAAACCAGTTTGCGGTGCCTATGTTTCGAAAGCGGTGGCGCTTAGAGCTCAAGGAGGAGCTTGATGAAGATCTTGCCTTTTGTGTTGTTTCGTTCTAGTTGATCAGTAGTGGAGCCCAGTTGGGGACGATCGGGGACCTTTTGTCGCATTTGGGGTTCTTCTTTTATTTTGGTTCCGTAGTCGGACCTTGATTGTATCTGGATGATGTAATGCTTTATTCATGTAATTGTGTGAAGTGGCGATTGTAAGCCAACTATGTATCTTTTCCCTTATGTATTACATGGATTGTGCGAAGATTACCTCACTTGCGACATTGCTTTCAATGCGGTTATGCCTCTAAGTCGTGCTTCGACACGTGGGAGATATAGCCGCATCGAGGGCGTTACAAAGGTGCCATGGAGAAAGGCGTTGGACACGTCTAGTTGGTGCACGGGCCAGCCACGTGACGCGGCCAGGGTGAGCACCGTGCGGATTGTCGCCGGCTTGACGACAGGGGAGAACGTTTCACTGTAGTCGATGCCGGCGCATTGGCGAAACCCACGCACGACCCAGCGTGCTTTGTAGCATGCAAGAGCACCGCTGGCGTCGGTTTTGTGCTTGAAGATCCATTTCCCAGTGATCAAGTTAGCACCAGGGGGCGCAGCACCAGCTCCCACGTACGGTTGCGGACGAGAGCGTCATACTCATCTTGTGTGACGCCCCTGATTCAATCGTACACTAATCATACACGCAAATGTGTACGATCAAGATCAGGGACTCACGGGAAGATATCACAACACAACTCTAGACACAAATAAAACAATACAAGCTTTATATTACAAGCCAGGGGCCTCGAGGGCTTGAATACATAGCTCGATACACAAGAGTCAGCGGAAGTAGCAATATCTGAGTACAAACATAAGTTAAACAAAGATGCCTTAAGAAGGCTAGCACAAACATCAACGATCGAAGAGGCAAGGCCTCCTGCCTGGGACCTCCTAACTACTCCTGGACGTTGACGGTCTTCACGCAGTAGCATCCATCGGCGGTGGCATCTGGCTTCAGGGATCCACCATCCGGTTGCATCAACTGGAAAGAAGAAAGAAGGGGGGAAAGGGGTAGCAAAGCAACCGTGAGTACTCATCCAAAATACTCGCAAGCATCAGATCTATACTAAGTATGCATTGGTATCAAATGGAGCGGTTGTATCGTGGTGAGCTACCGAGAATGCGAATAGAGGGGAAGGCCTAGCCTATCGAAGACTAGCATCTTCACGCAGCTCCGAGCATCTTGCAGCATGTAGAAGAGTAAAGAATATCAGTTTAATATTTAACAAACATGTTGTAACATTAATGCCCAGAGATCCTTCCTCGACTCCCTGCGAGAAAGCTATCCCAGAGCCACATATCTCAAGTATCCATTTGTAGTTGTATAAGATCAGGATATAAGTCTGAACGTCCATTACCGTGGACACGGTATTCGAATATATAACTTCCCTGCACGGGTGCACCACGTTACCCAACACGCTCGATCACTCTAGTCGGACACACCTTTCTGGGGTCAATGCCCGCCCTCGGAAGATCAACACGTCGCAGCCCGACCTAGGCTCAGCAGAGAGATCCCCACCGGTCTACATTCTAAGCACTCCGGGTCTGGGCCCATCGCCCGGTGCACTCCGGGTCGTTACATGCAGATACAGGCCACCTCCACTCGGGCGCCGACCGGGCCGTGCCGCAATGATGAACTGGACGTCTGACAAAGCTTCGGCTGATACCACGACGTCGAGGCCCATAACTATTCTCACGTGGTGGTTGGTGCGTAAAGGCCAAAGGCCAACTCAGAACAAATACCCAAACCATAGTGTATTATTAGCTTGTGGAGACGAGAAGAGACTCACGATCGAAAGTGACCCCGTCGCCCCGTCTCGTGGACTTACGACAAGGGCTCAGAATGCGCGGCCGTGCCAAGTCATTATCTTGAGGGTGCTCTCCGGGCCTGCCCGACTTTCACCAAGGTCTCAAGTAAAGTCAATTGTAACCGTGTGTCCAGACATCAAGGGGAAAACCCGAGGAATCACCTCCGGTGGATTCCACTCAATGTAATCATCAAGGGGAACGTAAGAGGGACCACCCTCGAGGTTCACACTTGAGGTGTTGAATGACAGAGCCGTATCGGGAATGGTGAAAGAGGAAATCACCCTCGATGACCACGACCGAATAGCTACACTAAAATTATCATCGAGTGCGTTATGAGGATCACCCTCGGCACTCGATAGTAGCTCTGCAGAGTCGAGCAACTAAAGGGGCGTGATGTGATGTGAGGTGTCGGGCTCTGGTCGTCGATCACGCTGATCGAGTCGTCGATGATGAAGCAGGGGCAACAAGGACAAGTGGGGGTCACTGATGGATCACTAGCCAACCTATACTAAGAAGTTTAGGATAAGCAGGTAGGTAACAATAGCAGGTACAAAAGCAGGCTATGCATCAGAATAGGAGCAAACAATAATAGTAGCAAAATCTAATGCAAGCATGAGAGAATAGAATGGGCGATATCGGGATGATTAAAGGGGGGGCTTGCCTGGTTGCTAAGACAAGAAGGAGGGTCGTCGTCGACGTAGTTGATCACAGGGGCATCAGCAGTGGGCTCGGGGAGAGTCGAGGTGGTCCGACGAGGGAGAGGACGAGGCGGCGGCAGTCTGGCGACGACGGGCAAAGAAGCGAGGATGGGCGCCCGGTGTCGGAGGCGTTAGAGGCGACGGGATCCGGCCCCCCGATCTAGTCGAGTGGGGGGCGCCTGGGAGGAGGCAGTGGGCGGCGTTCGACGGGGTGGAGGTCTTTTGTTTCATTTAGATTAGGGCATCAAACCACTTTCAAAAAAAGAAAAAAATGTTGGTTCACCATGAATATTAACAGATGAAAATTTGCCACACTCTGAACATTTTATTTTTCATGTTTAAAAACTTTGAGTTTTGGACTACAAATTGAATTTGAAAATGGAACCAGTTTGAATCTAAACGAGATCAGCAATAGTAATAGTGGTGAGGTGGCATCATTAGCAGAGGATTACTGTAGCTTAATTATCCAGGCGTCACAATTCTCCTCCACTACAAGAAATCTCGTCCCGAGATTTAGGAGGTGGAGTAAGGGGAAAGACTGAGGAAGGACGGACCTCAACACAACATAGGTACCTAGGGGCTATCTCAATGAACGTGGCATAGAGGCATCTCTCGAGTTGAAATTCAAGAAAGTCATCGAAAGCCAGGTAAGGAGGTGCATGTAACGCCCTCGATGCGGCTATATCTCCCACGTGTCGAAGCACGACTTAGAGGCATAACCGCATTGAAAGCAATGTCGCAAGTGAGGTAATCTTCGCACAATCCATGTAATACATAAGGGAAAGAGATACATAGTTGGCTTACAGTCGCCACTTCACACAATACATAATTAAACATCCATCATTCAGTTTACACTCAAGGTCCGACTACGGAACCAAAATAAAAGAAGAATACCCCACATGCAACACGGATCGATCGCTTCTAGCCCAGGCTCCACTACTAATCGTCTGGAAATGAAACATAGTAACGACCAAGGGCCTCATCATATTCCACTTCAGCTCAGTTCGCCATCTGTACTGGCATCACCGGTACTGCATCTGTTTTGGTAGAATCTGTGAGCCACGAGGACTCAGCAATCTCACACCAGCGAGATCAAGACTATTTAAGCTTAAGGAAGGCTGGTGTCAAAAGGTGGAGCTCAGCAGCGACTAGCATATATGGTGGCTACGATGCAAAAGAGAGCGAGAAGAGAAGCAAAGCACGGTCGCGAAACTAGTAGTGATCAGAGGTGATCGACTACTTACGTCAAGCATAACTCCAACACCGTGTTCACTTCCGGACTCCGCGAGAAGAGACCATCACGGTTACATACACGGTTGATGTATTTTAATTAAAGGTCAACTTCGGGTTTTCTACAACGGACATTAACAAATTCCCATCTGCCTCATAACGCGGGCACGGCTTTGAAAGATAATACCTGCAGGGTGTCCCAACAGCCCATAACAAGCTCTCACGGTCAGCGAAGGAATAAACCTTCACCCAAGACACTCCGATCGGACTCGGTATCCGGTACATCAAGACATTTCGACAATGGTAAAACTAAACCAGCAAAGCCGCCCGATGTGCCGACAAATCCCGATAGGAGCTGCACATATCTCGTTCTCGAGGCACACCGGATGAGCAAGGCAGCGGGTTGGCATAGACCCTGGTTGCCAGTAGCGCGGACATCGCTTCGAGTTGGACCAACACTCGAAGGAGCACCGGCCGGGGGCTAAAATAAAGATGACCCTCGGGCTCGCGAAACCAAGGGAAAAAGGGGTGTAGGTGGCAAATGGTAAAACCAAGGTTGGGCCTTCTTTGGAGGAGTTTTATTCAAAGCGAACTGTCAAGGGGTCCCATAAATCACCCGACCAGCGTAAGGAGCATAAAATCAAGGAACATAACACGGTATGGCGGAAACTAGGGTGGCAAGAGTGGAACAAAACACCAGGCATAAGGCCGAGCCTTCCACCCTTTACCAGTATATAGATGCATTAATTAAAACAATAGATATTGTGATATCCTAGAATATCCGTGTTCCAACAAGGAACAAACTTCATCTTCACTGCAACTAGCAGCGCTATAAGAGGGAGCTGAGCAAGCGGTAACATAGCCAAACAACGGTTTGCTAGGACATGGGTGGTTAGAGGTTTAACATGGCAATATGGGTGACATGGTATAGCAAGTGGTAGGTATCGCAGCATAGGCATAGCAAAAGAGCGAGCATCTAGCAAGCAAAGATAGAAGTGATATCGAAGGTATGGTCATCTTGCCTGTAAGGTTCTCAGAGTTGTCGAAGGCTTGATCTTCGTAGGCGTTCTCAACAGGCTCCTCGTTCACGTACTCGTCTCCTGGCTCTACCCAAAGCAAGAACACAAGCAACGGAACCACAATCAAAACAGGGAACAATGCACAAGCAATATGATGCAAAACATGACATGCGATGCGAGATGTGATATGCAATGCATATGTGTGCTTCGGAAGGAAAATAAGGAACCGGGCATCAACTTGGCAAACCAAGTATGCCGCTGGAAAGATGAGATGATTTCGGTTGAAATCGATATAAAGATCACCGGAATCGGATGCACGGTTTGCAAATGACAAGCAAAACAAGAATAGCGCAAATCTGCGTTTAACAGCCGATGCTACTTAGCACGCAACACGAAACTATGCTACAGCACCCCAACATAAAAACAAAGCATATGGCAGCGAACTACAGGAGATGCTTAACAAAAGAGGAACACTGAGCTACGGCTAAATCACATCATAACATGTTCAAACAAGCATGGTGAAAGTGCTAAAAATATCAGGTTCACAGACTTAGTGAAAATACTAGCATGCCAGGAATTAACATCAGGAAGGCATGTTTAGAGCAAGCAAACAACATGCTACAGGAACTTATAATAGCAAAACAAGTCATGAAATGATTCTACTCAAAGCATATATCAATAGTCCCTTACTGACCATAAGCCAAAAAGGACCTTAAGAAATGATGGCACCCATGTAAACATTGCAAGTTTTATTACAGATTTCAGACTTAGCAGAAAAACTGGGCATGGCAAAAACAGTTAACGAGTGGGCATGTTCGTGAGCTCGATGCACTCACTACAGAGCATCTCATGATAAACTAAGCATACACCCAACAAGAAGACATGGCATAGGAGCTATACATGGCAAGAACAACATCATAGCATACACGGATCAACTACAACGACCTCGTGAAAATTGAATCTCATGCAAACAGTCTGCCAGGAAACATTTTCAAGCAAAAGTAGAGCACGAAAATGACATGCTAGACTACTCCATAAATGCCAACAAAGGCATGGATGGATAGAGAACATCCATATGTTCAAAACACCCTTACTGATCATGCTCAAAAAGTCCATAGATCTCTCTGTAACAACATGAACATATGGCATAAAAATAACAGCAGGACAAGACTTAGTGAAAACACTAAGTTCCTGAAATCAGCAACATCATCATCCCTATTTTGCATGCTTGTACTAGTCAACACATAACTCACAAAAATACATGGCAAACACCCCTGGAAAGATGGCATGGCAATGTTCAACTCACATGTAGGACTCAAGTTCATAGGGTGCACACATAAATCATGGCAAAAATGACAAAAGAGCTCGAGCTGATAAGATTCTGGAACTAACGATCTGAAGCCCTCTTCCAACAGCATTTCGGGCATCAAGATGAGCTCAAATGCAAATGACGCAATGGAATGAAATGATGTACTCTTTGAGACGAACTATTTGACATATTATACGCCCAAAACGGAGCCACGGTTGCGGAGATGTGATGCTATGAAAAATGCACGAAATAATCACAGATTATGACTTAGTGGATTTCGGGGTCGGGGAGAAAGTCAACCTAGGTTTTCTGCTCAGATCTGGATCGGGGCGATGCTCGTCGGAGTTGGAGCTCCTCGCCGGAGATGAGGTCGGGGCCGGAGGAAGGAGGTCGCGGGCGGTCCGCGGCGGTGGGCGGATGGTGGCGGGCGGCCTGTTGGAAAGCGCGGCGGCGGTCAGCGTGGCGGCGGCGCGGAGGCGAGCCCAAGCGGCGCTGGCGAGGGCGGAGCGGCGGCTGGTGGAGGCAGGGTGGCAGCAGCGGGCGGCAGCAGCGGGCAGGCGGCCTTGGTGGGAGGGCGTGTGCCGCGGGCGGTGTGCTTGGCGGGGCGGAGGCCAGCGTGGGACGTGATGTCTGCGGTTCGCCCGGCCGGCGGACGCGATCCGACTCCGTCCGGACGTGTCCGATTATGCGAGAGAGGGAAATTTTAAGGGTTTCATCCGGATTTTGGGGAGGGTCTATTTATAGAGGTAGGGGAGCTAGGGTGTCCAAATGGGGTGCGGTTTTACCCACGATCGTGATCGAACGACCGAGAGCATGGAGGTGACTTAGATGGGTTATTGGGCTGTTTTGGAGGGTTGTTGGGCTGCAACCCAAAAGAGGCCTTCTTGAGAGCCTTGTTAACCGTTGGAGTACCAAACGAACTCCAAATGACCCGAAACTTGACAGGTGGTCTACGGTGCTATACCAGGGCCACTTGGCAAGGCTCGATCCATTCGAGAATGTTCAACACCCTTTACGGAAAAATGACAAGAGGGTGCGCAGGGGAACATAGGAGTGTCGGATTACAAAAGCAGACAGACAGGGAAAATGCTCGGATGCATGAGGCGAACACGTATGCAAATGAGATGCACATGATGGCATGATATGAGATGCATGACATGGACAAACTGCAAAACGAAAACAAAACCCAACCACGGAGGGAATATCATAGCACATATCCGAAAATGGCAAGAGTTGGAGTTACAAATATGGAAAGTTACATCCGGTGTTACAACACTCCACCACTAGAAGAGGATCTCGTCCGAGATCTAGGACTGAAAAGAACTCCGGATATTCGGAGCGGAGGTGATCCTCGCGCTCCGGTGGCTTCTCGGTCGGAATGGTGTGACCACTTTACTTTCGTGAATTTGATTGACTTGTTGCGAGTCTTGCGCTCGGTTTCTTCAAGAATAGCAGGGTGCTCATGATAAGAGATCTTCTTGGAGGTCAATTTCTTCAAAGTTGATAGTGCGTTCAGAATCTTGAAGCACTTGCGGAGCTGTGACACGTGAAACACATCGTGCACGTTTGCAAAGTTGGATGGAAGCTCAAGTTGATAGGCGAGATCGCCTCTTTTCCCAATGATCTTGAAAGGACCTCGTATCTAGGGGCAAGCTTCCTTTGATACCGGGCGGCGAGTACCTTTCATTGGAGAGCGGAGGTAGACATGGTCTCCGATTTCAAAAGCCACATCACGGTGCTTGTCATCATAATAGCCCTTCCGCGCGATTGCGCGGCTTTAAGATTCTCACGAATGACTTTGCACATTTCTTGACTTACGTGATCAAGTCGTTGCCAAGAAGTTGGCGTTCACTGTCTCGGACCAATTGAGAGGAGTGCGGCACTTTACGCCATAGAGAATTTGAATGGGGCCTTGCCGAACTTGCTTGGAAGCTGTTGTTGTAAGAGAACTTCGGCATATGGAAGACACTCTTCCACTTCATGCCAAAGGAGATGACACAAGCCACGAGCATATCTTCAAGGATTTGATTGACTCGCTCGACTTGGCCACTTGTTTGAGGATGGAATCTTGTCTTTGAAGCGAATGTTGGTGCCCATGGCCTTCGAAAGAGTCCCGAACTTAGAAGTGAAGATGCTTCCACGGTCTGAAGAGATCAATTGCGGAATACCGTGCAAGGAGACAATTCGGAGGTGTATAGCTCTGCCGGTGAGCTGCTGTGATAGATTCTTTGACGGGAAGAAAATGAGCCACTTTAGTAAGCTTGTCAATGACAACGAAGATAGCATCATTTCCACACTTGGACTTAGGAAATCGATCCACGAAGTCCATCTCGATATGATCAAACTTCCATTCACGGAATAGCAAGAGGTTGGAGGAGACCAGCTGGTCTTTGGTGTTCTACTTTCACCATACTGCAGACATCACATTCATTCACGAATTGAGCAATTTCTCGCTTCATTCGAGTCCACCAATACGACTTCTTGAGGTCATGGTACATCTTCGTACTTCGGGATGAATGGATAGGAGGAATTATGTGCCTCATTCATGATGACTTTTCTCGGATCGCCTTTAGGAACCACAATGCGATCCTCGAAGAAAAGAGTGTCTTTGTCATCAAGCGATAGCACTTGTATTTGGAAATGCCCTTGTCAATACCACGTTTCACTTTCTTCACCATGGTATCCGAAGTTGAGCCTCACGAATTTGATCTTCCAAAGTAGAGAGACTATGAGGTTGGCAAGAAATCCTTGAGGAACAACTTGAAGATTCAGCTTACGGAAAGCTTCACAAAGATCCGGTTGGAAGGGCTTGAGAATTAAACTGTTGCAATAAGCCTTTCTCGCCGAGCATCTGCAATCACATTTGCCTTGCGAGTATATTCAATACTTGGATTGTACTCTTGAATCATTTCCACCCATCGAGTTTGCACGAGGTTGAGGTTTGGTTGAGTGAAGATATACTTGAGACTCTTGTGATCGGTGAAAATGTCCACTTTCCTTCCCAACAAGAGATGTCTCCATGTTATCAATGCATGGACAACTGCCGCCAACTCGAGATCGTGAGTGGGGTAGTTCTTTTCGTTGGGCTTCAACTGACGAGAGGTATAGGCCACAACTTTCTTCTCTTGCATTAAGACAGCACCGAGACCTTGCAAGGAAGCATCACAGAAAACTTCGAATGGCTTGGATTCATCGGGAGGAGTCAAGGCAGGGCTGTGACTAGCTTCTCTTTGAGGGTATTGAAATGGCGGTGGGTGTCATCTCTCTCACTTTAGTTGAAGCAGAGTATGCTCGCCGGTCCTTGAGAAGGTTAAAGCGGAGTCTATTTGGAAATATCGTTGTGGTTTTGATGCGTGAGGTAAGATTGGTTCTTGCTTAAGCCGTAGCAGCCACGTAAAATTTGCAACAACAAAGTAGAGGGCGTCTAACTTGTTTTGCGAGGGCATGTTGTGATGTGATATGGTCAAGGCGTGATGCTATATTTTATTGTATGAGATGATCATGTTTTGTAACGAAGTTATCGACAATGGCTGAGAGCCATATGGTTGTCGCTTTATTGTATGAAATGCAAATGCCACTAATTGCTTTACTTTATCACTAAGCGGTAGCGATATCGTAGAAGCAATAGATGGCGTAAAGCGACAAGCGATGCTCGATGGAGATCAAGGTGTCGGCGCCGGTGGCGATGGTGATCATGAGCGGTGCTTGAGATGGAGATCACAAGCACAAGATGATGATGGCCGTATCATATCACTTATATTGATTGCATGTGATGTTTATCTTTTATGCATCTTATCTTGCTTTGATTGCGGTAGCATTTTAAGATGATCTCTCACTAAAATTATCAAGTAGTGTTCTCCTGAGTATGCACGTTGCCAAAGTTAAATCGTGCCCGGACACCCGTGATGATCGGGTGTGATAAGCTCTCGTTCATCTACAGCGGGTGCAAGCCAGTTTTGCACCGTAGAATACTCGGGTTATACTTGAGCCTAGCATATGCGAGATATGGCCTCGGAACACGGAGACCGAAAGGTCGGCGTGAATCATATAGTAGATATGATCAACATAAGATGTTCACCATTGAAAACTACTCCATCTCACGTGATGATCGGTTATGGTTTAGTTGATTTGGATGCGTGATCACTTAGATGACTAGAGAGATGTCGTCTAAGTGGGAGTTCTTAAGTAATATGATTAATTGAACTTAAATTTATCATGAACTTAGTCTGGTAGTATTTTGCAAATTATGTTGTAGATCAATAGCTCGCGTTGTTGCTTTCATATGTTTGTTTTTGATATGTTCCTAGAGATAATTGTGTTGAAAAATGTTAGTAGCAATGATCGGATTTGATCGTGATCGGAGGTTTATCCTCATTCTGCCTGGAAGAATTATGTCCTTAATGCACGCTAGGTAGCGGACCTATTGCGGGAAGCGGATGCAAGCGTTATGAGCGTTTGGCTAGCTCAATATGATGACTACTTGATAGTTTAAGTGCACCATGCTATGACTTAGAATCGGGACTTCAAAGGCGTTTTGAGCGTCATGGACCATATGAGATGTTCAGGAGTTGAAGTTAATATTTCAAGCAAATACCGAGTTGAGAGATATGAAGTCTTCAACAAGTTCTATAGCTAAAAGATGGAGAGAATCGCTCGACTAGTGAGCATGTGCCAGATTATGCAGGTACTACAATCGCTTGAATCAAGTGGGAGTTAATCTTCGAGATAAGATAGTGATTGAGAATTCTCTAGTCATCATCACCAAGTTAGTAGAACTTCGTGATGAACTATAGTATGCAAGGGATGATGAAAATGATTCGAGTTCTTCGTGATGTTGAAATCGACGAATGTAGAAATCAGAAAGAGCATCAAGGTTGATGATTGACAAGACCACTAGTTTCAAGAAAAGGGCAAAGGAAAGAAAGGAACTTCAAGTGGAAAGACAAGCAAGTTGTCACTCCCGAAGAAGCTCAAAACAGGCCCGAGTGCTTACTTGCAAAGAAATAGTCCTTTGGGCGGAAATGCCACGAATATTTGGTGGATAAGAGGATGGCAAAGTGAACAAAGGTATATTTGATATACATGTTATTGATGTGTACTTTACTAGTGTTTATAGCAACCCTTGGTATTTGAGTACTGGTTGGTTGCTAGAGTAGTAACTTCGAAGCAGGAGTTGCGAGAATAAGCGAAACTAGTTAAGGGTGAAGTGCGATGTGTGTTGAAAGTAGTTTCAAGATTGATATGATCATCATCGCACCTCCTATACTTTCGGGATTAGTGTTGAACCTAAATAAATGTTATTTGGTGTTTGCGTTGAGCATGAATATGATTTGATCGTGTTTATTGCAATCTGTTATTCATTTAAGTAAGAGAATAAACTGTTGTTCTATTTACATGAATAAAACCTTATATAGTTACACACCAATGAAAATGGTTCATTGGATCTCGATCGTAGTGATACACATATTCATAATATTGAAACCAAAAGATGCAAAGTTAATAATGATAGTGCAACTTATTTGTGCTTGCCGTTTAGTCATATTGGTGTAAAGCGCATGAAGAAACTCCATCTTGATGGGATTTTGGAATCACTTGATTATGAATCACTTGATGCTTGCGAACCATGCCTCATGGGCAAGATGACTAAGACTCCGTTCTCAAGACGATTGGGAAACAATGACTTATTGGAAATAATACATCTTGATGTATGCGATCAATGAGTGTTAAGGCTCTGGCGGGTATCGTTATTTTCGACCTTCACGGATGATTTGGCGAGATATGGGTATATCTACTTGATGAAACATAAGTCGAAATAGTTGAAAGGTTCAAAAGAATTTGAGTGAAGTGGAAAATTCATCGTGACAAGAAAATAAGGTTTCTACATTTGATGGAGGGACAAATATTTGAGATTCTGAGTTTGGTCTTCAATTAAAACAATGTGGAATAGTTTCACAAATTCATGCCACGGAACACCGAGATCATAATGGTGTGTCGAGCGTCATAACCATACTTTATTGGATATAGTACAATCTATGATGTTTCTTACCGATTTACCAATGTCGTTTTGGGATCATGCATTAGAGACAAGCTGCATTCACGTTAAATAGGGCATCATCTAAATCCGTTGAGGCGACACTATATGAGCGTGGTTTAGCAAGAAACCAAAGTTGTCGTTTCTTAAAGTTTGGGGTTGCGATGCTTATGTGAAAAAGTTTCATCTGATAAGCTCAAACCCAAATCGAATGTGTCTTCATAGGATACCCAAAGGAGCGTTGGGTACACCTTCTATCACAGATCGAAGGCAAGACATTCGTTGCTAAGAATGGATCCTTTCTAGAAGGAGTTTCTCTCGAAAGAAGTGAGTGGGAGAAAAGTAGAACTTGATGAGGTAGAGTACTAGCTCCCTTATTGGAAAGTAGTTCATCATAGAAATTGGTTCTGTGACACCTACACCAATTAGTGAGGAAGTTAATGATAATGATCATAAAACTTGAGATCAAGTTACTACCGAACCTCGTAGGTAAAAGCAGTGAGATCCGCGCAGTGATGCGGTAATCCTGTACGGAGGTCGTGTTACTTGACCATGACAAACCTCGAACTATGAGGAAGCGATGATGAGCCAGATTCATAAAATGGTTTGAGGCCATGAAATCGAGATATGATCCATGTATGAGAACAAAGTATGGACTTTGATGGATTTGCCGATGATCGGCTAACCCGGAAAATAAATGGATCTTCAAGAGGAAGGCGGGGCGTTGATAGTAGTGTTACTATCTACAAAGCTCGACTTGTTGCAAAGGTTTCGACAAAGTTCAAGATGTTGACTACAATGAGATTTTCTCAAGCGTAGCGATGCTTAATCTGTCGAATCATGTTAGCAATTGCCACAATTTATGAAATTTGGCAAATGGATGTAAAACTGCATTCTGAATGGTTTTACGGAGGAAGAGTTGTTATGATGAACGGAAGGTTTTTCGATCCAAAGGGAGCTAATTTTGGGGGTTTTTTTTTGGAAAAAATTTTAAAAAACCCCAAAAAAGGGGGGAAAAAATTTCCCCTTTTGGGTTTTTTCCCCCAAAAATTAAAAAAAATTGGGGAAAAAAAAATTTTTCCCGGGGAAAAAACCGGAAAAAAAGGTTTAAAAAAAAAAAAACCCCATAAAAAAAAAATTTCCCTTTTTTTTTAAATTTTTAAAAATTTAAAAAACCAAACCCCCCCCAAAATTTTTAAAAAACCTTTAACCTTAAAAAATTTTTTTAAAAAAAAAGGGGTTTTTTTTTTAAAAAAAAAAAGGGGAAAAAGGGAAAAAGGACTTTTGGAAAATTTAATTTCCCCCCCCCCAAAAAAAAAAAACCCCGGGAAAATTTAAAAAATTTTTGGGGGGTTTTGGGGGAGGGAATTTTTTCCCCCCAAAAGGGGTTTTTGGGAAAAAACCCCCTTTTTTAAAAAGGGGGAAAAACCCCAAAAGGGGGGGTCCCCGGGGGGGGGGGAAAATTTAAAGGGGGAAAAAGGGAAAAGGGAATTTAAACCCCAAATAAAAGGAAAAGGGAAAAAGGGCCCAAAAAAGGGAAAAACCCGGTTCAAAAAGGGGAAAATAAGGAAGGGGGGGAAAAAAAAGGGGGGGGCCCCCCTTTTTTGGGGGTTTTTTTGGGGGAAAAAAAAAGGGGGTTTGTTAAAAAAAAAAAAAAAAAAAAAAAGGGGGGGGGGGCCGGGGGGCCCGGGTTTTTAAAACCCAAAAAAAACCCCTTAAACCCCTTTTTCCCCCTTTCCCCTTGGGGAAAAAAATTTTTAAAATTTTTTGAAAAAAAAAAAAAAAAAAAAAAAAAAATTTAAAAAAAACCCCCCAAAAAAAAAAAACCGGAAAAAAAAATTTTTTTCCCAATTTTTTAAAAAAAAAAAATTGGCCAAATTTTTTAAAAAAAAAAAAGGGGTTTTAAAAAAAAATTTTTCCCTTTTTGGGAACCCCGGGGGGAAAAGGGGAAAAAAAAATTTAAACCTAAATTTTAAAATTTTTTCCCTTTTTTTTAAAAAAAAGGGGGGCCCAAATTTTGGGGGAAAAAAAACACCCCCTTTTTGGGGAAAGAAAAAAAAAAAAAAAAATTTCCCCGGAAGGGGGAAAAATTTTCCTTGGTTGGTTTTAAAAAACCTTGGGGGAAAAAATTTTAATTAAAAAAAGGGAAAAGGAAATTTTTCTTTTCCCCGGGGAAGGAATAAAACCCAATTAAAAACAAATTTAAAAAAAAAAAAAAAAGGGGCCCTGGGCCCCCAAAAAAAAAAAAAAATTTTTTTTTGGGAAAAGGGAAAAAAAAGGGGGGAAAACCAAAAATTAAAAAATTTCCCCGGGGGGTTTAAAAAAAAACCCAAAAAAAA
Organism: Aegilops speltoides; assembly: GCA_021437245.1. Lineage (NCBI taxonomy): Eukaryota > Viridiplantae > Streptophyta > Magnoliopsida > Poales > Poaceae > Aegilops > Aegilops speltoides. Next base: position 180,033,603 of record CM038142.1, read on the forward strand.
AGGTTAAAAAACCCCAAAAAAAGGGGGGGCCGTTTTAAATTTTCCAAAGGGGGGGAAAAAAGGGGGAAAAAGGGGGAAAAAGGGGGTTTTTGGAAAAAAAAAAAAATTAAAAAAAAAAAATTTTTTTTTAAAAAAAAAATTGGAAACGGGGTTTTAAAAAGGGAAATTTTTTTAAAAAAAAAAACCTTTTTTTGGGGGGGGGGGGAAAAAAAAATTTTAAAATTTTTTAAAAAGGAAAAATGGGGAATTTTTTGAAACCCTTTTAAAAACATTTTTTCCCATTTTTTGGGAAAAAAAGGGGGAAAAAAAAACCCAAAAACCCCGGGGGAAAGGGAATAAAATTTCCCCCGGGGGGGTTTTAAACCCCCTTTTTGGGGAAAAACCCAAATTTACCCCCTTTAAAACCCCCGGGAAACCCGGGAAACCCCGGGGGAATTAAGCCAAAAAAGGGGGGGGGGGTTTTTTTTAAAAAGGGGGGGGGGGGGGGTTTTTGGGAAATTTTAAAAAAAAAAAAAGGGGAAAAAAAAAAAAAAATTTTGGGGAAAGGGGCCAAAATTGGAAAAAAATCCCAAAAAGGGAAATTTTTTGGGGGGAAAAGGGTTTTAAAATTTAAAAAAGGGGGGGGGTTTTTTCCAAACCCCCCCCCCCCCCCCCCTTTTAAAAAGGGCCCTTTTAAAAAAAAAAAAAAAAAAAAAACCCCGGGTTTTAAAAAAAAATTTTAAAAAAAAAACCAAAATTTTTTTTGGGAAAAGGGGAAAAAAATTTTAAATTTAAAACCCTTTTGGGAAAAAAAAATTTTAAAGTTGGGGGGAAAAATTTTCCCCTTTTTTTCCCCCCCAAAAACCAAAAAAGGGGGGAAAGGGGGGGGGGGAAAAAAAATTTTGGGGAAAAAATTAAAAAGGGAAAGGGAAAAAAATGGGGTCCCCCCCCAATTTTAAAAAAAAAGGGGAAAAAGGGGGGAAAAAAAAAACGGGAAAAAATTAAAAAAAAAAAAAAAAAAAAAAAAAAAAAAAAGGGGGGGGGGGGCCCCCCCCAAACCCCGGGGGGGGGAAAAAAGGGGTTTTGGGGGGAAAAGGGAAAACCCCCAAAAAAAAAAAAATAAAAAGGGGGGGCCCCCTTAAAAAAACCCCAAAAAAAATGGGAAAATTTTTGGGGGGGGGGAAAAAAGGAAGGGGCCCCCGGGCCCCTTTGGGGGGGGAAAGGGGTTTTTTTTTTTGGAAAGGGGGGGCCCCCAAAAGGGGGGGGGAAAATTTAAAGTTTTGGGGGGGGGGGGGGGGGGGAAGGGGGCCCCCCCCCTTTTTATCCCTTGGCCAAGGGGGGGGGGCCCCCCCCGGGGGCCCAAAAAAGGGGGGGCCCCCCCCCCCGGGGGGGGGCCCCCCCCATTAAAGGGGGGGGGGCCCCCGGGGGCCGGGGGGTGGAAAAAAAAAAATTTTTTTTTTCCCAAAATTTTCCAAAAAGGGAAAAAAAAATTTTCCCAAAAATTTTTTAAAAAAAAATTAACCCCGGGTTTAAAATTTTTAAAAGGCTTTTTTAAAAAAATGGGTTTTTTTTTGGGGCCCCCAAAAAAAGGGGGGTTTTTGGGGGAAAAGGGAAAAAAACCCCCCTTTTTCCCCAAATTTTTCCGGGGGAAACCCCCGGGGTTTGGGGGTTTTGGAAAAAAAGGGGGGGGCCCCCTAAAAGGGGAAAAGGGAAAGGGGGGAAAAAGGGCCCCCCCTTCCAGGGGGGGGGGGGGAATTTGGGGGGGGGGGGTTTTTTTGGGGGCGGGGAAAGCCAACCGCGGAAAAGGGGGGGGAGGGGGCCCCCAAAAAGGGGTTTGGGGGGAAAAAACCGGGGGCCCGGGGGGGAAAAAAATGTTTAAACCCAAAAGGGAAAAAGGGGGGGGGGGGGGGGTTTCCCAAAAAAAAGGGGGGCCCCCCCAAAAGGGGGCCCAAGGTTGGGGGGGGGGGGGAAAAAAAAAAAAAACCCCCCAAAAAAGGGGGGGGCCAAAAAAGGGGAAGGGTTTGGGGGCGATTTTCCCAAAAGGGGAAAAAAATTTTAAACCCCGAGGGGGGCGGGGAAAAACCCCCCCCCGGGGGGCCCCGGCCCAAAGGGGGGCCCCGGGGGGGGCCCCCCCCGAACCCCGGGGGGGGGGGTTTTCCCGGGGGGGGGGCCAACCCCGGGGGAAAAGGGGGGGGGGGGGGGGCCGGGGGGGGGGGCCCAAAAAAGGGGGGGGGCCCGGGGCCCCGGGGGGGGGGGGGGGGGGGGGGGGGCCCCCCAAGGGGGGGGAAAAAACCCCCCAAAAAAAAAAGGGCCCCGGGGGGGGGGGGTTTTTAAGGGAAAGGGGGAAAAAATTGGGGGGGGGTTTTTGGGAAAAAAAAGGGGGGGGGGGGGCCCCCCCAAAAAAAGGGCCCCGGGTGGGGCCCGGGGGGGAAAGGGGGGGGGGAAAAAGGGTTGGGGTTAAAACCCCCTTTTTTAGGGGAAAAATTTTTTCCGGGGGGAAAAAAAAAAAAAAACCCCCCTTTTCCCCAAAGGGCCGGGGGGGCCCCCAAAACCCCAAAGGGGAAGGGGGGAAAGGGGGGTTTTTTGGGGGTTTTTTTTTTTTTTTCCCTTTTTTGGGGGGAAAAAATTTTTAAAAAAAAAAAAAAAATGGGATTTTTTTTTTTTTTTTTTTGGGGGGGGGGTTTAAATTTTTTTTAAAAAAAAAAAAAAAAATAAACCCCAAAAATTTTTTTTTAAAAAAAAAGGGGGGGAAAAAAATTTTTTTTTTTTTTTTGGGGGCCTTTTGGGGGGTTTTTGGGTTTTTTCCCCCAACCCCCCTTTTTGGGCCCCGGGGGGTTTGGGGGGGGGTTTTTTTGGGTTTAAACCCCCCCTTTTTTTTTGGGGGGGGGGGGGGGGAAAATTTTTAAAAAAAGGGGGGGGGGGGCCCCCCCGGGGCCCTTTTAAAAATTTGGGAAAATTTTTTTGGGTTGGGAAAAAAATTTTGGGGGGGGGGGGGGGCCCTTTGGGGGGGCCCAAAGGGAAAAAAGGGGTTTCAAAAAGGAAAAAATTTTTCCCGTTCCCCCCTTTTTTCCCCCGGCCCCCCGGCAAAAGGGGGGCCCCCCCCCCCCAAACCCGGGGGCCCCCAAAACCCCCCCCCAAAAAAAAAAAAGGGGGGGGTTTTTTGGGGAAATTTTTTTCCCCGGGAAAAAAATTTTTTTTTTGGGGGGAAAAAAATTTTTTTGGGGGGGGGAAAAAAAAACCCCCTTTTTCCCAAGGGGGGGTTTTAATTTAAGTTTAAAAAATTAAAAAATTGGGGGTTTTTTTTCCCCCTTTCCCCTTTGGGTTTGGGTTTGGGGGGGTTTTTTTTTTTTAAATTTTTTTTCCTTTTTTTTGGAAAAAATTTTTTGGGGGGGGTTTTTTTGGGGGGGGTTTTGGGGTTTTTTCCCCTTTTTTTTGGCCCAAAAAATTATTTAAAATTGTTTCCTTTAAAAAAAAAAAAAGGTTTAAAAAAAATTTTTTAGGGTTTTTAAAAAAAGGATTTAAAATTTAAATTTTTCCCGGTAAAAAAATTTTAAATGGGTTTAAAACCCAAAATTTTTTTTTTGGAAATTTTTTTTTCCCCCCCCCCCCTTTGTTTTTTTTTGGGAAGGAAAAAAATTTTATTTTGGGGGGGGGGAAAAAAGGGTTTAAAAGGGGGGCCTTAAATTGGGAAAAATTTTTTTAAAGGGTTTTTTGGGGGGCCCCCCCCCCGGGGGGGGGGGGGGTTTTTAAAAAGGGGGGGTTTTCCTTGGAAAAAAAAAATTTTTTTGGCCCAAAAAGGGGGCCCTTTTTTTTAAATTTTTAATTTTTTTTTAAACCCATTTTTTAAATTTTGGGGGTTTTAAATTTTTGGGGTTTGGGGGTTTTTTTAAATTTTTGAGATGGAGATCACAAGCACAAGATGATGATGGCCGTATCATATCACTTATATTGATTGCATGTGATGTTTATCTTTTATGCATCTTATCTTGCTTTGATTGACGGTAGCATTTTAAGATGATCTCTCACTAAAATTATCAAGTAGTGTTCTCCGAGTATGCACCGTTGCCAAAGTTCGTCGTGCCCGGACACCACGTGATGATCGGGTGTGATAAGCTCTCGTTCATCTACAACGGGTGCAAGCCAGTTTTGCACACGTAGAATACTCAAAGTTATACTTGACGAGCCTAGCATATGCAGATATGGCCTCGGAACACGGAGACCGAAAGGTCGGCGTGAATCATATAGTAGATATGATCAACATAAGATGTTCACCATTGAAAACTACTCCATCTCACGTGATGATCGGTTATGGTTTAGTTGATTTGGATCGCGTGATCACTTAGATGACTAGAGAGATGTCTGTCTAAGTGGGAGTTCTTAAGTAATATGATTAATTGAACTTAAATTTATCATGAACTTAGTCTGGTAGTATTTTGCAAATTATGTTGTAGATCAATAGCTCGCGTTGTTGCTTTCATATGTTTGTTTTTGATATGTTCCTAGAGATAATTGTGTTGAAAAATGTTAGTAGCAATGATGCGGATTTGATCCGTGATCGGAGGTTTATCCTCATTGCTGCCTGTAAGAATTATGTCCTTAATGCACCGCTAGGTGCGGACCTATTGCAGAGAGCGGATGCAAGCGTTATGAGCGTTTGGCTAGCTCAATATGATGACTACTTGATAGTTTAAGTGCACCATGCTTAACAGCTTAGAATCGGGACTTCAAAGACGTTTTGAACGTCATGGACCATATGAGATGTTCCAGAGTTGAAGTTAATATTTCAAGCAAATACCGAGTTGAGAGATATGAAGTCTTCAACAAGTTCTATAGCTAAAAGATGGAGGAGAATCGCTCAACTAGTGAGCATGTGCAGATTATGCAGGTACTACAATCGCTTGAATCAAGTGGGAGTTAATCTTCGAGATAAGATAGTGATTGATGAGAATTCTCTAGTCATCATCACCAAGTTAGTAGAACTTCGTGATGAACTATAGTATGCAAGGGATGATGAAAATGATTCGAGTTCTTCGTGATGTTGAAATCGGCGAATGTAGAAATCAAGAAAGAGCATCAAGAGTTGATGATTGACAAGACCACTAGTTTCAAGAAAAGGGCAAAGGAAAGAAAGGAACTTCAAGTGGAAAGACAAGCAAGTTGTCACTCCCCCGAAGAAGCTCCAAAGCCTGAAACCGAGTGCTTATAATCGCAAAGGAAATGGTCATCGAAGCGGAAATGCCCCGAATATTTGGTGGATAAGAAGGATGGCAAAGTGAACAAAGGTATATTTGATATACATGTTATTGATGTGTACTTTACTAGTGTTTATAGCAACCCTTCGGTATTTGGTACTGGTTCGGTTGCTAAGAGTAGTAACTCGAAGCGGAGTTGCGAATAAGCGAAACTAGTTAAGGGTGAAGTGACGATGTGTGTTGAAAGTAGTTTCAAGATTGATATGATCATCATCGCACACTCCCTATACTTTCGGGATTAGTGTTGAACCTAAATAAATGTTATTTGGTGTTTGCGTTGAGCATGAATATGATTTGATCGTGTTTATTGCAATACGGTTATTCATTTAAGTAAGAGAATAAACTGTTGTTCTATTTACATGAATAAAACCTTATATAGTTACACACCCAATGAAAATGGTTCATTGGATCTCGATCGTAGTGATACACATATTCATAATATTGAAACCAAAAGATGCAAAGTTAATAATGATAGTGCAACTTATTTGTGGTAATTGCCGTTTCATCATATTGGTGTAAAGCGCATGAAGAAACTCCATCTCGATGGGATTTTGGAATCACTTGATTATGAATCACTTGATGCTTGCGAACCATGCCTCATGGGCAAGATGACTAAGACTCCGTTCTCGGAATAATTGGAGCGAGCAACTGACTTATTGGAAATAATACATCTTGATGTATGCGATCCAATGAGTGTTAAGGCTCATGGCGGGTATCGTTATTTTCGACCTTCACAGATGATTTGAGCAGATATGGGTATATCTACTTGATGAAACATAAGTCTGAAATAGTTGAAAGGTTCAAAGAATTTCAGAGTGAAGTGGAAAATTCATCGTGACAAGAAAATAAGGTTTCTACAATTTGATCGCGGGGACAAATATTTGAGTTTCTGAGTTTGGTCTTCAATTAAAACAATGTGGAATAGTTTCACAAATTCATGCCACCGAACACCAGATCATAATGGTGTGTCCGAGCGTCATAACCATACTTTATTGGATATAGTACAATCTATGATGTTTCTTACCGATTTACCAATGTCGTTTTGGGATCATGCATTAGAGACAACTGCATTCACGTTAAATAGGGCATCATCTAAATCCGTTGAGACGACACTATATGAACTGTGGTTTAGCAAGAAACCAAAGTTGTCGTTTCTTAAAGTTTGGGGTTGCGATGCTTATGTGAAAAAGTTTCATCTGATAAGCTCAAACCCAAATCGAGAAATGTCTTCATAGGATACCCAAAGGAGACAGTTGGGTACACCTTCTATCACAGATCCGAAGGCAAGACATTCGTTGCTAAGAATGGATCCTTTCTAGAGAAGGAGTTTCTCTCGAAAGAAGTGAGTGGGAGAAAAGTAGAACTTGATGAGGTAACAGTACTAGCTCCCTTATTGGAAAGTAGTTCATCATAGAAATTGGTTCCTGTGACACCTACACCAATTAGTGAGGAAGTTAATGATAATGATCATAAAACTTGAGATCAAGTTACTACCGAACCTCGTAGGTAAAAGCAGTGAGATCCGCACTGAGTGGTACGGTAATCCTGCTCGGAGGTCGTGTTACTTGACCATGACAAACCTACGAACTATGAGGAAGCGATGATGAGCCCAGATTCCGCAAAATGGTTTGAGGCCATGAAATCGAGATATGATCCATGTATGAGAACAAAGTATGGACTTTGATGGATTTGCCCGATGATCGGCTAACCACGAAAATAAATGGATCTTCAAGAGGAAGGCGGACGTTGATAGTAGTGTTACTATCTACAAAGCTCGACTTGTTGCAAAAGGTTTTCGACAAAGTTCAAGATGTTGACTACAATGAGATTTTCTCAAGCAGAGCGATGCTTAAGTCTGTCCGAATCATGTTAGCAATTGCCACAATTTATGAAATTTGGCAAATGGATGTAAAACTGCATTCTGAATGGTTTTACGGAGGAAGAGTTGTATATGATGCAACGAGAAGGTTTTTTCGATCCAAAGGAGCTAACAAAGTGTGCAAGCTCCAGCGATCCATCTATGGACTGGTGCAAGCATCTCGAGTTGGAATATACGCTTTGATGAGTTGATCAAAGCATATAGTTTTATCTGGACTTATGGTGAAGCCTGTATTTACTAGAAAGTGAGTGGGAGCACTACTGACATTTCGATAAGTATATGTGAATGACATATTGTAGATCGGAAATAATGTAGAATTATTACGCAAAGCATAAAGGAGTGTTTGAAAGAAGTTTTTCAAAGAAAGACCTCGGTGAAGCTGCTTACATATTGAGCATCAAGATCTATAGAGATAGATCAAGATGCTTGATAAGTTTTTTTCAATGAGTACATACCTTGACAAGATTTTGAAGTAGTTCAAAATGGAGCAGTCAAAGAAAGAGTTCTTGCACGTGTTACAAGGTGTGAAATTGAGTAAGACTCAAAACCCGACCACGGCAAAAGATAGAAAGAGAATGAAAGTCATTCCCTATGCCTTGGCCATAGGTTCTATAAAGTATGCCATCTTGTGTACCAGATCTATTGTATACCCCTGACTTGAGTTTGGCAAGGAGTACAATAGTGATCTAGGAGTAGACCATTGGACAGCGGTCAAAATTATCCTTAGTGGAATAAGGATATGTTTCTCGATTATGGAAGTGACAAAAGGTTAGGTAAGTAAAGGGTTACGTCAATGCAAGTTTTGACACCGATCTGGATGACTCTAAGTCTCGATCTAGATACATATTGAAAGTGGGAGAAATTAGCTAGAGTAGCCGTGCGAGCATTGTAGACATAGAAAAATTGCAAAATACATAACGGATCTGAATGTGAAAGACCCGTTGACTAAGACTCTCTCACAAGCAAAACATGATCACACCTTAGTACTCTTTGGGTGTTAATCACATAGCGATGTGAACTAGATTACTGAATCTAGTAAACCCTTTGGGTGTTGGTCACATGGCGATGTGAACTATGGGTGTTAATCAAAATGATGATGTGAACTATCGATGTTAATCACATGGTGATGTGATCTAGATTATTGACTCTAGTGCAAGTGGGAGACTGAAGGAAATATGCCCTAGAGGCAATAATAAAGTTATTATATATTTCCTCATATCATGATAAATGTTTATTATTCATGCTAGAATTGTATTAACCGGAAACATGATCATGTGTGAATGCATAGACAAACAGTATGTCACTAGTATGCCTCTACTAGACTAGCTTGTTAATCAAAGATGGTTATGTTTCCTAACCATGAACAAAGGGTTGTTATTTGATTAACAAGGTCACATCATTAGATGAATGATCTGATTGACATGACCCATTCCATTAGCTTAGCACACGATCGATTAGTATGTTGCTACTGCTTTTATCCATGACATATACATGTTCCTATAACTATGAGATTATGCAACTCCGTTTACGGAGGAACACTTTGGTGCTACCAAGCGTCACAACGTAATCGGGTGATTATAAAGGAGTACTACAGGTGTCTCCAAAGGCAGATGTTGGGTTGGCGTATTTCGAGATTAGGTTTTGTCACTCCGATTGTCGGAGAGGTATCTCTGGGCCCTCTCGGTAATACACATCACTTAAGCCTTGCAAGCATTACAACTAATGAGTTAGCTGTGGGATGATGTATTACGGAACGAGTAAAGAGACTTGCCGGTAACGTGATTGAACTAGGTATTGGATACCGACGATCGAATCTCGAGCAAGTAACATACCGATGACAAAGTGAACAACGTATGTTGTTATGCGGTCTGACCGATAAAGATCTTCGTAGAATATGTAGGAGCCAATATGGGCATCCAGGTCCCGCTATTGGTTATTGACCAGAGACGTGTCTCGGTCATGTCTACATTGTTCTCGAACCGTAGGGTCCATGCGCTTAAGGTTTCGATGGCGGTTATATTATGAGTTTGTGTATTTTGATGTACCGAAGAAGTTCGAGTCCGGATGTGATCACGGACATGATGAGGAGTCTCGAAATGGTCGAGACATAAAGATTGATATATTGGAAGCCTATGTTGGAGTTGGAATGGTTCGGGTGAAATCGGATTTACTTAGGAACAGGGGTTACGGAACCTCCCGGGGTTAATTGGCCTTAGTGGGCCATGAGAGAGAAGAGGAAGGGCCGGCCGGGGCAGGCAGGCGCCCCTCCCCTAGTCCGAATAGGACAAGAGAGGCGGCGCCCCTTCCCTCTTCCGCCCCCCAAGTCCTAATCCAACTAGGGGGAGTCCTACTCCGGTGGGAGTAGGACTCCTCCGCGCCTCCTCCTAGGGCCGGCCGCACCCCCTTGCTCCTTTATATACGGAGGCGGGGGCACCCTAGAACACAAGTTGATCCTTGAGATCGTTCCTTAGCTGTGTGCGGTGCCCCTCCACCATAATCCACCTCGGTCATATCGTTGCGGTGCTTAGGCGAAGCCTGCGCCGATAGAACATCAAGATCGTCACCACGCCATCGTCTTGTGGAACTCTCTCCCCGGAGCTTTGCTGGATCAGAGCCCGAGGAGCGTCACCGAGCTGTACGTGTGTCAAGAACTCGGAGGCGCCGGAGTAACGGCGGTGGGATCGGTTGGATCGCGAGGAGAACGTACGACTACTTCCTCTGCGTTGTGATCGCTTCTGCTTTGGTCTACGAGGGTACGTAGACAACACTCTCCCCTCTCGTTGCTATGCATCACCATGATCTTGCGTGTGCGTAGGAAATTTTTTGACATTACTACGTTCCCCAACACATACTCAGGGAGAACACTTCTTGATAATTAGTGAGAGATCATCTTAAAATGCTACCGTCAATCAAAGCAAGATAAGATGCATAAAGGATAAACATCACATGCAATCAATATAAGTGATATGATATGGCCATCATCATCTTGTGCTTGTGATCTCCATCTTGAAGCACCGTCGTGATCACCATAAATCACCGCGCGACACCTTGATCTCCATCGTAGCATCGTTGTCGTTTCGCCATCTATTGCTTCTCGACTATCGCTACCGCTTAGTGATAAAGTAAAGCAATTACTGATGCGTTGCATTTCATACAATAAGCGACAACCATATGGCTCCTGCCGATTGCCGATAACCGGTTACAAAACATGATCATTTCATACAATAAAATATAGCATCACATCTTGGCCATATCACATCACAACATGCCCTGCAAAAATAAGTTAGGCGTCCTCTACTTTGTTGTTGCAAATTTTACGTGGCTGCTATGGGCTTAAGCAAGAACCAATCTCACCTACGCATCAAAACCACAGCGATAGTTTGTCAAATAGACTCCGTTTTAACCTTCACAAGGACGGGCGTAGCACACTCAGTTCAACTAAAGTTGGAGAAACAGACACCCGCTAGTCACCGTGTGCAAAGCACGGTGGTAAAACCATCTCGCGTAAAGCGTCTGGCGTAATGTCGGTCGGGCCGCTTCATCCAACAATACCGCTGAACCAAAGTATGACATGCTGGTAGGCGGTATGACTTATATCGTCCACAACTCACTTGTGTTCTACTCGTGCATATAACATCAAACCATAAAACCTAGGCTCGGATGCCATTGTTGGGGAACGAGTAATTTCAAAAATTTCCTACGCACACGCAAGATCATGGTGATGACATTGCAACGAGGGGAGAGTGTTGTCTCACGTACCCTCGTGAGACCAAGCGGAAGCGTTGACACAGCGTAGTGGAAGTAGTCGACGTCTTCCGGTTCAACCGATCCGAGCACCGTTACTCGGCACCTCCGAAGTTCTTGACACGCCAGACAGCTCGATGGCGCACCCTCGATCTCCGATCCAGCAGAGGCGCCGAGGGGGAGTTCCACAAGACGACGGCGTGGTGACGATATTGATGTTCTCCTATCGCAGGCTTCGCCTAAGCACCGCTACAATATGACCGAGGTGTAATATCGTGGAGGGGGCACCGACACGGCTAAGGAACGATCTCAATGATCAACTTGTGTGTCTAGGGTGCCCCCTACCCCCCGTATATAAAGGAGGAGGGAGGAGGAGGCCGCCCAAAGGGGGCGCCATAGAGGAGGGAAACCTACTCCAAGTAGGTTTCCCCTTTCCTTATCTTATTTGGAGGGAAGGAAAGAGTACTAGTATTAGGAATAAGTACTAGTAGTAGAAATAGGAAGAGGGGGAAGGAGAAAGGAAAGGGGCGGCCCCCCCCCAAGTCGGATTGGGCTGGGGCGCGCCTCCCTTGTTCCTTCTCCTTCTTCCTATATGGGCCCAATAAGGCCCATATACCTCCCGGGGTTCGGTAACCTCCGGTAGCTCCAAACTTCTCTAGGAACCTTTCCGGTGTCCAAATATATCCGTCCAATATATCAATCTTTATGTCTCGACCATTTCGAGACTCCTCGTCATGTCCATGATCACATCCGGGACTCTGAACAAACTTCGGTACATCAAAATACATAAACTCATAATATAACCAATAGCGGGACCTGTATGCCCATATTGGTTCCTACATATTCTACGAAGATCTTTATCGGTCAAACCGCATAACAACATACGTTATTCCCTTTGTCATCGGTATGTTACTTGCCCGAGATTTGATCGTCGGTATCCAATACCTAGTTCAATCTCATTACCGGCAAGTCTCTTTACTCGTCCCCGTGTCGTCATCTCATAACTAACTCATTAGTTACATGCTTGCAAGGCTTGGGTGATGAGTATTACCGAGAGGCCCAGAGATACCTCTCCGAGCAATCGGAGTGACAAAACCTAATCTCAAATTATGCTAACTCAACATGTACCTTGGAAACACCGTAGTACTCCTTTATAATCACCCAGTTACATTGTGACGTTTGGTAGTACCCAAAGTGTTCTTCCGTGGCGGAGTTACACAATCCTCATAATTACTGAGGAACATGTATAAGTCATGAAGGAAGCAATAGCGAATACTAAGCGATCAAGTGCTAAGCTAGCAGGATGGGTCATGTCAATCACATCATTCTCCTAATGATGTGATCTCATTAATCAAATGACAACACATGTCTATGGTTAGGAAACATAACCATCTTTGATTAATGAGCTAGTCAAGTAGAGGCATACTAGTGACTATATGTTTGTCTATGTATTCACACATGTATCATGTTTCCGGTTAATACAATTCTAGCATGAATAATAAACATTTATCATGATATGAGGAAATAAATAATAACTTTATTATTGCCTCTAGGGCATATTTCCTTCAGTTGGTACCAAGGGCGAGGGTCGAAGAGAACCATTTTCCTGCTTGTTAAGACGAGGCGGACCAATAGGCAAAGTTCTCGTCCATTGGTGGCTACCAGAATGTCATCAACAATAGTAACAAGGTCTTACTGACAGAGCTTGTACACCGATGTGTTTACATAAGCAGGGAATTATCACTGCTTAGATAAGATAGGTTACAAGAAAGATTAAATAAAACAATGGAAAGGAAAGCGTAGACTCGAATCAGTTATCTGTATTCTCGAGTGTCTAACAACTCCGAACTAGTGAAAAATTAGAATCAGCGAGAAATAATATTTGATGAAGGACTCATAAGAAGCTACGTAGTTCCATGATATACTCGAGATACCATAGGGTAATACTCGAAGGTAGAACCGGATAAAGGTTGGATAGATGAGAAGATCTGCAGAAGACAAGTACTTTCACTTGTCCGAGAACTGAGATCAAAGAAGAACAATCTGGTCGGAAACAAGGTTGCGAAGGACCAAACATAGATACAAGATGAACTTATCAAAAGGGGATTATTATTATTTCAAGAAGCTTCCCTGATAAGTTCCACATCGGGTCCATGGGCATGAACGCAAAGGCTCAAGGTCGACTCCCACTTCATCAATGCATAACCTATCATTCACTTCTCATTTTCGACAAAGCCATAGTGTTCAGATTTTATCTAGCATAACACTAGTAGAGTATGACCCGTAGACGTTTCCGGGTTCACACAGCTTGTGGAAGGCATAGGTTCAACCCATCGGGGCATCTTAGGAAAACATACCACAAACTTTAGGAAGAAATAACTCAAGCTCGGAAGAAGAGCATGGTTGATAAAAGCAGGGGATACAATTTACCAAAGGCATTATGTATCCGAGGAAAGCTCACGAGGTTACTGAATATGAAGGACCCTATTGGATAAAACCCAACAAAGGATCTGGTGGTACACGAGGGATCTGATGTGAGTATCGATACTCAGCCAAAAGAAGAAATCATGCAAAGAAATCAGATTATAGAAACAACTGACTAATTCAAAGCTCAAATGCAAAGAAATTATGATTCCCAAATGAAGGGATCAGAAGCAAGCACTCTGATCAAAAATGGATAAGTTGAATAGACTTAGGGCACAACCAATGGCAATCTGATTGGCCGAGAACCAGCTCATGTTCAGGAAGATGTTTAAGCCGGAATGATAATTTGTAAGGACCAACTGATGATTGTGACTACTCACAAACATATCAAATCGAAACACTCAAAATGACAATGAGAAAGGACGTCAATGGATACAGCTAGGCATATGGAAATAGCCAAAGTGTAGGCATGTAAGACCTTCTATAGCAATTGGCTACAGAGGTCCTCAAAAGCTCGGATTGTATTACAAAGTATCTTATGAAGCATAAGAATAACTGGGGAAGAATGGATACTCGATAAGAGCGAGTAATTATCCATAGGGGTATTCATGCGGCAAGGAACTGCAGGGCAGTAAGCATAAAGAATTGTCGGAACATCAAAGAGTATTTCAGGACATCTTGTAATAACAAGAGCAACTGGGGATGAAGGTATGAATGGCAACATAGGTAGTTACGCATAAGGATTTATCGATGGTAGGGATCACAATGGCGAAGGGTACGAGGGACTCGGTAAAACATTGGAGAGTATCTTCAAAATCTTCTGGTGAAGCGGGCCATCATTTGGAATGAAGGGGCTCTCCGGGAGAAGTATTTATGAGAACCTAGAGTTATAGTTTGCAAAACCATTTAACCCGAATAGAAGAGAGATCAGAGTCCTAGAGTATAGACGAGGAATAAAAGATCCTAATATCACCCAATGGCGACGTGGGCCCGTAAGCCACACAACCATGTAAGTAAATCAGTTTTTCAAAGACTAGACTCAACTTCGGCCAAGGAGTTGGAAAGGGGATCCTACAGGCAGTCGGCTCTGATACCAACTTGTGACGCCCCCGATTCAATCGTACACTAATCATACACGCAAATGTGTATGATCAATATCAGGGACTCACGGGAAGATATCACAACACAACTCTAGACACAAATAAAACAATACAAGCTTTATATTACAAGCCAGGGGCCTCGAGGACTCAAATACATAGCTCGATACACAAGACTTAGCGGAAATAGCAATATCTGAGTACAGACATAACTTAAACAAAGATGCCTTAAGAAGGCTAGCACAAACATCAACGATCGAAGAGGCAAGGCCTCCTGCCTGGGACCTCCTAACTACTCCTGGACGTCGACGATCTTCACGTAGTAGCATCCATCGGCGGTGGCATCTGGCTTCAGGGATCCACCATCTGGTTGCATCAACCGGAAAGAAGAAAGAAGGGGGAAAAGGGGTAGCAAAGTAACGGTGAGTACTCATCCAAAATACTCGCAAGCATCAGATCTATACTAAGCATGCATTGGTATCAAATGGAACGGTTGTATCTGTGGACTGAAATGCAGAATGCCAGAATAGAGGGGGAAGGCCTAGCCTATCGAAGACTAGCATCTTCACGCAGCTCTGAGCATCTTGCAGCATGTAGAAGAGTAAAGAATAGCAGTTTAATATTTAACAAACATGTTGTAACATTAATGCCCAGAGATCCTTCCTCGACTCCCTGCGAGAAAGCTATCCCGGAGCCACATATCTCAAGTATCCATTTGTAGTTGTATAAGATCAGGATATAAGTCTGAACGTCCATTACCGTGGACACGGTATTCGAATATATAACTTCCCTGCAGGGGTGCACCACGTTACCCAACACACTCGATCACTCTGGCCGGACACACCTTTCTGGGGTCAATGCCCGCCCTTGGAAGATCAACACATCGCAGCCCGACCTAGGCTCAGCAGAGAGGCCCCCGCCGGTCTACATCCTAAGCACTCCAGGGTCTGGGTCCATCGCCCGGTGCACTCCGGGTCATTATGTGCAGGGCGATACAGGCCACCTCCACTGGGGCGCCGACCGGGTCGTGCCGCAATGATGAACTAGACGTCTGACAAAGCTTCGGCTGATACCACGATGTCGAGGCCCATAACTATTCTCACGTGGTGGTTGGTGCGTAAAGGCCAAAGGCCAACTCAGAACAAATACCCAAACCATAGTGTATTATTAGCTTGCGGAGATGAGTAGAGACTCACGATCGAAAGTTACCCCGTCGCCCCGTCTCGTGGACTTACGACAAGGGCTCAGAATGCCCGGCCGTGCCACGTCATTATCTTGCGGGTGCTCTCCGGGCCCGCCCTACTTTCACCAAGCTCTCAAGTAAAGTCAGTTGTAACCGTGTGTCCAGACATCAAGGGGAAAACCCGAGGAATCACCCCCGGTGGATTCCACTCAATGTCATCATCAAGGTTAACATAAGAGGGAACACCCTCGAGGTTCACACTTGAGGTGTTGAACGACAGAGTCGTATCGAGAATGGTGAAATGGGAAATCACCCTCGATGACCACGACCGAATAGCTATACTATAGAATTATCATCAGGAGTGCGTTATGAGGGATCACCCTCGGCACTCGATAGTAGCTCTACAGAGTCGAGCAACTAAAGGGGCGTGATGTGATGTGAGGTGTCGGGCTCTGGTCGTCGATCACGCTGATCGAGTCGTCGATGATGAAGCAGGGGCAACAAGGACAAGTGGGGGTCACTGATGGATCACTAGCCAACCTATATTAAGCAGTTTAGGATAAGCAGGTAGGTAACGATAGCATGTACAAAAGCAGGCTATGCATCAGAATAGGAGCAAACAATAATAGTAGCAAAATCTAATGCAAGCATGAGAGAATAGAATGGGCGATATCGGGATGATCAAAGGGGGGGGGCTTGCCTGGTTGCTCAGACAAGGAGGGTCGTCGTCGACGTAGTCGATCACAGGGGCATCAGCAACGGTCTCGAGGTCTACCGGAGAGAAGAGGGGGAAGAAACAGTAAATACACGCAAACATATGCACAACATGATTATAAGCGGGGCTAGAGGTGTTCTAATGCAGCGCTAGGCGATACCAGCGAAGGGGGAAACATCCGGGAAAGTATCCCGGTTCCGGACGTCTGTCAGAAAGATGAACCGGAGGGGAAAAGTTGCATGTTTGCTATGCTAGGGACGTGTGGCGATTTAACGGACCGCGTGTCAGCGTCTTGCAGCGTCATGGCGTGCAGACGGAGGGCGCCGAAGAGGCGAGGTGGTCGGGCGCATCTGTGGGGCACGGTGGCGGGCATCAGGCGACCAGCATGAGACGCGGCGGATCCAAATGATGGGAGAGAGAGGCGAACAAGGCTCACGGCGGGGTTGTAGGAGGCAGCGGTGGGCTCGGGAGGTCGAGGTGGTCCGACGAGGAGAGGACGAGGCGGCGGCATCCCGGCGACGACGGCGAAGACGCAGGGATGGGCGCCCGGCGTCGAGGCGTTAGGCGGCAGGATCCGCCCTCCCGATCCGATCAAGTGGGGCGCTGGGAGGAGGCAGGGGGCGGCGTTCGACGGGGTGGAGGTCATTTTGTTTCATTTAGAATAGGGCATCAAACCACTTTCAAAAAAAGAAAAAAAATGTTGGTTCACCACGAATATTAATAGATGAAAATTTGCCACACTCTGAACATTTTATTTTTCATGTTTAAAAACTTTGAGTTATGGACTTTAATTTGAATTTGAAAATGGAACCGGTTTGACTCTGAACGAGATCAGCAATAGTAACAGTGGTGAGGTGGCATCATTAGCAGAGGATTACTGTAGCTTAATTATCCGGGCGTCACATCTTGCATGGCGGCGAGCCAGTGCGGTTCGCGGACGGAGCTGGGAACCGGCGAGACCGATGAGGACGTCGTGGAAGTAGATGTCGAGGCAGCGGCCACGTCGAAGTAGCGCGTGTTAGGGCGGAAGATGCCGCGTTGAGCCCGCGTGACCATGGGCGCCAGAGGCGCGACGGGCGGCGCCGGTGACACGACGCTATTGATGGAGATCCCCGAGCCCCCAGTGGATGGGGACGCAGGAGTGCTCGACGAAGACGTGGCCGAGCCACCCGTCGAAGAGCGCGCGGCGAGGCCGGTGCTACGCGGGGCAGCGGTCGTTGAAGACGAGTCGGTCGTGGGAGATCCGACGGTGGAGCTTGAATGTGTTGAGGGCGCGCTTGGTACAGGTGATGCCGAGGCGTCCGATGAGGATCCAACGCCTGAGTTTGAACCAGGCAAAAGCATGGGCACGCCACGGCTCCTGATCACGAGCGGGACCTGCAAGATGGGATGGCGGAGTGGTGCTGCCGGTTCAAGCCGCGGAGGAGGTTGAAGACCTGCTGCGGCTCGGTCACCGTCTGGCCGAGGTCCCCAAGCTGATCGATGAACTGCTTGAGTTTGGTGCAGTACGCCATGACCGTCACGTCGCCCTGAACGACGGCATGGTACTCGGCGTCGAGGTAGACGGCGCGAGCAAGCTGGTTGTCACGGAAGATCCCGTCGACGGCCGCCCAAACAGTGAGCGCGGTGTCGTCCGGCTGCATGACGGCGTCGAGGAGCTCCGGTGAGATGGTGGTGTAGAGCCAGTGCACCACGACGTGGTCCGCCATATCCCACTCTAGATCACCATGGCGATGACAGCGTCGGAGTCGACGTGGTCGCGGAGGCCAAACATGCCGACGATGGTGTCGAAGTGGCGACGCCACTGCGTGTAGTTGCCGGCGAGGAGGTCGAGGGTGATGGGAACATGGCGGCAAATGTCAACTGTCTGCAAGATGGAGGACGGGACGGAGGGCGCAGGTGGTGCAAAAGGAGGCAGAGCAGGGCGCACCGGACCGGGGAGCGCGGGAGGCGGTGGTGCAGCCGGTGCCGCAGGAACCGCAGCAACGATAGTAGCGTCGGCGGGTGGTGGTGGTGATGCATCGGCGAGAGGAGCGGCATGGAGGACGCCTTCAACGCCGTGCTGAGAGGAGCGAGGAGAGACGACGGGGCTGTCGTCCATGGCAGCGGAAGCAGGACCGGTGACCGGCGCAAAGAGATTGAGCTGGTCGGGGGAGTCTGATACCATGTAAACTGAGAAGATTAGGGGAACTGATCACCACCCTTGATTATGCTCTAGGCTGCGTCATATATACACTTACAGAACGGCAGCCCGGGGAGATCATGGGTGCTCCACTACTTTAGATCGTGCGCCACTAACACTGCAGGAGGGCGCCACGATCACACGCACGCTCTACACCGTAGGCGATACGTACACACATGCGGTATACAAATGCAGTATAGTCTTACAGTTTTGTTTTCATAATTGTTTTTACTCTCTCTGTTTTAAAATATAAGGTGTATTGGTTTTTTGAAAGTCGAGTCTTTCTAAGTTTGATCAAATTTATAGAGTTGATAATATCAAATAAGTATAATTAGATTCATCATGAAACGAACTTTCATATTTTCTTTACTTAGTGTTGTGGATGTCGATAGTTTAAGTTCTAAACTTGATCAAACTTAAAGAAAATGATTTAAAAAAAATAATACACCTTATATTTTAAAACTGAGGCAGTATTTGGTTTGGCGAGTAGGGGATATGATGGAATGTATTTTCTTTTTATTTATAATGTTGTATTTTGGCGGGCCTTTTATGATGTGATTTTGTGTTATCTAGTAATCAATCCATACTTGCGCGGGGCACATTTTTATGTGTTGGTGGTTGCATATACTATGTTGGTACTACATTGTCACACATTGATGCCTTTTTCTAGATGGTGAGAGGGTGCGCGAGATTTGTTGCCAATTGATTTGAAAATTGTTAACCCAATCAAAATCATGAACCAAATTCAAAAATGAATATTGAATGGGAAACTTTCTAAATTAGGGTGCATAGTGAATTAAAAGCATTGAACGAGAGAACTCCTCGAGATATTATTGACTCGGTCAAAATCGGTGAGGCAATTCCAAATCGGAGACATTTGAATGTCAGGCCTCTAAAATTAGAGAGCATCGTGATTCATGACGCCGCCCTCTCCCTGTCGATGCTCCCTCTCGCCGGCATCTTGCTCTGCACCGCTGCTTAGCTCACCGCTCCCCACCACCGTGATTCATGTCGCACCTATAATCCGCCTGCCGCAGAGAAACAAAGCTTCCATTTTTATGCGCCGGCGACGCGCTGCTGGGCGAGGAGGAGCTGGATCCACGTGCGCTGGCGCTAAATCTGAGTGCGCTGGCGCTCGATCTGCTTTGTGGATAGGAGTGAAGAAGGTGATCAAGCGGAGCCCGAGCGGCGCCGGCCAGCGTGAAGACGGCGGCGTGAGGAGCTGGAGCCCGAGCGGGAGGAGTTGGAGTCGCATCTGGATGTTGCCATGATGAGGGATGAAGCCGCATCTGGAGGCCCCCATGAGCTGGACTTTCCCGGCCACGATGACGCCGACGCCGTGAGGTTTGTTTGATGCTTGAGCATGTCGTAATGAATGAATTCTTCTTGTACTCCAGCTTGACTGTACTCCAGAGGCTGGATGGGTGGGTGGAGTAGGATTAGTTAGTGCCTGCGTAGGCTGGATGGAGTAGGATTAGTTAGTGGATCAGACCCGAGGTTAGTTAGTTGATGCATTAGGAGTAAAATTCAGTAAGATGTGTACTGTCTCAAAATTTAAGAAGTCCAGCTCTGAAATTCAGTAAAATTTGTACTGTACTCTGAACTCTAAAGTTAATGGATGGATTATTTGAAATCTGAACTCTGATATTTGAACTCTAAATTTTTTACTGTCTCAAAATTCAGTAAGATTTGTACTGTACTTGAACTCTGAAATTTGGTTTTGACTGAAGATCAGTAAGATTCAGAGTTTGTGCTGTTCTGAACAAGGGTTTTGACTGAAGATCAGTAAGATTAGTTGAGCTGGAGTAGAAGTAGATACTATGTTGTTCCAGCAAAGAGAGTTTCTTCATGTGGAGACACTAGTTAGTGGAGTAAGAGAGTTTCTTCATCTTGTAGTACTTAGAGTACTCCTTGCAGTAATTGTTGCAGTATTGTTGTACTCCTTCAAGTAAAGATGATTTAGGAGTACTTCATCTGGAGACAGTATTGCTGTACTTAGAGTACTCCTTAAAGTATTGCAGTACTGATGCAAGCTGATTTAGGAGTACAAGACTTAACGTAAAGAATGTGCAAGTTTACTGTCAAGTTTCTGGAGTTCCTATAACCCTACTGTCAATTTTATGTTAACTTGCTACTCCTTTCAATTTCTTGGAGTTCCTGGAGTAGAGTAGTGCACTGCCCTTATTTGCTTGCAGGAGTAATTAACTGAAACCTTTTCAGTTAATTAAAATTTGGTGTATACTGCATGCTTGCATCAGTAGTGCACTACTCTTCTTTCTTGCACTTGGAGCGCGCGCGCGCGCGCACACACACACACACACACACACACACACACTTGGGCTAAATGCAGTAGCCTGGAATTAACTGGAACTCTTTTAAAACTAAATGAATCTTTTCATTTAAATGAAACCTTTTTCTTCAATTAATTTGTAGAAAGTGCTTCCTATAGTTGATTACTGAAACTACTTGCTGCAATTGACTTGGAGTACTTGTTGTCTTCCATAATATGTTTATTTGGAGTACTGAAATTTGCAAAGAAGAAACTTGAAACTTGCTAAACCTGGAGTACTTGATGTAGTAACTGAATAAATTATGGTGCATAATTACTCCATAAGTACTTGCTGGGAATGGACATCATGATCATTCAAAGATGATCATAATGGCTAACTGCATTTGAAGTACAGTACATCATTTACTGATCAGGAGTATGCAAAGACCACTGCCTATGGAGTACAATACATCATTTACTTACTCCACCGATTAGGAGTACATGTACTGATTAGGAGTACATGTACTGATTAGGAGTATGTGGTATCTTGCCTGAAATGCTATAGTATGTTGCACATATACTGATCAATACTCCTGAAATGCTATAGTATCTTGCATGAAAATTCTACAGTATGTACGTTACTCCAGCAACAGTAAAGATTCAGTTTATGATTACAACAAATGATTCAAAGTTTCAGTTTATGATTCAACAAAATTACTCAAGTGATTACATCAAGTGTCAGTTTGTGATTCAAAGTTTCCTTTATATTATTTAATTAGATTGTTTATGATCATCAAATTGTTTACTCAGATGAACAAGTCTCAGTTTACGATCATCAGATTGTTTATGATTGTCAAATTCATGCAGAGCTGAGTACTGGGCGACGAGATGAACCTAGGCGAGCAAAATTGAGAACTCCAGCTCCTGTGTAGTGGAGAGTACTTCACGGCAGCACATGTGCGTGGGGAGGAACAACCCTTGGGCGCGCGCGGGCACCAGCTCACCTCCATCAGCGGCCGACAGCAAAGCACTAGCTCGCCTCCACTAGCGGGCAGCAGCAGAGCACTAGCTCGCCTCCACCAGCGGGCAGTAGCGAAGCACCAGCTCGCCTCCACCAACGGGCAACAGCAGAGCACCACCTGGGAGCATGCGGGCCAGGAGGTGCCCCTGGGTGTGGGACAAGAGGAGTACTTGGGCAGGGGTGGAGCTGGAGGGCAGGGGCGGAGGACGGGCGCAGAGGTGGAGGTAGAAGACGAGTGAAGGTTGAAGATGGGCAGATTCAAATTTTGAACAGGGGTATTAAAGTCATTTGACAGGTTTTCACCTAGTCGGAACACGATGCCCAACGACCTACATTTCGGAACGGAGGGAGTACTTCTTATCTCTTTGGTCAGTTTTTTAAAGGCACATCGCCTCGTTACTAACAACCCGCATCTACCGCATAATCCCATCCTGCTAATCACTCGCATGTTCATTCATCCCAAGATCCCCTCGCATGAACCTCCCTATCTTGCCATCGACCGCACTACTCGCCTTCTCTAGGATTGCACCACCCATCACCTGGTCAGATCTGTTCCTCCGCTTCTCTCCACCTTACTGCCTAGATCCATTCAGCTGCTACTCCCTTTTCCCTCTTCGTTGATGAGCCCCCCAGGCAATATTGGAGGTGTGCAGGTGCGCCTTCCTGGCATTAGTTGGCCGAGCCCAACTTCCCTTCCATGATTGCCGCTTCAACGGGTTACCTCCCATGTTGGAGTAGCAGTGTAGCACCAGAAGGCCAAACAACAAGCAGTGGACTCCGGTGTTCCCCTATTTGAAGAGCCTCTGATCAGAGTTGAAGGTTAGTGTGTCACTCGCCCATGCAAGTTAAATTTCCGTTATTTGAAGGATTGTAGTTCTTGAGTTCTTTCTTCTCCATCTCTTGGATTTATTCATCAGAGTTTGTTAACTCCGTTACATGTTTATGTAGTCCAGATGCAGGAACACTACAAAAAAAGACACATCCGTGACATTTTAGGCCGAACGAATCTTTTTTCTGTCATGCTTATGACTCTTCTATGACGATAATTATGATAAAACCTGGTATCATCATAGATGTGGTGGGCTCCTACTTCTATGACAAAAAAATCATGTCAGAAAATGGGCTTTTCATCCTGGGCGGGCCGGAGACGCACCTGGATGACATTCTTTGGGCCGTCCATGGGCCGAGTGATGCACGGAGGTTTGCGCGTTTATCTCGTACACGTACACGCATGTGTGCGAGGCGATGCACTCTGACTGAACCCGAGCGAGGCGTTGAGCTCTAACTGAACCCGAGCGATTGCACTAGCTACGTTTCTGAACCCCGATCGATCCCTTGTTGTTAACTGAACCCGAGTGATTCCTTCGCTACTGTTGCTACCTGCTGCCTCTTGATGAACAGTGAACGTGGGGTTGGTTGAACGAGTCGAAACATATGTGGTTGGGGTATGATGAACAGTTCCGGGTGGGGGTTGGATGAACAGGGCCCCTAGGTAGTAGTAGTAGGCCGTTGCCGCTGGATGAACAGGACCCCGAGAGGAGGCCGCCATAGCCGAGCAGCTGGTTGGGGTGGATGAACAGGACCCCCTGGAGGGCTGGTTGAACAGTAGCCGATGGAGGGCTGGATGAACAATAGCTCATGGATGAACAATAGTTGGTGGAGGCAGGTGGACGATGCGGTGGATGAACAGTGCAGGTGGAGGCTGAAGGAAGTCGACGGTGGGTGAACAGTAGCCCCATGGAGTCTCGTTTTGCGGTACGCCACACCCCTCCGATGAACAGGACCCCCGTTTCGGCCGTAGCGCTCCAACACAAGTCCGTTTCCTCCGTTTTGCGGTATGCCACACCCCTCCTGATGAACAGGACCCCCGTTTTGACCGTAGCCAGTCGAACAGAAGGCCGTTTCCTCCACTGCGGTACGCCAGGCCTTGTTTTGGCTGTTCCGTCCAAGCCGGTTGGCTCCCAATGAACATGACGCATTCCATTGTCTCCGGATGAACATGACATAGTCTCTGTTCCGACCCAGCCGGTTGGCTGCAGATGAACAGGACGCCGCTGCTGCCCTCTGCTGCCTCTCCATGTACACGAGGCCTGGTCTTATATATGCGCAAGTAGGCATTTAAGACCCCGCCCGTATGTACGTACGTGGTCGTATTTACTTTCTTGCACCCTGGCTGTACGTATGTATACACGATATAGACGGGACCGGATGACATGCTACTTCCACGCCTCTACTACGACACGTGCCCTTCCTTACTCGGCCACGGTTCATCGCCTGCACCTCTGACGAGACCGATCGACCCGGTATATGCGTACATCGTTCGCACTCGCATGCATAACCCTACATACGGTTCGACCGGGTGGGTCCTAGCTGTCAGGGAGATAAGGAGGCACTTCCTTGCGTGCGAAGATATAGCTGGTGGGTCCCAGCTGTCAGGGCGAGAATCATATTTTTTGCCCGTCATATGGACACACTTCCTTGCGTGCGAAGATGTAGCTGGTGGGTCCTAGTAGTCAGGGCGGAAACATTTTTTCATGAAATATGGTGGCCCGTCCGGTGGGACCCTGCCATCAGGTGGAGGAATCATTATTTTGCGCGTAATAAGGAGGCACTTCCTTGCTGCGGCCGTGGACCTAGCTATCAGCCTCTCCATGACAGTCCTCTTCCGATGGAAGTCGTTTCTTGACCACATTAACCACGGAGTTCCAAGAGCACCAAGGCGGTGGATGACGACGAGGCCTAGGAAGGGGATGACACTGAGCCGGGTAAGACGCGGCAGTGGATGCCCACGCGGAGAGGAGTACAAGGGTTGACTGGTTCGGCTGCGGTGTGAGGTTGTCGTCACCGTAGAATAACAGAGGTTGTGGGTGAGTAGAGGGATGGCCTGGCCAGAGGTTGGAGTAGGGTCGGGTGGTCATGCCTGCGCGGTAGCAGAGCCGGCCACGGGAGGCAGGAGCAGGCGGCACGACCGTCGCTGGTTTGGGTGGCTGGAGCAAGAAAACCAGAGGTTGAAGAAGCACTACGGCCGTTGGATGGACATCGTACGGTCACTGGAGCTAGAATCATTCATATTGACTAAGTTGACAAAGCCCTCCATGCGCGTCAACTTAGTAGGCCCACAAGTCAGCCTCCCACTATGGTGGGGACCCAGCTAGCAGGGGGAGTACTCAACTTTTGGGCGTAATAAGGAGGCACTTCCTTGTGTGCGAAGATATAGTTGGTTGGTCCGAGCTGTCAGTGGGGGGGGACGTTTTTTCGCGAAATACAGAGGCCCTTCCGATGGGTCCGAGCTGTCAGGTGGAGGAATCATTATTTTGTGCGTAACAAGGAAGCACTTCTTGCGTCTTGGCCGTGGACCCGGTGTCACCCTCTCCGTCTGATCCACTTCCGATGGATGTCGTTCATTGACTACGTTGACCATGCTGCTGAGAGCACCAGGGCGGTGGACGACGGTGAGGCCCCAGACTAGAACGACCCAGAGAAGCCCCACTGTTTTCGCGTAATAAGGAGGCAATTGCTTGTGTGGGTCCCTACTATCAGCCTCTCCACTTACATCCCTCTTCCGATGGCTGTTGTTTGTTGACCATGTTGACCACGCCGCGCTGAGAGCACAAACGTGGTAGACGAGCGCGAGGACCAGGAAGGGAATGAACAGGAGCTGGCGAAGCCACAACATCGGATGGAGTACGTAATGACCGGTCGTTGTGGGGTGGGCCGACGCACGAAAATAACAGGATGTCTTGGTGGGTAGAGGATGGCTTGGCGGCGACCTGACCCGACCAGGCGGAGGAAGCGAGCGTCCCCCGCCGCTTGTTTGGGCAGCTAGAGCAGGAAGATCAGAGATTGAAGAAGCACGACGGCCGTTGGATGGACATCCAACAGTCACTGCTATGTGTTGACTAAGTTGACAAAACCTTGCGTATGCGTGAATTTTTTTTTAGGATAGCGTCATCGTCAACCTAATAGGCCCAGAAGTCAGCCTCCAAATCTGTGGAAAACAGCATACATCCCATTAGCCATTATTTTCAATAATTTACAGCCCATTTGCCAAATTTTGAAGCCCATATTCTTTTTATTAGCATTACAGACCATATTCTGGGCACTGCTAAAAAATGCAACGAATTTTTGCGTATTTCGGTGGGGTCTGAACTCTTTTAATCACGAATAATCGAGTCACGTTAAAAATAGTTTTTGCAAAATTATATCAAAATAAAATTCAAAAAATGAATGAAATTTAAAATCTTGACTAGCAAGATGCCCGTGCGTTGCACAGAACATCAAGCTGCATTTGTATGAGTAGTTTATCTTGTGGGAGAAAAGGATGAACGAGGGAAGGCCTTATCTGGAAATGTGGAGAGGAGTGCGGGTAAATTGTCATAGTTTCCTTCGTATCAGTCAGATATAGATCGGACGGCCTATATTGCAGATGGCAAGCACACCATCATCACCAACTCTGGTTTTTACAAGAGTAGAGAAATCCAGAAAAAATGATATTTGAATGTAATTGCCGGTTGGCTTTGGTTTAAAAATTTACAACCCATTTCTTACTACTTATAGCCCATTTTCTAGGGAAACCCATTTCTTAATACTTACATCCCTCCTCGTGTTGAAAGATTTACAGCCCAGTAGGGCTGAGAAAAGCAAGTAGACCTTGGTTCGGTATTCTCCAAAAAAGGAACTGGGCTAGCCATTTTCAGAAAGAAAAAAGATATCAACTGGGCTCGTCATGTGCTTAAATAAAAGCGTAAGCGTGGGCTAGACGGGCCACAGCTCCCGCACGGCGTGAAGTTGAGCTCCGTCTCTGAAACTAAAAAACAACTGGGCAAGCTGCTGGGTCCCTGGTGTTATCCGCTCATTGTGTAATTTTCTTGTTTATTGACTACATTGACAATGGCATGGGACCTAGTTGTCAAACAATTAGGAGGAAATATTTTTTGGCTTGTAATAATGAGGCACCTGCTTGCGTAATGCAATGATCCTGGTGGGTCCCTACTGTCAGCCTCTCCATGTACAGTCATCTCCTAATTCCTCTCGGTTGTTAACCATGTTGACAATGCCATACGGAGGCGGGCACAACGAGCGAACCAAGGCGGAGAAGGACGGTGAAGCCTCGGACGGGAACGAACAGGAGCCGTGGAAGATGCGGCAGTGTAGTGGCAGGCGGAGGGGAGTACGAGGGCAACAACATGTAACTGAAGCTTACAAACGGTACAAAAAGCCCAAGGATTAATTGTTCATAAAATTTAGACAAAACCCGTATTGAACATGGCAATAACATCTAACCCAACCACTGTTTTTCGCAGTCACAAACAAATGGATCGGTCTAATCCATAAAATCAACATCCTGTGCAAAAATATTTATTGGAGGATGACTACAAGTTGTTGTAAATAGAAGCCGAGCTTGTTCAGAAGCCCATTTGTCCACCTGAAACTTCTTTTTTTGCTATTCAAAATGTCCGTCCGTGAGAAATCTCTTGTTGAAAAATTTAAGCCTCATGGACAATAGTAACCTCAGATTCAACAGGAAGAATGTGACAAAGCTTCTATTTGCCTGGTTGGATGCATATCCTTCCATCGTCATTGTCGTCAAACGAATGTCATGAGAACTGAGAAAATACTGGTGCTTTTTACGCCACCGATTGGTTATATGTTTTTTTCCATGTGTTAGTGCCTAAGTAGACATGAAGATTGAAAACAATTAAGGTCTGAAAAAAGAGTATGCCGAAAGAGAGACAGCTGAACGGTTAATTCTAGTACAATATATACGGGCTTTCAATGTGCATGAAATCATTATCTCTCTATATAAATTCTCCAGACATCAAAAGCATCGCAGCAAGCCAATAATTATGTTCAGATCATAACTAAATATTCCGATATATAAGATCTTGACAGAATCCAGCAGCATTGATAGGCTATCCATGGACGAACTCTTCATTGAGCATATAACATAATATTAGTACCCAAAGTGTACCCAAGATGATATAAAACTTATACGCACAAATGAAAAATGAAGCTTATGATTAAAAATGTGTAGACGATAGTATACGGTACCTGAAAAAGTGAGGAGCCAAACACCAACTTGTCGTGATCATTAAACAAATCATGAATTACACCCAAGGTCTCTAGTTTGGGCGCATAGACGACAATTATTTGCAAAGGTTTATAACAATAATCAAGGAGCAACCTTTGAAGTGAAGGGGCATCTTCAATGATGAGTTGCTGTCCTTCAAAACAAATTCCAATGCTTTTAAGGTGAGGCGACTTTATTTGGAGACAACTGATAGAGTTTCTATTCCCAAAACAATCAGCAAGCGCTCCAGGGCAGGGCAACTGGAGTGGATGATGATGTGCAATGAGGCCTCTAGCAGATAAACCACCACAAGCAAAAGTTTTTTTTAGAAGTGGGTGTTGAAGCATTTGTACCAGATCGTCTGGTAGATGGCACCGGGCGAAGGTGGCGGTGTGGAGAGAGGAGGAAAACCACGAGATGGACAACGGAGGTGTGGGCACAAATTCTTGGTGTTCGGTTCGTGGTATGAAACTTTCGTCGTAATGGTAGAACTCAAACTGCTGGAGTTTTTCGAATTCAGGGGATGTCAGCCAAGCGTCCATCGTGCAGGGTATGGACAGCATGTAGCATGTCGAGATGTAGAGGCGTTGAATGGGGCCCTGCTGGTGAGAGGAGATGATGGCTCTGAGGAGATCAAATTTAGGAAGCACACATATCTTACGACAGTTGAGATTCAGGCGCCACCGAGTTGAGAGGACTTGTGTGCGGCAGCAATCCTTGGTGGGGAGAAGCAAGATGATCTCCCCAAGGATGTTGTCCAGGAGATCACTGATGTGGTCCACCGGAGATTCTACGGGTTCCTCAGATCTGGGTGGGGGGCTCACCGCTTCTCCCCACGCTGCCGGGTACGGGATCTATAACTGGCGTCGCCACTAGCGGAAGCCTCATCTTCTTGGTGCTAGGGCCAGCTGACTCCATTTTCCTTGCTGGCGTCGCGCCGAGCTCATGGGTTTGAGCAGAGTAGCCAGAGACAAGCCTAGTGGCAGTGCGAGTGGGGAAGAAAGAGGGCTAGTGTTTTCTGTAGGAGTGGAAGAAGAGGAGCAGGTGTTTTCTGTACGAGTGAGGAAGAAGGTGAGCGGGTTTTTTTGTACGAGTGAGGAAGATGGGGATGGGGGGAATTGGGGGGGGCGATGGAAGAGGGAGAGTCCAGCGAGCTGTAGTATAAGTGGAAGCGAGGAGGAAGGAGGTTTTTTTGGGATCGCCCCCTCTTTAAGAAATATGGGATTTTTCTCGCAAAAAAACAAATAGGCTTTAAGATGGATAGGCTTTTGTATCGGCCTAGTCGGCTGCCCGTGTTTCATACTGGAGGCCCTTAACACTAGAGGCAGCCCATTAGAGACACTCTCCAGCTTATTGCCCATTCAAAATAAAAAAGAGATAACTCTATCTTAATTATGGCTCCTCATCTGTAACATTTTTCAACTTCAAAAAAGTTATAGCTCCTTTTCGGGCCGGCTTGGCATCCACCAAACTAGAGGATGGTGTACTGCATGCAGGCACTCACACTGGTCGTAGCGCGGCAAAATGAGGGGTCAAATAACATGCCCACAATATACATAGATTGTAAAGGTTGACACGCTAACATTCAAACTAAGCTTCACAAGATACGGTATGCATACTAGTTAACATTCACAAGCACTTAAGTTCAGCATGTTTACGCATCTAAATGATTCACAAGACTATAACCAAGACAAAGCTATGAGAAGGTGTAGAAATAAAGAAAAAACAATTGATGCTTCTCTGAGCAAAGGGCCTCCCTACGGATGCATTAGTTTCCTGGGCATGCTTCTTTCTGCTCAATGTTGCGTGCACTTTGAGCATGTTGGCTCATCTTGCAATTTACGCTGACACATTGCAGCAAACAGAGGAGGCAATAGAGATCACTAAACATCAGGCCATTTTGTGCAATTCCACTAAAATCATCTTCATTGTCCTGAATGTGAAAAGATAGGAAAGCGTTATATTTAAATGGTGTCGCAAAATGGTAGCACATACCAATAGCTCGACATGAAAAAACACGATCATCTGGACGAAGGGGATACTGACCTATGTGAGGAGACTATGCATAACTTTATAGGTGGTTAGTTGATTTCCACCTTGGGATCTCCTATGATGGCACGGAGGAAATTCTATCCAATCGATGAGCGCAATTCCTTCTGTGTGGCTATAGAAAATTTGTTCGACTAACCCCAATATCTTTTTTGTGCAGTTCCACCAAAATAATGCCCCGCCGTTTGCACAACCCCTACTCGCCTGCCAGGCCATCAATGACTCAAACCCTTTTATCTTGCATTGACGGCACAACTGCAGTGCTTCTTTGCTCCTCCACACATGACAGGCTCATTCCACATTACAAACAGCAAGTCAGCGTAAGAATAAGCTTATTTCATCTTGTGTAAGTCATTCTACCTAGTTACGAATGTAGGAATACATGGAGCACCGTGAGGTCAGCTGACAGCAGGTTCCACTAAAATTGAGGTTTGTGCTTCCGTTTGCACAAATAGACACCATATGGAGATAGACAATCCTGTTTGCACAAATACAATCGGCGGCGGCCTCCCGTGTTCTACTTCTACTCGATGATGGCGGCGGGCGGGGACGTGCTGGCCGTTACCTTGTTGACATCTGCGGTGGCTTCTTTCTCTGCCTGCATGGCGCGGCTACGCGCGCGTCATCGGCGGATGGTGCAGTCGCAGGCTCTGGAGGCGTTGTACGACGCGGTAGCGTCAAGGGCAGCGACAATGCCCATGCTGCCGTGCTCACCAACAAGCCGGCGTGGAGGAAGTCGGCACTCTTCCTCGAGCTGTATTGAAGCGGCCAGCTGCGGAACCACGCGCTGGCTTAGTGCGGCAACTGCCTCCGACAGGCTAGGCGAGCTAGGTGGAGCAGCGAGCTGCCTCGCTCATGCTGGGCCCGGCGGGCCACCCAGACAGCTTTTATGTCGAAGAACTGCTCTTCCTGCTCGTCGGATGCCGCCGAAAGAGTGGAGAAAATGGTGGAAGGAGGAGCTTGGCCGACGTCCTGCTCCTGAACGGACGTGTGTGGCCGGAGTGGGTTTCTCGCATTCCACGCGGGTTTCTCTATCTCTACTTCTCTATTCTACTCTTATAAAACACAGAGTTGGTGATGATGGTGTGCCTACCATCCTGCAATATAGTCTGTCCGATTTATATCTGACGGATAGGAAGGAAACAATGGCAATTTTGCAAAAAGATACCCACACCCCTCTCCACATTTGCAAATAAGGCCTTCCCTCGTCCATCCTTTTATCCCACAAGATCAACTACTCATACAAATGCCTCTTGATGTTCCATGCAACGCATGGGCATCTTGCTAGTAAATGTACGTTTTTGAATGCGGCGAGGAGGCGGGTACAGCTGGGATTGCAGTGGGCGGTGCCCTCGGCCGGCGTGCTGCTTCAAATGGTGGACGCAGTGAGAGGTCACATCCGCTCTTACCCCCTTGACCGTGTACGTCTGGCTTTGAGGACAACATTATCCTTGACGGTGTACATCACCTTGTGTCCAGATATGAGATGCCACGTGTACTAGATGAATGACTCCAAGTTCGACCACCGTGATGCTAGGTGCGAGCTGAGAAACACCGTTGGATAGACTCCCCTCATAGTTTTCCTACATTGGTCATTTGATTCATAGTATAGAATGCTATAGGATTTTTTTCCTATGTAATCATGTTCTAATTGGCAATCTAGCATCCACTCCAACTTTTTTTTCACTTCATTTGTTCCTATGAAGAGAGTACTTGCTGCTCTAAATGATGTGCCGCTGCAAGAGCCGCCTATATTAATTAACCATGCTCTAAAAACGTGGGCCAAATTTGGCTATAGTATACTACTGTATTAGGTTAGTAGGTGACCTTGCGCTTGGCTCTTCTCCTCTTCTGGAAGTCGAACAATAATGATGGTACTACAGTAGTACTTCTGGCAATCTGACACCAAATGAACTGCTGCACGTCCACCGCTTGCAAGCAAAAGTTTATCCTCGTGCTGCGAGCCACCACGCATGCGTTGGCGAGGGAGAAGGGGAAGGCGTGGTAAGCAAGCTTCTCGTCGTTCTGCAAGTTGATGGGACACATCAAATTTATTTAGTACTCTCTCCAAAAAGGGCCGACCATGTCCATGGCTACCATCCTGTGCTCCGGCATTGAGTACGTGCACTATTCACATGCCATCGAGGAGAAAATATATTGCGTAGTACTAGGTTGGGTACAACTGCGAGTGGGAACTTGTGAATGTGTACACTCGTCAGCGAATTCCACTTCCAAAAATCTCAGAGTGCCCTGAGGTTGAGCACACAAATGATCTACGTACGTTCAAATACGATCATGGTAACTGTGGTCTATGGAAGATAGCAATTTGTCGAGTTCCCAACCGCTCTTGGGATTACAAGAACTATGAAGTTGTTGCTATCTTTGACAAGCTTGTTGCCGTCATTAATGTTCCATGGCTCGTCCATGGATATTGCTCAAAAATCAATTTCTGTACACGGATGAGTACTATGATGCAATTGCATACGAGCGTCTTGTGTTTGCTGCCACCACTCGTGGCACTGTTTTTGCATGGCATCCTCGTGGTTTCTGTATGTTTGTCTTCCACCGTAATTATAGTTGTTTCATCCACATGCATGCGGGTTAGCAAGTTTCCCTTTACTAATTAACCTTCTTGTGTTTCCAAGGTCCTATGAACATTCCACCACCTATACTTGAAAAATTTATAACCAAGGGGGAGATGATGATGGTGATGATCACGAGCATGAGGACGAGAAGAACCTATATACTTAGTGGCGCCTGGCAACTAATTCCAATGGATCACCTCTTCTTGTCTGTATACAGTGCACTGAGATTGTTACTACTAAGGGAGCACGTGTTGTCTCCCATGGCCGCCCTCTCCGGACCTATTCCAACACTATTGAAGGGTATTCGGGATGGATACTAGTGTGCTAGCGCCAACACCTTCTCCCTGGGTCAGTATTGATAATCTTGGAGAAAACTCGCTCTTCCTTGGAAAAAACTATCCAATGATGGTGAAAGGCGATCCAGCTGTTGTTGACACAACGTTACTACCATTTATGAGACGCAATTTTATTTATACCTCGGACATTGCGGTGGTTCCCTACCACGTCTCGATATATGCCGCTTGGATCGATGATCGATCTGCGTTGCTCTCGATATTGACAATAGCTGGCCCTTCCCAGAGCACCTATGGTTCGAAGCAAGCTTTTCCAACGCCAACGATTGGTTGAGCTGAAGTTCATTTCATTGCTTGTTATTTGTTGTGTGATGAAAACTTTAGTATTTGTAGAATGTTTTGTTGGAAATAATTTGTTTCCTATGTAATCATGTTTTAATTGGCAATCTAGCATCCGCTCCAACTTTTTTTTCACTTCCTTTGTTCCTACGAAGAGAGTACTTGCTCTAAATGATGTGTCGCTGGAAGAGCCGCCTATATTAATTAACCATGCTCTAAAAAGGTGGACCAGCTTTGGCTATAGTATACTGTTGTATTAGGTTAGTAGGTGACCTTGCGCTTGTCTCTTCTTCTCTTCTAGAAGTCGAACAATAATGATGGTACTACAGTAGTTCTTCTGGCAATCTGACACCAAATGAAGTGCTGCACGTCCACCGCTTGTAAGCAAAAGTTTCTCATCGTGCTGCGAGCCACCGCGCACGCATTGGCGAGGGAGAAGGCGTAGTAAGGAATCTTCTCATCGAGTTGACGGGACACATCAAAGTTATTTAGTACTCTCTTCAAAAAGGGCCGACTGTTACGCCCGGATAATTAAGCTACAGTGAAACTCTGCTAATGATGCCACGTCACCTCCATTACTGTTGCTAATCTCTCGTTAGTTCAAAACCGGTTCAAAAATCAAATTCAAAATATGGTAAACAACCAAAGTTTTCAAACATTAAAACAAAAATGTTCGGACTGTGCCAATTATTGCATAAGTAATTATGGTGAAGTAAACACATTTTTAGAAAATGTCTAAATACTTAAAATGAATTAAAACAGAAAAGAAAAATAAAGAAAAAGAATAAAACCAGAAACAAACAAATACAAAAAAGATAAAAGGGCAGCCAAACCCCCCCTCCCCCCACTGGACCAGGCGGCCCAACTCACAGCCAGGTCGACCCACCTGGCCCATCCGGCCGACCCAGCCCACTCCCCGTTCCCCCGGTCGCTCTCTCCCCTTCCCTGTTCCCCCTACCAGGGTCGGAACAGGGGCGCGTCCCGCCCGACCGCCTCGCCGGCACCAACGCCGGGAGGGGATAAAGCCGCCACGCTCTCCCCCGCCTCCCCGATCCCGTCTGCCACTCACCCCCGCTCTCCCTCTCGGTCCCTGCGCCTCCCCTCCCCTCTGATCCACCTCGCTGCTTCCCCTTCCCCACCGCGTCCGAACGCCGCCATGGACCCGCCGCCGTAAATCGCGCGGCCATAGGCACCGCCTCGCCTTGCCAACATGTCTGTCGTCTCCGCCATCGTCTTCCTCGTCGACCGGTGGCTGCAGCTGGAGCTCGGAGGCGCTGCTGCATCGGTTCCCCTACTTCCACATCTCCGGTCTTCTCCACTCTTTACCAACTCCGGCGATGCCCCTCTGCTGCTACTAAACCATTCACCGACCTCTGTGTGTGCCGCTCGGTGAGCTCCGCTATCTTCTACTCTCTGTTTTCTCTCTCGCGCGCCCTAGCTAGCTGCTGCCGAAGCGCCCGAACGCAGCGCCGCGGAGCTCGTCGCCGACGAGTCTCCGATGACCAAATGGTCATGGGCCAGTGCCGGTTGCACTCACCGTGCCCCGTAGATCCTCCCCAGCCTCTCCATTTGTTCGCTAGCTCACCGTAGCACCGCTTTTCTCGAGCTCCCGTCCGCGTCGCCGCCTGCGCTCGTCGCCGGCAGTCGTCCGGTGACCATTTGGTCCCGGGCTCGTGCCGTTGTGCTCGCGCGTGCACGTAGGCATCGCCCCGCTCTCTGGTTTGCCCGAACTCGCCCTGTACCACAGTTGTTGTTGCTCGCCCGAAACACCTCCCCGCCGGAGAGCTCGAAACACTCGCCTCCGTCCATTCCAACCCCTCTGGCCACCACCGTTCGACGTGCGACACCGAGCCACGTCGGCGCGCCGCCGCCTGACCAATGCCAGACTTCATGCGCGAAATCGCGCCCTCCCAAGCCGCGCCTCCGTGTTTGGCTCGCCGAAGTCAGCTCCGGCGCGTCTCCGGCCGGTGACCGACGTGGCTTCCACGTGGCACCGCCTGGGCCACTAACTGGTGGGCCCAGGGCCCCCTTTGACCGGTTGACTTGGGTCAACGCTGATGTGCCCCCCTGTGTCTATGACATGTGGGTCTCGCATGAATAAATGAATTAAAATAAATAAATAAATTTTTAGTTAATTAGTTGGTTAATTAAAGTGCTAAACACTCACTGACCAGTAGGCCCCACCCACTAATTAGGTTAATTAGATTAAACCAACTCTGTTTAGTTAGTTCAGTCAATGGCACGTGGGTCCCATTGGACCCACAGGCCAGATTTGACCCAGTCAACCGCACTGTTGACTGATGACCTCAGCATTGCGTCATGCTGACATCAGCAGACACTATTGTGGATAATGTTAGAATTAAATAATTAAATAAATTCTAAAAATGATTAAAACTTTAGAAAAATATAGAAAATAAACCGTAGCTCAGATGAAAATGTTTTCTACATGAAAGTTGCTCAGAACGACAAGACGAATCCGAATACACAGTCCATTCGTCTGCCACACTTCCGTAGCATAGCAAACACACAACTTTCCCCCTCCGGTTCATCTGTCCGAAAACGCGAAACACCGGGAATACTTTCCCGGATGTTTCCCCCCTTCGCCGGTATCACCTACTACTGCATTAGGGCAAACCTAGCACCGTTCATTATCATGTCATGCATCGTCATGCATATGTTTGCTTTTATATTTATGGTTTCTTCCCCCTCTTCTCTCGCTAGACACCGAGACCGACGTTGCTGCTACCCAGTACGTCTACGATGTTGACGACCCCTCCTTCTCGGTTTAGCTTCCAGGAAAGCCCCCCCTTTGGTCACCATATATCGCCTACTCTTCTCTCTACTGCTTGCATTAGAGTAGTGTAGCATGTTACTGTTCGGTTACTCCTATTCTGTTGCATAGCCTGTCATTGTTGCTATAGTCGTTGATAACTTACCCGCAATCCTAAATGCTTAGTATAGGATGCTAGTTTATCATCATTGGCCCTACATTGTTGTCAGTATGCCTTGCTATACTATCGGGTCGTGATCACTCGGGAGGTGATCACGGGTATATACTATACATATCTACATACTATACAGATGGTGACTAAAGTCGGGTCGGCTTGTTGAGTACCCGCGAGTGATTCACGGATTGGGGGCTGAAAGGACATTTGTCTCGACGGCCCTCTGTGTGGATCTTTGTGGCGGAGCGACATGGTAGGTTGAGACCACCTAGGTGAGAGGTGGTGTAACGCCCCGGATACGACTTTCCATATTCGTAACTCCGACTCTTGCCTTTTCCGGAGATGCGATATTTTATTTTCTCCGTGGTTGGGTTTTTGCCTTTTGTTTTGCATTTTGTTCATGTCTTGCATTTCATCATCGCATCATTCGCATTGCATCGGCACCCTGTTGCCGTCATATTTTAAAAACCTGCACCCGTTCGCGATTGCCCTTTCTTTCTTTACTGCGTTGGCATTTTGTAGACCTTTGTCCTCGTTGATCTCCTCGGACCGCTTTGCCTTGTTGACCTTCTCGCAGACCATTTGGACCCCTCTCTTCTCTCTTTCTCCGAGACCAACAAAAACCCTTTGTCTCCATGGCGTTTCGTCAAACCCCTCTTGCGTGCATCCGTTGTTAGTTGCCGCTTCTCCTTCGCCTCCGTTGACGTTTCTCAGACCAACCGTTCTTTTGTTGTCTGACCGTTTGACCCTCTCTGCACAACCGACCCCCCCTCTTTCTTGCGTCCGAAAACTTCCCCGAACCCGACCCGGGCTTTCATTACCATTGGATCCGGATCATCCCCAAACATCTACAAAATATCTCCATTTTCTTATTTGGACTCCCTAGCTATTTTTTTTTTGAGACCGTCCGTTTCGGATCGGAGGAACCAAATAGTCTCACTTTAACCATCTACTATATATATCTGGACAAACCCTAGCCCTAGCTGTCCCATCCCCATCCTAGCCGCCGCCGCCACTCTCTCCAAAATTCCCCTCGGGATCCATCCCTCCCCAACCACCGCTCCACCTCGTTATCAGCATCGAACCAACCCCAGGCCCCCTCGATCCACTCCTCGCCCGAGCCCCGAGCTCCTCCTCGCCACCATCCCCGCCTCCTGGATCCTCACGTCTCCGGCGCCCTAGCTGGACCTCGCCGGAGCCACCGGCTAACGAGGACGATGCCGCGCCCCTGTCTTCCTTCTTCCCATGCTCCCGTTCCTCTTTCCCTCACGCGCCTCTCTCTCGACTTGCAGCAGCAGGAACTTCGTCCCCATGGAGCTCAAGCGAAGCCCTCCTGCAGCCTCCTGTCTGCTGGAACTCTGCTGCCGGGCCTCCTCCTCGCCTAGTCACTCCGGCGCCCAGCAAGCCGCCACGCCACCGCCTTGAGACCCAGACCCCGCCTCGTCTCCGTCGCTGGCTACCTCAAGACGGAGCTCCACCGTCGCCCTGGCCCCGGATCCGGCCGATTCCCGTCGCCTGGAGCCGCCACGCCGAGTCCCCTGCTTCCCCTCGCGCGGGCCTCTGCTTCCTCTTCGTTGAGCAGGAGCGCTCGCCCCCAAGTCCCGTTGCCTTCGCCGAGAGGAGGGCGATCGATCGGCGCCCGCGTTGACCCTGCGCCTCGCCCAGCGACCGCTGAGTGGGCTCAAGGCCGGCCACGCCACCCCGGCCGGTGGCGCGTGGGCTCCAGTAGCGCCCAGCCGGGCCGCTGCCAGGCCTCCCCATCCATCCGGGCCTTGGCCCATGGTGAGGCGCCTCCTTTCCCTTCTGGTGGCCTAGCAGATTCGGCCCGACACGTTTTTTTTCAGTTATGGACGTTTTGCTAATTATCCAGATATTTACGGAATTGCAGAAAACCCCTTAGCCTTCATGCATTTAATATCTCACAAACGGTGCATCATTTGTAAAAACTTTAAATATGAAACTTGCTTAGAATTCCATCTAGTTTACTAATTTGCCACTTTCATCCATGTCTAAAATGTTTAAAATGTTGTTTGATTAAATTTGCTCCAATGCCATGTTAAAATGATTTATTTCATAACTAATTAAGCGTAACTCCGAATTTAATAAACTTTATATGTATTTGGGGTGGAAAAATGCCTAGATTAACATGGTGCACTTTATTTTCCTGTTTAACAACATTAAAATGGTGTTTAGGGCAGAACAGTACCAAACCTAATATATGCATATGAGGAGTTTAGGACTTGTTGTTTGTTTTTCCCGGCCTCATTTAAACTTGCCTAGGGAATTTTTTCCCCCCCCGGGGGGGGGCCCCCCGGGGGGGGGGGGCCCCCCAAAAAAGGGGGACCCCCTTTGGAAACCCCGGGGGGGGGGGTTTTTTTAAAAAAAGGGGTTTTAAGGGGGTTTTTTTTTTTTTAAAAATTTTTTTTTTCCCTTTTTAAAGGGGGAAAAAAGACCTTTTTTAAAATTTTTTTTTTTTTTTTTAAAAATTTTAAAAAAAAAGGGGGCCCCCCCAAAAAAACCCCCAAAAAGGGTTTTATAACCCCCTTTTTTTTGGGGGCCCCGGGGGCCCCGGGGGGTTTTTCCCCCCCCGGGGGGGGCCCCTTCCCCCCCCCTTTTTTTTTCCCCTTTTTCCCCTTTTTCCCCCCTTTTTTGGAAAGGGGGTTGGGTTTTTTTTTTTTTTTCCCCCCCCCGGGGGGGTTGAAAGGGTTTTTTGGGGGGGAAGGGGGGGAAAAAAAGGGTTTTCCGGGTTTTTGGGGGGGCCCCAAGGAAGGGGTTGGGGGGAAAACCCTCCCAAAAAATTTGGGTTTTTGGAAGGAAATTTTTTGGGTTTTTTTCCCCTTTGGGGGGGCCCCTTTTGGGTTAAAATTTTGGGTTTGGAAAAGGGGGCCTTTTGGGAACACCCCCCCGGGGGGGGAGGGGTTTTTAAAAGTTTTTTTTTTATAAAAAAAACCCCGGTTTTTTTGGGGGGGCCCCCTTTTTGGGGAAAAAATTTTTTTTAAAAAGGGGTTTTTTGGCCCGGGGGGGGGTTTTTGGGGGGGGGGGGGGGGGTTTTTTGGGCCCCCTTTTCCGAAAAAATTTTTCCCCGAACCCCCCCCTTTTTTTGGGTTTTTTTCCCTTTGGTTGGAAAGGGGGGGGGGCCCCCCCCTTTTCCAACCCTTTTTAAAAATTTTTTTTGGCCCCCGGGGGGGTTTGGGGCGGGGCCCCCAAATTGGTTTCCGGGGAAAACCCCCGGGGGGGGCCCAAAAGGGGGTTTGGGGGGGGCCCCCGGGGTTGGTTTTCGGGGGGAAAATTTTTTGGGAAAAACCCCTTTTGGGGGGGGGGTTGGGGGGGGAAAACCCGGGGGGGGGTTTTAAATTTTTCCGGGGGGGGGGCCCCCCCTGGAATTTTTCCCCCCACCCCCCCCCTTTTTTTTTTTTCCCCCCCAAAAAAAAGGGGGGGCCCCGGGGGGGGGAAACCCCCTTGGGGGGAAAACCCGGGGGGTTTAAAGGGGTTTTTTAAAAAAGGGGGGTTTTTGGGGGAAAATTTTAAAAGGAAAACCCCCTTTTTGGGGGGCCCAGGGAAATTTCCCCCGGGGGGGGCCCAATTAAAAAGGGGGGGCCTTTTCCTTTTTTTCCCTTTTAAAGTTCCAAAACCCCCCCTTTAAAGAAAAAAGGGGGGTTTAAAACCCTAATTTTGGGGGGTTTTTTTCCCCGGGGTTTTTGGGGTTTAAAAAGGGTTGGGGGGGTTTTAAAACCCCCCCTTTGGGGGGGGGGGGGGCCCCTTTTCCCCGGGGGCCCTTTAACCCCCAAACCCCGGGATTTTTTTCGGAAAAAAGGGGGGGGGGGGGGCCCAAATTTTGGGGGAAAAGGAAATTTTGGTGGGGTTTTTCCCCCCAAAAAGGGGGAAATTTTTTTAAAAATTTTTTAAAAAGGGGTTTTGGGGGGGAAAAAATTTAAGGGGGAAAAACCCCCCCTTTTTTTTTTTTAAAAAAAAAATTTTTGGGGGGGGTTTTGGGGAAACCCTTTTGGGCGGAAAAGGGAAACCCCCTTTTTTGGGCAAAAGGGGGGGGAAAAAAAGGGGGGTTTTAAAAATTTTCCCTTTTTAAAAAAATTTTTTTGGGAAAAAAAGGGTTTCCCTTCCGGGGGAAAACCCGGGGCCCCCCCCCAAAATTTTTAATTTTCCCTTCCAAATTTTTAAAAAAGGGGGGGTTTGGGGGGGAAAAGGGGGGCCCCTTTTTTAAACCGGGGTTTAAAAAGGAAAATTAATTCCCTTTTTTTTTTTTTTAAAAAAGGGGTTAAAGGGGAAAAAGGAAATTTTGGAGGGGTTTGGGGAAGGGAAAATGGGGGAAATTTTTTAAAATTTGGGGGGGAAACCATGGTTTTGGGGGGGGTTAGGGGGCCTTGGGGGCCCCCCCCAACCGGTTTAAAAAAAAAAATTGGTTTTTTTCCGGGGGTTTGGGGAAAAAAACCCCCTTTTTACCCGGTTTTTAAAATTTTTTTTAAAAACCCCCCGGGGATTTTTTTTAAAATTTGGGAAAAAAAATTTTTTGGGAAAAAAAATTTTTTTTTAAAATTTAAAATTTTTTCCCCCCCCCTTTTTTTAAACCCAAAAAAAAAAATTTGGGCCTTTTTCCCTTTTTTTTTTTT
This sequence comes from Aegilops speltoides, assembly GCA_021437245.1. Lineage (NCBI taxonomy): Eukaryota > Viridiplantae > Streptophyta > Magnoliopsida > Poales > Poaceae > Aegilops > Aegilops speltoides. The sequence continues at coordinate 180,074,254 of CM038142.1, forward strand.
TTTTCCAAAAAACCCCTTAAAATTTTTTTAAAAAATTAAAAAAAAAAATTTTTTTTAAAAACCCCTTTAAAAAAAACCCCCCCCCCCAAAAATTTTTAATTTGGATTTTTAAACCGTTAAAAAAAAGGGGGGGGAAAAAAAAGGGGGGGGGAAGCCCGGGGGGGGGTTTTTCTTGGGGTTTTCGGGGGGAAATTGGTTGGAAAAAAAAAACCCAAAAATTTTTTTTTCAAAAGTAAAACGGGAAAAAAAATTTTTTTTTGGTTTTAAAAAAATTTCCCCTTTCCCTTTTTAAAAAAATTTTTTTAAAAAAAATTTTAAAAAAACCCCTTTCCCGGTTTTTTTTTAAAAAAAAAAAAAAATTTTTTTGGTTGGGCCCTTTAAAAAAAAACCTTTTTTTCAAAAAAAAAAGGGCCCCAAAAAAAAAAGGGGGGGCCCGATTTTTTTTTTTTTCCCCGGAAAAAAAAAACCCAAAAAAAAGGGGGGGAAAAATTTTTGGGGTTTTTTTTTAAATTAAATTTTTTAAAAATTTTCCCTTTTTTTAAAAAAATTAAAAAAAATTTTTTTTTAAAAAAAAATTTTTTTTAAAAAATTTTGGGGGGGGGGCCTTTTTTAAATTTTTAAAAAATTTCCCGGGAAAAAATTTTAAAAAAAGGGTTTGGGAAAAAAGGGGGGGGTTTTGGAACCCGGGGGAAAACCCCGGGGGGGAAAAAAAATTCCCCCGGGGGGGGGGAAAGGGAAATTAAAAAAAAAAACCCAAAGGGAAAAAACCCAAAGGATTTTTTTTTCCCAATTTTTAAAAAGGGGGGGAAAAAAACAAAAATTTTTTTTTTAAAAAAAAACGGGGCCCAAAAATTTAAAAATTTTGCAAAATTTTTTAAAAAAAAAAATTTTTTGGGGTTTAAAAAGGGGCCCGGGCCCTTTTCCCCCTTTTTGGGGGAAAAAAAAAGGAAAAAATTTTTTTTTTTCCCGGGAAAAAAAAAAAAAAATTTTTTTTTTTTTTTTTCCCCCCCCCCCCATTTGGGGGAAAAAAGGGGGAAAAGGGGGGGGTTTTTTAAAAATTTTAAAAATTTTTTTCCAAGGTTGGGGGAAAGGACTTGGGGGGGAAAAAAAAAAGAAAAAAAAAAAGGGCCCCGGGGGGGGGGGGTTTTTTTTTTTTGGGGCCCCTTTTTTCCCCCAAAAATTTTTTCCCCAAACCCCCCCCAAAAAAATTTAAAAAAAAACCCCAAAAAATTTTTGGGGGGAAAAACCGGTTTTAAGGGGTTAAAAGGGGGGGTTTTTTTTAAAAAAATTTAAAAAGGGGGGGGGAAAATTAAAAATTTGGGGGGGGGGAAAAAAAAAAGGTTTGGGGAAAAAAGGGGGGGGTTTTTTTTAAAAGGGTTTTTAAAAAAAAAAAAAAATTGGGGTTTTTTTTAAAACCCCAAGGTTTTTTTTTGGGGGGGCCCAAAAATTTTCCCTTTTTTCCCAAAAAAAAAAATTTAAAAGGGGCCCTTCCTTAAATTTTTTGGTTTTCCCTTTTTAATTTTAAAAGGGGGGAAAAAAAAAGGGGAAAAATTTTTAAAAACCCTTTGGGGAAAGGGGGGGTTAAATTAAAAATTTAACCCTTGGGTTAAAAAAAAAAATTTTTTTGGGTTTTTTTAAAAAAAAAAGGGGGGGGAAAAAAAAAACCAAAATTTTGGGGGGAAAAAACCCCCCCCGGGGGGGGGTTTTCCCCAAATTTTCCTTTTGGGTTGGTTCTTAAAAACCCGGGGGGGAAAAAAAAAAATTTTGTGGAAAAATTCCTTTTTCCCCCAAAAATTTTTTAAAAAAAAAAGGTTAAAAAATTTTTGGGGGGGGGGAGGGGGGGGAAATTTTTAAGGGAACCCAAACCCCAAAAAATTGGTTTTCCCCAAAAATTTTTAAAAAATTTTTTTTTCCCCCAAAAAGGGGGAAAACCCTCCCCCCCGGGGGGAAAATTTTTTTTTCCGGGTTTTTTTTCCCCCGGGGTTTTTGGGGGGGGTTTTTCCCCAAAATTTTTTCTTTAAAAAAACCCCTATTTTTTTCCAAAATTTTTTTTCCTTTTTCCCCCCCGGAAAAAAAATTTTTTTTGGGGGGCCCCGGGGGGGTTGGGGGGGGGGGGGGGTTTTTTTTTGGGGGGGGGGGGGGTTTTAAGGGGGGTTAAGCTTTTCTAGTCTTGATACCCATGGTAATGGGATTCTTTGAGTCCTCGTGGCTCACGGATACTTCAAAACCAGTTTGCAGGTGCCTATATTACCGAGCGGTGACACATCCAAGCTCAAGGAGGAGCTCTTGGAAGATCTTGCCATTTGTGTTGTTTCGTTCTAGTTGATCAGTAGTGGAGCCCAGTTGGGGTCGATCAGGGACCTTTGTCGCATTTGGGGTTCTTCTTTTATTTTGGTTCCGTAGTCGGACCTTGATTGTACCTGTATGATGTAATGCTTTATTCATGTAATTGTGTGAAGTGGCGATTGTAAGCCAACTATGTATCTTTTCCCCTATGTATTAAATGGGTTGTGTGAAGATTACCTCACTTGCGACATTGCTGTCAATGCGGTTATGCCTCTAAGTCGTGCTTCGACACGTGGGAGATATAGCCGCATCGAGGGCGTTACAGGTGGGTCTGGCCCTGGTCGGCGTCTGTGGTTACTTCAAAATAACATGCTTAATGAGATCTTGGTATTTGAGCTGAGTCTGTCCACTGGCCTATACGCACTAACCAACTACGCGGGAACAATTATGGGCACTCGACGTCGTGGTATTAGCCAAAGCCTTCTTGACGTCAGCGACTGAGCGGCGCGCGCCGGGTTGGACTGGAACGCCTGCCCTTGTACAAGGGAGGCTAGGTCTGCTCACCGGCCGCGTACGCAACGTGTAGATGTGCAATGGGCGATGGGCCCAGACCCCTGCGTGCATAGGATTTAGACCGGCGTACTGGCCTCTCTGTTGTGCCTAGGTGGGGTTGCAACGTGTTGATCTTCGAGGCCGGGCATGACCCAGGAAAGTGTGTCTAGCCAAAGGGGATCGAGCATGTTGGGTTATGTGGTGCACCCCTGTAGGGAAGTTTATCTATTCGAATAGTCGTGTCCCTCGGTAAAAGGACGACCCGGAGTTGTACCTTGACCTGATGACAACTAGAACGGGATACTTAATAAAACACACCCAGACAAGTTCCACAGACAACCCGGTGATCGCTTTTCCACAGGGCGACAAGGGGAGGATCGCCGGGTAGGATTATGCTATGTGATGCTACTTGGAGGACTTCAATCTACTCTCTTCTACATGTTGCAAGACGGAGGCTGCCAGAAGCATAGTCTTCGATAGGACTAGCTATCCCCTCTTATTCTGGCATTCTGCAGTTCAGTCCATCGATATTGCCTCTTTACACATATACCCATGCATATGTAGTGTAGATCCTTGCTTGCGAGTACTTTGGATGAGTACTCACGGTTGCTTTGCTCCCTCTTTTCCCCCTCTTTCCTTTTCTTCTCGGATGCCGCAACCACACGTTGGAGCACATGAGCCAGACGCAACTGTGGACGACAACCCCTACTACACTGGAGGTTCCTACTACTACGTGCAGGCCGCTGACGACGACCAGGAGTAGTTAGGAGGATCCCAGGCAGGAGGCATGCGCCTCTTTTGATCTGTATCCCAGTTTGTGCTAGCCATCTTATGGCAACTTGTTTAACTTATGTTTGTACTCAGATATTGTTGCTTCCTCTGACTCGTTTATGTCGAGCACTTGTATTCGAGCCCTCGAGGCCCCTGGCTTGTAATATGATGCTTGTATGACTTATTTACTTTTAGAGTTGTGTTGTGATATCTTCCCGTGAGTCCCTGATCTTGATCGTACACGTTTGCGTGTATGATTAGTGTACGATTGAATCGGGGGCGTCACAAGTTGGTATCACAGCCGACTGCCTGTAGGAATCCCCCTTCCACACTCCTTGGCCGAAGTCGAGTCTAGTCACTACAAAACTTTTACTAACTTGGCTGTGTGCCTTACGGGCCCATGTCGCCATTGGGTGGTATTAGGATCTTTGACTCCTCGACCTTTACTCTGGAGCTCTGAACTCTTTCCTACTCGGGTTAAACGAATTTACTAACTCTAACATTATGATCCCGTTACCACGTTCACCCCAAAGTTGGATAAGCCATAGTTATTCTGTAGGTTAGTGTTTTGAATAATATCCACATTGCCATTTGGCTCCATTGAAACATCTTTGTTTTTAGATGGAACCCACGAGGTAGGTCGTGCACCACACGGTGACCATTGGTGCCTCAGGATCGCCTGCTGTGCTAGGCGAGATGATGACCTATCTACGTTATCGCTGGCACCCTGAGTACACCGTCTATGAGGAGTACCAGTAATTTAACCAGGAGCAGTACCGTGCCATCTTCCACCTCTACTCTCGGGAGTATGACTCCACTACCGTGCTGCACACCGCTCATGGTGTTGGAGTGACCATCGAGATGGCAGTCCACGATGCTACTCATGCTGCTCTGACATGTCTTCGTGGAGAGTATCGGGCGTTCGACACTTCCCCTTTCAGGCACATTCCTATCACATGTGACGTTGGTATGGAGGGATACTACACTGCTGCCTACTCCACCGTCACCCGAGAGCCCTTCCACCATTAGAACCTGGTTCTGCATGCTGATGGGCTAGACCGAGCTAACCGAGCTCTTTGCCACGAGTTGTACACCACTCGTCAGCACCTTTACAGGGCTCTGATGTTGTTGCACCCCTTTGTCCGATCTAGACAGCTACCGTGTTCTGCGATCTACCCAGCCAGAACCGTGATGCCCCACGGTGTCGGTTGGCCAGAGGTGGGAAGCTACTCTCCCACACTTGGTCCTCTTCTGCCACTTGAGCGTCGGGTTCTACACCAGAGTATCCGCGGCCCCCAGGCCGCTGATGTGGAGGACTATCCGTTGCCTCACTACCAGCTGTCGGGCTACGACTACCTCCACAGTTCCTCCTGGGACTGATGTAATCTTGCTTATTAGTATTAGATGCATTCGCCATGAGCCTACGTGCTGCCTATGATGACTTAGTCTATGTACTGAACTCTATGCCTGACCCCTTTTGTAAGTTATGCCGACTACTATGTAGTATCTATCGTGCTCCTTTCATTATGCATGCTTCATCATGAATAATTCTTGTCTATGCAAATTTCTCAATGCTGAACTACCCCTGTTATATATTAGCAGGATGGTTAGACCAGGTGGTCGTGGTCATGGTGGCAACGCCCCACCACCGCCTGAGTACATGGCTAGTATGATCCAACAGCTCGAGATGAATCGCCAGTTCATGGAGAATATGATGGCTCAGTTCCCTCGCCCCAATATGAACCAGCAGCCAACCCCAGTAACTACAGGATTTCATGCGTCTCAACCCAACCATCTACCGCAGCTCAACTCAGCCTCTGGATGCTGATGACTGGCTCCGTGACATCACCTATGAGCTGGAGTCTGCTGGTGTAGCCCCCGCCAGCTACGTCACCTTTGCTTCCTTCTTCCTGAAGGGACCAACAGCTCAATGGTGGGACAGCCACAGGCATACTCTGCCAGTTGGAACAATCATCACCTGGCCAGACTTTCAAGCTGCCTTTCGTGCCTGCTTCATTCCTAAGGGGATCATGGACAAGAAGAAGCGTGAGTTCCGCAACCTCACCCAGGGCAACAAAAATGTGGAAGCTTATCAGCGGGAGTTTCTGGACTTATCCCGCTATGCTGAAGAAGACATTGCAACTGATGCTCGCAGACAGGATAAGTTCCGTGATGGACTACAAGCTGACATCAAGCTTGCATTGCTAGTGCATGACTTTGCCGATTTCACCACTGATACGTCTCCAACGTATCTATAATTTTTGATTGTTTCATGCTATTATATTACCCCTTTTGGATGTTTATGGGCTTTATTTTACACATTTATATCATTTTGGGACTAACCTACTAACCGGAGGCCCAGCCCGTATTGATGTTTTTTTTGCCTATTTCAGTATTTCGAAGAAAAGGAATATCAAACGGAGTCCAAACGGAATGAAACCTTCGGGAGCGTGATTTTTGGAACGAACGTGATCCAGAGGACTTGGAGTGCAAGTCACGAAGCAGCCGAGGCGGCCACGAGAGGGTAGGGCATGCCCCCCCTACAGGGCGCGCCCCCCTGTCTCGTGGGCCCCTCGGGCGGCCACCGACGTACTTCTTCCTCCTATATAAGCCTACGTACCCCGAAATCATCCAGGGAGCCAACGAAACACAATTTCCACCACCGTAAACTTCTGTATCCACGAGATCCCATCTTGGAGCCTTCGCCGGCGCTCCGACGGAGTGGGAATCGACCACGGAGGGCTTCTACATCAACACCATAGCCCCACCGATGAGTTGTGAGTAGTTTACCACAGACCTTCGGGTCCATAGTTATTAGCTAGATGGCTTCTTCTCTCTTTTTGGATCTCAATACAATGTTCTCCCCCTCTCTTGTGGAGATCTATTCGATGTAAACTCTTTTTGCGGTGTGTTTGTCGAGATCCGGTGAATTGTGGGTTTATGATCAAGTTTATCTATGAGAAATATTTGAATCTCCTCTGAATTCTTTTATGTATGATTGAGTTATCTTTACAAGTCTCTTCGAATTATCAGTTTGGTTTGGCCTACTAGATTGATCTTTCTTGCCATAGGAGAAGTGCTTAGCTTTGGGTTCAATCTTGCGGTGTCCTTACCCAGTGACAGAAAGGGTTGCAAGGCATGTATTGTATTGTTGCCATCGAGGATAAAAAGATGGGTTTATTTCATATTGCATGAGTTTATCCCTCTACATCATGTCATCTTGCTTAAGGCGTTACTCTATTCTTATGAACTTAATACTCTAGATGCAGCGAGGAGTCGGTCGATGTGTGGAGTAATAGTAGTAGATGCAGCGAGAGTCGGTCTACTTGTCACAGACGTGATGCCTATATACATGATCATGCCTAGATAATCTCATAATTATTCGCTTTTCTATCAATTGCTTCACAGTAATTTGTTCACCCACCGTAATACTTATGCTATCTTGAGAGAAGCCTCTAGTGAAACCTATGGCCCCCGGGTCTATCTCTTATCATATTTGCTTTCAGTCTACTTTTATTTGCATCTTTACTTTTTGCATCTATCTTATAAAATACCAAAAATATATTTATCTTATCATACTATCTCTATTAGATTTCACTTTCGCAAGTGGCCGTGAAGGGATTAACAACCCCTTTATTGCGTTGGTTGCGAGTTCTTTGTTTGTTTGTGTAGGTGCGTTGGACTTTTGAGGAGCCTCCTAGTGGATTGATACCTTAGTTCTCAAAAACTGAGGGAAATACTTACGCTACTATTGTTGCATCACCCTTTCCTCTTCAAGAAAAACCAACGCAAGCTCAAGACGTAGCAAGAAGGATTTCTGGCGCCGTTGCCGGGGAGGCTTCCACCAAGTCAAGTCAAGATTCGACCTCCCGCCAACGTGCGATTTCTGGCGCCGTTGCCGGGGAGGTCTTCGCTCAAGTCAAGACATACCAAGTACCCATCAAAAACTCATCTCCCTCGCATTTACATTATTTGCCATTTGCCTCTCATTTTCCTCTCCCCCACTTCACCCTTGCCATTTTATTCGCCCTCTCTTTCCCAATCTCCTCCTCTCTCTTTCGCTTGCCTTTTTCTGTTTGCTTGTGTGTTGGATTACTTGTTGCCATGGCGCAAGATAATACCAAATTGTGTGATTTCTCCAATACCAATAATAATGATTTTCTTAGTACTCCGATTGCTCCTGTTAATGATGTTGAGTCTTGTGAAATCAATACTGCTTTGCTGAATCGTGTCATGAAAGATAAATTCGCCGGCCTTCCTAGTGAAGATGCCATTACTCATCTAAACAACTTTGTGGATTTGTGTGATATGCAAAAGAAGAAAGATACGGATAACGATATTGTTAAATTGAAGTTATTTCCGTTTTCACTTAGAGATCGTGCTAAAGTTTGGTTTTCGTCTTTGCTTAAAAATAGTTTTGATTCTTGGAACAAGTGCAAAGATGCTTTTATCTCTAAGTATTTTCCTCCCGCTAAGATTATCACTCTTAGGAACGATATTATGAATTTTAAACAAGTTTATCATGAGCATGTTGCCCAATCTTGGGAAAGAATGAAATTGATGATTCACAATTGCCCTACTCATGGTTTGAATTTATGGATGATCATACAAATATTTTATGCCGGTTTGAACTTTGCTTCTAGAAAACTCTTAGATTCAGCCGCGGGAGGCACATTTATGGTAATCACGTTAGGAGAAGCTACAAAACTTCTTGATAATATTATGGCTAATTATTCTCAATGGCACACCGAAAGATCTTCTAGTAAAAAAGTGCATGCTATAGAAGAAATCAATGTTTTGAGTGGAAAGATGGATGAACTTATGCAGTTATTTGCTACTAAAAATACTCCTCTTGATCCCAATGATATGCCTTTGTCTACTTTGATTGAGAATAATAATGAATCTATGGATGTGAATTTTGTTGGTAGGAATAGTTTTGGAAACAATGCTTATATAGGAAACTTTAATGCCAGACCGTTCCCTAGTAATCCCTCTAATAATTATGGAAATTCCTACAATAATTCTTATGGTAATTTTAATAACATGCCCTCTGATTTTGAGAATAGTGTGAAAGAATTTATGATCTCTCAAAAGAATTTTAATGCTTTGCTTGAAGAAAATTTGCTGAAAGTTGATGATTTTGCTAGAAACATTGATAGACTTTCGCTTGATATTGATTCTCTTAAACTTAGACCTTATCCTCCTAAGCATTATATCAATGAGTCTCTCAAAGCCATGAGAATTTCCATTGATGAGTGCAAGGAAAGAACCGCTAGATTGCGTGCTAAGAAAGATTGCTTTATAAAAGTGTGTTCTTCTAGTTTCCATGAAAATAATGATGAAGATCTCAAAGTTATTGATGCGTCTCCTACTAGATCTTTGTTTTGCAATATGAATCTTGATAATTATGGGACTGAAGATGAGTCAACTTTACCTAGAAGGCGTCCCAAGAATTCGGAGTTTTTAGATCTTGATGCTAAATTTGGTAAAAGTGGGATTGGAGAGGTCATGACTTTAAATAGTATTGAACCCACTATCTAGGATTTCAAGGAATTTGATTATGATAATTGTTCTTTAGAAGGTTGTATTTCCTTGTTGCAATCCGTTGTTAATTCTCCTCATGCTTATAGTCAAAATAAAGCTTTTACCAAACATATCTGTCGGTGTACTAAGGTAGGGGTACCTCAGTACCCCAACTTGTGCAGGCGATTCTGCACTTCCCGGCGGGGTTTACCACGTGCTTGCCGGAGACCTTCCTACTCCATGTCAAACCATTCAGAGACAAAGTATACAAGACAGGGAAGGCCGTTCCAGGCTCAAGGTTACATCACTCACGCAAGGCCCTGGCGAGAGGAGCTCGCCGGGAAGACTAGAAGATTACATCATAGAAGACACGCCTCGGCGCTATATGCGTCTCGGCGAGGGCACGGGAAGCGACAAGTTACAGAGCCCGGCAAGCTCCCGGGCCCGGCAAGGTCAAGACCCCGGCAAGGTGCTTGCCGGGAGGATTGCGCTGTGTGCCTGCGCTCTAGCTCATCAGCCCAGCGTGCGCCTCGAGCCTTTCGAGGACGCGTGGCGGATGGCTGTGCAACTGGGGACACGGTGGCACATCACGGTGGTGGATCCATCGCCGTGGCGACGGAGACGCAAGGCGGGAGCTTTTGGGGTCGACGGCGACGGCATTAAATGCCCTTGTCCCCATCACAAAGTAGGTGGCGACCACTTTGCTCACGACTTTGTAGCTTCACTGCTCCCGACTGTTCCAACTACCACCTCTTTTACATTTTACCCCTTTCTCCTCGTTGACACTGTCGGTGACCCTTGCACTATAAAAGGAGGCCCATGCACAACGAGAGGAGGTTCGGTCCATTCGATACACGCAACACCACCATACGCTCGCATTCTCGAGCAAGATCAAATACAAACACAAAGCAGCAGTAGGAGTTTTATCTCTCCGGAGAGCTCCGAAGCTGGGTAAAAATCCGCCCGCGTGCTCGCCTCGATCTGCTCTCTGTGCTCCCTCCGCCCTCGTACCGCACTCACAAGGGGCCCCGGCCCCATAGGTGTCCGCGGCGGGCAGACTCCCCCGGCATCTTTGGCGCGCCAGGTAGGGGGCGTCGAGGTTGTGCGGACCTGATCCGGCGTCCGCGCGGGCGCGCTCTTCATCAACCTCTCCAGTTTCATCAGCAACTTCGTCAACAATCGCGCCATGGCCCCGAAGAAGAAGGCTTCGGAGGTTGGAGGCCCGTCTGCGTCTCATCCGCCGCCACCGAGCCAGCGGTGGGCGGAGGAGACGCTGTCGGAAGGGTGGCCGCCGGCGAGGACACTCGCGGCGCCACCAGATCCAAGGACAGGACGGATGACTGCGCCTCGGTCTCCGTGGATCCACGTCCATCTCAGCGCACGACAACCCAGCAGCACCATACCACGGGAGGTGGTATCCGCCTACTAGGGCAAGGACACGCCGGAGGCTCGCGGGATGCTCCGGACCAACGTCCGGACACAAGCAAAGCGAAGGCGCCGGGGCAGGACCCTGCTCCTTCTAACACTGTTAGGAGTCCGAGCATACCCCGCTCCTCGCACCGCTCGCTCCCGCTCCCCTCCACTCCGGCAGAAGCGCTCGCGAGGGCGCAACTGCTCCTCGGCTTCCCTCCAGCGGGGGAGGATGCTGGCGCAGGAAGAAGCGACAGCGACGACGCCGCCCCGGCAAAGGAGAACCGGCGGCGGAACAACCGAAAGAAGAACAAGAAAGAAGTGCTTGCCGTCGAGAAGTCCGGCAAGGAGGCTCCCGCCAAACGAACACAGGCTTGCGGCTCCGGCAAGGAGCCTGCCCCTGTGGCGGCAGCCGACAAGCAGGACGGCTCCGACAAGCTATACTGCAAAATCCATCGCACCAAGGGCCACGATCTCTCCAACTGCAAGCGCGCCGAGTATCTCGTCGAGCAGCAAAAAGCTGAGTCCGAGAGGCGCGACAAGGAGAAGGCCCAAGGTGGCGGGGGGAAGAAGACCAAGTCCGGCAAGTGCGTTGGGGCCCACTCCGGCAACCGCACCTCTTCGGAGTGCTGCGCTGCCGTCGAGGACGTCCCGTCGAGCTCCACCGGCAAGTGCGAGGAAACAAAGGCAGATCTACCAAGGGCTAAGCCTGGCAAGAACAGCTCTGGTGCCTGCTCCGGCAAGCGCACCTCTCCGGAGTGCTGCGCCGCCGTCGAGGACGTGCCATCGAGCCCCACTGGCCAGTAGGGCAGAGAAAGTAGCCAGTTTCAAACTTTTGAGTTGTATTCCCTGAAAATTCGTACCTTGTATGGAGAACACATGCGATAGGGGTTGAATCGTGGCTAAGTTAAGCCCGATTTGTTTCGAGTCCGCTCAACAATGAAGGCGCTACTGCAACTAGCCCGACAAGTTCTTCTGCGGAGGCAACACCGCCAAGAAGGCTGCTGATGTTCCGACTCAGCAAGTGTGTTTCTGCCGGCAGGTTCCACGAAGCGTGAGGGTGAAAACATACAAGGGAGGAAATCAAGGGAGGAGGCGGCCTTGCGGATCGCAGAAGACGGAAAAGCTAAGTCGTCAGAGCTTTTGTGCGAGCACTCCTTAGTTCTATGCTTTTTATGTTATGTTCCTCGTGTATTCGTCCTTTGTACGCAATACCATGCGCGGAGGAACCTACGTGGATAACCGCACCCTTGTCTTGCTTTCGAGCACGCTCAGCGATTTAAGTGAGCTGCGACAAGTGTCGCGCCCTTGTTTCGTTTCGAGTCCGCTCGACAAGCTAAGTGCGTCGCGACTAGTCATGCAAGGTTGCTTGCCGGTAAGACCTTGGCCAGCAGGCTGCTTCGAGTTCAGCACTCAGCGCTCGCGGCAAGGGCCCCTTTGCCGGCAAGTTTCCCTAGAAGCGTAGGGTAAAAGCGCACAAAGAGTGTAAAGTAGAGGGTGCAACGTGGCAAGCCTTGCCGCAAGATGCCCTTCGTATGGGAAACTTGTGCGCGGAGGAGCCTACCCGTGGATAGCCGCACCCTTATCTTGTTTTCGAGCACGCTCAACAATTTAAGTGAGCTGCGACAAGTGTCACGCCCTTGTTTCGTTTTCGAGTCCGCTCAACAAGCCAAGTGCGTTGCGACTAGCCGCGGCAGGGTTGCTCGCCGGTAAGACCTTGGCCAGCAGGCTGCTTCGAGTTCAGCACTCAGCGCTCGCGGCAAGGGCCCCCTGCCGGCGAGTTCCCCAAGAGCGTAGAGTATAAACATACGAAGGGCAAGGCACGGCATCACATTGCAAAGTTGCACAGAAAGGATTTATATACATCTACATGTAAATAATGAAACTGTTGCAGACCTGTCTCAGCTGTTTCCATGGCTGAAATTACAGCAACAAGGAGAAACCAGAAGAACACACCAGCACCTGGATGTTGGCGGAGCCAGAGTTGCCGGGGCTGCGGTACTAAGATCCCAGCGGCAAGCCGTGGTCGCGGGGCTGCGATGCCAGCAAGAACGAAGAAAGGAGCGCCACAGACTGGTCCGGCGAGCGGTGTTGTTGGGGCTGCGAACAACGGGATTCATCCCCGGCAAGCCATAGTTGCCGGGGGGCTGCGATATCAGATAAGTTTTTCATCCCTCGTCATGCATCCTCTCATGGACCGGGGAAAGCGGGGCCGCGTCCTTGAACGAGCGTGTCTTGTAGAACCCGTGCGCGGAGGAACCAGGTCGTGGTCCAGTTGCACCCTTGGTTTGTTTTCGAGCACGCTCAACGATCTAAGTGAGCTGCGACAAGTGTCGCGCCCTTGGTTTGTTTTCGAGCACGCTCAACGATTTAAGTGAGCTGCGACGAGTATCGCGCCCTTGTTTCGTTTCCGAGTCCGCTCAACAAACACAAGTGCTTGGCTGAATCGCCCGCAAGGTTGCTTGCGGAAGCAACACCGCCCGGTGGCTTGATGTCCCCTTTTCGACAAGCGTGTTCGACCGCAAGCTCCCGAGAGCGTGGGATGGGAACATACAAGGCACGAAGTCAAGTAAAAGACTCGGTCCGGCAAGCGTTCCTCTCTTTTCATTAAAAACATCTTAGTTTACTACAAGTCCATAGAGGATGAAAAACATGATAGAGAGGGTTACATATTTTAAATACAACTAAGGCCCGAGGGCTTACAAATTGAAAGATAAGATGCCCGTAATCCCTCTCCTGTTTCTCTGTTCAGGAGTTCAGGAGGTAGGTCAAGGAGTCCCCGGCAAGAGAAGCTTGCCGGGGAGGGCGAAAGGGGCGCCTAGGAGAGCGACGGGCGCCAGAAGACACCAAGAGAACTTCCCGGGGGCCGGCCAGGAGCTTGGCGGAGACAGAGGCGCCGGAGGCAGAGCTTGAAGACGGGGTGGTGGGACGTCGGCCTGCTGTCGAGGCTCCTCGCCTCAGACTCGATTTGACGGCCTTGCCGCCACCCTCTTCCTCTTCCGCAGCCTCCCACGCCAGCCGCCCAAGGAGACGGCCCGGGGAGTTCGAAGGCGGCGACCGGATGATGGGGTCGCCGGTGGCGCGAGGCAGATCCGACGCCTAGTCGGACCCGCCATCCTCCTCGTCGCCGCTGTCGCTCCCTCCTCGTCCTCTCGCCGAGGAGGGACCTTCGCATCGGAGGAGCTGTCCACACAAGATCTCGCCCGGTCCCGAGTCCCGAAGACCTTGACGGCGAGAAGGTCGCCTCCATTAACTTGAAATGGAGGGTAAACCCCGCCGTCAAGCTGTGGATGCGGGCGAACGTCTTCCACCCTCGGTCGAAGTACATCACGCGGGGCTGGGGAAACGACACTCACTCGAGTGCCGCTGATCCCACAGCCCCTCATGCGCAACTCCATCACCTCGGCGGATCCGGTTCCATCGCGCGCGAATGGGCAGGCAGGGAGGCGGCGGCGAGGCGCTCGGCGCAGCTTGATGAAGAACTCCTGGGATCGTCCAAGTATGGACCGCCTCGAGGGCAGAGCCGCCGGAGGAGACGGGAGGCACATCGCCACGACCGCCTCTCCCGACCGCCTCGACCACGCCCTCGGCCCGTCGCGGCCTCGCCCCTCCCTCTCCCCCTCGTGGCCGGCTCCGCCGCCACGGGTGCGGGATAGGGAGAAGTGCGCTGACTGGAAGCGACCCTCGCTGCCACCGTTGAAGAACTAGGATTTCCTCCTTCCATGGCGTAAAGAAGAACGGAAGTCAAGACGAAGGAGAAGATGAAGTGTGAGACCATTGTGCTCCCCTTCCGCCCTTTTTAAAGGGCGAGGTGGGGGCTCAACCGCCCTGCCCGACCAATCGGGAAGCGAGGAGGGCAGAGGAGCGGGGCCGACTCGCCATCTCCGCCCGTGGCGGCTCGGTCTCCCACCTTCGCCGCCCGACCCGTGCATGAGGGCGCGTGGCTAAAAAGCGGGCCGGGCGACGGGTGAAGTGACCTCGCCTGCACCACGATCACGGGGTGGATGCCCTAATGACCGCCGCGCCGCCCACGTCTCCCACGACGCCGCAATCGACGCGTGCGTTCACGGGGACGCGGCGATGCGGAAGTGGATTCGACGCGCCGTGGGCGCGTGTGCCGTGCACTGTTTTGGGCCTGGCCCAACAACTTCGGCACCGTGTGTGTGGCCCAGGCCGGGGCTCTGTCGGTGTACTAAGGTAGGGTACCTCAAGTACCCCAACTTGTGCACGGCGATTGCAGCTTCAGCGGCAGGGTTTACCACGTGCTTGCCGGAGACCTTCCTACTCCATGTCAAACCATTCAGAGACAAAGTATACAAGACAGAAGATCGAGACCCCGGCAAGCGGAGCTTGCCGGGAAGGCCGTTCCAGGCTCAAGGTTACATCACTCACGCAAGGCCCTGGCGAGAGGAGCTCGCCGGGAAGACTAGAAGATTACATCATAGAAGACACGCCTCGGCGCTATATGCGTCCCGGCGAGGGCACGGGAAGCGACAAGTTACAGAGCCCGGCAAGCTCCCGGGCCCGGCAAGGTCAAGACCCCGGCAAGGTGCTTGCCGGAGGATTGCTGTGTGTGCTCTGCGCCCAGCTCATCAGCCCACGCCGCCTCGAGCCTTTCCAGGGCGCGTGGCGGATGGCTGCAGCAACTGGGGACACGGTGGCACATCACGGTGGTGGATCCATCGCCGTGGCAGACGGAGACGCAAGGGCGGGAGCTTTTGGGGTCGACGGCGACGGGCATTAAATGCCCTTGTCCTCCACTGTCAAAGTAGGTGGCGACCACTGTTCACGCACTGTAGCTTCACTGTTCCCGCACTGTTCCAACTACCACCTCTTTTACATTTTTACCCCTTTCTCCTACGTTGACACCTGTCGGTGACCCCTTGCACTATAAAAGGAGGCCCATGCACAACGTAGAGGAGGTTCGGTCCATTCGATACACGCAACACCACCATACGCTCGCATTCTCGAGCAAGATCAAATACAAACACAAAGCAGCAGTAGGAGTTTTATCTCT
Organism: Aegilops speltoides; assembly: GCA_021437245.1. Taxonomy (NCBI): domain Eukaryota; kingdom Viridiplantae; phylum Streptophyta; class Magnoliopsida; order Poales; family Poaceae; genus Aegilops; species Aegilops speltoides. The sequence continues at coordinate 180,089,813 of CM038142.1, forward strand.
CCGGAGAGCTCCGAAGCTGGGTAAAAATCCGCCCGCGTGCTCGCCTCGATCTGCTCTCTGTGCTCCCTCCGCCCTCGTACCGCACTCACAAGGGGCCCCGGCCCCATAGGTGTCCGCGGCGGGCAGACTCCCCCGGCAATATCGTTGATGCCTTGATGCAATCTTATGATGAAAAACTTAATTTGGAAGTTTCTATACCTAGAAAACTTAATGATGAGTGGGAACCTACTATAAAAATTAGAATTGAATATCATGAGTGTTTTGCTTTGTGTGATTTTGGTGCTAGTGTTTCCACGATTTCGAAAACTTTATGTGATATTCTAGGTTTTCATGATCTTGATGATTGCTCTTTAAATTTGCACCTTGCGAATTCCACCATTGAAAAGCCAATGGGAAGGATCAATGATGTTTTCATTGTTGCAAATAGAAATTTGGTGCCCATAGATTTTATCGTTCTTGATATAGATTGCAATCTTTCTTGCCCTATTATTCTTGGTAGACCTTTCCTTAGAACGATTGGTGCGATTATTGATATGAAGGAAGGGAATATTAGATTCCAATTTCCATTAAAGAAAGGCATGGAGCAATTTCCAAGAAATAAAGTCAAATTACCTTATGAATCTATCATGCAAGCTACTTATGAATTTAGTGCCAAAGATGGCACTACTTAGATCTATCTTCGCGTTTATGCCTAGCTAGGGGGCATTAAACGATAGCGCTAGTTGGGAGGCAACCCAATTTTCTTTGTGTTTTTTGTTTTTGTTCCTGTTTAGTAATAAATCTTGCATCTACCTTCTGTTTAGATGTGTTTTTATCTTTTAATTAGTGTTTGTACCAAGTAGAACCTATAGGATAACCTATGATGATAGTTGATTTGATTCTGCTGAAAAACAGAAACTTTGCACGCACGAATTTAGTTTTGTTAAATCACAGAAACGTGATTTTGCGTTGATTATTTTTTCTGCTGATCAATAGACAAATTTTCCGGGACTTCCTATTTTGGTAGGATTTTTAGAGTTCCACAAGTTCGCGTTAGTTACAGATTGCCACAGACTGTTCTGTTTTTGAAAGATTCTGTTTTTCGTGTGTTGTTTGCTTATTTTGATGCATCTATGGCTAGTAAAAAAGTTTATAAACCATAGAGAAGTTGGAATATAGTAAGTTTAACACCAAATTAAATAAAGAATGAGTTCATTACAGTACCTTATGTGGTGGTTTTTTTTCTTTCACTAATGGAGCTTATAAGATTTCCTGTTGAGTTTTGTGTTTTGAAGTTTTCAAGTTTTGGGTAAGGCTTTTATGGACTATGGAAGAAGGAGTGGCAAGAGCCTAAGCTTGGGGATGCCCATGGCACCCCAAGATATTCAAGGATAGCCAAAAGCCTAAGCTTGGGGATGCCCCGTGAAGGCATCCCCTCTTTCGTCTTCGTTCATTGGTAACTTTACTTGGAGCTATATTTTTATTCGCCACATGATATGTGTTTTGCTTGGAGCGTCGTGTTTTATATTAGTCTTTTCTTTTTAGTTTACCACAATCATACTTGCTGTACACACCTTTTGGGAGAAGCCTACTTGATTAGAATTTGTTAGAATACTCTATGTGCTTCACTTATATCTTTTGAGCATGATAGTTTTTGCTCTAGTGCTTCACTTATATCTTTTAGAGCACGGCGGTGGATTAATTTTGAACAAATTGCTAGTCTCTCATGCTTCACTTATATTATTCTGAGTGTCCTTTAGAACAGCATGGTATTTTCTATGGTTACAAATTTGGTCCTAGAATGATGAGCACCCAAGTTGGGTATAATAAAAACTATCATAGAAAGTGAATTGGATGCTATGATCAATTTGATACTTGATAACTGTTTTGAGATATGAAGGTAGTGATATTAAAGACATGCTAGTTGAGTTGATTATGGAAAATACTTGTGTTGAGGTTTGTGATTCCCGTAGCATGCATGTATGGTGAACCGCTTTGTGTTGAAGTTGGAGCACAATTTTATTTATTGATTGTCTTCCTTATGAGTGGCGGTCGGGGACGAGCGATGGTATTTTCCTACCAATCTATCCCCCTAGGAGCATGCGCGTAGTACTTTTTTTGATGACTTCTAGATTTTTGCAATAAGTACATGAGTTCTTTTGACTAATGTTGAGTCCATGGATCATACGCATTCTCACCCTTCCACCATTGCTAGCCTCTCTTGTGCCGTGCAACTTTCGCCGATACCATATACCCACCATATACCTTCCTCAAAACAGCCACCATACCTACCTATTATGGCATTTCCATAGCCATTCCGAGATATATTGCCATGCAACTTTCCACCGTTCTGATCATATGACACGCATTACTTTTGTCATATTGCTCTTTGCATGATCATGTAGTTGACATCGTATTTGTGGCAAGGCCACCTTCATAATTTTCATACATGTCGCTCTTGATTCATTGCATATCCGATTACACCACGGAGGCATTCATATAGAGTCATATCTTGTTCTAGCTTTGAGTTGTAATTCTTGAGTTGTAAATCCATAAAAGTGTGATGATCTTCATTATTAGAGCATTGTCCTAGTGAGGAAAGGATGATGAAGACTATGATTCCCCCACAAGTCGGGATGAGACTTCGGACTTTACAAAAAGAAAAAAAAAGAGAAAGGCCTAAAATAAAAAAAAGAAAGGCCAAAGAAAAAAAGCAAAAGAAAAAAAAGAAAAAGAAAGAAAGAAAAATATAAAATGAGAGAAAAAAAGGGACAATGCTACTATCTCTTTTTCCACACTTGTTCTTCAAGTTAGCACCATGATCTTCATGATAGAGAGTCTCCTATGTTGTCACTTTCATATACTAGTGGGAATTTTTCATTATAGAACTTGGCTTGTATATTCCAATGATGGGCTTCCTCAAAATGCCCTAGGTCTTCGTGAGGAAGCAAGTTGGATGCACACCCACTTAGTTTCTTTTGTTGAGCTTTCGTATATTTATAGCTCTAGTGTATCCGTTGCATGGCAATCCCTACTCACTCACATTGATATCTATTAATGGGCATCTCCATAGCCCGTTGACAGTGGCGGAGCCATGATCGAAGGAAGCCCCGGGCCCTATTTTATTTTATTTTTTGCCACGAGGGACATGGATTGGAGCAAGCCAGGATTCATAAGGCTTTTAGCTACCTCAAAAGAAACCCCATACAAAACATGGCTGAATTGGATGAAAATTTTAGAATTTAAACTCAATGCTTGACAATACAACAAAATAAAATTAAAAAATGACAAAAACTACAAAGAACAATACGTGGTAAAAAAGAGTACCAAATCAATAGTTTGCTTTGCTTCATCGGTGCCTCGCATAACATCATGAACGGTGGGAGAAGAGTCAACACCTTCAAGACATCAAAAGAAATTTTTTCATAAAAAAAGGCATAAACATCATGTGAAACAATTATCATTGATAAAAATTTAAAAATGTACCACTTCGAGGAGTTAAAAGCCCTTTGCGAGATCTATATGATTGAAAGTGATACACAATATCATCATCATCAGTACTTGCAAATACATCTCGCTCAACATAGCAAACTATTCTTTAATTCAGCAAATCATCACTCATTCATTCTATTCCTCAACTCAGTCTTGATTATACTCATAAGCTCTTTCCACTGGTGCGGTTGCAACGGGCAAAATCTCTTCATCTTCTTTTTCTACAATATAAAATGAAATTGGCAATTACATTAATTTGAGTTCAACAATGCCAGATATCTGACTGGATACAACGTGGTATAAATTTTAGTTCAAAGCATCTTGTACACTGATACAACTCATACAAATAGAACATGTTTAAGTAGAAAGCATCAAGGAGGAAACAGGGGAAGCATCAAAGAAAATTACAAGGTATGGCAGCCGGCAGTGAAGCAGCGTCACACGGGCGAACGACGAATAGGAGGGCGGCGGCCTACAGCCTGGGAGCAAGGGGAAAGTGGGTGAGTCGGGGGCGGAGCCACGGCGGACGGCGGCGCGGGCGTTGAAGTCCCAGCTGCTGCTGCAGATTGATCGCGCTGTCCGCATGCATGCGACTTGCCGCGGCCGCGTGAGTGTTTGGTCCAACAGGGCTACGTTCTCCTGTGCCCTCGTGCGTGCTAGGTCGTGTGGGGTGGCTTTTCCTCGTGCTTGCGTGGGTTTCTCGTAAGACAGCCCATCAAGGCTTTGGGCCTTCTTCTTTTGACTGGTCGTGCCCCGGGCCTGCAAAAAAGCCTATATACTCATACCCTATTAATTTTTCCACGCCCCGGGCCTGGGCCCTGGGTGCCCGGGGCCCAGCTCCGCCCCTGCCCGTTGATACGCCAACTTGATGTGAGACTATCTTCTCCTTTTTGTCTTCTCCACAACCACCATTCTATTCCACATATAGTGCTATGTCCATGGCTCACGCTCATGTATTGTGTGAAAGTTGAAAAAGTTTGAGATTATTAAAGTATGAAACAATTGCTTGGCTTGTCATCGGGGTTGTGCATGATTAAATACTTTGTGTGATGAAGATAGAGCAACAACCAGACTATATGATTATGTAGGGATAACTTTCTTTGGCCATGTTATTTTGAGAAGACATGATTACTTTGATTAGTATGCTTGAAGTATCACTATTTTTATGTCAATATGAACTTTTATTTTGAATCATTTGGATATGAACATTCATGCCCCAATAAATAAAATTACATTGAGAATTATGCTAGGTAGCATTCCACATCAAAAATTCTGTTTTTATCATTTACCCACTCGAGGACGAGCAGGAATTAAGCTTGGGGATGCTTGATACGTCTCCAACGTATCTATAATTTTTGATTGTTTCATGCTATTATATTACCCATTTTGGATGTTTATGGGCTTTATTGTGCACATTTATATCATTTTTGGGACTAACCTACTAACCGGAGGCCCAGCCCGTATTGCTGTTTTTTTTGCCTATTTCAGTATTTCGAAGAAAAGGAATATCAATTTGAGTCCAAACGGAATGAAACCTTCAGGAGCGTGACTTTTGGAACGAACGTGATCCAGAGGACTTGGAGTGCAAGTCAAGAAACAGCTGAGGTGTCCACGAGAGGGTAGGGCACCCCCCTACAGGGCGCGCCCCCTGTCTCATGGGCCCATCGGGCGGCCACCGACGTACTTTTTCCTCCTATATAAGCCTACGTACCCCAAAAACATCCAGGGAGCCAACGAAACACAATTTCCACCACCGTAACCTTCTGTATCCGCGAGATGCCATATTGGAGCCTTCGCCGGTGCTCCGCCGGAGGGGGATCAACCATGGAGGGCTTCTACATCAACACCATAGCCCCTCCGATGAGTTGTGAGTAGTTTACCACAGACCTTCGGGTCCATAGTTGCGAGTTCTTTGCTTGTTTGTGTAGGTGCGTGGGACTTTTGAGGAGCCTCCTACTGGATTGATACCTTGGTTCTCAAAAACTGAGGGAAATACTTACGCTACTATTGCTGCATCACCCTTTCCTCTTCAAGGAAAACGAACGCAAGCTCAAGACGTAGCAACTACCTTGGTGAATAAGGCCATCAAGGTCGAAACTGGTCTGCAGGAACACCAAAGCTCTTACAGGCGCAACCGAGACATGGGCTCATCTTCGGGCCCGCCCTCGCAGAAGCGTAGGATCTGGATTCCCAACAGCACGTACCATCCAACTGCACTTGCTCCAAGGCAGTCCTATGCTGCACTTGCTCACGAGAATAGCTGTCATTTTTTACAGAAGAGTGGTTTTAGGTTGATTCTTTTTGCAGATGATTAATAGACAAAATACTCACGTCCATCAATTTATTTCAGAATTATTAGAGTTACAGAAGTATTCGAAAGTTACAGATTGCTACAGACTGTTCTGTTTTTGACAGATTCTTTTTTCGTGTGTTGTTTGCTTATTTTGATGAATCTATGAGTAGTATCGGGGGGTATGAACCATAGAGAAGTTGGAATACAGTAGGTTTAACACCAATATAAATAAATAATGAGTTCATTACATTACCTTAAAGTGGTGGTTTATTTTCTTATACTAACGGAGCTCATGAGATTTTCTGTTGAAGTTTTGTGTTGTGAAGTTTTCAAGTTTTTGGGTAAAGATTTGATGGATTTGGGAATAAGGAGTGGCAAGAGCCTAAGCTTGGGGATGCCCAAGGCACCAAAAGGTAAAATTCAAGGACAATCAAAAGCCTAAGCTTTGTTATGCCCCGTAAGGCATCCCCTCTTTCCTCTTCGTCTATCGGTAACTTTACTTGAGGCTATATTTTTATTCACCACATGATATGTGTTTTGCTTGGAGCATCAAGTATGATTTGAGTCTTTGTTTTTTATTTTAACACAATCATCCTTGTTGTACACACCTTTTGGTAGATACACGCATGAATCGGAATTTATTAGAATACTCTATGTGCTTCACTTATATCTTTTGAGCTAGACAATATTGCTCTAGTGCTTCACTTATATCTTTTTGGAGCACTGTTGTGGTTTTATTTTATAGAAATTATTGATCTCTCATGCTTCACTTATATTATTTCAAGAGTCCTTTAGAACAACATGGTAATTTGCTTTGGTTACAAAATTAGTCCTAATTTGATGGGCATCCAAGATGGGTATAATAAAAACTTTCATATAAAGTGCAATGAATACTATGAGAAGTTTGATTCTTTATGATTCTTTTGAGATATGAAGATGGTGATATTAGAGTCATGCTAGTAGAGTAGTTGTGAATTTGAGAGATACTTGTGTTAAAGTGTAATGCCCCGGATTCGATGCGCCAGGTGTCTTCCAGTTATTCGTTGTATTTGCCATGTCATGTGCTTGCGTGTTGCATTTTGCCATGTCATCATCTGCTTGCGTCCTCATGTTTTTCAAAACTTACATCCGACCTTTTTCCCCGAGGTCCATTTCACGATCCAACACTCTCACACGCACCCGTTGCACCTCTCAGGCCTCCTTTCGTGAGTGGCATATAAAATGTTCTCGGAATGGGATGAAACTTGGCATGCGGTGTTGTTATAGAGTAGGTAGACCGCCTGTCAATTTCCGTTCCATTTGGAGGTCGTTTGATGCCCTAACGGTTAATCGTGTAACCCATCTCTCTTTGCAGCCCAGCCCACCTTCATCACAGCCCACTAGCCCACCTAAACCCCCTCCATGCTCTCTGTCGTTGGATCGTGATCGTGTGGGCGAAAACCGCTCCCCATTTGGACACTCCTAGCTCCCTCTACCTATATAAACACCTCTCCCTCCTCAAATTCATGGTTGAACCCTAGCAATATTCCTCCTCGCGCCGCCGGACACACCCTCCCACCGCCCGGACATGTCCATCACCGCCCGCAGCCAACCGGAGCTCGCCACATCACTCCACCGCCGTCTCCTCCGCGCCGGCCTGCCGGGCCCAGATCTCCGCCGCCGCAGCCCAGACGCGCATGCGCCTCCCGCTCCCGATCTGGAACGGCCAGGGGCCGAGTCCCGCTCCAGCGCTGCCCCGTCCTTGCATCCACCTCGCCGCCCGGCTGCTGCGGCTGCGGCGAAAGCACTGCCGCTGCCCTGGTTAGGGCGCCTCGACGCCGCCTTCGCCGCCCCGCGCCGCCCAGGCTCGCTGCGCCTCCGCCATCCGCCTTCGCCTCCGCCCTGCGTCCGGATCTAGCCAGATCCCGGCCGAAGCAGGCTCTCGCGACCCGTCCCCGCCGGCGGCCGATCGGCCTCGCCGACGAAGACCCTCCCTGCGCCATCATGGTCGACGCCGTCCCCTGCCTCGCTCGATCCAGGCGGGATCGAGGAGAAGGGCGAACTCCAGCTGGCCTCGTGGGCTGCAGCTCCTCCCCGGCCCAGCAGCACCGGCCTGCATGGCCGCCTCCTCCGCCAACCTGGGCCGCAGCCCGCTAGGTGAGCGAGCCCCCGCAACCCCCGCTCAGTGCACGCTTTAGTTACTCCGCGCTCATACCCGTTTTTTGCCAAGTCCCCGTAATTTTTGCATTCTAATGCCATATTCATCTTGCCGTAACTTCTCATTCATAGCTCCATTTCGTACATGTAATATATCAAAGTGTTCACTGTGAGATGATTTACATTTAATTCCACTGTGGCATGCTTGTTTGAGTTCATCTTGATGCCTTAATCATCGTTGCAAGAGTGCTAAGTGATGTTGTCTGCTGGAAACTGTTATAACTTGCTCATTTGTCATTTTCATATCTTTTCGTGTGATTTTCTTTTGAGCATGACGTCTACATGTTTTAGGAGCATATTAATGTCATCTTTGCTGTGGGGCAATCCACTCTTCATGATATGCCATGTGTTGATTGAACTAGTTTGCAAGGTAGCCTCCATGATGTTTGCTGATTTCTGTGACTGATTTTGCCGTCTTTTTCCTGTTACGTTGTGATGCTATGTGAACCTGCTTCTACAAGTCACTCTATGCATAATATGGAGATGTTGACTAAGGATGTTTTGTTATACATGCTATGATATATCCATCCATGTCCTTGGTTGCATTTATAGCCCGTCTTAGCTTGTTGTAATCTTGCTCTCAAATTGCTAAATAATGTTGCTGTCAGCCTATTAACTTTAAGTTCAGTTTTCCCATGTGAATAACTAGTGTTCTATGTACCCTATGGACTTTCTCTTGCCATGCTTAGCTTCATAATTATGCCATCTTAATGTTGATTGACTTCACATGCCATGATATGCTCTGTGGTGATTTGGACAAGCTCACCAACATGCCTACTTGTCGTTGTTCCTGCCATGTACTGTTATTTTCACCGTCTGAATCTGTCATATCATTTGCCATGTTTGCATGGATGCTACCGTCTTTTTGGTTGATCTTTGGAATAAGTTCAGTAAGGAAGTTTTGTTAAGTGCTTTCAGTACTAGCATTCCATGACTTAGTTTTCCATGATAGCTTGCAGTAACATGTTGTTTGCTAGCTCTAAACATTGCAACCTGATGTTACTTCTGCCATGTCCAATGAATTTCTGCCAAGTTTGTGAAACTGTTAATAATTGCAATCTTGCCATGTCCTTTTGAGCATGTTCTAGTGGTTTCTAGACATAGCTCAGTGTTCATGTTTTGTTATGATTTACCTGTACATCATATCCATTCCTTTTGTTTTCATGTTGATTGGCTCTAGCATGTTGTTTTGATGCTTGTAAGATGCCTAGTTGCTGTTTTGGACAACTTGTCCTTTAAACTTGTTTCATGTGTATGTGTTGAACCGTTGCTTCGTTTTGAGTGTGCTCTATATGAAACTTGCTTGGTTTTGCATGTAGTCTCATATTATCTTGTTGCATCCATGTTGTGGGGTGTTGACTTGATGTTTGAGTGCATTTTGCATCAAGGTCATGCTTAACTTGAGTTGCTCATATCTTCCAGGCCGTAGCTCCGAATTAAATGAACTCATATGTAACTTCTAGAAATTCGTGTAGATTGTCTTGGTGCTCTTTAAATTGCCGTTTAACAACTTTAACATAATGTTTTCTTCAGATCTGGACCAATTTTAAAATTTGCATACGAGGACTTACCGGAATTGTTATATCTTGTTTCCGGCCTCATTTAAACTTGCTTTGATGTGTTGCTATTGTATGCATCATCTCTTGCCATGAGTAGCTTCATTTAGCCTTGTCATGCATCATACTTGGTTGAGCATCATGCCATGTTTATGTGTTGTGTGTTTACCTTGTTGATTGCTTCTTTCCAGTTGTGCTTCTTGATAGTTCCTGTTTCGTTGCGATCGTGAGGATTCGTTTGACTACGCTTGGTTCAAGTTCATCCGTTCGTCTTCTTCATGGACTCGTTCTTCTTCCTAGCAGGACTCGTTCTTGTCGATAGTTGAAGATTGCTCCATGTTGGAACAGGATTATGTTGGGATATCACAATATCTCTTATTTAATTAATGCATCTATATACTTGGTAACGGGTGGAAGGCTTGGCCTTATGCCTGGTGTTTTGTTCCACTCTTGCCACCTTAGTTTCTGTCATACCAGTGTTATGTACCTTGATTTTGCGTTCCTTACGCGGCCCCGTGTATGGGAACCCCTTGACAGTTCGCTTTGAATAAAACTCCTCCAGCAAGGCCCAACCTTAGTTTTACATTTGCCTCACCTAAGCCTTTTTTCCCTTGGGAGTCGCGCTCCTGAGGGTCATCTTATTTTTAACCCCCTGGGCTAGTGCTTCTCTAAGTGTTGGTCCGAACCGGGCGATATCCGGCGCCCCTGGGCAACCAGGGTCTATGCCAACTCGACGTCTTGCCCATCCGGTGTGCCCTGAGAATGAGATATGTGCAGCTCCTATCGGGATTTGTCGGCACATTCGGGCGGTCTTGCTGGTTTTGTTTTACCATTGTCGAAATGCCTTGTAACCGGGATTCCGAGACTGATCGGGTCTTCCCGGGAGAAGGAATATCCTGCGTTGGTCGTGAGAGCTTATAATGGGCTAAGTTGGGACACCCCTGCAGGGTTTAAACTTTCGGAAGCCGTGCCGGCGGTTATGTGGCAGATGGGAATTTGTTAATGTCCGGCTGTAGAGAACTTGACACTTGACTTAATTAAAATGCATCAACCGCGTGTGTAGCCGTGATGGTCTCTTTTCGGCGGAGTCCGGGAAGTGAACACGGTTTGGGTTATGTATGAACGTAAGTAGTTTCAGGATCACTTCATGATCACTTCTAGCTTCTCGACCGTTGCGTTGCTTCTCTTCTCACTCTTATTTGCGTATGTTAGCCACCATATATGCTTAGACGCTGCTGCAACCTCACCACTTATCCTTTCCATTCCCATTAAGCTTTGCTAGTCTTGATCCCATGGTTATGGGATTGCTGAGTCCTCGTGGCTCACAGATTACTACAACAACAGTTGTAGGTACAGGTAATGCGATGATCATGACGCGAGAGCGATGCTTGCTTGTTTTGAGTTCTTCTTCTGCTTCGTCGTTCAGGGGATAGGTTCCATGTTGGCAGCCTGGGTTAGCAGGGTGGATGTCGTTGAGTTTCTGTTTGTGTTTCGTCCGTAGTCGGATGTTGCTCTTATGTATGATGTTGTTGTATTCATGTGGCATTGTATGCCTCTTATTTGTATCTCCAACTATTATGTAATGGTATGATGTAATGATATCCAGCTTGCAAAAGCGTCTCCAATATGCGCTTCTATCCTTGGTGAGACCTTCGACTTCCTTTTGGATAGGGTCGCATATTGGGCGTGACAAGTTGGTATCAGAGCCTCGACCGACCATAGGAGCCCCCTTGATTGATCGTATAGTTTGGCCGATGTTGAGTCTAGAAGAAAACTTTTTCGGAGTCTAGTTATATCGGAGAGTAGGACTTCTTTTTACTCCTCAATCCCTTCGACGGTCTGGTGAGAAATCTTGATGCAGGTGTTTCGACTTACTTCTCTTCCCCTTCAAATTTTTTTCTAGGATCGCGCAGGTGTTTTTCGTTGTTGTCCATCCTCTTTTGTCTGGTGCATTTCTCGTCAAGTCGACTCGAACCTCTTTGTCTTTTGGGAGATCAATCCTCATCTCTTTTCAACTGACGTTGTTCCTCCATGTGAAGTTGTTCTTGTTTTCCCACCCGCCCACCCTTCTTCTTCTCGTAACCGGAGTCCATAGTCGAGTATCCATCCTACTTGTGCGAAGCCTTTGCATTCTCTCCACAATTATTTCAACCGACGCTTTGTATTCAATTATTCGTCGTTCCAGTTGCCTGTGTTTTTCCCGCCCTCCCACCCTTTTTCTTCCCGGAGTCTGAGCCTCTATCCGAGCATCAATTTCATTCATGCGGAGCCTCTTCAGTCTTTCCTCAATTGTCTCAACCGGTGAATTCTCATCTAGTTAATCATCGTTTGTCTCGTTTTCTTTTCAGTGGAGTCAATTCATGTTTCCCGGTTGATCATATTCCTTTCCTTGGCTCAAGTGTTTTCCTTTGCTCATTCACCTATCGTTATCCAACCGTTCTAGAGTGGTGAAGACATCTCAGAAGATTCATGTCTGCAGTCAATTATTTCGAGGTTGTCACCTCATTCAAATTTTTCAATCGTTCCGGTGCATCGTCTCTTCTTCGATTCCTCTCAACGATGTTTCTTTTCGGTGGGCCCTAACCCACAGGTCTTTTCCCAGGATCTTACCCGATTCTTCTAATTTTCCCGGAGTTATTCTCAAATCCTTTTCGAAGTTTGACGTCAGTATGAATTTCATCAGCCAGATGCTTTTCCAAGATCGATTTCAAATCATTTTCACTGTTGGATCAACCTCTTAGTTTTCTTCGTTCCCCGGAGTGTCTCAACAAATTTTGGTGTTGTTTCTCGTCGTCATTCTAAACATTTGAAGACCGAAGAAGAATTTCTCTTAAATCTTGTCCGTTCTCCCAGAGATTCGCGGTGCTAGCTTGATGTTATCCTATCAAATTGTTTCCAGTCGTGCAATTCATTTCATCCATCCGAAGTATTTCAGGAGTTGTTTTCCGTCTCGATCATCCGGAGGCCATCTTTTTGGAATATTTCTTTGTTCCAAGTTTTTAGCTCCGTTCGTTCCTATATTTGTACCGGTGCATCGTTCAAGCATTCTTTAATCAGTTCATGATCTCTTCGTTCTCTTGCATCTTGATTTCCTCAAGTATCTTCGTGCTTTTCTAATTCTTCCTGACGATTCATTCTCTTTTCTTCATTCATTTTCATTTCTAACCGTGGTTTGTTCAAGATCCCTTTTCATTTGTAATCATAACAATTAATTCCTTCTTTCCAAATCCTACCGGTGGCTTATGAAGAACCCCCCCCCAAGTTTTTGCGCTATATCTCCCCGTAATCTCCTTCAACGAGAATAAGTAGTATGCAAATCTATTGTTTCTCATCAATTTAAATTGGTGAGGATAAGCATAACATAGTCCTTATTCCTCCTTCTTCAAGGGGATTAATCTCTTCTTTTCAAAGTTTGTTCATCTTATCACATTCTCAGTTCAAAGTGTTTTCATCTTTTCTTTCCTGGAGTTCAAAGCTTCCTCAACCATCTCATCGAAACCTCCATTGGAACCATCGCAAAGCTTTAATCTTATCCCTTCCATCCTTCAATTTTATCTCGTCATCCTTTTGTTACCGGAGTTCTTATGGTGGGTCGTAAGGATTTAATCCATTCTTCAAGTGTTCATCAAGATTCTTTTGGAGGAGCTCAAGTATCTTTCCTTCTTGCCTCTCGAAGTGCAATTAATTCTCCGTAGTCTTTTGAAATGGAGTTTATCATTTCTTCATTCTCCTCAGCTATGTAATCTTTTAAGCTTGTGGTCGGCGATCACCTCATAATTTTTGAGATGTTATCCATAAGTCCACAACAAGCTTATTCTGTTCGTTGTTGATTTTCTCAACAATTCTGTTCAATCCTTCCTTCTAAGGTTGCTTTCTATTTCATTCGTGGTAGAAGTCTCATGTTCTTCTCTGTTCTTTTCATTCCACTATTTCAATTCTTCCGGAGGCGTTGTGTTGTTCCTCTCGTCAAGTAATATTCCATCTTCTCAAGTTCATGTTCTATTCTTTGCATGTTCAGTCGGTGTGCTGCCTATATTCCTTTGTTATTATTCCTTTTCTATCTTATTCTAACCATAGTGGTTTCAAAGTCTATCTTATTCCTTGAGTTTTTGCTCCTTGTCATATTCAACATTACTCTTTTCTGCTCGAGTGCTCTCGACTTTGTTCAATTTCTCTCTTCACTCTTGTTTCACCTCATCCTCTCTTCTCTTCCGTCTCGGTCCTAAGATCTCATGACGAGATCTCTTGTTAGTGGAGGAGAGTTGTAACGCCCTGGATCCGATGCGCCAGGTGTCTTCCAGTTATTCGCCGTCTTTGCCATGTCATGTGCTTGCGTGTTGCATTTTGCCATGTCATCATCTGCTTTGCATCCTCATGCTTTCAAACTTGCATCCGGCCTTTTCCTCGAGGTCCGTTTCACGATCCGACACTCTCACACGCACCCGTTGCACCTCTCAGGCCTCATTTCGTGAGTGGCATATAAAATGTTCTCGGAATGGGATGAAACTTGGCGTGCGGTGTTGTTATAGAGTAGGTAGACCGCCTGTCAATTTTCATTCCATTTGGAGGTCGTTTGACGCCCTAACGGTTAACCGTGTAACCCCTCTCTCTTTGCAGCCCAGCCCCCCTTCATCACAGCCCACTAGCCCATCTAAACCCTTCCATGCTCTCGGTCGTTGGATCGTGATCGTGTGGGCAAAAACCGCTCCCCCTTTGGACACTCCTAGCTCCCTCTACCTATATAAACACCTCCCCCTCCTCAAATGCGCGGTTGAACCCTAGCAATCTTCCTCCTCGCGCCGCCAGACACACCCTCCCACCGCCCAGACATGTCCACTACCGCCCGCAGCCAACCGGAGCTCGCCACATCGCTCTGCCGCCGTCTCCTCTGTGCCGGCCCGCCGAGCTAATCTGGAGCCCGCTCAGGCCCGGATGTCCGCCGCCGCAGCCCGGACGCACCCGCGCCTCCCGCTCCCGATCTGGAACGGCGGGGCCGAGTCCCGCTCAGCGCCGCCCGTCCCGCCTCCACCTTGCCGCCCGGCTGCCGTACCAGCAGGTTGCCGCCACAGTGAGGCGCCTCGCCGCCGCCTTCATCGCCTCGCGCGCCACCGCCATCCGCCTTTGCCGCCGCCCCGCGTCCGGATCAGGACAGATCCCGGCCGGAGCAGGCTCCCGCAACCCGTCCCGGCCGGCGGCCGATCGGCCTCGTCGTCGAAGACCCTCCCTGCGCCACCATGGTCGTTGCCGTCCCCTGCCTCGCTCGATCCAGGCGGGATCGAGGAGGTGGACGAGCTCCAACCGGCCTCATGGGCCGCTGCTCCTCCCCGGCCCAGCAGCACAAGCCTGCAAGGTCGCCTCCTCCGCCAACCTGGGCCGCAGCCCGCTTGGTGAGCGAGCCCCCGCAACCCTCACTCAGTGCACGCTTTAGTTACTACACACTCATACCCGTTTTTTGCCAAGTCCCCGTAATTTTTGCATTCTAATGCCATATTCATCGTGCCGTAACTTCTCGTTCGTAGCTCCATTTCGTGCATGTAATATATCAAAGGGTTCATTGTGAGATGATTTACATTTAATTCCATTGTGGCATGCTTGTTTGAGTTCATCTTGATGCCTTAATCATCGTTGCAAGAGTGCTAAGTGATGTTGTCTGCTGGAAACTGTTATAACTTGCTCATTTGTCATTTTCATACCTTTTCATGTGATTTTCTTTTGAGCATGACGTCTACATGTTTTAGGAGCATATTAATGTCATCTTTGCTGTGGGGCAATCCACTCTTCATGATATGCCATGTGTTGATTGAACTAGCTTGCAAGGTAGCCTCCATGATGTTTGCTGATTTCTGCGACTGATTTTGCTGTCTTTTTCCTGTTACGTTGTAATGCTATGTAAACCTGCTTCTACAAGTCACTCTATGCATAATATGGAGATGTTGACTAAGGATGTTTTGTTATACATGCTATGATCTATCCATCCATGTCCTTGGTTGCATTTATACCCGGTCGTAGCTTGTTGTAATCTTGCTCTCAAATTGCTAAATAATTTTGCTGTCAGCCTGTTAACTTTAAGTTCAGTTTTCCCATGTGAATAACTAGTGTTCTATATACCCTATGGACTTTCTCTTTCCATGCTTAGCTTCATAATTATGCCATCTTAATGTTGCTTGACTTCACATGCCATGATATGCTCTGTGGTGAGTTGTACAAGCTCACCAACATGCCTAGTTGTTGTTGTTCCTGCTATGTACTGTTATTTTCACCGTCTGAATCTGTCATATCATTTGCCATGTTTGCATGGATGCTACCATCTTTTCGGTTGATCTTTGGAATAAGTTCAATAAGGAAGTTTTGTTAAGTGCTTTTAGTACTAGCATGCCATGATAGTTTGCAGTAACATGTGGTTTGCTAGGTCTAAACATTGCAACCTGATGTTATTTCTGCCATGTCCTGTGAATTTCTGCCAAGTCTGTGAAATTGTTACTAATTGCAATCTTGCCATGTCCTTTTGAGATTGTTATAGTGGTTTCTAGAGATAGCTCAGTGTTCATGTTGTGTTATGCTTTACCTGTACATCATGTCCATGCCTTTTGTTTTCATGTTGAGTGGCTGTAGCATGTAGTTTTGATGCTTGTAAGATGCCTAGTTGTAGGACCTTGAAGTATGTCTAGAGGGGGGGGGGGGTGATTAGAATACTTGACCAATTAAAAACTTAACCTTTTCCCAATTTTAGAGTTTGGCAGATTTTAGCTATCTTAGGACAAGTCAAGCAATCATCACACAATTCAAACAAGCATGCAAAGAGTATATAGGCAGCGGAAATTAAAGCATGCAACTTGCAAGAAAGTAAAGGGAAGGGTTTGGAGGATTCAAACGCAATTGGAGACACGGATGTTTTTGGCGTGGTTCTAATAGGTGGTGCTATCGTACATCCACGTTGATGGAGACTTCAACCCACGAAGGGTAACGGTTGCGCGAGTCCACGGAGGGCTCCACCCACGAAGGGTCCACGAAGAATCAACCTTGTCTATCCCACCATGGCTGTCGCCCACGAAGGACTTGCCTCACTAGCGGTAGATCTTCACGAAGTAGGCGATCTCCTTGCCCTTACAAACTCCTTGGTTCAACTCCATAATCTTGTCGGAGGCTCCCAAGTGACACCTAGCCAATCTAGGAGACACCACTCTCCAAGAAGTAACAAATGGTGCGTTGATGATGAACTCCTTGATCTTGTGCTTCAAATGATAGTCTCCCCAACACTCAACTCTCTCTCATAGGATTTGGATCTGGTGGAAAGAAGATTTGAGTGGAAAGCAACTTGGGAAGGCTAGAGATCAAGATTCATATTGTAGGAATGGAATATCTTGGCCTCAACACATGAGTAGGTGGTTCTCTCTCAGAAATGGTAAGTTGGAAGTGTAGGTTTGTTTTGATGGCTCTCTCCATGAATGAAGAGGAGGTGGAGGGGTATATATAGCCTCCACACAAAATCTAACCGTTACACACAATTTACCAAACTCGGTGGGACCGATTCAACAGACTCGGTCGGACTGATTTAGTAAACCTAGTGACCGTTAGGATTTACGGTGGGACTGACATGCAACTCGGTAAGACCGATTTGGTTAGGGTTAGGGCATAACGTAATCTCGGTAAGACCGATCACGCAAACTCGGTGAGACTGATTTTGGTAATAAGCTTTCTAGAGAGTTGGTCAGGTAAACTCGGTGGGACCGATTTGCTCTTTTCGGTGAGACCGAAATGTTACAAAAGGGAAACAGAGAGTTTACATTGCAATCTCGGTGGGACCAATCGCTCATTCGGTTAGACCGAAACGTTATGAAGGGAAACAGAGAGATTACAATCCCATCTTGGTGAGGCCGAGATCCCTATCGGTAGGACCGATTTGCCTAGGGTTTGTGGCAGTGGCTATGAGATTAGAACTCGGTGGCGCCGGATAGAAAGAATCGGTGTGATCGATTTTGGCTTTAGGTTTAGGTCATTTGTGGATGTGAGAAAGTAGTTGAGGGTTTTTGGAGCATATCACCAAGCACATGAAGCAAGAGGCTCATTAAGCAACACCTCATCCCTTCTTGATAGTATTGGCTTTTCCTATAGACTCAATGTGATCTTGGATCACTAAAATGTAAAATGAAGAGTCTTGAGCTTTTGAGCTTGAGCCAATCCTTTGTCATTAGTACTTTGAGGGATCCACTTTCATCATCCATGCCATGCCATTCATTGAGCTTTCCTGAAATAATAGTCTTGGAATAGCATTAGCTCAATGAGCTATATGTTGTTATGAATTACCAAAACCACCTAGGGATAGTTGCACTTTCACTAGTTGCTGTTTTGGACAGCTTTTCCTTTAAACTTGTTTCATGTGTATGTGTTGAACCGTTACTCCGTTTTGAGTGTGCTCTATATGAAACTTGCTTGGTTTTGAACGTAGTCTCATATTATCTTGTTGCATCCGTGTTTTGGGGTGTTGACTTGATGTTTGAGTGCATTTTGCATCAGGGCCATGCTTAACTTGAGTTGCTCATATCTTCCAGGCCTAGCTCCGAATTAAATGAACTCTATATGTAAGTTGCCTAGAAATTCATGTAGATTGTCTTGGTGCTCTTTAAATTGTTGTTTAACCACTTTAACATAATGTTTTGTTCAGATCTGTACCAATTTCGAAATTTGCATATGAGGACTTACCGGAATTGTTATATGTTGTTTCCGGCCTCATTTAAACTTGCTTTGATGTGTTGCTCTTGTATGCATCATCTCTTGCCATGAGTAGCTTCATGTAGCCTTGTCATGCATCATACTTGGTTGAGCATCATCCCATGTTTATGTGTTGTGTGTTTACCTTGTTGCTTGCTTCTTTCTGGTTGTGCTTCTCGATAGTTCCTGTTTCGTTGCGATCATGAGGATTCGTTCGACTACGCTTGGTTCGTCTTCATCCGTTCGTCTTCTTCATGGACTCATTCTTCTTCCTAGCAGGATTTCAGGCAAGATGACCATTTACCTTGGATCTCACTACTATCATTGCTATGCTAGTTGCTTCGTTCTATCGCTATGCTGCGCTACCTATCACTTGCTTATCAAGCCTCCCAAATTGCCATGTCAGCCTCTAACCTTTTCACCCTTCCTAGCAAACCGTTGCTTGGCTATGTTACCGCTTTGCTCAGCCCCTCTTATAGCATTGTTAGTTGCAGGTGAAGTTGAAGATTGCTCCATGTTGGAACAGGATTATGTTGGGATATCACAATATCTCTTATTTAATTAATGCATCTATATACTTAATAAAGGGTGGAAGGCTCGGCCTTATGCCTGGTGTTTTGTTCCACTCTTGCCGCCTTAGTTTCCATCATACCGGTGTCATGTTCCTGGATTTTGCGTTCCTTACGCGGCCAGGTGTATGGGAATCCCTTGACAGTTCGCTTTGAATAAAACTCCTCCAGCAAGGCCCAACCTTGGTTTTACATTTGCCTCACCTATGCCTTTTTTTCACTTGGGAGTCATGCTCCCGAGGGTCATCTTATTTTACCCCGGGGCGGTGCTTCTCTAAGTGTTGGTCCAAACAGGGCGATGTTCGGCGCCCCCTGGGCAACAAGGGTCTATGCCAACCTGACGTCTTGCCCATCTGGTGTGCCCTGAGAACGAGATATGTGCAGCTCCTATCGGGATTTGTCGGCACATTCGGGCGGTCTTGCTCGTCTTGTTTTACCATTGTCGAAATGTCTTGTAACCGGGATTCCGAGACTGATCGGGTCTTCCCGGGAGAAGGAATATCCTGCGTTGGTCGTGAGAGCTTATAATGGGCTAAGTTGGGACACCCCTGCAGGGTTTAAACTTTCGGAAGCCGTGCCCGCAGTTATGTGGAAGATGGGAATTTGTTAATGTCTGGTTGTGGAGAACTTGACACTTGACTTAATTAAAATGCATCAACCGCGTGTGTAGCCGTGATGGTCTCTTTTCGCCGGAGTCCGGGAAGTGAACACGGTTTGGGTTATGTATGAACGTAAGTAGTTTCAGGATCACTTCTTGATCACTTCTAGCTTCTCGGCCGTTGTGTTGCTTCTCTTCTCGCTCTTATTTACGTATGTTAGCCACCATATATGCTTAGACGCTGCTGCAACCTCACCACTTATCCTTTCCATTCCATTAAGCTTTGCTAGTCTTGATACCCATGGTTATGGGATTGGTGAGTCCTCGTGGCTCACAGATTACTACAACAACAGTTGCAGGTACAGGTAATGCAATGATCATGACGCAAGAGCGATGCTTGCTTGTTTTGAGTTCTTCTTCTGCTTCGTTGTTCAGGGGATAGGTTCCATGTCGGTAGCCTGGGTTAGCAGGGTGGATGTCATTGAGTTTCTGTTTGTTTTTCGTCCGTAGTCGGATGTTGCTCTTATGTATAATGTTATTGTATTCATGTGGTACTGTATGCCTCTTGTTTGTATCCCCAACTATTATGTAATGGTACGATGCAATGATATCCACCTTGCAAAAGCGTCTCCAATATGCGCTTCTATCCTTGGTCGGACCTTCGAGTTCCTTTAGGATAGGGTCGCATATTGGGCGTGACATAAAGTTTGTGATTATCATAGCATGCACGTATGGTGAACCGTTATGTGATGAAGTTGGAGCATGATTTATTTATTGATTGTCTTCCTTATGAGTGGCGGTCGGGGACGAGCGATGGTCTTTTCCTAACAATATATCCCCCTAGTAGCATGCCGTAGTACTTCGTTTCGATAACTAAAGTATTTTTGCAACAAGTATGTGAGTTCTTTATGACTAATGTTGAGTCCATGGATTATACGCACTCTCACACTTCCACCATTTCTAGCCTCTCTAGTACCGTGCAACTTTCGCCGGTACCATACACCCACCATATACCTTCCTCAAAATAGCCACCATACCTACCTATTATGGCATTTCCATAGCCATTCCGAGATATATTGCCATGCAACTTTCCATGGTTCCGATTATTATGACACGCTCCATCATTGTCATATTGCCTTGCATGATCATGTAGTTGACATCGTATTTGTGGCAAAGCCACCGTTCATAATTTTTTTCATACATGTCACTCTTGAATCATTGGACATCCCAGTACAGAATGAAACCTTCGTGATGATCTTTCTTGAACCGAAAGCAAACAAGAAGACTTGGAGTTGAAGTCTAAAATGCCACGAGGTGTCCACGAGCAGGATGGCGTGCCCAGGGGGTACGCGCGCCCCCCACCCTCGTGGGCCCCTGTTGCTCCACCGACGTACTTCTTTCACCTATATATACTCTTATACCCTAGAAACATCAGGGGAGCCACGAAACCACTTTTCCACCGCCGCAACCTTCTGTACCCATGAGATCCCATCTTGGGGCCTTTTCTGGCGATCTGCCGGAGGGGGAATCGATCACGGAGGGCTTCTACATGAACACCATTGCTGCTCCGATGAAGGGTGAGTAGTTTACCACAGATAGGGCTGGAATTTGAGCCAAGTCGAGCAAGCTCGGCTCGACTCGCTAGAGCTCGTTTCGTTAACGAGCTAGCTCGACTCGACTCGTTACTATAACGAGCTCAAACCCAAGATCGGCTCAACTCGTATAACTCGCGAGCTGTCTCGTTTAGCTTGTTAAGCTCTTTTAAGATATAAACATAAAGCCCTCAAATATGATAAAAATGATTATGTATATATTAAACATATATGTCATTAAACAATTGTAATTTTCTTGTAACGCATGAGTCTCCTAGTAGGCTAGGCATTCAACTGCTCGGCCTTGGGTTGTGCGCCTGGGACGTAGGTTGTTTAGTGGCTGATCTTTCTTTGTATTGGGAGTGACTGATCTAATCGAGCCTAATGAGTTACATGATTACTCGTGAGATTGGCTCGTTTAACTTGGTCTATAAACGATCTTAAACTAAAGCTCGGCTCGACTCGTTATTCTTCGAGTTTGAGTCAATTCGAGCCGAGTCATGAGCTACTTGTTTACCTCGCGAGCTTCGAGCTTTTTTTCCAGCCCTAACCACAGACCTTAGGGTCCATAGTTATTAGCTAGATGGCTTCTTCTCTCTCTTTGATTCTCAATACAAAGTTCTCCTTGATGTTCTTGGAGATCTATTCGATGTAATACTCTTTTGCGGTGTGTTTGCCGAGATCCGATGAATTGTGGATTTATGAACAAGATTATCTATGAATATTATTTGGTTCTTCTCTGAATTCTTATATGCATGATTTGATATCTTTGCAAGTCTCTTCGAATTATCGGTTTAGTTTGGCCTACTAGATTGATCATTCTTGCATTGGGAGAAGTGCTTAGCTTTGGGTTCAATCTTGCAGTGTCCTATAACATCCCAAATTTCCAATTTGGTATGTTATACATTAGATCATCATGCATATCATATTTTATTGCATTTCATTTCGCGATCCTCGAAAATCTAAGCAACTCAAGAACCCACGGAGAGAGTTGGGGATTTCATCGTTTTCATATTTGAATTTTTCCGAATATCGAAACAAGGATCATTTTGGTTTTAATTATTTTCTCTTCAAAAATATTTCATATTAAAAATATATGAGAGGAGATAATATGAATTCTCCAAATTAAATGAAATATTCGAGTAAAAATATTAAAATCAAATAAAAGCTTTATTGGGATTTTATTGCAATTTTATTTGAATTAGAAAAATTGCACGTTTTCAAAATTGCATTTTTAGGCCAAGAAAATTTTCATCTTGTTCTAAATATTTTATTTAGACGGTGAACATTTGTTTTAGTATTTTTAGATTTTTATTTTATTTTCTAGGATTTATTTTTTTTCGGAATCATTTAAAAAAATGTTCGCACGCCCGACTGGGCCAACGACCCAGCCGAGCCGGGCCGGCCTCGCCCCGCCGTGTAGCCGCCGGACTCGAGGAGTCCGACCCCGAGCTGACGACGCGGTCGCCCCCTTGCCCAAGTCGGCCACACCCCCTCGCCTCCTATAAATACCGCCGCCCTCGACGCCTCTTTTACACCCACCGCGCCGCCCCACCTTGTGCCGCCTGCCATCTCGCCAAGACCATGAGTCGCCACCGCCCGACGCCACCACCGGCGTCGCCGTCGCCTGTCGCTGCCCCCGCCCAAGCCGAGCCCCACCGACCGCCCGCCTCGCCGAAGCCTCGCCGGAGGTAGAAACCGCTGCCGCCGCCGTTTCAGTTTTTCTTTGAAAAACCGCGCGTTTTTTTTAGAAACCTAGATATTTTTTAGATTAGATCGGTTCGGTTTTCTCGGTTTACATAAATAGAGGACATCCGTCCGTATGTTCGTTTTAAAGAATGGTGTTCACCTGTTAGCCGCAGACAGCGAACGTTCGTTCGTTAGCCTGTTCGTCAGTTTTTCTTTTTCCAGGTTTTTTCCGCGATTATTTTCGATCGTGATTTCTGCCCAGATTTTCGTTTTAGTTTATCTTTTCACTCGTTTATCCGAATCAGGCGATTCAAGCGCCTAGATCTTCACCTCGAAGCCCTCTTTTTGTTTAACCAACTTGAACAAGATTTTGGTACTGTAAAATTTGACTTTAGACCATATTAGTAAACGAATCTTGTTTCTTTCGTAGTTTGAGTTTCGTTGCTTCCTTTGATTTGATTCTTTTTGCAAACCGGAGTTCTTAAGTTGAACTTTTTGGTTAGTTTCTCTTATTTGAGTTCTACCCATGCTTCTAGTTGAGTGCTTATTGTATGCTTTGTTTGTTTGCGATAGAGTACCCGGAGTGCGAAGCAGCTACTACGAGTCTCTAGGTTTCACGGATCATCAGCAAGGCAAGTAACACTTTGATCATACCTCTTTACTACCCAGTTTTATTGCATTAGATCAACCCTCAAACAATTGCATGGTTAGGATCTGTTTAACATGTGGGTTCTGGGAAGTAGATGATGAGGTAGAACCTATTGCCCTGTTTATTATCAAACCTTTGGGAGTTACTTCTACGTTGCTTATATTAATATGTTATGCGCGTAGACGTGGTTTGGATTGAGTGATTCATGACAGATGTGAGAGTTATTATTAATACACATCTGGGTGGATTGCTTGAGGCACCCTAGAGTACCCAGTGGTTGTCAGGGCACCTGGAGAATCCAGTGTTGTCCTACGATATCCCGGAGTACCCGTGTGATCATCCTACGGTCCACCACCCAGGCTCAAAGGGATCATAAGATTATTCATGCTAGAAACTTCCGTGTGCAGCCACAAGCTATTATGGGCTCTAGCATAGTTGAGTATGTTGCAAGACCTCTTTCAGTGGTGGGCTAGCAGATGTAGGGGAAAGTAGGTGTAACTGTCCACCCAGACTAAAGAGTTATTGTTTCAGAAAGACTGTGTCTCATTTCTCCGACCATGGATGTATTCGAGTCTTGTGGGGAAAAGTGTGCAAACCTCTGCAGAGTGTACAAACTAATCATAGTTAACCGTGTCCCCGGTTATGGATGTTTTGAGTATCTAGTTCTTGGATTATCATGTTGATCTCATCACTCTAAATTTAATTTGTATGGGTTAATGATGATGTTTAATTGGGATTGAGTTGGAGGAACCTTCTCAATGTTTAACAACCACCATGATAGTTAAATAAAAATATTCCTTTGTTGTAGGAAAAAATTGGCTTTATGCAAAACTGTAACCATAGAGCTTTCCACCAGCCACATATGCATGTAGTGATAGCAATTATTTTGTTCATTACTCTATGTGTTACATTGCCAGCATATTCCATGTGCTGACCCGTTTCAGGCTGCAACGTTGATG
Organism: Aegilops speltoides; assembly: GCA_021437245.1. Lineage (NCBI taxonomy): Eukaryota > Viridiplantae > Streptophyta > Magnoliopsida > Poales > Poaceae > Aegilops > Aegilops speltoides. Next base: position 180,114,094 of record CM038142.1, read on the forward strand.
TTGCAGACTTTTCAGATGACGAGTAAGGTGCCATAGGTCGTAGTATTTCACTCAGCTATGCCGTTGGAGTTGATGGACTCACTTTATCTTCCAAGCCTTCCGCTGTTATCGTTTTCAGATGGCCTTAAGCCATATTATTGTAATAAGTTCTCTTTTGAGACATTCGATGTAATAAGTGTGTGATTGCTACTCTGTTATAAATCCCCAAGTACTTTGCGTGTCAGCATTACCGATCCAGGGATGACACTGACGCACAGAGATCAGACTGTTTGAGGTCTAGTCACTACAAGATGGTATTAGAGCACATGTTGACTATAGGACACGACCTATAAGCTAAAGCCCTAGATCACTACTCTCTTCTCATTTCTGACTTCTCTCCTTTTCTACTCTATAGGATGGCGGATGCAAGGAACAAGTTCACCCAACCGGATGAAGATACACCTTTTGGACGACACTTGAAGGAAGTTACTAGATACATGAACATCGGAATACCAAGCTTCACCGGGACCTACATCACCACTTTACTCAGAAGAGGAGCATTGGATGTTCGAGTTCAAGTTCCAGGAAGGACGTTCATGCCAGTCACTGAGCCCATGGAGTTTTCCTTTGATGCACCCACCTGGAGTCTGGGAAAGAGCATGGCAGCCCACATCACTATGGGACGCATTGGAGAAGTTTACCACAAGGATCTCAAGGATACTATCTATCAGATTTGTGGGCGCCGAGATGAGAAATGGGAGATGATCAGCACCAGGAAGGATAGATCTATAGCAGCTTTCATCCAGGAGTTAAACCAACACATTCGTCGCCGGGAGAACCAGATGTGCGCAGGCATGATATATCTGAAGAAGGCAATGACCAGGATCATGGAGCTGGAGGAAGAACTCAAGTCTACACGTGATGGATATGAGGAGAAAATGACGATACTCATGGAGAAGAATGATGATCTGACAAGGAAGCTAGGAGTATTCATGGGAGACCCCGCGCCAGGAGGAGAAGAGGACGATTCCACTTGTCCGGAGAACTACATCATCATCGACGACACCTACTCGGACCCCGATGATAGCGATGATGACTATGTTGATGAAGCTGGAGCAGTTATCATGGAGTCTTCCACCGATCAAGTTTCCTAGTAAGTAGGGGTAGCAAGACACGTATTGTATTGTTGCCATCGAGGATAAAAATATGGGGTTTATATCATATTGTTTGAGTTTATGCCTCTACATCATGTCATCTTGCTTAATGCATTACTCCGTTCTTATGAACTTAATACTCCAAATGCATGCTGGATAGCGGTCGTTGTGTGGAGTAATATTAGTAGATGCAGAATCGTTTTGGTCTACTTGACACGGACGTGATGCCTATGTTCATGATCATTGCCTTAGATGTCTTCATAATTATGCGCTTTTCTATCAATTGCTTGGCAGTAATTTGTTCACCCACCATAATACATGCTATCTTGAGAGAAGCCACTAGTGAAACCTATGGCCCCCGGGTCTCTTTTCCATTATATCGCATCTCTTTAAATCTCGTTTACTATTTTTCAATCTTTACTTTCCAATCTATACAACAAAAATACCAAAAATATTTACTTTATTATCTATATTAGATCTCACTTTTGCGAGTGACCGTGAAGGGATTGACAACCCCTTTATCGCGTTGGTTGTGAGGTTCTTGATTGTTTGTGCATGTATTCGGTGACTTGTGCGTCGTCTCCTACTGGATTGATACCTTGGTTCTCAAAAATGAGGGGAAATACTTATGCTACTTTGCTGCATCACCCTTTCCTCTTCAAGGGAAAAACCAACGCAAGCTCAAGAGGTAGCAGGCATCGCCGGGTGTGCGCGTGCCTCCGCGGGTTCGCGCCGCGGTTGCCGAAGGCGTGGGCGCCACTGGTCAACCGTGTCTTGGAGGATGGGGGCGCCACAAGCCTCGTCGGAGGTCGTGATACTTCTCCGTCATATCTATAATTTTTGTTTGTTCCATGCCAATATTATTCACTTTCATATAATTTTTGGCAACTTTTTATATTATTTTTGGGACTAACTTATTGATCCAGTGCCCAATGCAAATTCCTGTCTGTTGCATGTTTTATGTTTCGCAGAATATCCATATCAAACGGAGTCCAAAAAGGATAAAAATAGACGGAGCTTATCTTTGGAAAATATGGAAAATTCCAGAAGAAAAATCAACGCGAACCAGTGCCCGAGGTGGTCACGAGTCAGGGGGGCGCGCCTGCCTCCCTGGGCGCACCCCTACCGTCGTGATCCCACCGTAAGGTGGTTGACGCTCTTCTTTTGCCGCAATAAAGCTAATATTCGGGAAAAAATCATGATGAAGGTTTCAGGCCAATCGGAGTTACGGATCTCCATATATACACGAAACGGTGAAACAGAGCCAGAACAGAACGCAGGAACAGAGAGATAGATCCAATCTCGGAGGGGCTCTCGCCCCTCCCATGCCATGGGAGCCAAGGACCAGAGGGGAAACCCTTCTCCCATCTAGGGAGGAGGTCAAGGAAGAAGAAGAAGAAGGGGGGCTTTCTCCCCCTTGCTTCCGGCGGCGCCGGAATGCCGCCGGGGGCCATCGTCATCACCGCGGTCTTCACCAACACCTCCGCCATATTCACAAACATCTCCATCACCTTCCCCCATCTATATCCAGCAGTCCACTCTCCCGCAACCCGCTGTACCCTCTACTTGAACATGGTGCTTTATGCTTCATATTATTTTCCAATGATGTGTTGCCATCCTATGATGTCTGAGTAGATTTTCGTTGTCCTACCGGTGATTGATGAATTTCTATGATTGGTTTGAGTTGCATATTTTATTATTGGTGCTGTCCTATTGTGCCCTCCGTGTCGCGCAAGCGTGAGGGATTCCCGCTGTAGGGTTTGCAACATGTCTATGATTTGCTTATGGTGGGTGGCGTGAGGAACAGTCAAAGAAAGAGTTCTTGCCTGTGTTGCAAAGGTATGAAATTGAGTAAGACTCAAATCCCGACCACGGCAGAAAATAGAAAGAGAATGAAAGTCATTCCCTATGCATCAGCCATAGGTTCTATAAAAGTATGCCATGCTATGGACCAGACCTATTATATACTCTGCCCTGGTTTGGCAAGGGAGTACAATAGTGATTTAGAAGTAGATCACTAGACATTGGTCAGAATTATCCTTAGTGGAATAAGGATATGTTTCTCAATTATGGAGGTGACAAAAGGTTCGTCGTAAAGGGTTATGTCCATACAAGTTTTGGCACTGATCTAGATGACTCTAAGTCTTAATCTGGATACATATTGAAAGTGGGAGCAATTAGCTAGAGTAGCTCCGTGCAGAGCATTGTAGACATAGAATATTTGCAAAATACATATGGCTCTAAATATGACAGACCCGTTGACTAAGATTCTCTCATGAGCAAAACATGATCACACCTTAATACTCTTTGGGTGTTAATCACATAGCGATGTGAACTAGATTATTGACTCTAGTAAACCCTTTGGGTGTTGGTCACATGAAGATGTGAACTATGGGTGTTAATCATATACATATATGAATATTGGTGTTAAATCACATGGCGATGTGAACTAGATTATTGACTCTAGTGCAAGTGGGAGACTGAAGGAAATATGCCCTAGAGGCAATAATAAAGTTATTATTTATTTCCTTATTTCATGATAAATGTTTATTATTCATGCTATAATTGTATTAACCAGAAACATAATACATGTGTGAATACATAGACAAACATAGTGTCACTAGTATGCCTCTACTTGACTAGCTCGTGAATCAAAGATGGTTAAGTTTCCTAGCCATAGACATGAGTTGTCATTTGATTAACGGGATCACATCATTAGGAGAATGATGTGATTGACATGACCCATTCCGTTAGCCTAGCACTTGATCGTTTAGTATATTGCTATTGCTTTCTTCATGACTTATACATGTTCCTCGTAACTATGAGATTATGCAACTCCGTTTACGGAGGAACACTTTGGTGCTACCAAACGTCACAACGAATCGGGTGATTATAAAGGAGTACTACAGGTGTCTCTAAAGGTACATATTGGGTTGGCGTATTTCGAGATTAGGTTTTGTCACTCCGATTGTCGGAGTGGTACCTCTGGGCCCTCTCGGTAATGCACATCACTATAAGCCTTGCAAGCAATGTAGCTAATGAGTTAGTTACGGAATGATGCATTACATAACAAGTAAAGAGACTTGCCGGTAACGAGATTGAACTAGGTATTGGATACCGAAGATCGAATCTCGGGCAAGTAACATACCGATGACAAAGGGAACAACGTATGTTGTTATGCGGTTTGACCGATAAAGATCTTCGTAGAATATGTAGGAACCAATATGGGCATCCAGGTTCCGCTATTGGTTATTGACTGAGAATAGTTCTAGGTCATGTCTACATAGTTCTCGAACCCGTAGGGTCCGCACGCTTAACATTACGATGACAGTTTTATTATGAGTTTATAAGTTTTGATGTACCGAAGTTTTTTCGGAGTCCCGGATGTGATCACGGACATGACGAGGAGACTCGAAATGATCGAGACATAAAGATTGATATATTGGAAGCCTATGTTTGGACATCGGAATAGTTCCGGGTGAAATCTGGATTTTACCGGAACACTGGGGGGTTACCGGAACCCTCCCGGAGGTTAATGGGCCTTAGTGGGCCATGAGGGAGAAGAGGAGGGCCAGTTGGCAGCGCGCGCCTCCCCTAGTCCGAATAGGACAAGGAAGGGGGGGGGGCGGCGCCCCCCTTTCCTCTTTCCCTCCCCCCAAGTCCTAATCCAACTAGGAAAGGGGGGGGGGGAGTCCTACTCCCGATGGGAGTAGGACTCCTCCGGCGCGCCTCCTCCTAGGGCCGGCCACACCCCCCCTTGCTCCTTTATATATGGGTGCAGGGGGCACCCTAGAACACACAAGTTGATCTACGGATCGTTCCTTAGCCGTGTGCGGTGCCCCCCTCCACCATATTCCACCTCGGTCATATCGTCGCGGAGTTTAGGCGAAGCCCTGTGCCGGTAGAACATCATCATCGTCACCACGCCGTCGTGCTAACGGAACTCATCCCCGATGCTTTGCTGGATCGGAGCCCGGGGATCGTCATCGAGCTGAACGTGTGCTGAACTCGGAGGTGCCATACGTTCGGTACTTGGATCGGTCGGATCGTGAAGACGTACGACTACATCAACCGCGTTGTCATAACGCTTCCGCTTACGGTCTACGAGGGTACGTGGACAATACTCTCCCATCTCGTTGCTATGCCATCACCATGATCTTGTGTGTGCGTAGGAATTTTTTTGAAATTACTACATTCCCCAACAAGTAACTCTTCAACTCATACACTGTTTAATTCCCCTTCGTGCTTACCGAAGGATGATTGCTATGATGACTATTATGATCCCATTAATTCTCTTGAAATATCCCTTTTTGATGATACCTGCTATGCTTGTGGCCAAGATGCCAATATGAATTATGCTTATGGAGATGAACTTGCTATAGTTCCTTGTGTTAAACATGAAATTGTTTCTATTGCACCCACGCATGATAGTCCTATTATCTATTTGAATTCTCCCGACTACACTATATCGGAGAAGTTTGTGCTTAGTAAGGATTATATTGTTGGGTTGCCTTCTACGAATGCACATGATGATTTTGATATATATAATCTGCATGTGCTTTTTGCTCCTACTTGCAATTATTATGAGAGAGGAACTACATCTCCGCCTCTTTATGTTTCCAACACGATAGAATTGCAAGAAACTGCTTATACTATGCATTGGCCTTTACTATGTGTGCATGAATTGTTCTTTTATGACATGCCGATGCATAGGAAGAGAGTTAGACTTCGTCATTACATGATTTATGTTACTTTGTGCTCACTGCTAAATTACAAATCATTGTTAATTAAAATTGGCTTTGATATACCTTGGGATCCGGGTGGATTCACTACTTGAGCACTATATGCCTAGCTTAATGGCTTTAAAGAAAGCGCTGCCAGGGAGACAACCTGAAAGTTTTAGAGAGTCATTTATTTCTGTTGAGTGCTTTCATATAGTTTAAAAACAACAAAAATAAAGAGGGGAACCCAAAACTTTTCAAAAAGAGAAGTGAAAGTGAGAGAGACGAGCATTGTGAAAGTGGGGGACGTCCTTGAACTTTGTTCATGCCCATGTGATCTTTGTGAATCTTAATTACAGAAAATTTTCAATAAAAATAATTATCCCCTTGTACAATTCCATTGTATTATAAACATAATGTGCCAAGGTTTGCCTTTAGGATGTTTATAGTGCTTGTTGGTTTGTACGGTGCAGGACAGAAACTTTGGATGTAGTGCGCGATTTTATATTTTTAACTGAAATGTAAATTGGTTCTGATTCCTTTTGCACTGTATTTCTATACAAGATTTTTATTTTTCCTAATTTTGGTAGAATTGTTGGGGGTACAGAAGTATGGTGGATGTTCAGATTGCTACAGACTGTTCTGTTTTAGACAGATTCTGTTTTTGATGCATAGTTTGCTTGTTTTGATGAAACTATCAATTTATATCAGTGGATTAAGCCATGGAAAAGTTATATTACAGTAGACACAATGCAAAAATAAAATATGAATTGGTTTGCAACAGTACTTAGAGTGGTGATTTGCTTTATTATACTAACAGATCTTACCGAGTTTTCTGTTGAAGTTTTGTGTGGATGTAGTGTCTAATCGAGGATGTTTCGATGTGAGAAGAAGGAAGAGAGGCAAGAGCTCAAGCTTGGGGATGCCCGAGGCACCCCAAGTAAATATTCAAGGAGACTCAAGCGTCTAAGCTTGGGGATGCTGGGGAGGCATCCCCTCTTTCTTCAAAAGTATCGGTATGTTTCGGATTTGTTTCGTTCATGCATTATGTGCAAGTCTTGGAGCGTCTTTTGCAATTAGATTTTTATTTTTCTTTTATGCACCATGCTGGTATGAGATAGTCCTTGGTTGATTTATAGAATGCTCATTGCACTTCACTTAAATCGTTTGAGTGTGGCTTTATAGAATGCTTCATGTGCTTCACTTATATCATTTGAAGTTGGATTGCCTGTTTCACTTTGCATAGAAAACCGCCATTTGTAGAATGCTCTTTTGCTTCACTTATATTTGTTAGAGCGTGGGCATATCTTTTGTAGAAAGAATTAAACTCTCTTGCTTCACTTATATCTATTTAGAGAGATGACATGAATTGGTCATTCACATGGTTAGTCATAAAATCCTACATAAACTTGTAGATCGTTGAATATGATATGTTTGATTCCTTGCAATAGTTTTGCGATATAAAGATGGTGATATTAGAGTTATGCTAGTGGGTGGTTGTGGACTGTAGAGACACTTGTGTTCAGGTTTGCAAGTCCCGTAGCATGCACGTATGGTAACTGCTAGTGACAAATTTGAAGCATGGGGTGTTTCTTTGATTGTCTTCCTTATGAGTGGCGGTCGGGGACGAGCGATGGTCTTTTCCTACCAATCTATCCCCCTAGGGGCATGCGTAGTAGTACTTTGCTTCGAGGGCTAATAAACTTTTGCAATAAGTATATGAGTTCTTTATGACTAATGTGAGTCCATGGATTATACGCACTTTTACCTTTCCATCATTGCTAGCCTCTTGATGCCGTGCATTGCCCTTTCTCACCTCGGCGTTGGTGCAAACTTCGCCGGTGCATCCAAACCCCGTGATACGATACGCTCTATCACACATAAGCCTCATTATATCTTCCTCAAAACAACCACCATACCTACCTATCATGGCATTTCCATAGCCATTCCAAGATATATTGCCATGCAACTTCCATCATCATCATATTCATGACTTGAGCATTCATTGTCATATTGCTTTGCATGATCGTAAGATATCTAGCATGATGTTTTCATGGCTTGTCCGTTTTTTGATGTCATTGCTACGCTAGATCATTGCACATCCCGGTACACTGCCGGAAGCATTCATATAGAGTCATATCTTTGTTCCAGTATCGAGTTGTAAGTAAATAAAAGTGTGATGACCATCATTATTAGAGCATTGTCCCCCCCCAAAAGGGGCAATGTTACTATCTCTTTTTCCACACTTGTGCTTCAAAGTAGCACCATGTTCTTCATGTAGTGAGTCTCATATCTTGTGCTTCAAAGTAGCACCATGTTCTTCATATAGATTGTCTCCTATGTTGTCACTTTCATATACTAGTGGGAATTTTCATTATAGAACTTGGCTTGTATATTCCAACGATGGGCTTCCTCAAATGCCCTAGGTCTTCATGAGCAAGCAAGTTGGATGCACACCCACTCAGTTTCTTTTGTTGAGCTTTCATACACTTATAGCTCTTAGTGCATCCGTTGCATGGCAGTCCCTACTCCTCGCATTGACATCAATTGATGGGCATCTCCATAGCCTGTTGATTAGCCGCGTCGATGTGAGACTTTCTCCTTTTTTGTCTTCTCCACATAACCTCCATCATTATATTCTATTCCACCTATAGTCCTATATCCATGGCTTGCGCTCATGTATTGCGTGAGGGTTGAAAAAGCTGAAGCGCGTTAAAAGGTATGAACCAATTGCTCGGCTTTTCATCGGGGTTGTGCACGATGGGGGCATTTTGTGTGACGAAAATGAAGCATGGCCAAACTGTATGATTTTGTAGGGATAAGCTTGCTTTGGCCTTGTTGTTTTGAAAGACATGATTGCTTTATTGGTACGCTCGAAGTATTATTGTTTTTATGTCAAATGATAGACTATTGCTTTGAATCACTCGTGTCTTAATATTCATGCCATGATTAGACATATGATCAAGATTATGCTAGGAAGAATTCCACATCAAAAATTATTCTTTTTTATCATTTACCTACTCGAGGACGAGCAGGATTAATCTTGGGGATGCTGATACGTCTCCGTCGTATCTATTATTTTTGTTTGTTCCATGCCAATATTGTTCACTTTCATATACTTTTTGGCAACTTTTAATATTATTTTTGGGACTAACTTATTGATCCAGCGCCCAGTGCCAGTTCCTGTCTGTTGCATGTTTTATGTTTTGTACAGTATCCATATCAAACGGAGTCCAAACGGGATAAAAATGGACGGAGCTTATTTTTGGAAAATATGGAAAATTCCGGAAGAAAAATCAACGCGAACCAGTGCCCGAGGTGGTCACAAGGCAGGAGGGCGCGCCCCTACCCTCGTGAGCCCACCATAAGGCGGTTGACGCTCTTATTTTGCCGCAATAAAGCTAATATTCAGAAAAAAATCACGGCGAAGGTTTCAGGCCAATCGGAGTTACGGATCTCTATATATACACGAAACGGTGAAACAGAGCCAGAACAGATCGCCGGAACAGAGAGATAGATCCAATCTTGGAGGGGCTCTCGCCCCTCCCATGTCATGGGAGCCAAGGACCAGAGGGGAAACCCTTCTCCCATCTAGCGAGGAGGTCAAGGAAGAAGAAGAAGAAGAAGGGGGGCTCTCTCCCCCTTGCTTCCGGTGGCGCCGGAACGCTGCCGGGGGCCATCATCATCACCGCGATCTTCACCAACACCTCCGCCATCTTCACAAACATCTCCATCACCTTCCCCCATCTATATCCAGTGGTCCACTCTCCCGCAACCCGATGTACCCTCTACTTGAACATGGTGCTTTATGATTCATATTATTTTCCAATGATGTGTTGCCATCCTATGATGTCTGAGTAGATTTTCGTTGTCCTATCGGTGATTGATGAATTGCTATGATTGGTTTGAGTTGCATGTTTTATTATTAGTGCTGTCCTATTGTGCCCTCCATGTCACGCAAGCGTGAGGGATTCCTGCTGTAGGGTTTGCAATATGTCTATGATTTGCTTATGGTGGGTGGCGTGAGTGACAGAAGCACAGACCCAAGTAAGTAGGTTGTTTGCGTATGGGATAAAGAGGACTTGATACTTTAATGCTATGGTTGGGTTTTACCTTAATGAATCTTTAGTAGTTGCGAACGCTTGCTAGAGTTCCAATCATAAGTGCATATGATCCAAGTAGAGGAAGTATGTTAGCTTATGCCTCTCCCTCAAATAGAATTGCAATAGTGATTACCGGTCTAGTAACGTAGTCTTTGCTTAGGGGCAATTTCACAACTCCTACCACCACTTTTCCACACTTGCTATATTTACTTTATTGTCTCTTTATGTAAACAGCCCCTATTTTTTGTTTACGTGTTCTTTATTATCTTGCAAACTTATCCTATCACACCTACAAAGTACTTCTAGTTTCATACTTGTTCTAGGTAAAGCAAACGTCAAGCGTGCGTAGAGTCGTATCAGTGGTCGATAGGACTTGAGAGAGTATTTGTTCTACCTTTATCTCCTCGTTGGGTTCGACACTCTTACTTATCGAAAGAGGCTAGAACTATCCCGTATACTTGTGGGTCATCAGGTCGCCTCTCCATCTAACACAGCTCCGGCACTCGTCCTCCTCACCGGCGGTCGCCTCTCCATCCGCCACGGCCCCGGCGCTTGTCCTCCTGACCATTATCACCCAGCGATCCTCTCCGCCGTGGCACGGCCTCTGACCTCGACGGTGGCTGCTAAACCCGCAGGTCTCTCTCTCTCTCTCTCCCTCTCTCTCCATCTCCACTACTAATCTTCCTTTTTGCAGCTCAGATGCTAGGGAACGAATTCACAGTCACAATGGAGTACTTGGTGTGATATCCAGCCGCAGGTTGGTACTCTACCCCTCTGAGATGCACATGATTTAGTTGAGCCAGCGTTGGTTACATGTAGTATCCCTTTTGCTATATCTAATGTCAATATTCGGGATTCTCACATTGTAATGGGTGGGCGTTCTATGATTTTTCCTACAGAAAAAGTATGTGGATACATTGTTAGGTGACAACTTGTTGTGGGTTGTACGAATTCCCTAGCATACTGAGCTGCAAAAAAGGGATATCGGGTAGATGTCAACACTCCACCCTTTTTCCGCATTTCTCTCCCTATCTCTCTCGATTTGATTTTGTCTCTAGAATTGTTGCTTCCTATGTACTACCTCTATTCCAAAATGTAGGTCGTTTAACGATATGTAGTGCAAACTTTGCCACACTACGAATTTTCCGACTTTCCATTTCTACCCTCACTAGTCGTTCCCCACCACTCGCTCCCCACCGCCACCCTCTCCCCACTCACTCCCCACCACTCGCCTCTCTCTCTCTCTTGCACGCGTCGCCACCCTCTCCCTATCGATGCTCCCTCTCGCCAGCATCTTGCTCTGCACCGCTGCTTAGCTCACCGCTCCCCACCACCGTGATTCATGTCGCACCGCTAATCCGCCTACCGTAGAGAAACAAAGCTTCCATTTTTATGCGCCGCCGACACGCTGCTGGGCAAGGAGGAGCTGGATCCGCGTGCGTTGGCGCTAAATCTGAGTGCGCTGGTGCTTGATCTGCTTTGTGGATAGGAGTGAAGGAGGTGCTGAAGCGGAGCCTGAGAGGCACCGGTCGGCGTGAAGACGGCAACGTGAGGAGATGGAGCCCGAGCGGGAGGAGTTGGAGCCGCATCTGGACGTCGCCATGATGAGGAGATGGAGCCGCATCTGGACGCCCCCATGAGTTGGACTTCCCCGGCCACGACGACGTTGATGCCGTGGTTTTTTTTTTATGCTTGAGCTTGCTGTAATGAATGGATTCTTCATGTACTCCAGCTTGACTGTACTCCAGAGGCTGGATGGGTGGGTGGAGTAGGATTAGTTAGTGCATGCGTAGGTTGGATGGAGTAGGATTAGTTAGTGGATCATGCCCGAGCTTAGTTAGTGGATGCATTAGGAGTAAAATTCAGTAAGATGTGTACTGTCTCAAAATTTAAGAAGTCCTGCTCTAAAATTCAGTAAAATTTGTACTGTACTCTAAACTCTGAAGTTAATGGATGGATTATTTGAACTCTGAACTCTAAAATTTGAACTCTAAATTTTGTACTATCTCAAAATTCAGTAAGATTTGTACTGTACTTGAACTCTGAAATTTGATTTTGACTGAAGATCGGTAAGATTCACAGTTTGTGTTGTTCTGAATTAGGGTTTTGACTGAAGATCAGTAAGATTAGTTGAGCTGGAGTAGAAGTAGATACGATGTTGTTCCAGCAAAGAGAGTTTCTTCATCTGGAGACAGTAGTTAGTGGAGTAAGAGAGTTTCTTCATCTTGGAGTACTTAGAGTACTCCTTGCAGTAATTATTGCAATATTGTTGTACTCCTTAAAGTAAAGATGATTTAGGAGTACTTCATCTAGAGACAGTATTGCTGTACTTAGAGTACTCCTTAAAGTATTGCAGTAGCTGATGCAAGCTGATTTAGGTGTACAACACTGAAAGTAAAGAATGTGCAAGTTTACTGTCAAGTTTCTGCAGTTCCTATAGTAACCCTACTGTCAATTTTATGTTAACTTGCTACTCCTGTCAATTTCTTGGAGTTCCTGGAGTAGAGTAGTGCACTGCCCTTGTTTGCTTGCAGGAGTAATTAACTGAAACCTTTTCAGTTAATTAAAATTTGGTGTATACTTCTTGCTTGCATCAGTAGTGCAAACTACTCTTCTTTCTTGCACATGGAGCACACACACACTTGGGCTAAATGCAGTAGCTTGGAATTAACTAGAACTCTTTTAAAACTAAATGAATCTTTTCATTTAAATGAAACTTTTTTCTTCAATTAATTTGTAGAAAGTCCTTGATGTAGTTAACTACTAAAACTACTTGTTGTAGTTGACTTGGAGTACTTGCTGTCTTCCATGATATGTTTATTTGGAGTACTGAAATTTGCAAAGAAGAAACTTGAAACTTGCTAAACCTGGAGTACTTGCTGTAGTAATTGAATAAATTATGGTGCATAATTACTCCATAAGTACTTGCTAGGAATGGACATTATGATCATGCAAAGATGATCATGATGGTTAACTGCATTTGGAGTACAGTACATCAATTACTGATTAGGAGTATGCAAAGGCCACTGCCTTTGGAGTATAGTACATCATTTACTTACTCCACTGATTAGGAGTACATGTGCTGATTAGGAGTACATATACTGATTAGGAGTATGTGGTATCTTGCCTGAAATGCTACAGTATGTTGCACATATACTGATCAATACTCCTGAAATGCTATAGTATCTTGCCTGAAAATTCTAAAGTATGTACTTTACTCCAGCGATAGTAAAGATTCAATTTATGATTACAGCAAATGATTCAAAGTTTCAGTTTATGATTCAGCAAACTTACTCAAGTGATTACAGCAAGTGTCAGTTTGTGATTCAAAGTTTCCTTTATCTTAAACTGTTTACTTAGATTGTTTATGATCATCAAATTGTTTACTCGGATGAACAAGTCTCAGTTTATGATCATCAGATTGTTTATGATTGTCAAATTGATGCAGAGCTGAGTACTGGGCGATGAGATGAACCTAGGCGATTAAAATTGAGAACTCCAGCTCCTGTGCAGCAGCGAGTACTTCACGGCAGCAGCACCTGTGCGCGGGGAGTAACAGCCCCTGGGTGCGCGCGGGCTACAGCTCACCTCCATCAGCAGCTGGCAGCAGAGCAGTAGCACGCCTCCACCAGCGGGCAGCAGCAGAGTACTAGCTCGCCTCCACCAGCGGGCAACAGCGGAGCACTAGCTCGCCTCCATTAGCGGGCGGCAGTAGAGCACCACCTAGGAGCATGCAGGCCACGAGGAGCCCCTGGGCGTGGGACTGGAGGAGCGCTTGGGCGGGGGTGGAGGTGGAGGGCAATGGTAGAGGACGGGGGCGGAGATGGAGGTAGAATATGAGCGTAGGTTGAAGATGGGCAGATTCAAATTTTGAACAGGGGTATTAAAGTCATTTGATAGGTTTTCACCTAGTCAAAACACGATGCCCAGTGACCTACATTTCGAAACGGAGGGAGTATATTTTTCATGAATCATGTACGGGCGTATGATTTATTGCAGTATAATAATAAACATTAACTGGATATATGATTTAAGTAGGATGGATTCTGTCGCACTGAATTATTATCATGTTTGTGGCATAACTAATTGGTGCTCGCCTTATTTGACTGAGTGGCACGCATATCATTAAATTTGGTCAGGCGGCTTGGCAGTAGATACAAATAAGGTGAGTTTAATATTTCCTGTTCCTTCTTTGGTTGTGATCATGCAATTTATATTTGAATCAGGTGACCATGTATTGGTTGTTGTTTCTTAAATCATGAGCTTAGTTACTTTTATTTCAGGTGATATTGTCAGGAACATGAGGAGCCTCCATTTCAGAGGTGCTTCTGTTGCAACAGATTGCTGCTTGTGGTTGGGGGCAGTGTCTCCACACACTTGTTCGTGATTGGTTCGTTTCTTAATCATACTAGCATAGTTGTAGTGTGAAATCATGAGCTTAGTTACTTTTTTAGGTTGCCCTGCTGGATGCCAATGTTAGGTTGTTGTGTACCTACGAATGGCTCGTTGGTACCTAGATTATGTGGTGCGTACCTACTATCTGTAGGAAGGAGATTTTTTTATTAGGTGAAGGTTCTTTATGTACTGGAATAGTTGGGCAACCAAACGAGTTGTTTGCTCATCACCATATCTATGTTAGTCTATGCTTCCTTTCGTTAATTGCTTAGTCCGTGCTTGATTGCTTGCTTCTTGCATTGAACATCGATGAATGGCACTATGGCGGCAAGGAGTAGCAGCAGTAGGTCGGCTCGGTCCCAATTGCAAATTTATTTTTTGTTTTGTATTATTCAACCATGCATGTTTGTATATTTTGGATGGCCTTGGTGACCTCAAAATCTACAGTGCCATATTTAGTCGCACTTTGTTTACATGATTGCGGCTACATTCCAGAAACTATGCTCTGGTGGTTGCAAAATTATAGTAGCTAGCTGGGACAACTAATTCATTTCTTGATTAAAGAGAACTAGATTATTGTCCTGTTTTAGTGGTTCTAGGTTATTGTAGTAGTATAACTAGGCTTCGTTGACACAGAATCCAAATAGGATTTAATTCGGGCTTGGTCCGAACATGGTGTAGTATCATAACCGATTATTTGGTTGGACTGGTCAAGTGTTCTAGCAATTCTTGATGCAGTATTCATTCTATAGTATGTACTAGCTCTTAGACAAGGTAATTGTTTAGCCCCTGATTTCTTAGCTACCGGTTGGTCCTGTAAAGCTACATCCATTCCTTGCTTTCCGATTAGTGTTATTTGAATCTATAGTAGTGGGTATGCGTAGAAGATCCGCTAATTTGAGTTTTTCTGCCTTTATTTATCGTGCGATGGCCATGGTTGGAGCTTTGCCGCCTCCATCTCGACTCTATTAAGGTTCCAGGTTCACCCTTCACCACTCTCCTCTTGAGGCCAAGCAATGTGCGGCGGCTGCAGGGTCTTCCCCTGCTTTGGTGGTGGCGGGCAGGCAGTCGCCCGACCAGATCTGGCACGGTGCGCGACCTGTGGTGCA
Organism: Aegilops speltoides; assembly: GCA_021437245.1. NCBI lineage: Eukaryota > Viridiplantae > Streptophyta > Magnoliopsida > Poales > Poaceae > Aegilops > Aegilops speltoides. The sequence continues at coordinate 180,129,555 of CM038142.1, forward strand.
TGGCCTGGTCTGCGGGGGCGAGAGACGCATGGGTCCTTGGTCCGGCAGCGTCGGCAGGACGCTGTGCGCCCGTCTGCTTTCTAGCTAGATATGTGTTTATGCAAAATCTACAATGCTCCTTCAAGGTTTATACATCAATTGCAAAAGGTTTTAGGAATGCATCGCTATATTGTTTTGGGTTTATACATGAACTGCAGAGAGTTTTATAAACCTATCATTATATTGTTTTGGGTTTATATATGAACTGCAAAAAGTTTTAGGCATGTGAAAATCAGAGATCAGGCGGCAGGTAATTTGTTTTTCTTGTTTCCAATGCTACCATGATATTCTATATACTAAAAAGGACTGGTGCACACTTGCTTTGCTCCTTACTATTTATGATCAGTTGCCAAACATTATAATAGTATATACACATTGCTTCAAAACTAAGTATGTTCCTTGGTGATGGTGTATTTATTATGAAAATTAATATGACTGCTTACCCATGGTAATGTTGTATTGCTACTCGATTACTTACCTTGTTTATGTGACAGATATGGTCAGGCAAGTATTGAGCGTCCAATTTCATAAATATTGAGCATATAGTTTCAACATCAACATAAACATGACATGGTCTTTGTTGTCGAGTTGTGTTCAGTTCTGTCCATGTAGAACTTACTAGAAAATTCTTACACACATCCTAGACAAATAAATACCTGCATGCATTTAAATTAAGCAGTTCCAAAGAAAGAAATATTTCAAGTTCTTTTGTTTGTGATGAGTTGCTCTTAGAGTCATAAACATACTGATGTAAGATGAAGTTTTTAGAGATAGACATATTAAATTTGGGTGAAAGAAGTATACCACGGGTGAAATATCACGATGGCATTGTTATCATGCACTCCCTTCGTTCCTAAATATAAGTCTTTTTAGAGATTCCTTTTAGTTTTTTGTAATCGGTGGCTTGCTAATTAGGCAAAAACAATATACTAAATCATGCCAAACAAAAGAGGCAACTATTTAATCAGCAAGATTTTTACAACAAGATACTAAATATGTGGCTTGCTAATCGGTGGCTTGCTTGCATGATGATAAGTTTTGACCACAAGAATGTTCTAACAAATCTTATCCTTGATTGCAGCTAAAAGAGAACTGATTAGGCCTCGGTCATCCCCACCCCTGGTGCTCCTAGACGTGCTACACATCGTCTCCTCGCCTCCTTGGTCGCTTAGGTGCCAGTGGCGTTCGTTCTCGTCGGCGGGATGGTGCAAGGCGCAACTCCGACGTGGTTCCTCGTCGGTTCGATGGCGTTAAGGTGCAACCCCGGTGCACACTGAGTACTGCCTCGACTACAACCTCCCTCGGTGAGCTCCATCTTCCCCTGCTCTGCTTCAGCTACTATGTGGGACATGGCCAGGGCTATGATGATCAGTTATGGCTAATATAGGCATGCTCTCGAGCAATCGAGGCACTTGTGGGTATTAATTTGGATCCTCCCTCATTTCTTTAATTTGTTTTGATCACGTTCTTATTTTAGTGGCTCTGTCCTTGGATGGTCATTTCTGATGAGTGATAACCAGGGTAGTTTCACCCTCGTAAGAACATATTGATTTGGTGATCCAACCAAAAATAAGACTCGCGGCAAGTTCCCTGGCTCCTCAGATCTCAGCCACTTTGGCCGTCGGATCGATTTCCTGATGTGACTCTGGCCGTCGGATCTCGCTCTGGATTGTTCTTGACCGTTTGATCGAGCCCGAGCTCCTGTGGCAATGAATAGTTACTCCCACGGTGAGATATCTCGTGCCACCCCGTTTGAATCACGTGCCCCATCGGTCGGAAGCCATTCTTGCTAGGGTGATGATGATTAGCATGGCTGAAATAAGTGTGCCTCTAAGCAATAGAGGCACCTGTGGGTATCAAGTTGGATCCTCCCTCTTGTCTCTAGAATCCTTTTTGATCCTCTAATACTTATTGTTCTGTCCTTGGATGGTCATTCTTGTTGAGTGCTAACCAGGCAGCTCCACTTAATAAACAGATTGATCTGGTGATAAGAGACGATGGGGGTAGATTATATGATCAAGGAAAGGCAAATCTGAGCCCGCTATGCATTGAAACCTGAACCCTTTTTATTTGTATTTAAAGGTGTTGCTTATTTATGCTCCAGTGTTTATAGCCGTCTTATGTAAAGATTTCTTCTCTCTCATATCTTTATTGCATATAAGTTGTTCTTAATCTTTATTGTTTATTGTTGGTCCTTGATCTAATCTGGTTAAGAGTAAGTTGCACTTTGTTATTCTGGGATAAGCGATGGTTCGACAATGCTATTGGTTCTTCATGAGGAGTTCACAGGAGGATTTCTGATATTATTTTATTGTTAACGAGTCATGCTAGTAAGCTTTGTTGCAGGTACCCACACTTCTCTCTTCCTCCTGATTAGCCTGGTCTCTTTTCTATACGTGTCTACAAGTTGTGTGTCTACAAGCTGTGAATTACATATGTAAGTGTTATGTTGGATCATTAGATTGTTGCGGAGATATTATATACAGGGTGTCAGGGTGTTGATTGTTCTTGCTTGCTTGCCGCTTAGTGATGCATTGCTTTTAGTTTTTCTGCTTGCTTAGTTGGCTAAAAAGAACATCAATGTACATGGTTGTTGTACTGCATGATGCTACTTCTTGAGCTTGCATTGGTTTTTCCTTGAAGAGGAAAGGGTGATGCAGCAAAGTAGAGATAAGTATCTCCCTCAGTTAAGAACCAAGGTATCAATCTAGTAGGAGATACAAGCAAGTCTCCAATCTATGCACCTGCACAAACAATCAAACACTTGCACCCAACGCGATAAAGGGGTTGTCAATCCCTTCACGGTCACTTGAAAATGTGAGATTTGATAGAGATAGATATAAAAGATTTCTAAAACATAAAATAAATAAAAGTAAATAGAACTCAGCGAGGTATTTTTGTGTTTTTGGGTTTATAGATCTGAAAATATATGATGGAAAATAGAACCGGGGACCATAGGTTTCACTAGAGGCTTCTCTCTTGAAAGAAAATAATACAGCGGGTGAACAAATTACTGTCGAGCAATTAATAGAAAAGCGCAAAGTTATGACGATATCCAAGGCAATGATTATGAATATAGGCATCACGTCTATGTCAAGTAGACCAACTCCCGCCTGCATCTAATACTATTACTCCACACAATTACCGACTCCTGTATGCATCTAGAGTATTAAGTTCAAGAGAACAGAGTATCGCTTTAAGTAAGATGACATGATGTAGAGGGATGAACTCAAGAAATATGGTGAAAACTCCATCTTCTTACCCTCGATGGCAACAATACAATACGTGCCTCACTACCCCTACTGTCACTGGGTGAGGACACCGCAAGATTGAACCCAAAACTAAGCACCTCTCCCATTGCAAGAAATACCAATCTAGTTGGCCAAACCAAACTGATAATTCGAAGAGAAATACAAAGATATAAAATCATCCATATAAGAATTCAGAGAAGATTCAAATAATATTCATAGAAAAATCTGATCATAAATCCACAATTCGTTGAATCTCGACAAACACACCGCAAAAGAATATTACATCGGATAGAATTCCAAGAATATCAAGGAGAACATTTTATTGAAGATCAAAGAGACAGAAGAAGCCATCTAGCTACTAGCTTTGGACCTGTAGGTCTGTGGTAAACTACTCACGCTTCATCAGAAGGGCAATAGGGTTGACGTAGAAGCGCTCCGTGATCGAATCCCTGAAAGTCCAACTAATCCTCGGGTGGTTTTGGTAATTCATAACAACATATAGCTCACTGAACTAATATCCATTCAAATTAAATATTTCAGAAAGTTCAATGATTGGCATGGCATGGACTAGAGATGTGGACCCTTCAAAATGCTAAGGACAAAGATTGGCAAAATCTCAAGACTCTTTATCTTCATTTTAGTGATCCAAGATCACATTGAGTCCATAGGAAAGCCAATACTATTAAAAGGGGATGAGTTGTTGCTTAATAGTCTACTTGCTCAAAGTGCTTAGTGATATTGCTCCAAAACCCTCAACCACTTTCTCATTTCCACATATGTCCAAAACCCAAAGTGAAACTCGGCCCCACCTATTTGATCTATCTGGCGCCATGGAGTTCATTTGACATAGCCACTGCGAGAAACCCTAGACAATTCGATCTCATCGATAAGGATATCGGTCTCACCGAGATGGCATTGCAAACTCTCTGTTTCCCTTCGTAATCTTTTGATCTCACTGAAATGAGTGCTCGATCCCACCGAGTTCGCATTGCAAACTCTATATTTCCCTTCATAACATTTTGGTCTCACCGAAATGAGCGACCAGTCCCACCGAGTTTGCTTGACCGACTCTTTGTTTGCTCATTGCTGAAATCGGTCTCACCAAGTTCACGCAATCGGTCTCACCGAGATGAAATTTTGGCCTAGCCCTAGCACATCAGTGCCACCGAGTTGATTCATGTCGGTCCCACCAAAATTCCTAACGTTCACATTTTGAACTAAATCGGTCTCACCGAGTTCATCTATTCGCTCTGACCGAGTTTGGTCAAATGTGTGTAACAGTTGGATTTTGTGTGGAGGCTATATATACCCCTCCACCCCCATATCCATTTGAGAAAGAGCCATCAGAACATGCCTACACTTCAACTACTTATTTTTTGAGAGAGAACCACCTACTCATGTGTTGAGACCAAGACATTCCAATCCTACCACTGGAATCTTGATCTCTAGCCTTCCCCAGGTTGCTTTCCACTCAAATCTTCTTTCTACCATAGCCAAATCTATGTGAGAGAGTTGAGTGTTGGGGAGACTATCATTTGAAGCACAAGAACAAGGAGTTCATCATCAACACACCATCTATTACCTTTTGGAGAGTGGTGTCTCCTAGATTGGTTAGGTGTCACTTGGGAGCCTCCAACAAGATTGTGGAGTTGAACCAAGGAGTTTGTAAAGGCAAGGAGATCGCCTACTTCGTGAAGATCTACCCGAGTGAGGTAAGTCCTTCATGGGAGATGACCATGGTGGGATAGATAAGGTTGCTTTTCTGTGGACCCTTCGTGGGTGGAGCCCTCCGTGGACTCGCGCAACTGTTACCCTTCGTGGGTTGAAGTATCCATTAATGTGGGCGTACGCTAGCACCACATATCCGAACCACGCCAAAAATCTCCATGTCTACATTGCGTTTGCCTTCTCCAAACCCTTCCCTTTACCTTCGTATGCAATGTTTTACTTTCCACTGCTACACTCTTAGAATTGCATGTGTAGGTTGATTGCTTGACTTGTGCTAAGTTGCTAAAATCTGCCAAGACTTAAAATTGGGAAAGGCTAGATTTTTATTTGGTCAAGTAGTCTAATCACCCCCCCCCTCTAGACCTACTTTCAATCCTACAAGTGGTATCAGAGCTTTGGTCTCCATTTTCCTTTATTTCCATAGCTTTTGGTGATCATAGCCTTGGTTTCACAACCTAGGAGAGTATGGCGTCTAGCGAGGGAAATTACCACTGTAGAGGTCCTTACTTTGATGCTACTAATTTTGCTAGTTGGAAGCATAAGATGAAAATGCATATTCTTGGTCATAACCCCGCTGTTTGGGCTATTGTGCATATTGGTTTGCAAGGTGAATACTTCGTGGATGGAAGAGAACCGGATCGTGAAGCATCCGCGGAAGAATTGAAGATGTTGCAACACAATGCTCAACCTTGCGATATCCTCTTCAACGGATTGTGCCCCGAAGAATTTAACAAAATCAATCGTCCTGAGAATGCAAAGGAAATTTGGGATACTTTGATTTATATGCACGAAGGTACCGAGTCCGTCAAGGAATCCAAATTGGAAGTGCTTCAAAGTCAACATGACAAGTTCAAAATGGAGGATGGTGAAGGAGTCGCTGAAATGTACTCTAGATTTGCTCTTATCACAAATGAGATTGCCAGCTTAGGAAGCGAAGAGATGACTGACAGATTCATCATCAAGAAGATGCTAAGAGCCTTGATGGAAAATATGATACCGTGTGCACCTTGATCCAAATGATGCCCAACTACAAAGATCTCGAGCCAACGGAAGTCATTGGTAGAATTGTTGCTCATGAGATGTCACTCAGGGATAAGGAAGAGCTTCACAACAAGTCTAGTGGTGCTTATAAAGTTTCATGTGATGCTCCTACAACATCAAGTGAAAAACAAGTCTTCAATGAAGAATTGAGCTTAATGGTGAAGAACTTCAACAAGTTCTACAAGAGTAGAAGCAAAGAGAGAAGTTTCAAGTCAAGGTCCTACAATGACAAAAGATCTTCTAGTCGTGATCGCAATTGCTACAATTGTGGAAGACCCGGACACTACTCCAATGAGTGTACGACTCCCTACAAAAGAAGATAAGACTCACCTAAAAGGAGAAGTAAAAGAGATGAATCACCACCAAGAGAGAGAAGGAGTAGAGATGATCGTTATGAACGAAGACAATCTCGTAGAAGCAAGGATTTAGAAAAGAAGGACAAGTCATCAAAGAGATACACAAGACAAAGACATCAAGCTCACGTTGGTGAATGGGTATCAGGTTCCAACTCCGACAACTACTCCGAGAGAAGTTATCACTCCGACTCCGAATATACTCAAGATGAAGGTGTTCCCGGTCTTGCACTTGTGTAATCCAACTCCTACGACATATTTGACTCACCAAATGAAGCGATTGGAAGATGCTTCATGGCTAAAGGCCCCAAGGTATCACACCCCGAGTATGTTGATTTCAGTAGTGATGAAGATGATTTGCTAGGTGATGATGATTTACTATTGACAACAATAGTGATGAAAACTATGATGAACTTGCTATTAATCATGCTAATCAAGATGAAAAGAATGACAATGACAAGAAGGAGATTGAGTGTCTAACTAAATAACTAAACACTCTTAAGTTAGCTCATGAAACTACTTTAGAGGATCATAGAGAGCTTTTAAAGACTCATGAGAAGCTACACTTTGAGAAGCTCAATTTAGAGCAAGAGCATGGGTTCTTAAAAGCAATCAATGATGGTCTTCGAAAGAAAAGTTCTTACATTGCCAAGCATTTGCTCTTGTCTACTTACATGCCACAAGTAAAATCTAGCAAGAAGAGCAATAAAGATTCTTCTTCTAGTAGTAACAATAATCATGGTAAATCCAATATTGTTGCTTCTAGTAGTTCTCATGATTCCACTAATGATTCTCTTAGCTAAGTTACACTTGAGCAACAAAATAGCTTATTGATGGGAATTATAGAGAAAGGTGTTTACAAGAGCCTTGTTAGAAGGCAATTTGAGGAAATTGTAAGCAAGCAAGGAAGGTACTGGAAGAATCAAGGTGTTGGTTTTGAACGAAAGTTCAATGCCAATGGAGTTGAGTGGGAAGAATATCAATACCCCAAGAAGAAGTTTGTTCCTCAACAAGAGAAGTATGACCCTATTTCTTTCAAGGGAACACACGCTCAAGATGATCTTCCACCACAAGACCACAAGCTAAAAGGCAAGGACAAGCTTCAAGAGGAGATTGATGCATTTGAAGAAGCTCCTAAGGCCTTGGTCAAGTGGGTTCCCAAGACTACATCAAGTTCTACTTCATCAAGTACGACTACAACTCCAAGGATTCCCATCAAGTTGATGTGGGTCCCAAAGAAGAAGAACTAGAGAGTTCTTGAGGGTGACTCCGCCAACATACTTCACTCATATTCATTTTGGCAAGGACAAGTGCAATCAACTTCCATATCTTGCACTAGTTCAAGGAGTCACAAACCCACTTGTTGGTAAGTCAAGGGACAAGGTAACCAAATGCTTCCGTGGACATCATGATATGTGTACTTCACTCTATGTCTATGGATATCCTTGCTTGTTCCTTGTGGGACTAACCCATGTAGGTATTGAAAGTGTAACTCACTTCAATGGATTGCTCCAAATGATCTACATCAACACTTAGCATCCACATCTTCAACATCTACATGAAGTCATCATCGACAAAACCCAAGGTTAGTTCATCCCTCTAAGGGGGGATATCACATCTAGGGGGAGCTTTGCTCTGAGAATTGAGCTAAAGCAACTCTAATGGTGTGAACACAACAATGCTTTATGTAAAAGTGGTAAACCCACTTGTGCTTAAACAATGAGTATGACCTATGATCAAATGTTCTCTGACTCCTAAGTCAATACACTCATGTATGGATGACCTTGTAATCACCAATTGCTTGATAGATGCTAGAGTGTTTGTGCATGCTTTGCCACATATTTCATTTGCTATCTTATTGTGTGAGCATGTTGGTTGCATAATTTTCTCCATTCAAGGACATCCATTTGTTGCCTTGATTGATTGAGTTTTTCTTTTTGCCAAATGGATGGACAAGAATGCCTAAGTACTCCCTCTAACTATCAATGCTTTTATCGTCTCAAACTATCATGCTACATCACAAAGCTTGAACAAGTCAAATTCGGACCCTCCGGGCGAGGAGCACTCGGAGTCACCGATCCGTCAAGGGCTTAAACTTCCAAAACCTCTTAATGCATCTCAGTCAGACCAACTCATCCACTCGGTCTCACCGAATTCATTAAGTTGATCTAGGTTTTCACCTCGGTGCAACTGATTTGAACAATTCGGTCACACCGAGTTGCAGTAACTGCTAGCATTTTTAAATCTTGGTGCCACTGAGTCGTTCCACTCGGTCACACCGTTAATGACCGGGTATATATATCGTGGTTTGAATTTTTGGAAACTCCTCCAAACCACTCATCCGTGCCTCCTAGCTCTGCCGCCCCCTTGGTATCCGGATCGTCTCTGTCGTCGCCAACGTCCTCCTGCCGCTGGTCTTCATCGCTGTCAATGGAAATCTCACGGTCGTTGTCGCCGTAGCAAGTTCGTCGCCAAGTTAGGGTAAGGACTCGAACTCTTTGTGCGTTCCTTTGTTCTTGCATAAAGATCATTGCCATTATTCTTACCATGAATGAGATCAATATATCCACCGAAAAGTTACATTAAAATAGTTTTGATGCAAAAACTTAGGGTTAGGTTTCCACCGAACTCATCTCGTACGGGCCGATCTGAGGATCTCGGTTTCACCGATTTCGCTCAGGCCATTGCACAACTACAACTCGGTCTGACCGAAGCATACTAATCGATGTGACCAAAATCACTCACTTTGTGAAACCTTGATACGTCTCCAACGTATCCATAATTTATGAAGCATTCATGCTATTTATTATCTGTTTTGGATGATTATAGGCTTTATTATACACTTTTATATTACTTTTGGGACTAACCGATTAACCGGAGGCCCAGCCCATATTGCTGTTTTATTGCCTGTTTCAGTATTTTGAAGAAAGGGAATATCAAACGGAGTCCAAACGGAATGAAACCTTCGGCAGCGTGATTTTTGGAACGAACGTGACCCAGGAAACTTGGAGTGCAAGTCAGGGGACATCGAGGAAGCCATGAGATAGGGGGGCATGCCCACCCCCCTGGGCGCGCCCTACCCTCTTGTGGGCCCCTCGAGGCTCCCCCGACCAACTTCTTTCGCCTATATAAGCCTACATACCCTAAAAACATCAAAAACGAAGATAGATCAGGAGTTCCGCCGCCGCAAGCCTCTGTAGCCACCAAAAACCTCTCGGGAGCCCGTTCTGGCACCCTGCCAGAGGGGGAATCCATCACCTGTGGCCATCTTCATCATCCCCGCGCTTTCCATGACGAGGAGGGAGTAGTTCACCCTCGGGGCTGAGGGTATGTACCAGTAGCTATGTGTTTGATCTCTCTCTCTCTCGTGTTCTTTCTATGGCACGATCTTGATGTATCACGAGCTTTGCTATTATAGTTGGATCTTATGATGTTTCTCCCCCTCTACTCTCTTGTGATGAATTGAGTTTTTCCTTTGAAGTTATCTTGTCGGATTGAGTCTTTAAGGATTTTAGAACACTTGATGTATGTCTTGCCGTGCTTATCTGTGGTGACAATGGGATTTCACGTGCCACTTGATGTATGTTTTGGTGACCAACTTGTGGGTTCCGCCCATGAACCTATGCATAGGGGTTGGCACACGTTTTTGTCTTGACTCTCCGGTAGAAACTTTGGGGAACTCTTTGAAGTACTTTTTGTTGGTTGGATGAATCTGAGATTGTGTGATGCATATCGTATAATCATGCCCACGGATACTTGAGGTGAAAATGGAGTATCTAGGTGACATTAGGGTTTTGGTTGATTTGTGTCTTAAGGTGTTATTCTAGTACGAACTCTTGAATAGATCGGTCCGAAAGAATAACTTTGAGGTGGTTTCGTACCCTACCATAATCTCTTTGTTTGTTCTCCGCTATTAGTGGCTTTGGAGTGACTATTTGTTGCATGTTGAGGGATTGTTATATGATCTATCTATGTTATTATTGTTGAGAGAACTTGCACTAGTGAAAGTATGAACCCTAGGCCTTGTTTCCTACCATTGCAATACCGTTTACGCTCACTTTTATCATTAGTTACCTTGCTGTTTTTATATTTTCAAATTACAAATACCCATATCTACCATCCATATTGCACTTGTATCACCATCTCTTCGCCGAACTAGTGCACCTATACAATTTACCATTGTATTGGGTGTGTTGGGGACACAAGAGACTCTTTGTTATTTGGTTGCAGGGTTGTTTGAGAGAGACCATCTTCATCCTACGCCTCCCACGGATTGATAAACCTTAGGTCATCCACTTGAGGGAAGTTTGCTACTGTCCTACAAACCTCTGCACTTGGAGGCCCAACAACGTCTACAAGAAGAAGGTTGTGTAGTAGACATCAAGCTCTTTAAAGCGCCGCCGGGAGGTGAGTGCTTGAAGGTATATTTTTAGATCTTGCAATCGAATCTTTTTGTTTCTTGTTTTATCACTAGTTTAGTTTATAAAAGAAAACTACCAAAAAATGGATTTGAGTTTGTCTCATACGCTTCATCTTCTTAATATCGTTCGTGAGTATGATGGAAAGGAAAATTGTGATCAAGTGCTAGAAGAAGAAATCTATAGAATGTTGGGCACTAAATCTTTGTATTATGAGCATGATTGCAATGTTGTTAGTAAGAATCTTTGAATACTCATGATGCTAATGATATGCAAAGCCACAAGCTTGGGGAAGCTATGTTTGATGAAGATGATATTTTTTGTCCCCCAAGTTTTGATGAGCAAATTTATTATGATGAAAGCATGCCTCCTATTTATGATGATTATATTGATGAAAGTGGGTTTGGAAGAGTGTCAACTTTAGGAAGTAGCGATCCCACTATTTTGGAGGATGTTGAATCTTATTGTGATGAACATGAAAGTGGATTTGGAAGAGTGTCAACTTTATTTAGTGATGATTCCACTATTTCGGAAGAGGTTTCAATCGATTATGATGAGAACAAAGTTGCCACTTATGATGATTATTGTGATGAAACTTATGCTATAAAAAGTAGTGATGACTATATTTATAAATCTTGTCATGATTATGATTACCCTTTTTCCGAACATTACTCTTTTAGTGTGGAAACAATTTTTAGTGTTCAAGTCTCTTATGATACTCCCACTATTCTGAATGAGAAGAATTTTGCTTATGTGGAGAGTAGTAAAAATTCTATGCTTGTAGATCATGAAAGGAATGCTTTAGGTTCTGGTTATATTGTTGAATTCATTCATGATGCTACTGAAAATTATTATGAGGGAGGAATTTATGCTTGTAGGAATTGCAATAATGTCAAGTTTCCTCTCTATGTGTTGAAAATCTAGAAGCCATGCTTGTGTTACCTTCCTATGCTAGTTGATAATTGTTCCCATAAGTTGTTTGATCACAAAATCCCTATGAATAGGAAGTGGGTTAGACTTAAATTTGCTAGTCATAAGCTTCATGATGTTCCCGTTATGTTTCAACTCTTATCTTTTATGTGAGCATCATCGTCATCATCATGCCTAGCTAGAAAGGCATTAAAGAAAAGCGCTTGTTGGGAGACAACCCAATATTTATCCTTACTGTTTTTGTGTGTTCACATGATTATGCTACTATAGTAATCATGTTTTATAACTTTTGTTTCAATAAAGTGCCAAGTAAGACCTTTAGGATGGCTTACGGTGATAGTTGTGTTGATCCTGCTGAAAATTAGAAACTTTTGCACCCAGTAAATTAGTTTTGTTAATTCACTGAAATGTGATTTTGATCTGATCATTTTTGCTCTGTATGGGTACACAAATTTCTTAGGAATTCCTAAATTGGTAGGATTTTTGGAGGTCCAGAAGTATACGTTTGATACAGATTACTACAGACTGTTCTGTTTTTGACAGATTCTGTGTTCTATGTGTTGTTTGCTTATTTTGATGAATCTATGAGTAGTATCGGAGGGTATGAACCATAGATAAGTTGTAATACAGTAGATTTTACACCAATATGAATTTAGAATGAGTTCATTACAGTACCTAAGTGGTGGTTTTATTTTCTTACACTAACGGAGCTTACAAGTTTTCTGTTGAGTTTTGTGTTGTGAAGTTTTCAAGTTTTGGGTAAAGATTCACTGGACTATGGAATAAGGAGTGGCAAGAGCCTAAGCTTTGGGATGCCCAAGGCACCCCAAAGGTAATATTCATGGACAACCAAAAGCCTAAGCTTGGGGATGCCCCGGATGGCATCCCCTATTTCGTCTTCGTTCATCGGTAACTTTACTTGGAACTATATTTTATTCACCACATTATATGTGTTTTGCTTGAAGCGTCATTTTCTTTTGTTAGTATTTGTTTGCTGTTATTTAGAATAGTGTTTTGCATCTTTATTTTGAATAAAAATGTCAAGGATAGCCTTTGCCATGGTTATTTTGCTAGTATACATGTTGCTGTTTGAAAACAGAAAGTTTATTGCTGTTGCAAAAATTCCCTAGAAAAGTAAGAGAATGGTATAATGTTGAAACTTTTTGCATATTGAGATCTGATAAATTTATTACAGTGGGAATTTTCTTTCATAATTTTTGGAGTTAGGAAAGTATGATGAATCTTGCATTCTTTACAGACTATACTGTTTTGACAGATTGCTGTTATGGTTGCATTGTTTGCATATGTTTGCTTGTTTAATGATTCTCTTTGAGGATAGGAGTGTTAAATATGCAGAGGCATTTAGTATGCAATGTTGAATAATAATTTTAGTGATTTGTTACAGTAGAAAATGATAAGGTTTTGCATTGGTTTATACTAACCTATCTCACGAGTTCTTCTTGAGTTTGGTGTGGATGAAGCTTTTTGACAAAAAGAGAAAACATGATATGAGAGGAATTAAGGAGACACAAAAGTTCAAGCTTGGGGATGCCCAAGGCACCCCAAGATAATATTTCAAGAAGTCTTAAGCATCTAAGCTTGGGGATGCCCCGGTAGGCATCCCACCTTTCCTCTTTAACAACTATCGGTTAGTATCGGTTGAGCCTAAGTTTTTGCTTCTTCACATGAGTTGTGCTATCCTTGCAATTTCATTTTATTTTGCTTTTCTTTCTATTCGAATAAAATACCAAGATCTGGAATTCTTTAATGAGAGAGAGTCTTCACATAGTTACATAATTATTTAGCTACTTATTGTTCTTCACTTATATCTTGTTGGAGTAGTTTGTCATTTACTCGTGTGCTTCACTTATATCCTATGAGTAAATTGTTGAATGAGTTGATTGTCATAAATCTGAAATTATATATGTTTCATTTGCTTATCCCATGGGGAGTTATGACTTCACATCTAAGAAGTAGAGGTTGTAAGTTTATTGAAGGTTAGCAAGCATTGTATTGGTCATTTGAACAATTCATGAAAGAATATTGAAGGAAGAGAGATTTCATATATAAATACACTGTCCTAGGCATCTTTTATAATTGGGAGCACTCATTAAGTATGACATGCTAAAGAGTTGATGTTGGACAAGGAAGACAACGTAATGGGTTATGTTTTCACACATCTCAGTTAAAGTATATTGTCATGGATCATTCAAACATGTTGAGCTTGCTTTTCCCCCTCATGCTAGCCAAATTCCTTGCACCAAGTAGAGATACTACTTGTGCTTCCAAATATCCTTAAACCCAGTTTTTGCCATGAGTGTCCACCATACCTACCTATGGATTGAGTACGATCCTTCAAGTAAGTTGTCATCGGTGCAAGCAATAAAGACTGCTCTCTAAATATGTATGATTTATTAGTCGGAGAAAATAAGCTTTATACGATCTTGTTATGGAAGCAATAAAAGCGGTGGACTGCATAATAAAGGTCCATATACAAGTGGCAATATAAAGTAATGTTCTTTTGCATTAAGATTTTGTGCATCCAACCCTAAAAGCGCATGACAACCTCTGCTTCCCTCTGTGAAGGGACTTTACTTTTATGCACGAGTCAAGGTGATCTTCACCTTTCCCTTTTTCATTTTATCCTTTGGCAAGCACCTCGTTGTCGGGGGTTGGGTGCGACATATGCCAACGGGTGGCTTATCATGGTGGGGGCGAGTAGAACATCGCCGGTGCCTGGAAACGGGATGAGGCGCAGACATGCACGCCGGCGAATCTTACCCAGCTTCGGGGCTCTCTGGGGAGATAACATCCCTACTGCTGCTCTGCGGGGTCTCCGCATGATCACTATGGTGAGATGGATACAAAGGCGCTCCGGGAGCTGTATCGGGAGGCAGGAGGGAGCAAGGCTGGCTCTCTCCTATGCTTTCTATGTGTCCAAATCTATCCAAGCCTGAACCCTTTGCATGGGTGCCCCGGGGGTTTATATAGGCCTACCCCCCAGGGGTACAATAGTAATCTGACTGGGCGTGGCCCCCAGCCGTCTGTCTCTCACGCTGCTGTCCTTCCTGCCGGCTTCTGGGGCCCGCCGACTGGTGGGTCCCGGGGACATGCAGAACACTGTGCAGCACTCCTGATGACGCAGGCTCAGTCATGGGGTCGTGGGAACAGTGCCGCCGTCTGTCAGGTGATCACTGTCGCCACTCCCCATCCAATCTGGTTTATGGTTGGTGGGGCCCTGGCGGGGAGGCGGCCGACTCCGCGGAGGCCGACTCCCTCAGGGCCGTCTTCGGGCGCTTTGGTCGTCTTCGATTCTCCCACTGATAGGTGGCCCGGCGATCTTCGGGCCGTACAGGCCGCCGTCGTGGGCACAGTGCATCATGCACTGTGGCTGAGGTCAGGGGAGGCATGGCAACAGTGCCGCGCCTCACCGGAGATCTCTCGGTGATACGGCTCACTGTAACCATGCCCACCCCTCGTGGGTCGGAGGGGACGGCCACGTCGGGGCCGTGCCCTGCATCGGTCTTCGTGAAAGGTCGCGGGCCGACTCCCATAGTCGGCCCCCCCTGAAGGTCGCAAGCCCGGAGTCGGCTTACTTCACCATCCTGGACTCAGCTTCTCCGAAGGTCGCCAGCTGGGACTCGGCCTCCCCGAAGGTCGCCAGCTGGGACGTGGCAAGAGGGGCGCGGCTTGCCCCGATGTCTTGAAAGATCCTGGGTCCCGGGTCGGCCTACCCGTGGCCCATTACTCCGACAGTAGCCCCCGAAGCTGGTGAAGCCCTGCGGGCGCTGCCTCGTGGGGCTTCAACAGTTTCAGTTTTCCCAGTGCCAACTCTGAGACTCGGCCGCTGTTTCTTTGGGCCGCCTCGCCGAAGTCGGGCTCGCTCAGCGAGGGGCCACTGTTCGCAAGTCGCGGCGGGAAACAGGCGGCGTATCGGATACGCTTCCCTGCCATTATTGAGACGGTCCTATCGCGCGGCGCCACGTGGGGGCGATAGTCTGCCTACCCACGCGCGTGACGGGACGGGCCGTCAGGTGGGGCCCGCCATTACCGTGCCTCGGCCCCCGAGCGGATCCGTTGTGGCCGCGGACAGTTGGCATCCCCACGTCGTTACTGCGCGCAGTAACTTCGTGGGGGTTAATCGTGGGCGGCGTGGGGCCTCGAGCGCAGTTAGTCCCACGTCCGCCCCCTTGGCTCCTCAGCCCGAAGGGCTATAAATAGGCGGGGAGGAGCGAGGCGGCACTACACGCACACCCTCTCCCCCGCTCTCCTTCCTTCTCTTCTTCTTCCGCCGCGAGCCAAGGCATTCTTCCTCGCCGGCGATGAGTTCTTCTTCCGCCGCGCCCCCCACCTCGCGCTCCGGCATGTGGGATGGCTCCGACGTGGAGGCGGAGCACATCGACTTTCTCCGCCGGACCCGCCATCTCCCGAGCGCCGACCTGGTGCACGCCCGTCCCGCGCCGGCGGGAGAGATCCGGCCCACGCCGGAGGAGGGCGAGCGGGTCATCTTCCGCTCGCACCTAATGCGCGGGCTGGGGCTTCCGGCGAGCGGATTCTTCCGCTCGTTCCTGGAGTTTCACAAGCTGCAGCCGCACCACCTCACACCCAACACGGTGGTGCTTCTTTCCGCCTTCGCCACTCTGTCCGAAGGCTACATCAGTGTTGTCCCCACCCTCGAACTGTGGGGGGAGTTCTTTTCTTCAAAACTGGGTACTCAGGCCGCCGGCACGCCGGCTCAGTGCGGCACCTACATCGTGGTGCGGCGCTCGACGGCCGACAATCCTTTTCCGCCCATCCCGTTGGTGAAGTCGGTGAAGATGTGGTAGAAGTCTTACTTCTACATGAAGAACACCTCCACCGACGGCGACTGGGTCAACCTGCCGCCTTTCGACCCCGAGCCTCTGACTGGCCGGCTTGCCAGTTGGTCCCACTGGTCCAAATCACTTTCGCCCTCTGGAGCCGGCGCCGTGGCGCGACTCCGAGTTCTGCTGCAGTCGGAGGGGCTCGTCGCCTCCGATCTTCTGGCCGCCTTCGTGGCGCGCCGAGTCCTTCCGCTCCAGGGCCGGCCTCACCTCATCAGTCAGATGAGCGGCCGCCACGATCTGAGCCGGCTGTGCACCAAGGACATGCCGCGCGGGGAGGTGGCGAACTTGGTGAACCACATCGCCCACTGCGAGTTCACGGAGGATTGGCAGTTCGGCAAGGAGCCGTACTCGCGCGACAACCCCCCCTCCAATGGTAAGTCGCATCCGTCTGTAGTTTGATCCGGCGGAGGTGATCGGCTCCAGCGCCGAGGAGGAGGACAAGTTGGAGGACGGAAGCGAAGAGGAGGCGCCAGAAGACGAGGCAGGCGGCCAGCCCCAGCCCGATCGCGCCTCCAGAAACGAGCCGCACAAGGACAAAGCGATCGTCACCGGAGGCGACCAAGCTGAGACCGCCCAACCGACTGCCCCGGCATCCGACACCGCCGTCACCTCCGATCCTCCGGCTCCGGAGGCCGCCTCCTAGAGTGCTTCTGCTTATCTGTCTTTATTATCTTTTTGCAAGACTTGTTAGATTCGAACAATTCCACCCACGGGGTGTATCCTGAATGCTTATTCAGAGATTCGGCCGATGGCCTTATGTAAATATTTATCTAATTTCCACCTTTACTTGCTTATTGCTCCTTAGACTTTTTCCTTTGCCGCCTTCCCTTAGTTGCCGCCTTGCCGGCTGGGTAGCCGCTCTGCGGACTATCACCAAGTCAAGTGCTCGGCTACTTTAGGAAGGCAAGTACTTAGTCGTTTAGAGTTTTCCAGCAAAATCAGCTGGAGGGCGACAGGCCGACTATTCAAGAGTCGGCTGTCCTTGATAAAATTTGAGACGGCGAGCCGACTGCTTATGAGTCGGCTCGATGGGGGGGGGGATGGTAGCAGGCTCGGGCTATGCGTAGCTTTTAGGTCCTTAGCCATTTTCATGCGTGCGCTCGTTCTCGATTGTCCCCTGCCTACCGTCAGTCGCTCCGCGAGCTGCGTCTTTCGACAGGAGACGGCTTTGAACGCGACACATTACTTGTCTGACCACAGGAAGCATTTCATAGTGCAAGACGGCGAGTCCCCGGGCCGACTAGTCGGACCCGGTGCCAGACAGTATAAAGAGGAAACAACATATTTGGAAGCGTGATTCTTATCATACAGATAATCAAAAAGGCAGTCCCCGAGCTCGTCCCGGGGGGCCTAAGGTCTTAGTACTTTAATACAAAGAGGGTAGCGTGATACATCCTGCATCAACTGTAAAATCTTCGAAGAAGATTCGCGTTCCACGGGCGCTCTGTTTCTTTGCCGGAGTCGTCCCTCTTGCGCGCTCGAGGCTTCTGAGCATCGATCAGATAGTAGGCGTCATTCCCTAGCACCTTGCTGATGATGAAGGGACCTTCCCAAGGCGCCGACAACTTGTGCTGGCCGGCTGTTCTCTGAATCAGCCGGAGCACAAGCTCGCCCTCTTGGAACGATCTTTTCTTGACCTTGCGGTTGTAGTATCAGCGCAGACTCTGCTGGTAGATGCCGGACCGACTGAGTGCCAACAGTCGGCCCTCTTCCAGCAGATCGACGCCGTCTTGGCGTGCTTCTTCGGCTTCCTCCTCGGTGTACATGGAGACTCGCGGAGAGTCGAACTCTATATCCGTCGGGATGACGGCTTCAGCACCGTAGACGAGGAAGAAAGGCGTGAAGCCGGTTGATTTGTTTGGGGTTGTACGCAGACTCCAAAGGACGGCAGGTAGCTCCTCGACCCAACAGCCGGCCGAGCGCTCGAGTGGTTCGACCAATCGAGGCTTGATGCCGGACAGGATGAGGCCGTTGGTTCGTTCCACCTGGCCGTTTGACTGCGGATGGGCAACGGACGCTAAGTCGATCGGATACCTGCGTCGCGAGAACGAGCCAAGGCGCCTTTGGCGGTTGGTGCCATTGTCGGTGATGATCTTTGCGGTATGCCGCATCCACCGTGATGTCAGCAATGAAGGTTACTGCAGTAGGTCCGTTTAATTTCTTGATAGGCCTTGCTTCCACCCACTTGGTGAACTTGTCCACCGCGACAAGCAAATGGGTTAGGCCGCCTCGGGCTGTCTTGAATGGTCCCACCATGTCCAGGCCCCACACGGCGAAGGGCCAGGCAATGGGGATTGTCTTCAGCGCGGAAGCCGGCTGAAGGGGCTTGGAGCGGAACATCTGGCACCCCTTGCATTTTTGGACTAGCTCTTTAGCTTCTTCTAGGGCAGTCGGCCAAAAGAAACCGTGCCGAAAGGCTTTGGCCACGAGTGCCCTCGAGGCCACATGGAGGCCGCACTCGCCCTGATGGATGTCTCTGAGGATCGCTTGGCCTTGCTCTGACTCTACGTGGCGCTGGTAGACACCAGTGACACTGCGCCTGACTAGCTCTCTGTTGACTATGGTGTATGCTGCTGCTCGACGCTGCACTTGCCGAGCCAGGATCTCGTCTGCTGGTAATTCTTTGTTCACTAGGAATTTGAGGATGGGCTGTGCCCATGAAGGTGCTGTTATCTCTTCAACTGCTACCACAGCGACTTGGACAAGGGTGGCTGGGCTAGGAGGCGGCGGGTTGGAGTCTGCCGCCGTTTGCTGGATTGAGGGAATCTCTGGGCCGATTGGGGCAGCTCCTGGGCCGACTGGCGCAGTCCCTAGACCGGGCTCGGAAGTCCCCGGGCCGACTGGCGCAGTCCCCGGGCCGATTGGCACAGTCCCCGGGCTTGTTTCAACTGTGGCTTTCTTGAGGTCGCTTGCTGGGGCCTTGGAGTCGGATCCGACTATTTCTAGCGGAGCCGGCACGAAGATGGAGTCTGACTCTAGTGAAGGCTTGATGGACGGCTTGAGGAGGCGCTGAAGGGCGACGCCAGAAGGTATCGCTTGGCGAGTGGAGCCGACTCGTGCCAAGGCGTCTGCTTGATCGTTGTTGTTTCTTGGCACGTGAAGGAATTCGCACCCCTCAAAGTATCCGCTGAGTTGCTGCACCAGGAAGCGGTAGCTTGCCATGTTTGCGTCTTTGGCGTCCCAGTCGCCGGATGATTGCTGAACCACCAAGTCGGAGTCGCCATAGCACAGGATCCGGCGAATGCCGAGCTCTTTGGCAAGCCGGAGCCCGTGGATGAGCGCTTCATATTCGGCGACGTTGTTGGAGGCGGCGAAGTGGATTTGCAGCACATATTTGAGCTTGTCGCCCTTAGGGGAGGTGAGGACGATGCCGGCTCCAAGGCCGGTGCGCATCTTGGAGCCGTTGAAGTGCATCCGCCAATGAGTGGAGTCGGTATTTGCGGGTAGTATCGGGTCTCGGCCCAACGACGAGGAAGTCGGCCAGCGCCTGCGACTTGATGGCGGTGCGAGGTTGGTAGTAGATGGTGTAAGGGGCTAGATCAATAGCCCACTTGGCCACTCGGCCGGAGGCGTCTCGGCTTCCAATGATCTCGGCGAGTGGGGCAGTGCAAACCACAGTGATTGGGTGCTCTTGAAAATAGGGCTTTAGCTTCTTGGCGGCAAAATGCACGCCGTAACACATCTTTTGGTATTGAGGGTAGTTCTGCTTGGAGGTCGACAGTACCTCGCTTAGGTAATACACCGGTCTCTGGACTGGAAGCGCCTTGCCTTCCTCCTTGCGCTCGACTACGATGACTGTGCTGACTACCCGGCTGGTGGCGGCGATGTACAAGAGCATGGGCTCTTTGGGAGTCGGAGCCGCCAACACAGGGGGAGTTGCCAACATCTTCTTCAGTTGGAGAAATGCCTCATCTGCCTTATGGTTCCACTCAAAAAAGGTGGTCTTCTTCATCAGTTGATACAAAGGCAGAGCTTTCGCCCACCGATCGATAAATCGGTGATGGATGCCGAGCAGCCGGTGAACCTCTGATATCCAACGATCGGTGGGTACCTCCATTCTCTCAATGGCCTTGATCTTCACGCGGTTGCACTCTATGCCGCGTTCGGAGACCAGGAAGCCAAGGAGCTGGCCAGCTGGGACTCCGAACACGCACTTCTCGGGGTTGAGCTTGATCTGGAATCGGCGCAGGTTTTCGAAGGTCTCTTTGAGGTCTTCCAGCAGCGTCCCACGCTTTTCCGTCTTCACCACCACGTCATCCACATAGACGTATGCTCTCGCCGAGTTGCTTGAGGAGGCACTTCTTCATGCAACGCTGAAAGGTGGCGCCGGCATTCCTTAAGCCGAACGTCATCGTCATGTAGCAGAAGGCTCCAAATGGCGTGATGAATGCGGTCTTGATCTGTTCGCGGATTCAGCTTGATCTGGTGATATCCTGAGTATGCGTCTAGGAAACTCAACAGCTCGCATCCGGCTGTGGAGTCTATCACCTGATCAATCCTTGGCAGAGCAAATGGGTCCTTCGGGCAGGCTTTATTGAGGCTTGTGTAGTCGATACACATCCGCCACTGCTTGTTCTTCTTGAAGCCAAAGACTTTGGGTTTGCTAGCCACTCTGGAAAAAACACTTCCATGATGAATCCGGCTGCTAGGAGCCGGGCTATCTCTTCTCCGACAACTCTTCTCTTCTCTTCTGACAGGCGGCGCAAGGGCTGCCTGACGGGCTTCACATCCGGCCTGACGTGTAACTTGTGCTCGGCGAATTCCGTCGGCACACCCGGCATGTCCTTGGGGGACCATGCGAAGATGTCCCGATTCTCACGGAGGAAATCGACGAGCTCGCCTTCCTATTTGCTTTGTCAAGGCACGTGCCTCTGACAGCAGATCTCTCCGGGTGCTCCGGTCCAAGGGTATCTTCTTGGTTTCTTCACCGGCTTGAATGATCCTTCCGCCTCCGACTCCTTGGGGTCGGGCGACATCTCTGGCTGCTTTCCGCCATCGCAACGACCGGTCAAGGAGCCGCTTGGCTGCGATCACCAAAGACTCGCCAGCCGACCGCTCTCGGCAGCATAAGCGACGACTTCTTGTAGTCGCCGGCAATGGTCGGGATTCCCTTGGAACTCGGCATCTTCATCTTGAGGTAGGCGAGTGAGGAACCACCATGAACTTGGCCAAGGCAGGCCGCCAAGCAAAGGCGTGGTATGGGCTCTCAAGTCCACCACCTCGAACAGCACCGGCTCGGCGGAAGTGATCTTTGTCTCCGAAGAGGACGTCTATCGAGGATCTTGCCGATTGGTGAGCAGGAGAGGCCGGCACGATTCCATGGAATCTTGGCGGCTACTCTGCGGCTGCCTTCGCCGATTCCGAGCTTCTCCATGGTGTCTTTGTGCAGGATGTTTATGCTGCTGCCTCCGTCTATCGGGACCCACGAGAAACGGGCGCCCGCCTATCGATGGCCAAGGTCGCGCCTAATACCAGGCGTAGGAGCTCGGATTCGCATCACCTCTGGGTGATCCGCCCGACTCAACCGATAGGCTTCTCGGACCAATGCATGAACTGGAGCATCCGTTGCTATTGCATTTACTTCTTCTTTTTGTTGTTGGCGCTTTCTTTGCACCGGTCATCTCGCCACCTTTGGTGAACACTACGTAAGCTCCGTGCTCTTCTGGGAACTCGTCTTGGACTGCGCCGACTGGCCGAGCCGGCGGCTGCTGGGGCGGTGGCGGAGGCGGCGGCCCTGCAGGCGGCGGAGGAGTGAGGCCGTCTCCCTTGGCGATTCTGGCGAGCCAGTGGCACTTTCTTGTGGTGTGGTTCAAAGGCTTTGCGCCGCTGTGGAACTTGCAAGGACCATCCAAAGTCTGCTCGTAGGAGAAAGCTGGCAACCAATTGGACTTGCCGCCTTTCTGCCGCTTGGCCGGTGGCTGCCCCTCCGGCTGCTGATCTTCTACTGCTGCGACCTGCCGACTATTGGAAGTCGGCTGTGGGGCCTTGCGCTTGTTGTCGTTTTGCTGCTGCCGCCGGCTGGCGTCTCCAGCCGGGGTTCTAGGAGCCTGGGGAGTCACTTTGCCACCTGCGTTGACTTGAATCTCCGTCTTCATGGAAGAGTCGGCCGTGGCGTACTTATCCGCTATGACTAGCAGTTCGTCAAGGGTTTCAGGCTCGTCGCAGAGGAGCTTGTGCTTGAGGAGGGTGCCCTCTCAGCACCCGGCAGTGAAGTACTCGATGGCCTGCACCTCGTGCACGCCCTCGCAGGAGTTTCGAAGTTCGCCCCAGCGCGTGAGGTAGTCGCGCGTTGATTCTTCAAGACCTTGCACGCACAAGGAGAGCTGGCGCAGCTTGGGAGGTCGCTTATAATGCTTTGGTGAAGTTGCGAATGAAGGCTTCGTGAAGTCGACCCAGCTATTGATGCTGCGGGGCTTGGGCTATTCAGCCATGTTCGGGCGTGCCTCGAGCATGAGGAACATACTTCACGGCAACTCGCTTGTTGCCGTTTGCTATGTTGATGGCTGTGGAGTAGTCTATCAGCCAGTCCTCCTGCTTCACGGAGCCGGTGTACTTAGGTGTGTCTCGGGGGAGCGTGAACCCTTTGGGGAAGGGCTCGTCTCTGATGCGGGGCCCGAAGCAAGGCGGACCCAACTCATCCTCTTCTTCCAGCGCCAGGGATCGGTGAAGTCGGTCGATCCGATGGCGGGCGTCATTCTCTCCGACTCCCTCTCGGCGGCCAAGGCGACCTCCGAGAGTCGGATGCTCAATAGGCGGCGGGGAAACTCGCCGCTCTCTTCGGGGCGGGGGAGGCAGATAATCGTCCCGTCGTTCCACTGCTCTTGGGCGGCCGTCTTGGTCGCGCTCGATGGTGATGCGAGTCCGGCTGTGACTGACAGCCGGCTCCTTCTCCTTCCTTCCGCGGACTCCGCCAGTCGGCGTCCGGGAGGTCGCGCCTTGATCTCGGCGAGGGGGTAAGTCGTCGTTTGGCTGCTGCAGCGCGTCTGCGCAGCTGCCTGCCGCATTTTGCGCAGCAACCGCGTCGAGGAGCTGCTGGACTCGCTCCGTCATCACTCGGCGCTCTTCGCCCTCAAAGTTCTTCAGCTCTTCGGTCACCGCTTGGGCGGCGCGGATGTTCTCCGCAGGGGTGGCGTACACGGGGCGTTTCGCCCCCAGCAAGTCGGCGATGGCTGCGCCGCGCTGTCGGACCGCACCCAGACGGCTCGGCCCAGTCGGCGCCGGCGATCCGCCTACAGCGCGATCCATCTCGCGCTGGTATGCTTCTGACAAGCGTCTCATGCTTGCTAACTTCTTGGCGCCTTCGATGATCTGAAGGCGGCATGTTTCCAGTGTCTCAGCGTCCGCGTCCTCTGGAATGGGCGCGGTTAGGTCTTGCAGGACCGCTGGCAGCGGGTCCTGGGCGTCTTCGCCGGAGTGCTCGCCGTGGCTGATGACGAGCACCTCCGTGACGGCGCTTCCGCCACTCTCCTCGTACGGAAGCGGCTCGTCATAGACCACCATGTTGGTGGGGAAGATATCGAGCGATACGGCGTCAAAATCGACCAGCATCCGGTCGGAGGAGCCTACGGACACCAAATCTATGGCGGGCTCGCCGGCGACATGGAGTTGGTCGAGGAGGCCCGTGAGAAGGTTCTCGGGGCCACCCGTGCCTGCATCTGGGGCAGGCTCGTCGGAGAGGCGCACCTCGCTGATAAGTTCGGCGAGGCTGCTCGCAGCGCAGGCGGCTTCGGCGCCGCGCAGCGTGTCGATGCAGACTCCATCCGGCGAGCCGGGCTGGCTGCGCTCGCCAGGGAGGAAAAGGGTTCCCGTCTAGAACAGATCTCCGGACGACGGTGCACCTCGCCCCATGGTGGGCGCCAAATGTCGGGGGTTGGGTGCGACATATGCCAACGGGTGGCTTATCATGGTGGGGGCGAGTAGAACGTCGCCGGTGCCTGGAAACGAGATGAGGCGCAGACATGCACGCCGGCGAATCTTACCCAGCTTCGGGGCTCTCCGGGGAGATAACACCTCTACTGCTGCTTTGTGGGGTCTCCGTATGATCACTATGGTGAGATGGATACAAAGGCGCTCCTGGAGCTGTATCAGGAGGCAGGAGGGAGCGAGGTTGGCTCTCTCCTATGCTTTCTATGTGTCTAAATCTATCCAAGGCCGAACCCTTTGCATGGTTGCCCCGGGGGGTTTATATAGGCCTACCCCCCGGGGGTACAATAGTAATCTGACTGGGCGTGGCCCCCAGCCGTCTGTCTCTCACGCTGCTGTCCTTCCTGCCGGCTTCTGGGGCCCGCCGACTGGTGGGTCCCGCGGACATGCAGAACACTGTGCAGCACTCCTGATGACGCAGGCTCGGTCATGGGGTCGTGGGAACAGTGCCGCCGTCTGTCAGGCGATCACTGTCGCCACTCCCCATCCAATCTGGTTTATGGCTGGTGGGGCCCTGGCGGGGAGGCGGCCGACTCCGCGGAGGCCGACTCCCTCAGGGTCGTCTTCGGGCGCTCTGGTCGTCTTCGATTCTCCCACTGATAGGTGGCCCGGCGATCTTCGTGTCGTACAGGCCGCCGTCGTGGGCGCAGTGCATCACACACTGTGGCTGAGGTCAGGGGAGGCATGGCAACACTGCCGCGCCTCACCGGAGATCTCTCGGTGATACGACTCACTGTAACCATGCCCACCCCTCGTGGGTCGGAGGGGACGGCCACGTCGGGGCCGTGCCCTGCATCGGTCTTCGTGAAAGGTCGCGGGCCGACTCCCATAGTCGGCCCCCCTGAAGGTCGCAAGCCCGGAGTCGGCTTGCTTTAGAGTCGCCGTCCTGGACTCGGCTTCTCCGAAGGTCGCCAGCTGGGACTCGTCCTCCCCGATGGTCGCCAGCTGGGACGTGGCAAGAGGGGCGCGGCTTGCCCCGATGTCTTGAAAGATCCTGGGTCCCGGGTCGGCCTACCCGTGGCCCATTACTCCGACACTCGTGTTGGAAAGATCCTGATATATATATATATCCAATTGGATGTAAGTTAGCATGTACTATTATTGTTGACATCACCCAAAGGTGAATACATTGGGAGGCAACACTATAAGCCCCTATCTTTCTCAGTGTCCGATTAAAACTCCATAACCATTAGTATTGCGTGAGTGTTAGCAATTGCCGAAGACTATATGATAGTTGAGTATGTGGAGTTTGCTAAATCAAAGCTCTGACATATACCCTTCCTGAAAATAAGATGAATTGTAGTTGTTTGATGACTACGAATGAAGTTTGCTAGTTTATGGTCTATGCTTTCGACATGTGAATTGCTTGTTACTTGTTCGTGAGAAGTTTTATGAGATGAACTACTGTTATGACATATAATCATGCTAGAAAAGGTGATTGAAATTATCATTGATCAAACTGGTGCACCTTCTAGCATTCACACTTCATAAACTCTTTCTTTTATCATTTACCTACTCGAGGACGAGCAGGAATTAAGCTTGGGGATGCTGATACATCTCCAACGTATCCATAATTTATGAAGCATTCATGCTAGTTTATTATCTGTTTTGGATGATGACGGGCTTTATTATACACTTTTATATTACTTTTGGGACTAACCTATTAACCGGAGGCCCAACCCATATAGCTGTTTTATTGCCTGTTTCAGTATTTCAAAGAAAAGGAATATCCAATGGAGTCCAAACGGAATGAAACCTTCGGCAGCGTGATTTTTGGAACGAACATGACCCAGGAAACTTGGAGTGCAAGCCAGCGGAGCATCGAGGAAGCCATGAGATAGGGGGCGCGCCCTACCCTCTCGTGGGCCCCTCGAGGCTCCCCAGACCGACTTCTTTCGCCTATATAAGCCTACATACCCTAAAAACATCGAAAACGAAGATAGAGGAGTTCCGCCGCCGCAAGCCCTCAGAGCCACCAAAACCTCTCGAGCCTGTTCCGCACCCCGCCGAGGGGGAATCCATCACCGGTGGCCATCTTCATCATCCCGGCGCTCTCCATGACGAGGAGGGAGTAGTTCACCATCGGGGCTGAGGGTATGTACCAGTAGCTATGTGTTTGATCTCTCTCTTTCTCTCTCGTGTTCTTTCTATGGCACGATCTTGATGTATCGCGAGCTTTGCTATTATAGTTGGATCTTATGATGTTTCTCCCCCTCTACTCTCTTGTGATGAATTGAGTTTTCCCTTTGAAATTATCTTGTCGGATTGAGTCTTTAAGGATTTGAGAACACTTGATGTATGTCTTGCCATGCTTATCTGTGGTGACAATGGGATTTCACGTGCCACTTGATGTATGTTTTGGTGACCAACTTGCGGGTTCCGCCCATCAAACTATGCATAGGGTTTGGCACACGTTTTCGTCTTGACTCTCCGGTAGAAACTTTGGGGCACTCTTTGAAGTACTTTGTGTTGGTTGGATGAATCTAAGATTGTGTGATGCATATCGTATAATCATGCCCACGGATACTTGAGGTGACAATGGAGTATCTAGGTGACATTAGGGTTTTCGTTGATTTGTATCTTAAGGTGTTATTCTAGTACGAACTCTTGAATAGATCGATTCAAAAGAATAACTTTGAGGTGGTTTCGTACCCTACCATAATCTCTTCGTTTGTTCTCCGCTATTATTGGCTTTGGTGTGACTCTTTGTTGCATGTTGAGGGATTGTTATATGATCTATCTATGTTATTATTGTTGAGAGAACTTGCACTAGTGAAAGTATGAACCCTAGGCCTTGTTTCCTACCATTGCAATACCGTTTACGCTCACTTTTATCATTAGTTACCTTGCTATTTTTATATTTTCAGATTACAAATACCCATATCTACCATCCATATTGCACTTGTATCACCATCTCTTCGCCGAACTAGTGCACCTATACAATTTACCATTGTATTGGGTGTGTTGGCGACACAAGAGACTCTTTGTTATTTGGTTGCAGGGTTGTTTAAGAGAGACCATCTTCATCCTACGCCTCCCACGGATTGATAAACCTTAGGTCATCCACTTGAGGGAAATTTGCTACTGTCCTACAAACCTCTACACTTGGAGGCCCAAGAACGTCTACAAGAAGAATGTTGTGTAGTAGAAATCAAACCCTAGCATCTCGGACTCACCAAACTGCATTTTGGTTTGACCGAAATTGTAGGTTTAGAATCTGTTGCTGCTTTGGTGTCATCGAGTTTGTCATATCGGTAGGTCTGAAATGCTTTCTGCAGAAAACTAAAGTTAAGTTTTTGCCTCATTTGAAAAAAATAGATGTGCTTTGTGATGCTCATCCATTCTATCTATACCTATCTATTCACAGGGTCAGATTCAGATTTTTCAGAGGGCAATGATAGTTAGAACAAGTCTGAGGAGCAGGTGAATCTCAGTGAGGGCACTAGTCCCTCCAATAGCAGTTATGATGATGGTAGCAGAAGCACTCCAAGCAACTTGCCTAAGGCTGCTGAGGGAGTCCTGGATTCGGGGGTCCTCAGGTGTTCGGCCTATTCGATATGGGCCAGACTGATGGTCCGTGAAGATAAAACAGAAGACCATCCCCCGTGTCCGGGTGGGACTCCTATATGCGTGGACGGCAAGATTGGTGTCCAGATGTACTATTTCCTTCCCTTGTAAACCGACTCTGTACAACCCTAGGTCCCTCCAGTGTCTATATAAACCGGAGGGTTTAGTCTGTAGAGGCCATCAGAATAATCATAGGCTAGACAGCTAGGGTTTAGCCATTACGATCTCGAGGTAGATCAACTCGTGTAATCCCTATACTCATCGAATACAATCAAGCAGGACGTAGGGTTTTACCTGCTTTAAGAGGCCCGAACCTGGGTAAAGACCATGTCCCATTGTCCCTTGTTACCATTGATCCTTAGACGCACAGCTTGGGCCCCCTACCCAAGATTTGCCGGTTTTGACACCGACATTAGTGCTTTCATTGAGAGCTCTACTATGTAGTCTCAAAAAGCGATCTATGGCTCACCTTGTCATCAATGATGACATTACCTCTAGAAGGAGCCTGACTTCAGGAAAGATCCTCCAACTAGGTGATTTCACCACGGGGGCCCATACGACCATTAAGCCAGCAGCACCCCCACGATCGCCAAACACCACCTCCGCATCGGTCTCAAGTACTCCTAAAAGATGGATCCGATAGATTTCTTGTCCTTAAACAAGCTGCTAGATCACATCGCCGCCCTAGGGGTTTCAATGGACTATGGTCGGATCGGGCTTAAACCTGACCAGAGGGAAATCAATCTCCCGCCGATCACCCACCTGGTAGTGCTCGTCGAAAAACGAGTCAATGACACTTCTTCCCCTATGTTAAAAACCAGATATGTTTGGGTCTCCGAACCCCTCGAGCCGCATACCCTTCCTTCGAAGGTGCTTCCGCGTCCCTCGAACTCAGGGTCGGACATAGGGTCTGAGGAGCAGTTGGATCTTCCCGGACCAGAACTGGTGACCTCGGAGATTTTGCGTGCTTCAGACATAGATTTGGGTTGGGATTCAAATTTTAGCCCATCAACAGTCTCCAAACACTTCAAGCCCTCCAGACATATATGACCTGATGTATGTAGGGCGGCAACCTCAGGAAACGGTGCATCAATTTTGGGCCAGGTTCCTACTTGTCAAAAAACAAGATTAAAGATTGTTGCGACGACGACGCATTCTTGGTTTTTCACTGTAATTGTACTGACGAGGGAATTCGGAATGCCCTCGACCGCCGTCGCATACAGAGTTTCACGGAACTATCGCATCTAGTGCGGAAATACTGCGAGATGGAAAGCATATGGAAGGCCCAGAAAACCCAGCTGGAACCAACTGCTCTCAAGCAGTATGCGGCCCGGGCTAAACGGATACACCCTTATGAGGCATCCGGCCATAAGCCCGTCGGCCGGAAAAACAAACCCTTTACGGGATACAGGTCTGTTCTTGATGAACTCCTTGATAAACCCTGTCGATACACGCGACCCCAAGCACAGACTCAACTCACAACCTCCGTGCATGTTGGGTACTCCGACAGGTAGCTAAGAGTAGGGAGGCGATCCTCTCCATCACCACTCCAGAGAAATACTCTCCGAAGGAGGAAGA
Source organism: Aegilops speltoides (assembly GCA_021437245.1). Taxonomy (NCBI): domain Eukaryota; kingdom Viridiplantae; phylum Streptophyta; class Magnoliopsida; order Poales; family Poaceae; genus Aegilops; species Aegilops speltoides. Next base: position 180,159,248 of record CM038142.1, read on the forward strand.
TTTTAATGTTCTCATGGTCTTCAAGATCTTATCTTCAAATAACCGGCGTAAAAGGGCACTTCGCGACCTCGCCGAAGTCCACCAAGTACCTGCACTGAGCCCATGGAATGACGCGGCAATAACCTTCACCACCAATGACAAACCAAAGGCCCGATCAGTCTGAGCACCCACTGCTCTAGTACTAAACCCCATTGTGGATGGCTTTCGACTCACCAAAGTGCTCATGGACGACGGCAGTGGCCTCAACCTCATCTACGAGGACACGCTCAACAAAATGCAGATTGACAGAACACGCATCGAGCAAAGCAGCACCACCTTTCAAGGCATCATCCCCAGTCAAGAAGCTCGATGCTCTGGGAGAATTAAATTGGATGTAGTATTCGGCACGCTGACAATTATAGGTCCGAAGAGTTTCTCTTCCATGTGGTCCCCTTCAACAACAGATATCACGACATCCTCGGGCGGGACACTTTATCATGCTTCCAAGCTATACCCCATTACGGGTACATGAAGCTTAATATGCCAGGGCCCACTGGAATAATCACAATTTCGAGTGACCCGGATAAAGCACTATGTGCCGAAAATAAGACCACATCCTTGGCCCTTGAGGCACTATCCGAAGCCTTAGCGGCCGAAGAACCAACCACCCTATGGTCCACGGTGGACAAGGATGATATGATTCTCGATAAGAGGCCTAAATCCACTTCTTTCAAGCCAGCAGATGAAATAGTTAAATTTCAAGTGCACCCGACAGACCCTAATAAAATGATGTCCATCGGAGCACAGCTGGATTCGGCAGTAGACGCCACCTTACGCGCATTCATGCGCGCAAAATGGGATATCTTTGCATGGCACCCTTCAGACATGCCCGGGATCCCACGCAAACTGGCCGAACACATCCTCAACTAATTAAAGGGTTCAAACCAGCCAAGCAGACGCTATGGCGATTCTCCAAACCCAAGCGACAAGCTATGGGGGAAGAGCTAGCCAGACTTCTCGAGGCCGTGTTCATCAGAGAAATCAAACACCCGGATTGGCTAGCCAACTTGGTCATGGTGCCAAAGATGGATAAATCTTGGCGCCTTTGTGTCGATTTCAAAGACATTAATAAAGCTTGCCCCAAAGATCATGTCTCGTTGCCCCGCATTAACCAGATCATCGATGCGATCGCAGGACACAACTCACTATGTTTCCTCAACGCTTACTTTGGATACCATCATATTAAAATGAAGGAGTCCAACCAGGCAGCAATGGTGTTCATCACCCCGTATGGCCTTTTCGGTTTCAACACTATGCCTTTCGGCCTTAAAAATGTTGGTGCCACTTACCAAGGCATGATTCAAACATGCTTGGAAAAACAAATCGGCAACATAGTTGAAGCATATGTGGATGAAGTGGTCATGAAAACCAAACACGTCGACTCACTAGTGGACGATCTCCGCCTCACCTACGAAAACCTCCAAACATACGATATACGGCTCAATCCAGAAAAATGTGTCTTCGGTGTCCCGGGCGGAAAGCTACTAGGGTTCATTGTTTCCCATAAAGGAATTGAAGCAAACCCAGCTAAGATCCGATCCCTGTCACAATTGGCTATACCAATAGACCGAAAGCAGGTCCAAAAACTAGCAGGGTGCATAGCGGCTTTAAGCCGCTTTATCTCCAGATTAGGTGAAAAAGCATTACCACTTTACATACTGCTTAGATGCACCGACAACTTTGAATGGGCGGACGCTGCCACAGCCGGATTGGAAGAAATAAAAACCTTACTAGCAGGCAACACAATCCTAGCTGCCCCGGGTGTTGGCGAACCTATGTTGCTTTATATTTCCGCAACTCACCAGGTAGTAAGCGTTGTACTCGTTGTTGAGCGAGGGAAGAGGGGCATAAATTCCCCATCCAAAAGCCAGTCCATTACGTATCGGAGGTCCTCACACCATGCAAATCCCGATACCCCCACTACCAAAATATAGCTTGTACAATATTTATGGCATCCTGAAAACTTTGACACTATTTTCAAGAGTGTTCGATCGCGGTCGCATCTGAAGTACCACTTAACAACGTTATCAACAATAGGGACGCCACTGGTTGTATAACTAAATGGGCCATTGAGATCTTACCGTTCGAAATAACATACAAGCCATGCCGAGCTATTAAATCTCAGGTGTTGGCCGACTTCGTCGTCGAGTGGACGGAAGCCGAGCTCCCTAAAGAATACATTTCATACTCCAACTAGATCATGTACTTCAATGGCTCTAAAATGCTAGCCGGATTGGGGGTTGGCGTCATTTTGACATCCCCTATGGGGGACACAGTCTGCTATGTGTTGCAAATCCTGTATACAGACTCTAATAGTGCAGCCGAATACGAGGCGCTTCTACATGGTCTCCACATGGCTGTTTCCATGGGTATAAAACGCCTAGAGGTGCGCGGTGAGTCAAACCTCGCAATATCTCAGGTAAATGGAGAGTTCGATGCAAAAGATCCAAAAATGGTGGCATACGAAATCCTATTAAAAATATCGGCTCGGTTCGAGGGGCTTGAATTCCATCATGTCGCTTGAGACAGTAACCAGGCAGCCGACATCCTCGCTCGCATGGGCGCCAAGCATGACCCCGTCCCACCTAATACCTTTGTGAAAAGGCTCTTTAAACCATCTGTGGTGTGGCAGGGAGAGAACGGCGATGCTAGTACAGACCTAGTCACACACCCAGCAGCCGAACACAATACATATATCATTGGAGGTTTGGATGCCGAAGTAACATCCTCTGCTCATGAGATCATGGTTGTTATTGCTCCATGGATCAAACCTTTCCTGGCCTAACTTAATAGGCATGAGCTTCCTGATGACCAAAATGAGGCTCGTCGCATAGCTCGGCGTTCTAAGGCCTACAAAGTTCACGAAGGTGAACTGTACAAGAAGAGCACTACTGGAGTTCTCCAAAGGTGCATCTCCGAAGAGGAGGGATGGCAGCTCTTGGCGGAAATACATGCTAGTCTGGGCGGTCATCACGCTGCAACTCAGGCACCCGTAAGTAAAGCTTTTTGGACGGGTTTTTTTGGCCAACGGACCGAGGAGACGCACAAGCCCTTGTCCAACATTATGTGGGCTATCAGCTTTTTGCCAATCAAAGTCATATGCCTCCCACTTCCTCAAGAACAATCCCCATCACCTGGCCCGTCATGGTCTGGGGGCTTGATATGGCTGGACCACTTAAATTGGGAAGCCATAAAAAGAAATATTTACTGGTGATGGTAGATAAATTCACTAAATGGATAGAGGCCAAACTAGTAAAAATAGCTGAAGCAGGGCCAGTGATTGACTTTATATCCAGTGTGGTGCTCCGCTACGGTGTCCCACATAGCATCATCACTGATAATGGCTCCAATTTTATAGCTGATGAGGTGAAAAACTGGTGTGCTAAGTTGGGCATTAAACTCAACTATGCATCTGTCTACCACCCTCAAACAAACGGTCAGGTTGAACGGGCCAATGGCCTGATAATGGCTGGCATCAAGCCCAGACTGGTGTGCTCCTTATGAGAATCAGACAAGCACTGGGTTGAGGAACTCAATTCCGTACTCTGGGGGTTGTGGATCATGCATAATCAAATGACCGGATACACACCTTTCTTCATGGCGTACGGCGCAGAAGTTGTCCTGCCCTACAACATTATTCATGACTCACCTTGAGTGCGCATGTACGAAGAACGAGAAGCCAAGCTTGATCTGTAGGATGACCTAGACCGACTCAAAGAGGAGCACGATGTTGCAAAAATCCGTTCCACATTTTATCAACAACAGGCCAAGCGATACCAAAGCAGAGAAGTGCGGGCCAAGACATATAATGTCGGCAACCTTGTGTTACGTCTCCCGGAGAAAAAGAAGGATAAGCTCAAACAAAAATGGGAAGGTCCCTTCATCATAGATGAAGTTTGTACAGGAGGAGCCTATCGCCTTCATAATGCATCGGATAATCGCCTTGAGCAGAATCCATGGAACGCCGATCGGCTCCGAAGATTCTACGAATAGTTCGGTCACACTCTCTTTATTTTTTACTTTGAATAGGTTTCACCTTCTCATCTCCTTCTTATTTTTTCCTTTTTATATCCCAGGGCATGTTCGGATCAACCGAACTGTTCGGGGTACACATCTTTAAATGTATACACCCCACTATAACTGGGGGCTTATTTAACGAAGCTTATTGTTAAAAGCTTGTGGCCTACACTATCTATGTCTTACATCTTTTTGACAATATATGCACGTCTATGAGTTAAGTTTTTGCCAAGCTGGGTTGCCTCGCTCCTGTGCTTATACCCTACATTCCCGATTGTTTGGCTAGGGTGTAAAGGGAGTACCTCTGTGATTGTTAGAACCAGGTAATCCGGATCTGTACCTCAGACGGGTGAAGCCGAAGGCTAGCGTTCTTAAGGGAATATTTGGTCGGGAAGCAATGACGGACTATTTATGTTTACATAATTCTTCTAAACAAATACAGAATAGGCTGCCCGTAATTCGGATTCAAGCCTAGGCATGCATAATTCAGCATACCGACCCAAGGAAAGGAACCCCTAATGGAACTATTTTCCCTGGAAGATGTTTCTTACGTTAAATAGTAATATAACATAACTCCCTGAACAAATTTTGTCTGTTTGAGCAATATGACCGGATTGCCTGGTTTCTGGACATGCTGACTGTTTATTACATTCCAACACAGTATCCGAAAACACTCCAACTTCTTGGTTCGGAGGTGGAAGCCGAAGGCCTGCGATGACAAATTTTGACAAGTTCGGCCAGAGATACAGTTCGATGATAAAGTACATTGGTACATAGAATCGAACGCCTACTCTTTCTCTATGCCATATATTAGACTATCTAACCTATAGTCTTCTTGCGAATATTTCGCAGCTATCATCACTTGATCGTTGCAAACTCTTGATCTTGGGTTGGTTTTCCCTTGAAGAGCAAAGGGTGATGCAGCAAAGAACCGTAAGTATTTCCCTCAGTTTTGAGAACCAAGGTATCAATCCTGTAGGAGACGATGCACAAGTTACCAAATACCTGCACAAACAATCAAGAAATTGCAACCAACACGATAAAGGGGTTGTCAATCCCTTCATGGTCACTCGCAAAAGTGAGATCTCATAAAGATAGATAAACGGTAAAGTAAATATTTTTGGTATTTTTGTGTGTATAGATTGGAAAGTAAATATTGCAAAATAATATATCGCAAACTAGTAAGATGTAAATGAGATTCAATATAATGGAAAAGAGACCCGGGGGGCCATAGGTTTCACTAGTGGCTTCTCTCGAGATAGCATATATTACGGTGGGTGAACAAATTACTGCTGAGCAATTGATAGAAAAGCGCATAATTATGATGACATCTAAGTCAATGATCATGAACATAGGCATCATGTCCGTGTCAAGTAGACCAACTCATGCCTGCATCTACTACTATTACAACACACATCGACCGCTATCCATCATGCATCTCGAGAATTAAGTTCATAAGGAACGCATTAAAGCATTAAGCAAGATGGCATGATGTTGAGGAATTAACTCAAGCAATATGATCAAAATCCCATCTTGTTATCCTTGATGGCAACAATACAATATGTGTCTTGCTACCCCTACTGTCAGTGGGAAAGGACACCACAAGACTGAACACAAAGCTAAGCACTTCTCCCATTGCAACAAAGATCAATCTAGTAGGCCAAACAAAACCGATAATTCGAAGAGACTTGCAAAGATATCAAATCATGCATATAAGAATTCAGAGAAGAACCAAATAATATTCATAGATAATCTTGATCATAAATCCACAATTCATCGAATCCGGACAAACACACCGCAAAATAGAATTACATCAAATAGTTCTAAAAGAACATCAAGGAGAACTTTGTATTGAGAATCAAAGAGAGAGAAGAAGCCATCTAGCTAATAACTATGGACCCGAAGGACTGTGGTAAACTACTCACGCTTCATCGGAGAGGTAATGGTGTTGATGTGCAAGCCCTCCATGATCGAATCCCCCTCCGACAGATCATCGGAAAAGGCCCCAAGATGGGATCTCACAGGTACAGAAGGTTGCAATGGTGGAAAAGTGGTTTCGTGGCTCCCCCTGATGTTTTTAGGGTATAAGAGTGTATATAGGCGAAGGCACTAGGTCAGGGGAGCTACAAGGGGCCCACGAGGGTGGGGGTGCGCCTACCCCCTGGGCGCGCCCTCCTGCCTCGTGGATGCCTCGTAGCCTCTCTGACCTCATCTCCAAGTCTTCTGGTTTGCTTTTGGTCCAAGAAAGATCATTGCGAAGGTTTCATTCCGTTTGGACTCCGTTTGGTATTCCTTTTCTGCAAAACTCTAAAATAGGCAAAAAAAGCAGAAACTGGCACTGGGCCCTCGGTTAATATGTTAGTCCAAAAAATAATATAAAATAGCATATTAAAGCCCATTAAACATCCAAAACAGATAATATAATAGCATGGAACAATCAAAAATTATAGATACGTTGGAGACGTATCAAGCATCCCCAAGCTTAATTCCCGCTTGTCCTTGAGTAGGTAAATGATAAAGACATAATTTTTGATGTGGAATGCTACCTAACATATTTATCAGTATAATTTTCTTTATTGTGGCATGAATGTTCAGATCTGAAAGATTCAAGACAAAAGTTTAATATTGACATAAAAACAATAATACTTCAAGCATACTAACAAAGCAATCATGTCTTCTCAAAATAACATGGCCAAAGAAAGCTATCCCTACAAAATCATATAGTCTGGCTATGCTCTATCTTCATCACAAAAAATAATTAATCATACACAACCCCGATGACAAGCCAAGCAATTGTTTCATACTTTTGATATTCTCAAACTTTTTCAATCTTCACGCAATACATGAGCGTGAGCCATGGACATAGCACTATAGGTGGAATGGAATGGTGGTTGTGGAGAAGACAAAAAGGAGAAGATAGTCTCACATCAACTAGGTGTATCAATGGGCTATGGAGATGCCCATCAATATATATCAATGTAAGTGAGTAGGGATTGCCATGCAATGGATGCACTAGAGCTATAAGTGTATGAAAGCTCAAAAAGAAACTAAGTGGGTGCGCATCCAACTCGCTTGCTCCCGAAGACCTAGGGTGAGGAAGCCCATCATTGGAATATACAAGCCAAGTTCTATAATGAAAATTTCCCACTAGTATATGAAAGTGACAACATGGGAGACTCTCTATCATGAAGATCATGGTGCTACTTTGAAGAACAAGTGTAGAAAAGGATAGTAGCATTGCCCCTTCTCTCTTTTTCTCTCATTTTTTATTTATTTGGGCCTTCTCTCTCTTGTTTTTGGGCCTCTCTTTTTTTATTTCTCGTCTGAAGTCTCATCCCGACTTGTGGGGGAATCATAGTCTCCATCATCCTTTCCTCGCATGGGATAATGCTCTAATAATGAAGATCATCACACTTTTATTCACTTACAACTCAAGAATTACAACTCAATACTTTGAACAAAATATGACTCTATGTGAATGCCTCCGGCGGTGTACCGGGATGTGCAATGATTCAAGAGTGACATGTATGAAAGAATTATGAATGGTGGCTTTGCCACAAATACGATGTCAACTACATGATCATGCAAAGCAATATGACAATAATGAAGCGTGTCATAACAAACGGAATGGTGGAAAGTTGCATGGTAATATATCTCAGAATGGCTATGGAAATGCCATAATAGGTAGGTATCGTGGCTGTTTCGAGGAAGGTATATGGTGGGTGTATGGTACCGACGAAAGTTGCGCAGTACTAGAGAGGCTAGCAATGGTGGAAGGGTGAGAGTGTGTATAATCCATGTACTCAACATTAGTCATAAAGAACTCACATACTTATTGCAAAAATCTATTAGTTATCAAAACGAAGTACTACGCGCACGCTCCTAGGGGGATAGATTGGTAGGAAAAGACCATCGCTCGTCCCCGACCGCCAGTCATAAGGAAGACAATCAATAAATATATCGTGATCCAACTTCATCACATAACGGTTCACCATACGTGCATGCTACAGAAGTCACAAACTTTAACACAAGTATCTCTCAAATTCAAAACTACTCTACTAGCATGACTCTAATATCACCATCTTCATATCTCAAAACAATCATAAAGAATCAAACTTCTCATAGTATTCAATGCACTTCATATGAAAGTTTTTATTATACCCATCTTGGATGCCCATCATATTAGGACTATTTTATAACCACAGAAAATTACCATGTTGTTCTAAAAGACTCTAAAAATAATATAAGTGAGGCATGAGAGTTCAACAATTTCTATAAACTAAAACCACCGCCGTGCTCTTAAAAGATATAAGTGAAGCACTAGAGCAATATTGTCTAGCTCAAAAGATATAAGTGAAGCACATAGAGTATTCAAATAAATCCCGATTCATGTGTGTCTCTCCCCAAATGTGTGTACAGCAAGGATGATTGTGGTAAACTAAAAATCAAAGACTCAAATCATACAAGACGCTCCAAGCAAAACACATATCATGTGGTGAATAAAAATATAGCCTCAAGTAAAGTTCTTGATAGCGAAGATTTAAAGAGGGATGCCCTCAGGGCATCCCCAAGATTAGGCTTTTGGTTTTCCTTGAATTTTACCTTGGGGTGCCTTGGGCACCCCCAAGCTTAGGCTCTTGCCACTCCTTATTCCAAAGTCCATCAAATCCTTACCCAAAACTTGAAAACTTCACAACACAAAATTTCAACAGAAAATCTCATGAGCTCCGTTAGTATAAGAAAATAAATCACCACTTTAAGGTACTGTTTTGAACTCATTATTTATTTATATTGGTGTTAAACCTACTGTATTCCAACTTCTCTGTGGTTCATACCCCCCGATACTACTCATAGATTCATCAAATAAGCAAACAATGAGCGAAAAACAGAATCTGTCAAAAACAAAACAGTCTGTAGTAGTCTGTAACTTTCTAATACTTATGTAACTCCAAAATTTCTGAAATAAATTGGTGGACGTGAGGAATTTTTCTAATAATCTTCTGAAAAAATAATCAACCTAAAAACACTCTTCTATAAATAATGACATCTAATCTCGCGAGCGCAAAAGTTTATGTTTTTTACAGCAAGATCGCATTGACTTCACCCAAGTCTTCCCAAAGGTTCTACTTGGCACAAACACTAAATAAAACTTAAAACCATATACAACCAGAGGCTAGATAGATTATTTATTACTAAACAGGATAAAAAATCAAAGAACAAAAATAAAAATTGGGTTGCCTCCCAACAAGCGCTATCGTTTAACGCCCATAGCTAGGCATTGATAATTTTAAAGATGCTCACATGAAAGACAAGAATTGAAGCACAAAGAGAGCATCATATAGCACATGACAAACACATATAAGTATAACATGCTTCCTATGCATAGGCATTTTATAAGCAAACAAATTATCATGGCAAGTGTCGGTGTCAAAACCGGTGGATCTCGGGTAGGGGGTCCCGAACTGTGCGTCTAAGGCTAATGGTAACAGGAGGCGGCGGACACAATGTTTACCCAGGTTCGGGCCCTCTCGACGGAGGTAATACCCTAATTCCTGCTTGATTTATCTTGATGATATGAGTACTACAAGAGTTGATCTACCACGAGATCATAGAGGCTAAACCCTAGAAGTTAACCTGTGATTATGATTGTCGTTGTCCTACGGACTAAACCCTCCGGTTTATATAGACACCGGAGGGGGCTAGGGCTACACAGAGTTGGTTACAGAGAAGGAGATCTACATATCCGAATTTCCAAGCTTGCCTTCCACGCAAAGGAGTGTCTCACCCGGACACGGGACGAAATATTGAATCTTGTATCTTCATAGTCCAACAGTCCGGCCAAAGTACATAGTCCGGCTGTCCGAGGACACCCTAATCTAGGACTCCCTCAGTAGCCCCTGAACCAGGCTTCAATGACGATGAGTCCGGCGTGCAGATTGTCTTCAGCACTGCAAGGCGGGTTCCTTCTCCGAACACTCCATGAAAGATCTTGAACACAAGGATCGTGTCCGGCTCTGCAAAACAATTTCCACATACCATCGTAGAGAGCATAATATTCCACAAATCTAATCATCTGACAACTTTTTATAGCGTGACATCACGCCGCGGCCCAGTCATTACGAACCTTTTTTTCCTAGCCTGCCACTGCACGTGTTGCGAGGCGGTTTTATTGGCACGTCTTGTTGAAGCAGAGATCGTGTTCCCCTTATCACATGATTCTCATCAATACGGGTGTGGGTAACCCAACCGTGCTTGTTAGTATGACTCCTCGATTTTAGGCAAGTTCCAAACGGCCGCGTGGAGGACGCTTGATATTCACCCCCTTTATAAAGGGGCCAAGGCCTGTCTTTTTCTTCCCACGCTTGATCCTTCCCTTCCCCCACCTTGAGTTCCAACACCCAAGGCTCAGGATAAGCGCTTCGAAACTTCCACCATGTCCGGATCCAACTCTCAAGGTCGGTGGATGGCCTCCTCTATCACAAAGGAGGACATCAAGAAGCTTAGGGAGGCTATGTATCTGACCGCTGAAATCCCGCACAGGCTGCCTGCTCAAGGGCAGGTCTTCCCCACTCCCGAACCCCACAAGAGTGTCGTATTTGTTTCCCACTTCCTCCGAGGGCTAGGCTTTAGTCTTGATCCTTTTGTTAGAGGGCTCATGTTCTATTACGGGCCAGATTTCCATGATCTAGCTCTGGATTCCATCCTTCACATCTCGTCGTTTATCGTCGTGTGTGAGGCCTTCCTCCTCATCACCCCACACTTCGGCTTGTGGCTCAAGACCTTCAATGTGAAGCCGAAGATGATCGATGGGCGACACGCAGAGTGTGGAGGCGCTATAATAAGCAAAGGCGCCAACGCCCTGTGGCCAAAGGGTTCCTTCTTGGAGGTGTCTGGCTTATGGCAACGGGAGTGTTTTTATATCACAGCCCCCCGAGGTACAAAGCGGGCAGCCGCCCCTGCCTTCCGCTCGGGCCCTCTGCCTCAACTGGCGTCATGGGTCAACAAGGGACTGGACTAGGGGCCAGTTAATGACGTGCTGACATTGCAAAGCCACATCCGAGATCTCCTCAAGAGTGATGTCAGTCTTATCAAGGTAATGCAAGTTATGCTAGTTCGTCGGGTCCTGCCATGCCAACGCCGATCTCTCCGTATGTGGGAGTTCAACCCGGAAGGACCGCGAACTATTCAAGAATTCTTCGGCGTGACGCTCGAAGAGATGTATGGATTGTTGTTCGGATCACGAATAAAGTGTCCGGATACCACCGAGGATGCGGCTCAACTGCAACCGTCCAGATACCCAAGTAAGTAGTTCTGCGACCAAACATGCTATCTTTTTACTTGTCACAACATCATTCTGAAATATTGCTCTCGGCCAGGACTGGATAAGAAAGGCGGAGATGATCAGGTGTTCGGCCCCCCTTCCCTTAGAATCGCCGGATCCTGTACTAACCAGGATGCTCGAGCGCGCGCCCTATCAGGTGCCCTCAGGAGAAGATGAAGGGAGCAATAGAGAAGCCAAAGGCGGGCTTCATACCTTACACATCCAAACCGGGGGAGTAAGTGCCTCCACGAAGGAGGATAATTGGGGAGGTGAATCTAGAGTCCACTCTCCTCACGGGAAGAAAAGGGCCACCTCTAAAGACTTGGAAACGGAGTTTTCCAAACGAGGGAAGAAACCTTCACAAGGGGGCCCTAAGGGAGTCCTGGATTAGGGGGTATCCGAATAGCCGGACTATATACTTTGGCCGGACTGTTGGACCGTGAAGATACAAGACTCAAGACTTCGTCCCGTGTCCGGATGGGACTCTCCTTTGCGTGGAAGACAAGCTTGACGATCCGGATGTTAGAGCCCCTTCTTTGTAACCAACTCTGTGTAACCCTAGCCTCCTCCGGTGTCTATATAAACTAGAGGGTTTAGCCTGTAGGATAACAACAATCATAATCATCATAGCTAGCTTCTAGGGTTTAGCCTCTACGATCTCGTGGTAGATCTACTCTTGTAATACTCATATCATCAAGATCAATCAAGCAGGAAGTAGGGTATTACCTCCATCGAGAGGGCCCGAACCTGGGTAAAACATCGTGTCCCCTGCCTCCTGTTACCATTAGCCTTAGACACACAGTTCGAGACCCCCTACCCGAGATCCACCGGTTTTGACACCGACATTGGTGCTTTCATTGAGAGTTCCTCTATGTCGTTGCTGCAAGGCTCGATGGATCCTTCAATCATCAACAACAAAGCGGTCTAGGGTCAGACTTTTCTCCCCGGACAGATCTTCATGTTTGGCGGCTTCGCACTGCGGGCCAATTCGCTTGGCCATCTGGAGCAGATCTACAGCTACGCCCCTAGCCATCAGGTCAGGTTTGGAAACTTGAACTACACGACCGATATCCGTGGAGACTTGATCTTCGACAGATTCGGGCCTACGCCAGGAGCGCCGAACAGTCACGACGAGCACGGCTTAGACCTGTTGTTAGACAATACTCGGGATATCGCACCCGCAAGAGCTCCGGACCTAAATCCGGGACAGATCGCGTCGTCCGAGGACGGGTGGATGGACCCCGCCCCAGAGGCTGCATACTCATCGGCGGTAGAGACAAACATGGACTCCACCCCCAAGGAAGTCTGTGTCACTGGACCTCCGGACTTGTGTCCGACTGTAGGTTCCAGACCGCGCGCCCCGAGCCCGCCGAATCTGGTTGGGCTCCGGTAATGGAGTTCACCGCTGCAAATATCTTCCAGCACTCGCCCTTTGGCGACATGCTAAATTCATTAAAGTCTCTCTCTTTGTCAGGAGACTCTTGGCCGAACTATGTCTGGCTCGACTGGGAAGCAGGCAACGAGAAAATTAGTTGCCCACCCACCACCCACTTCATTGCCACTATCGATGATTTGACCGACGTGCTTGACTTCGACTCTGAAGACATTGACGGTGTGGACGACGATGCAGGAGAAGAACGGGAACCACCGCCCACGGGGCGCTGGACAGCCACCTCCTCATATGATATATATATATATATGGTGGACACTCCCAAAGAAACCAATGGCGATGAGGCAATGGCGGATAACCCCTCAAGTAAGAAATCAAAGCATGGGCGACATCGGCGCCGCTCCAAGCCCCGCCACAGCAATACCGGCACAGGAGACGAAAACAATCCAGATGGTGCCGAAGATGAATACAATTTCGATCAGCCTGCCTTCAAGCAGGCCGAACAGGAAGACGGGCAGGTCAGCCCAGACGAACAGGCGACGGACGGATACTTGGAGGAGGACAACTACATGCCCCCCTCCAAAGATGAGGTGAGCCTCGGCGATGATGAATTCGGCGTGCCTGAGGATCCCGTAGAGCAGGAGCGCTTCAAGCGCCAGCTTATGGCCACTGCAAGAAGCCTGAAAAAGAAGCAGCAGCAGCTCCAAGCTGATCAAGATCTACTCACAAATAGATGGACTGAGGTCCTGGCTGATGAAGTCATGTACCTAGGGTAGGGTCATAGGCCTGATCTAAGTGACCTACCCAAGGACACCCTTAGAAGAAACTGCCTTCCAGTCGACCAAGAGAGACTTCACTCGACGGACTCAAAGGACTCGACCATGAAGACTCACTCGACCACCAGGAGATCAAGAACCACTCTGCATCCAAATGGTCTGTAATTAAGTAGTCTTTATGGCATTTAGGACACTTTATGTAAGGCGTTACCAGTAACGCCTAGACTTAATGTACTTTAAACCCTGCATTACTGAGGGCCGGAGGGGTCTGGCGGACACTATATAAGCCACCCCCCTCCTCAGTGTAAAGGGTTCGCACCCCTGTAACCCATACACACATAATCCACTCGACCGCCTCCGGGCTCCGAGACGTAGGGCTGTTACTTCCTCCGAGAAGGGCCTGAACTCGTACATCTCTTGTGTTTACAACTGCTCCATAGCTAGGATCTTGCCTCTCCATACCTACCCCCCATTCTACTGTCAGACTTAGAACCACGACAGTTGGCGCCCACCGTGGGACAGGTGTCTTAGCGATTTCTGGAGAAGTTGCAATTGTTCCGATTGTTTTCGTCATGGTTTTTGGTGGAGTTTTGGTCGAGGGTCGCGAGATCCGTCTTGGCGCGCTCACCTTCATCGCCGATGCCTCCGCTTGGCTCCAGGAGGCTCCACTCGACATCGACGCGCTCCCCGTCCGCAGGGCGACACACTTTCGCGTATGTGTCCGCGGCGTTCTGCTGCGGCAACCGTCGACTCCATATTAGTCGTCTCCCCTATCGTCCACCCTCCCTGTCTCCCGCCAGCGCAAGCGCTCTGGCCGGTCGAGGTTCCAGTGGTGGGTGAGGGACGCGGTGGCTCGCCAGACGGCCACCACCCAAGTTGCGGCAATCGAGCCTGACGAGTCCCTCTACGGCATGTTCGATCTGTCGACTGTCTCCGTAGAGACTGCATCCGAGTGCGATAGCAGTGATCCAGCGGCGGAGGTCTTGATGGTCAATGGACCTCGCACCCCTCCCGGCTTCCCCCGCGACGACGGGGTGGACGGTGGAGGCGACCCCGCTCAAGTCCATGAGGAGTACCAGCCCGAGCCACTTAATTCCCTGCAAAGGGAAGAACTTCGTCGCAGGAACATGGATGCCCTGCATACTCCCATCGCAGGATAAACCCCCGAAGCTCGCGCTTTGGAGGAGGCACGTTTGGCCAACTTGGCTGAACGCGCTCGTCTGGAGAACCTCCTGCGAGCACTCGACGAGCGCGCGCGGCAACGAGTACCCGACTCCAATCGACGTCAAGTCTTTCCGCCGACTCAGGTATACCGAACCCCGATCCAGAATTTAGCAGCTGCAACCCATATAGCAGAGTCAATTCAGCCCTCTCAGTCGGAGGCTGGCAGAGGCTTGATGCAGATCAGAGATTTTCTCCGGGAAGCAGGAGATCAGAATTCAGCCGTGTCGCAGTCACGCAACAGAATTCACAGTCGATCCGTTGCTGCGAATACGGTTCAGTCGGCTCATAGCCCCAGATCGCCTCCGCGGCGTGAAGGACGCGAGAATCGACGGGACCAATATGGTGACCGATACGATCGTGATGATAGGCGTCGAGTGCCCACTCCTCCCCCGAGGGGTGGGTCTTACGCTCCTCGGCAGCAAAATGACAGGCGTCAACTCAGTGTGGGGCGAAGAGCTCCGGTCGACCCCAGGGAACCAGGCTTTGACGCGCAATCCATCATCGTGCAAGGCTTGGTCGATCGGAACAGGGGTCATCGAGGTGGCCACGACAGAGATGCGCCCACTAGCAGTCGAGTGCATGTTTCAGGTCCGGAATGTTTCAGCAGGGCTATCAGAGCTGCGGTGATTCCCCCCAACTTCAGGTTGGCGACTGGAGTGAGCAAGTTCACTGGCGAGTCTAAGAACAAAACTTGGCTTGAGGACTACCGAGTGGCTGTACAGATCGGCGGCGGGAATGAGAAGGTGGCTATGAAGCACTTACCACTCATGCTGGAAGGTTCGGCCAGAGCATGGTTGAATCAGTTAACTCCAAGCAGCATTTACACTTGGGAAGATCTTTCCCGAGTGTTCGTCAGAACATTTGAGGGAACTTGCAAGCGACCAGCTGGATTGACAAAGCTGCAAGTTTGTGTGCAGAAGTCGAATGAGACTTTAAGAGAGTATATTCAGAGATGGATCACTTTGCATCATACCGTGGAGAACGTGTCTGATCATCAGGCAGTCTGCGCCTTCAAGGATGGTGTCAAGAACAGAGAATTAAGTTTGAAGTTTGGTCGGACCGGAGGTATGACCCTGAGTCAGATGATGGAAATTGCTACCAAGTACGCCAACGGCGAAGAGGAGGACCGACTCCGGAGCGGCAAATACAAGCCGAGCCAGTCGGAGAAAGGAAATTCCAGTCGGAAGCAGAAACGGAAAGCCGAACCAGCGGCTCCTGGAGAGGCTCTGGCCGTGACTCAGGGCAAGTTCAAAGGAAAACCCAAAGGATCCTGGAACCCCAAGAAGGTGAAGGATAAAGAAGGAAATGACGTGATGGATATGCCGTGTCACATCCACACGAAGAAAGACGAAGAGGGTAATATCATCTACCCGAAGCATACCACTCGGCAGTGCAGGCTCATGATCCAGCAGTTCCAAAGTAAACAGCCCAAGGACAAGGAAAAGGAGTCGGATAAAGCCGAGGACAAGGAGGACAGTGAGGGAGGATATCCTCATGTTAACTCTACTCTGATGATTTTTGCGGATGTGGAAAGCAAGAGCCGACTGAAGGTTATCAACCGTGAGGTGAACATGGTCGCCCCGGTGACGCCCAGTTATCTGAGATGGTCCCAAACTCCCATTACATTCGACCAGTCTGATCACCCGACTCATATAGCCACCCCTGGGAGGCAAGCTTTGGTGGTCGACCCGGTCGTTGAAGGCACTCGACTGACGAAGGTGCTAATGGATGGGGGTAGTGGACTGAATTTGTTGTATGCGGACACGCTGAAAGGGATGGGCATTCCGATGTCCCGACTGAGCACCAGCAACATGAGTTTTCATGGGATTATACCTGGAAAGAAAGCTGAGTCGCTCGGTCAGATAGCTCTGGACGTGGTGTTCGGTGACTCGAAGCATTTCCGCAAGGAAAAGCTGATGTTTGAAGTTGTAGACTTTCAGAGCGCTTACCACGCTATTTTGCGGAGACCAGCTTACCCACGGTTCATGGCTCGACCATGTTACGTGTACCTCAAGCTGAAGATGCCCGGCCCCAAAGGCGTGATCACTGTCACTGGTGATCGGAAAAAACAGAAGAGTGTTTCCAGAAAGGCTTGAAAATTGCCGATTCCCAGGTGACAACGGTCAAGTTCGAGGGATACAAGAAAAATGCAGATCCGAGTGATTTGTTGCGGGCAAAGAAGCCTGCCACAGAGTCAGCATTTTAGTCGTCCGGCGAGACAAAGCCCGTTCACATTCACCCGACCGACCCCAATGCAGCTCCGACCCATATTTCCACAACACTCGACCCTAAATAGGAAGAAGCGCTCATCCAGTTCCTTCGTGAGAACTGGGACATCTTTGCATGGAAGCCTGCTGACATGCCGGGTGTTCCCAGGGGACTGGCTGAGCATCGCCTTAGAGTCGACTCAACCGCAAAACCGGTCAAAGAACATCTTCGACGGTCCATCGTCCAGAAGAAAAAAGCAATTGGTGAGGAAGTGGCTCGACTATTGGCGGCATGATTTATCCGAGAGATATACCACTCTGAGTGGCTCGCCAATGTCGTCATGGTTCCCAAGAAGGACAAGTCACTCCGCATGTGCATCAATTTCAAACACATCAATCGGGCCTGCCCGAAAGATCATTTTCCTCTCCCTTGCATCGATCAAATTGTTGACTCGACTGCGGGATGTGAGAGATTGTCTTTTCTAGACGCCTATTCTGGGTACCATCAGATCCGTCTGTATGGACCTGATGAGATAAAAACAGCTTTCATCACTCCATTCGGGTGCTTCTGCTATATCACCATGCCATTCGGCCTCAAGAATGCCGGAGCCACGTTCATGCGAATGATTCAGAAGTGTTTGCTCACTCAAATCAGTCGGAATGTGGAAGCGTATATGGATTATATCGTGGTCAAGTCGCGAAAGGGTTCCGACCTGCTGACTGACCTCGCTGAAACATTTGCCAAACTCAGGAGGTATGATATCAAGCTCAATCCATCAAAGTGCACATTCGGAGTTCCTGGTGGCAAGTTACTCGGTTTTCTCGTTTCCGAACGAGGAATCGACGCTAACCCAGAAAAAATCGGCACTATACTCCAAATGAAATGCCCCGTGCGGGTGCACGATGTCCAGAAACTTACTGGATGCTTGGCCGCATTAAGTCGATTCATCTCACGACTCGGTGAAAAGGCATTGTCTCTTTACCGACTGATGAAGAAGCGCGAACAAGTTGAGTGGACTCGAAGCTGATGCAGCGTTTGCCGAGCTAAAAGCTCTGCTCTCCACCCAGCCGGTGCTTGCTGCTCCAATCAGCAAAGAGCCTCCGTTGCTTTATATTGCAGCCACAGGACAAGTCATCAGTACAGTACTTACGGTCGAGCGGGAAGAAGAAGGGAAAGCCTTCAAAGTTCAGCGCCCAGTGTATTATCTCTCTGAAGTTCTGACTCCATCAAAGCAAAGATATCCTCATTATCAGAAGCTTGTGTATGGGATCTACATGACCACGAATAAGGTTGCTCATTATTTCTCTGATCATTCCATTACGATCGTCGTGACGCTCCACTTTAGAGATTACGGACAACAGAGGCGAATCTGGTCGAGTGGCGAAATGGGCGATTGAACTCCTTCCCCTTGATATCAAATTTGAGGCAAAGAAAGCCATTAAGTCCTAAGCAATAGCAGATTTCTTTGCCAAGTGGATCGAACAGCAGCAGCCGACTCAAGTTCACTCGGAGCATTGGACCATGTTTTTGATGGCTCTAAGATGTTAAATGGTTCGGTCTTTGGGGTAGTCTTGGTTTCCCCAGAGGAGATAAGCTCGGATATGTGCTCAGATTCACTTTGATTCCTCCAACAATGAGGCAGAATCTGAGGCCCTTTTGTATGGGTTGCGCATGGCCATTTCACTCGGCGTCCGTCGCCTTATGGTTTATGGCGACTCGGATTTGGTGGTCAACCAAGTGATGAAGGAGTGGGACATTAGAAGCCCAGCCATGACTGGATACTGTAATGCAGTGAGGAAGCTTGAAAAGAAGTTTGAGGGTTAGAGCTCCATCATGTACCCGGTGAAAAATCAAGCGGCTGATGATTTGGCAAAGATAGGTTCCAAGAGAGAATCCATTCCCAGTGGTGTGTTCTTGGAGCATATCCATACTCCATCAGTCAAAGAAGATCCTTTTACTGAAGAAGCTCCGCAACCCAGGAGTGCCACAGATCCGACTGAGGTTGAAGTTCCAGCAGTGGTCGACTTGGTCATGGAGGCTTTAGTGATCACTCCCGATTGGACAGTTCCATATATCGCGTATATCCTAAGAAAAGAGCTCCTAGAGGACGAAGAAGAGGCTCGACAGATCGTCCGCCGATCCAAAGCCTTTACTGTGATCAAGGGACAGCTATACAGAGAGAGCGCGACTGGAGTTGGTCAGAAGTGCATAACGCCAGAAGAAGGTCAAATAATCCTTGATGATAGTGGCCATCATGCGTCATCTTGGACCATCGTGGCCAAAGCATACCGAGCCGGATTTTACTGGCCAAGGGCGAATGAGATGGCAAAGGAGATAGTGGACAAGTGCGAGGGATGTTACTCCAACATGTCACACAAGCCTGCGTCAGCTCTGAAGACCATACCACTCGTCTGGCCCTTCGAAGTATGGGGATTGGATATGGTGGGCCCCTTGAGGACAGGTCGAAGCGGTTTCACGCATGTACTGGTGGCAGTCGACAAGTTCACCAAGTGGATTGAAGCTAAACCCATTAAGAACCTTGACGCTGGTACTGCTGTCAGTTTCATCAGAGAACTGATATTCAGATATGGAGTCCCGCACAGCATCATCACTGACAATGGGTCAAACTTTGATTCGGAGGAATTCAGAGCATTCTGCACATCTCAAGGCACACGAGTCGACTACGCTTCAGTCGCCCATCCTCAGTCGAATGGACAAGCGGAGCGAGCCAATGGCTTGATCCTCAAGGGGTTGAAACCCCGACTGATGCGTGATCTCAAGCATGCGGCTGGAGCATGGGTCGACGAACTTCCCTCAGTGCTTTGGGGTCTACGGACCACGCCTAATCGGTCGACCGGAAGAACTCCATTCTTCTTGGTCTATGGAGCTGAAGCGGTCTTGCCGAGTGATCTGCTCCACAATGCTCCTCGAGTTGAGCTCTATAGCGAAGCTGCAGCGGAACAAGCGCGATAGGATGCAGTCGACCTTTTAGAGGAAGAAAGAGAGATGGCTCTGAGCCTATCGACCATCTACAAACAGGACTTGCGTCGCTTCCACGCTAGAAACGTGAAGAGTCGAGCCTTCCAGGAAGGAGATTTGGTTCTCCGAGTGGATCAGCAGAAACAACACAAGCTTGCTCCTTCTTGGGAAGGACCCTTCATCGTCACCAAGGTCCTCCACAACGGAGCGTACCATCTCTACAACGTCAAGCACAATATCGATGAGCCCCGAGCTTGGAACACGGAGCTACTCCGCCCATTTTACACTTAAGTTTTCACTCAGACGAGTTGTAATAAAAGTACTTCTGTAGTTCATGTTTCGCAAGATAATAGTGTCATAATTTCCCCAATGATTTTTGTCACTTTTATTTATTCAGAAAAATTTCCCCCTCAGTGGGTGGCTTAGCTGCGAATCCGTTTCGCCTAAGTTTGTAAAAAAAATCCTTATTGAGTGGTGAGCCAGCCTCCCACTCGGGGGCTTAGCAGCGAATCCGTCTCGCCTAAGTTTCAATAAAATCCTACCGAGTGATGAGCCAGACTCCCACTCGGGGGCTTAGCTGTAGTCCAAGTACTCGCCTAAGTTTCAATAAAATCCTACCGAGTGGTGAGCCAGACTTCCACTCGGGGGCTTAGCTACAGTCCAAGTACTCGCCTAAGTTTCAATAAAATCCTACCGAGTGGTGAGCCAGACTCCCACTCGGGGGCTTAGCTGCAGTCCAAGTACTCGCCTAAGTTCAAATTCAACGTGCGTTCCGCAAGGAGGACGAGGTGCAGGTCGACTGCGACCCTCTCATCCGAGCTACGCCACAAGTACAACGTGCGGTCGCAAGGAGGGCGAGGTACAGGTCGACTGCGACCCTCTGCTCCGAGCTACGCCACAAGTACAATGTGCGGTAGCAAGGAAGACGAGGTGCAGGTCGACTGCGACCCTCTCCTCCGAGCTACGCCACAAGTACAACGTGCGGTAGCAAGGAAGACGAGGTGCAGGTCGACTGCGACCCTCTCCTCCGAGCTACGCCACAAGTACAACATGCGGTCGCAAGAAGGACGAGATACAGGTCGACTGCGACCCTCTCCTTCGAGCTACGCCACAAGTACAACGTAAAAATCACACCGAGTGGAGAGCAGACCTCCCACTCGGGGGCTTAGCTGCAGCCCAGTGCTCGCCTAAGTTATAAAAATCCTACCGAGTGGAGAGCAGACCTCCCACTCGGGGGCTTAGCTGCAGCCCAGTGCTCGCCTAAGTTTTGAAAATCCTACCGAGTGGAGAGCAGACCTCCCACTCGGGAGGCTTAGCTGCAGCTCCGTGCTCGCCTAAGTTTTAAAAATCCTACCGAGTGGAGAGCAGACCTCCCACTCGGAGGCTTAGTTGCAGCCCAGTGCCTGCCTAAGTGAATTGGGGTACAAGTCGATTGCAATAACCACCTCGCTTTAACCTGCAAAAGATACCTCAAACCAAATACAAGCATATTCAAACGTCGAATCCAAGTTTGGATAAATACCTAACGAAACCAAAGGTGCTCAGGCGCTAGGCCTGTTAAGGTTTGTCGATTACAAAACCACTTGGCATACCGAGGCAAATTTAAAGTGTCGAGCTCAAGAAGTTTTTTACCCCTCCTGTGGAGGGCTGGAAGGTGCAACAAACTCATCAGGGTCGATTCCATCCGCGATCCGAGTGGCAGCGGCGATGAAAGTCTCCATGAAAGACCGGAAATCATGCTTCTTGGTGTTAGCCACCAAGAGCCTTGACTTGTCCTCTCGTGCATCCTTGCAATGGACTTGGGCCAGACACAGAGCGACATCTGCACCGCACCTGGCAGAAGACTTCTTCCACTCCTGCACTCGACCAGGGACTGTGTTCAGTTGAGTCATCAGAGACTCGAGGTCATTCTGGAGCGTCTCTCTGGGCCAGAGTGCAGCGTCGATGCGGGAAGTAGCGACCTTCAGCCTTGCGAGATAATCAACGACAACGGCAACACGAGATTCAAGTCGGAATACGTTCATGGCAACCTCATCATTCACGGGAGAGTTGATGGGGTCTAGGTTTGGCTCCAGTCGACTGGTTTCCTCTTCAAAGTTCTGGCAAAATTCTGCAAACACAGCCACCGAGTCAAGATAATAGTCGAATGGAGAGATCACAGTTAAAATACCCGTTCGGTGCAAAGGTTTACCTTCGAGCATGAGGAACAGCTTCTTGGCGAGTCCGCCCAGATAAGTCTCCAGATCTTTCTTCTTCCCCACCAACTCACTAGCTTTGTCATTCAGGGCAATCTTGCCACTTTTCAGTCGACTCACTTCTTTATTGGCAATATCAAGAGCAGCTTTCAGATTGGTGTTTTCTTCTTCAAGCCTGGTGACCGAAGCCAACTTCTCGTCTGCGAGCTTGGTCTTCTCTAAAGCTGTCTTCTGCATCTCAGCTAGCTCAAGGTCTTTCATCTTCTGGGCCTCCTTCACTTTGCCTGCAAAGTTACAGCAAGATCAGACTTTGAAACAAATGAGGGGCAAAGGCAGTCGTCGAGGCCTCACCAAACATACCTTTAGCTTCTTCCTTTTCCTTCACCAAATTCTCCTGGACCTGCTTCAGATCAAGCTCGAGTTGGATATGTTTGTTCTCCAACTCGGTGTAACGAGCCGCAAGGTCGCAGGATTTCTACGAAGGACCAATCGACAAAAAGTCAAAGACAAGTCACTCTCGAGTGACTAAAGGAAAATCATACGTTTCTAAGACTACAGCCGAATACAAACATTCAACCGTAGTCTCGGGGACTACACCCAGTGGGTGCACTCAGCGTGCCCCCACTAGTTCTATCAAGTTAGAGTCGACCAATCGACCAACAACAACAAAAAAACAAGACGTATTCTTCAGACTGTAGCCAACTGCCAGCAGTCGACCACAGTCTCGGGGACTACACCCAGTGGGTGCACTCAGCGTGCCCCCACCGGTCTGAAAATAAGTTCGACCTAATCGAATGAAGGAAAAAGTTCAAGATATAAAGACTATGGTCGACTGCCAGCAGTCCACCATAGCCTTGGGGACTACACCCAGTGGGTGCACTCAGCGTGCCCCCACTAACCCGGAATTCCAATCGACACACCCAGTGGGTGTAGGACAACTACTATGGATTTCAGAAAGAAGAATTTTCAGATATCATATCCTAACAGAACAGGCGGTGACCGCCCGACTAACGTTACTCAAGAGCGGGCTGGCGTCATAGGCGGCCTGGCTGGCTTCTCGGATGGCCTTCACTTGCTCCATCATGACTCCCGCCTGGCGTATCGCTTCTTTTGCACCACTGGCTTGGTCCTCTGGGACGTAGTGGGTCGAGAAAAGTGAAGGCTATGCAGCACTCGATGACGTGGGGTGAGCACTCGTCAATGGCACCGCAAAAGATACGATAGGTCGAGTGATGTTCTCTCCCTCCGTCACCAGTGTCTCGAGTGCTGGCACATCCTGAGCCACCTTGCCAGCAGACGCTTTCCTGCTCCTCCTTAGCTTCAGTGGTTTCTCATCGTCGTTGTCGTTGGGAAGGGTGATAACGACATTAGATGGAGCTACAGAAAAGAATCAGAATTAGAGACCAAGAGACAATCGACTAAAATACGGAACTATGAGGGTCATACCAGGTTTTGAAGTGGTAGCGTCTTCCATCTCATGATCGTCAGCCCTAGCTGAGGTATCAGAAGTAGCAGCACTGTAATTCCAAAAATCAGTCGGTTGATTCATGAGTCGACCAAGAATAAGTTCATGGAGAATGGAAAAACTCAAGTAACATCATTACCCTGAGATAGTGGGGATCACCATCTTCATCTTCGACAAGACCTTGGCCGGCTTCGACGGCGCCACCCTGGATTGCTTCGGGGCTTTCTCGGTCGGCACCGGAGAAGTTGTTCAAGGGCGCTTGGTCGACTGAGCGACGGTTGCGACCCCCTTACCACGCTCGGTTGCGGGGTCATGGACGAGCTTCGAGCGTCTTTCCGAGCGAGGCGGTGCAACTTCCTCCTCCTCCTCCTCTTCTTCCTCCCCATCAGAGTCGCCATCATCATCATCATCAGCAGCGTCCGAGTCCCACTCCTCCTGGCTTTCGCCCCCGCTTCCTTCCTCCTCTTCAGTCGGTGTCTGCGCTCCATTGGGCATCGAGTATAGTTCAGTGAGGGCCTAACAGACAGCAAGATAAAGATCAATCGACCAATTCGCAGCGAAAGTAGAATAAGTATGGCAAGATTACAACTCGGGATAAAGTGGGCATACCTTGTCTGGAGTGCTAGAATAGTCGAGTGGCGGAATCCTCCTGGCTCCTCGAGGGTTGTCTTTATTCCCTGTGACCGCGGCCATCCACCTCTCCAGTGTGGCGTCGTTGACTGCTTCTGGATGGACCCGAGTTTTATCCTCGGTTCCATAGTACAACCACATACAATGGCCTCGGTACTGAAGTGGTTGGATGCGCCGCCTAAGGAAGACCTCCAGAAGATCCATACCTGTCACTCCTTCCCAAACTAGCTGGACTACACGCTCCATCAACATCTTCACTTGGGCTTTCTCCTCAGGGAGCACCTTCGGAGAAGAGGGCTTGCTTGCTCGGTCCATGGTAAACGGAGGGAGACCACTCGACTGCCCTGGCGTCGACTCGTTTTGGCAGTAGAACCAAGTCGACTGCCATCCTCTGACCGACTCAGGAAGGGTCATGGCCGGAAAAGTACTCTTGCTCCTCATCTGAATCCCAAGACCCCCACACATCTGAATAACCTTGGTCTTATCGTCATCTGGACTCGCCTTTTTCACTGTCTGAGAACGACAAGTGAATATGTGCTTGAACAGACCCCAGTGCGGTCGGCAACCCAGGAAGTTCTTGCACATGGACACGAAGGCAGCAAGGTAGGCGATGGAATTCGAATTGAAGTGGTGGAGTTGCGCCCCAAAGAAATTCAAGAAACCACGAAAGAAAACACTCGGAGGCAGAGAGAACCCACGGTCGACGTGGGTAGCCAGAAGAACACACTCACCCTCTTCCGGCTGTGGTTGCCACTCGTTCATTGGGAGCCTTGCTGCTCCGTGGGGGATCAAACCCTCTTTGGCCATCTCAGTGAGATCCTTCTCGGTGATGGTCGACCGGATCCAATCTCCTTGGACCCAGCCATGCGGCAGGCGGGACCTTGATGAGGATCCGCCCCGACTGGTCGCTCTCCCTTTCGCCTTCCCGGTCGCCGTCGCCTTCTTCACGCGCTCCAGAGCCACCGTCTTCTCCTTCACCATTGTTGCCGTCGAAGCACACGAGGAGTGGTTGGGCAGAGGCGAGAGCAGGCGATGCGGGCGGAGGTGGAGAGGACAGAAGGGGGATTGGAGAAGTACTGTTCAAAAACCCTCGCCGGGCGCATTTTATAGAGCCGCTTCCGAGTGGATGACAAGTGGGCCCAAGCAATCCAATCACATCCCGAAACAGTCGCGCGTACACGATACGTGGCGAAAAAGACGGTGTGGGAATCGAGGCATCTATGCCCTATCCCATCCGAGCGCTGCGGTCCGCCCCGCTTCGCGCGCTTCCCACAAATTCGAATCCCACAAAATCCGCTAACAGCAGAACGATCTGTCAGACGGGAGATTTCCTGCGATCCGTCGCTCGGAAGTTTACTAAGTTCAAAAGTTCACTTGACGAGAGAAAAGAATGGATCAAGGCGACTGAAAGAAAAGTTGCTCTTATCAACGAAGAGATTATTGGTCCAAGATGATACATGTCCAGAACACAAAAGCAGGTCGAAAGTATTATCAACTCCTTCCTCACTCAAACCTCGATCCATTCGGGGGCTAATGATGAAGTCATGTACCTAGGGTAGGGTCATAGGCCTGATCTAAGTGACCTACCCAAGGACACCCTTAGAAGAAACTGCCTTCAAGTCGACCAAGAGAGACTTCACTCGACGGACTCGAAGGACTCGACCATGAAGACTCACTCGACCACCAGGAGATCAAGAACCACTCTGCATCCAAACGGTCTGTAATTAAGTAGTCTTTAGGGCATTTAAGACACTTTATGTAAGGCGTTACCAGTAATGCCTAGACTTAATGTACTTTAAACCCTGCATTACTGTGGGCCGGAGGGGTCTAGCGGACACTATATAAGCCACCCCCCTCCTCAGTGTAAAGGGTTCGCACCCCTGTAACCCATACACACATAATCCACTCGACCGCCTCCGGGCTCCGAGACATAGGGCTATTACTTCCTCCGAGAAGGGCCTGAACTCGTACATCTCTTGTGTTTACAACTGCTCCATAGCTAGGATCTTGCCTCTCCATACCTACCCCCCATTCTACTGTCAGACTTAGAACCACGACACTGGCAGCCGAGGAATATGGACTCGAGTGCCCCACCAAAGGGTACCCAAAACACAAGTTGCTACCTCAACTCGAGGAGGAGGTCCCAAAGCCCACGCCCCGACAACAATACATCACGGTCTGGGGCAATATGTAGGAAATGAGAGGCAACATCCATAAACCTCGACGCAACAGACATAAGCGTCACAAAAATCATGATGACGCCCAAGACACGGCAGTCGATGCCGGATTCCGCGGCTCTCAGTCCGCTCAGCGAAAAGAGAACAATACAGGACCATCCGGCCCGGGCAGCATACTCGACCAACCATGTCAAATTCATGGTACCCCTGGAATGGCAGCCAATCATACCAATAGAGAATGCTGGATCTTCAAATAAGTCGGTCGGTCGCGTGCCGAAAACATTCAAGAAGGGGTCTCAAAGCTATGAAGACAACGAGGAGCCTAGACCATCAAACATTATGAGGTAAAAGAAAAATCCTCCGCAAACCAACAAGGGAACGAATGTGTACTCCTCAGGATGCCGACTCAACAATACAAGTCACCCCACGGTACAAAAATACGGCTGATCATCTCCGATCACACAGACCGTCTAGACCATTTCAACCATGGCAATTTAATTGCACTTACCATCGACCCAATAGTTGGTGGGTTCCACCTCACACGAGCCCCTATGGGCATAAACAGCAGCCCAAACTTGCTGCGCCAGGACACAATTCACCAGATAGGTATTGACCGCTCGAGGATCAAACCCACTAAAAGCATCTTCTCAAAGATGTCGTTCCATGTGCAAAGGCCATGTTTTACAGGCCCACCACCCTGGAGGTGGTCTTCGGATCACCAAAGAAACACCATACCGAAGAGTAAGTCTTCAGCATTATCCCCTTATACAGTAACTATTATATACTACCGGGACGAACCGCGTTGGCTCGATTCAACACGGTGCCACACCATGCCAAACCCACGTGACATAGTCACAACTATGGGCAAGGCCGAACTCCACCCCGACACTGGAAAATATACCATCGCTGTGGTAGCGAGTTGTGCCTTTCTATTGAACCTCGATTCGATAGCCAAACCCCCGGACACCAATAAAGGAGTCCGAGCTACTTTACGGCATGATAGCCCGGCTCGACTAGGCTCCGATTAAGCACTCCGGCATAAGGTGGGGAGGAGCCCCGCGGTTCAACGACCCTATAACACGCAAATGCCTCTAAACATTTTTCTTTACAGGCTCACTTTTGCGCAGAACAGGATTGGTGACATGGAATCAGCTCGGACGCACAAAGCGGGAATACACAAGTATTCCCCAAGAAGATAGTCCGGGTACACTTCAGATCCGTACACAGCTTCCTCCCGTCCGGCCGTGACAGGTTCCGCCAGCATACCTCTTTTCATAGCATAAACCGTACTCATACGCATAGACGTGTCACTCCACTACAACATGTAGAACTGAACGACACTTACCGGCCGTCATTCCTCATTGACGCCTTTTTCGTCATCACGACACCCGCACATAGTGTCATGCCCCATTATGCCAGGGGCTTCATTGTACTCATAATATGGCAACAAAGTCCGGCCACCTTCTTGGTCGCTCGGCACCCCGAACTTATAGCACTATATGCATCAGCTCCAAATCATGTCTTGGGTCATTAGTTGGGTTTGCCTGGCTCCCATGTTTTGCTACCTTACGTTCCGCTCCATCGGCTAAGGTAGCGCTGGGAGAACTACTGCGATTGTGTCCCGGTTCTTCCGGACGAGCACCTAAGTAGAGAAAGCCGAAAACTGACTGTCATGATACGGCGAGAGCTGGTCAGCTGTTTGAGAGGTTGTGAAATCTTTAAGGATTTATTCCGCATAATGCCATACCAAATGCAGAGTGCGACGGATCGGTCCTCTGATCAGGCGCATTTAGAGCCCCTCGTATGGTCTTCCGAACACTAGGGGTTGTGCCTACCATACTCGAATTCCTATGGCTAAGTGAGAGTGTTAAAGCCCTATAGTCCGACTGGTTCGCTGTGATGAACACCTCCTTCAAGGACCCAAAAATGGGATAAAGAGTGTTCAGGTATGACCCGAACACCCCCGTACTTTCTATGTGGGGGCAGAAGCCGACGACCGGCTAACTCTCAGGATTCATATATATCAAACGGCCGCACAAGAAGAAAAAACTTTCATATAACAGGCAATAAATAATAACAGCGCCAGTGTTCCGCATTACAAAGGACAACATGACTGTCTTCAGGGAAATATAATGTCTTTGGTACATTGCTCTGCCACAAGGCGGGCTCCTTTCAGGACACCATCATAATATAATTCAGGCTTGCGGTGCTCCTTACCTTCCGTTGGTCCCTCAGTCATCAGCTTTTCAGCATCAAGCTTCCCCCAGTGCACTTATGCATGGGCAAATGCCATGTGTGCACCTTCTATACAGATTGACCGCTTAATGACTTCGAGCCGAGGGCAAGCACCAACAATCCGCTTCACGAGTCCGAAGTAACTACTTGGAATTGGCTCAGTGGGCCACAGCCGGACAACTAAGTCCTTTATGGCTAGTCCGGCCGCCTGGTGCAGTTTGATCCGCTGCTTTAGCTGATCAACAAAGGGCACCGGATAATTCGGCGCCAAATACTGCGACTAGAAATCCTTTTCCACAGACTTCTTCTCCTCAGCCCGGTAGAATTGAGCAGCATCAGATATGCTGCGTGGTAGGTCTGCAAGCGCCCCTGGAGAAACAAGAATTCAATTTGTCACTTTGAATTTCTCCTGTTACTCTATAAAAATCGCTTTGAATAAAAAGCTTTACCAGCCGCAATCCTCCTTGCCTCCTGAATGTCCTTCAGAGCACCTCGAGCTTCCTCCCGAGCATCATTTGTGGCTTGGATAGCTTTGGCGAGTTCGGATTCTTTCCCTGCTAGACTCTGCTCCAAGGTCTCGCTTTTCTTCACAGCCTCCTGGAGCTCTCGTTCAGCTTCAATGACCCTGGCCTCGTGCTTCTCACGAAGAGCCTGCTCCGTGGTGGCCCTCTTGTCGGCTTCGGCCACAGCCTTCTTTAGCGCCTCAATTTTGGCATTTGCTCCTAGAGCACACAATACAAATAATTTCATCACGCACAACTACTCATTTGTGCTTAACTTATCAAAGGTTTCGACATACCTTTCTTGTCCTCCAACTGCTTCTTCACTTGGCCAAGCTCTTCTTCGGCCCGCTCCAGACTCTGCTTTAGTCCGGACACTTCCGCAGTATGAGAGGCGGTCGTCGCTACAGACGCCTGTTTTCAAACAAAGAGATATACGTAATTAAACCTGAGTCTCCTTGAAGGGGAAATTTGATCCCCTGTCCGGTTCTCTCTTTCATCGGACAGTGCATCAGGGGCTACTGTTCATACTATGACAATCTTCAAAAGTTCCTGAAACATACCTCAAAGCCTTTTATAATGCTAATGCAGGATTCATTCAGTTCGCTCTCAGCAGACTGAATCTTTTTAATTATCACACCCATAAGGGCGCCATGTTCATCGACGATGGACGCTCTCTTCAACGCTGTCGATAGGCCGCCCTGCAGCTCTTCTTGGACAGAGGTTGCTGGCGGAGCGGGCTCGCCTCCCTCCGTCAGGGGGGCTGCCTGCTTGATCCTGGAGCTTTAAAGGTCTGCAGGACCGTGTCCGGCTGCGGGCCGAATCTAGGATCGCCCCCGCCGTCGACGTTCATGGGAACCGTTGCTCCCGTGTATCCGGCCTCAGAGGTGTGCCCTCCCTGGTCTAGGTGCTGCTGAGACGACACCTCGGTGTCACGCTCAGGCTTCGAAGAAGGGGCCTCCAGAGGCGTCTCGCTCTCCAGGGCATCTGAGCTCAGCGAATCCTCTGATGAGGACTGTTCGGCGCGAGACCTCGCCGGGCTGCACAAAGTATGGCGCTAGTTAAACTATTGCACCCTAGTAATCCTAGGCGCGTGGGTGTGTTCGGATTTTGTGTACTCACGATTTTACCAGGGGCTGGGCCCTGGGATCCCACTCCGGGCTGCTATTGGTAGCCGTGGTGGACGCCTCTAGGAGGGAACATTTTCCCCACTTCGGCAATTCGGCCTCCAAGGATGAGGATGCCGTCCTCTTCTTTCCTCCCCCCATGGAGGACTCGTATTCTTCCTCCTCCTCTTCATCTTCGGAGGAAGGATGGGCGTTGGAGTCTTCGGATTTCGTGTCCAAAGCACCACCGCGACGGAGGCCGCTCCGAGCCTCCTTGGCCTCCTTGAGGGCCTCTTTCTTCGGTGCCTTGTAAGGCGCTGGGACCAGCACCTTCGTCAGAAGTGGTCCTGCCGGTTCCTCCGGCAGCGAGGCCGGACAATGTATCCGCCCTGGCTTCTTCGTCCATTCCTGGGGTAATTGCGCAAGGCATGATAAAGCGTCTCCCTCGGGATATGCCAGCTAAACATGGATAGACAGAACATAGCGATAACTTACCGGACTTGCGGTGCGGGACAGTTGATACCCGCGGTCCTCAGTGGAGTCCGGCCATGGTTTGCCGGACTTGAAGAGCACCCTCCAGATATCCTTGTGTGAGGAGTCGTAGAGTTCCGCAGTGTCTGGTGCTCGGTCGGGTCGTATTCCCACAAATTACAGGCCCGGTGTTGGCAAGGAAGAACCAGGCGAACTAACATCACCTGGACTACATTAACGAGTTTGACGCCCTTGTCCACCATGCCCTTGACGCGCGTTTGGAGCACCGACAGCTCATCGGAGGACGACCGGTTTAGGCCCTTCTTGGGCAAGGACATGAGCCGCAGGGGGGCTCCGGATCTGAATTCGGGAGCAGCGGCCCACTTTCTGCCGCGCGGCTCAATGATGTAGAACCACGGTTGCTTCCACTCCTTGACGGAATCATTGAAGGTGCCTGATGGCCATGTGACCTTGGGCGTCTTGCTCACCATGGCGCCTCCGCACTCAGCGTGCTCGCCGTTCACCACCTTGGGCTTCACATTGAAGATCTTCAGCCACAAGCCGAAGTGTGGCGAAATACGGAGAAAGGCCTCACACACGATGATAAACGTCGAGATGTTAAGGAAAGAATTAGGGGACAGATCATGAAAATCAATCCCGTAATAATACATGATGCCACGAACAAACGGGTGAAGTGGAAACCTGAGCCCGCGGACGAAATGAGGAAGAAACACGACCCTCTCATGAGGCTCCAGATTAGGGACGATCTGTCCCACCATCGGAAGACGGTGGCCGATTTTCTTGGCCAGATATCCGGCCTCTCAAAGCTTTTTGATATCCTTCTCCTGGACGGTAGAGGCCATCCATTTGCCTCCTTCTCCGGATCCGGACATCTTCGGAGAAACTTTTTCTGGTGGAGAAGACGAACGCTTGGGCACTAGGGCTCGAGCGAAGGGGAATGGACGAGCAGAAGGAAAAGGCATGGGTAAAGAAGAAGAGACCTTATCTCTTTATAGAGGCCATAAAAACTTTTGCGCCTCCCTACTTGCCTGATGGAACCTACTCGTTCCCCACTCGCCGTGATTGGCGGTACGGTTGGGCTACCCGCGCCCGTATTGATGAAAGCCCCGTGATAAGGGGACACGATCTCTGCTTCAACGAGACGTGCCTGGGAAACCGCCTCGCAATATGTGTGGTGGCTGGCTGTGGGAAAACGGTTCGAATAATGACTCGACCATGGTGTGATGTCACGTTATCGAAAGATGTCGGCAGATTATATTTGTGGAATATCATTCTCTCTACGATGGTATCTGAAAATCGTCTTGCAGAGCCAGACATGGTTTAAGTGTTCGAGACTTACTTTGGAGTATTCGGAGATGGAACCCGCCTTGCAATGCCGAAGACAAACTGCGCGTCGGACTCATCGTCATTGAAGCCTGGTTCAGGGGCTACTGAGGGAGTCCTGGATTAGGGGGTATCCAGATAACCGGACTATATACTTTGGCCGGACTGTTGGACCGTGAAGATACAAGACTCAAGACTTCGTCCCGTGTCTGGATGGGACTCTCCTTTGCGTGGAAGACAAGCTTGGCGATCCGGATGTTAGATCCCCTTCTTTGTAACCGACTGTGTGTAACTCTAGCCTCCTCCGGTGTCTATATAAACCGGAGGGTTTAGTCCGTAGGACAACAACAATCATAATCATCGTAGGCTAGCTTCTAGGGTTTAGCCTCTACGATCTCGTGGTAGATCTACTCTCGTAATACTCATATCATCAAGATCAATCAAGCAGGAAGTAGGGTATTACCTCCATTGAGAGGGCCCGAACCTGGGTAAAACATCGTGTCCCCTGCCTCCTGTTACCATTAGCCTTAGACGCACAGTTCGGGACCCCCTACCCGAGATCCGCCGGTTTTGACACCGACAGGCCCCGCCCTAGAGGGCGTCCTTATCGCACTGCGCCCGCTAGGGGGCCAGCCCTCAACCGAGCTGTAAGTGAACAAAAGTACTTTGGTAAATATATCCTGCTTTATCTCTGAGAACAATAACCGAGACACATATCTTGCAGTCTGGCTCGTAGCCCTTCTCAACAAAGTTCGTCTTCGGGGGATCTTCTTCCGGAGATGATGGAGAGCGAAACGCCTCCTCCTGCCTCCCCGCCTAATAGGGCGGATGACCCCGAGGTGTCATCACGGAGGATTTCTCCTGATCCGCAAAGGCCAGAAGGTAACTCTTCGGCCGCCCGAAGTCCGGAGTTTTTGGCTCCCAAGGAGAGCTACAGAAAGGGTCCGGGATTGTCCGGTACACAATCAGACACACTGATGGGTCTTCTGGAGCAAGCGGCTATCTCAGAGGCGCATCGTACCTTAATGGGTACGGTGATTGAGAGGATTTCATCCACCAAAAGCGGGTTGAATGAGGCTTTTACAAGCCTGCTAAGAGGCTTTGAGGTACGCAAAGTAATATATATATATATATATGTATTTTTGACGGTACCGCACAAACTAGGTGTGCTCTGTATAGATAGTAGCCCCTTAGACTCTGGTTGCCGTCCAGAGGTGGCAAACAGAGGATCATAGTCCCAGGTAATGATCGCACTGCTTTCATGTGCAGGCGGCTGACGGTCCGGCGGCTAGCCGGACTGCTGATTTTGCCGAATTGATGCGGCAACTTGACGTGGCGGATGCTGACATCGCGCTTGTGAACAAGCGGCTTGACGAGGTGCAGGGTATGTATTTTCAGGTGGTCAGCAAGTATTAAGAGGAGCATGATGCTAGTATCTATAATATGTTGTGACTGCAGATGGAGCTGCCGCCGTGGAGACCCTTCGGGCGGAACTTGCCTGAGCCAAGGAACAAGCCAGGAGAAGTGATGAGGTCGCCCGAAGAGTTAAAAGCCGAACAGGCTGCTCATCGCCAGAGTGAAGATAAGATAGCCAAGATGGCTGTTGAGCTGAAAGATGCCGTCGGTCGCTATGAGCTCCTTGAAAAGGAAAACCAAGCAAAAGCGGCTGACCTACAGAAGGCCTTGGAAGCAGCCAAGGGAACTCGCTCTAAGATTAGAGTGGCAAGGGAGGACTTCGTCAAGCCGGAGATATCATGGCTGGGAAGCCCTTTCTGTTGCGGATGAAGTTCGGAGATCCGAAGTATGCCCCTCTGGATCAATTGTGGAGTGCTGAGGATGCGTACTTGGACTTGGCAAAGGGTGTTGCTGATGCGACTGAATATTTCAAAGATCAGAAAGGTCGTGATGTCGAAAGGTTGTTCTGGTCGCAGTTTAGTGCTCCAAAGCATCCGCTACTGTTAAATGAACATATGGCCGAGTGGGCCGAGCTCCATAGGTTATCCGGGCTTGCCATGAGGTCTGTCGTGGATCATCTTTGGCCAAAGGGACCAAAGTCGGATAGTTATTTTGGCTTAGTGCAACGATTCCTTTGTGCTGTGCAGCATATCGATGCTGTAAAGAGGTCGGCATGTATAGAGGGTGCGCGGATGGCTCTTGCCCAAGTTAAGACATATTGGGCAGGGATGGAGGCCATTGCTATTGCATCCCGGGGTCTGGCCAGAGGCCAGGGCTCGCCCGAGCACTATTTTGAAGAAGTCTTAGAAGGCGCCCGTTTAATAGAGGCTCAGTGCTCGAAGAGTACCATGTTCGAGTTACATGTATGTGGAGTGTAAAAACAATGCTATTTTCATTATAAGGGTTGTGTTTACACTTTTGCCCGAAAGTATTATAGTGCCTCCTGTGCGGCCGTTTATGTATGTATGTATATAACCTGAAAGTTTGCAGTCGTCGGCTTCAGCCCCCACGCATGTAATGCGGGGGTGTTCGGTAAAGCGCGTAAGCACACTTGATACAACGTCTTGGTCCATTAAGGAGGTGATAGCGCGGCGAACAAGGCAATCGGACTATATAGCTTTAACACTTTCACTTAGCCATAGGAGTTTGATGGTGGGACTACTATATAGCTCCTGGTACTTCCGCGTTCATCCGAATTCGGTGCGCGTATGTACATGACCGGGAAACCGGTCCTTCGTTAATGCGGAGGAATCGTGGAGATTCTGCTGAGTCATCGAGTGGTTGACCAGTCTCTCGCTGTATCATGACAGTCAGTTTTCAGCTTTCTCTACTGAGGTGCTCATCCAGATGAACCGGGGCACAATCACAGTAGTTCTCCCGGTGCCGCCTTAGCCGATAGAGCTGAATGTAAGGTAGCAAAACATGGGAGCCAGGCAAACCCAACTATTGACCAAAGACATGATTCGGAGCTGATGCATATAAGGCCAAACTCGCGACGCCGAACACTCCCTAAGGTATTCGGACTTTTACAACATATACTGGGCTGAGTAACGCCCTCGATAATGAGCCCTGAATTTCCAGATACATGCATTAGTCTGGCGTGGCAAAATGCCAATAATGTCAGCATCCCTCTCGGTTGAGTTGAGTGTCTGGAGGGTGTGAAGCAACAAGAGACATTTAAAAAGGTTTACAAAAGGTCTTAATCTAAAAAGAAACCTTTGAGCGGGGCCCTGCTGCACGTCTACGCCTTTGTCTCCATTGTGCCGTATCCTGGAAGGGTGTAGCACGATGATCATCTGTAAAAGAAAAACCCTGGTGAAAGATTTCGTGCAAAAAGTTGGTTATTCTTAATGAACCATGAAAATGCAATCTATTATTGTATTAATAGGGTCAAGCCGAACTATGGGCCTATTTATATGCGGGCAGCCCCTAGCACCATCTATGGGGGTGTATCCATTAACCCAAGCTCAGGTTTATCTGGGCTGCTACAACTAGTGGTGCGCCGGACTCATCTAACCGTGCCCGCGGTCTTGACGACCGATCATTTATTCAGGTTGGGGGGCCGTTCAGTGTTCGGCTGCTAGAGCCGCCACATATTCTTCCGCACGTAAGGAACGCTCTGTATTTCCGCTAACTGTAATGACGCCACGTGGATCGGGCATCTTAAGTTTAAGATAAGCGTAGTGTGGTACTGCATTGAAACGAGCGAAGGCCGTTCTTCCGAGTAGTGCATGATAGCCGCTTCGGAATGGAGCAATGTCGAAGATTAGTTCTTCGCTTCGAAAATTGTCGGGATAACCGAATACAACTTCTAGTACTAGATAGTCCGTGCAGCGGGCCTCTACGCCTGGTATTACTCCTTTAAAGGTAGTACTGCTTTGGCTGATTCTCGACGGGTCTATCCCCATCTTGCGGATAGTGTCCTGATATATCAGGTTAAGACTACTGCCGCTATCCATGAGGACTCAGGTGAGATGGTATCCGTCAATTATTGGGTCAAGCACCAAGGCAACTGATCCTCCATGCCAGATACTAGTCGGATGATCCCTGCGATCGAAAGTGATTGGGCAGGCCGACCAAGGGTTGAACTTGGGGGTGACGGGCTCCACAGTGTATACGTCTCGGAGTGCGCGTTTGCGCCTCCTCTTTGGTATGAGTTGCGTAAATCATGTTCACTGTCTTGACCTCTGGTGGAAATTTTTTCTGTCCCCCAGTGTTCGGCTGGCGAGGCTCATCCTCGTCTTCACTTGGCGTCTCCCTCCCCTTGTGTTCGGCGTTTAGTTTGCCGGCCTGCTTGAAGACCCAGCATTCTCTGTTGGTGTGATTTGCAGGTTTTTCGGGGGTGCCATGAATCTGACATAATCTGTCTAGAATCTTGTTTAGGCTGGATGGTCCATCTCTGCTGCCTTTAAATGGCTTTTTTCGTTGATCGGGTCGAGAGCCCTTGAATCCGGTGTTGACCGTCGTGTTGTCTGGGCTGTCTTCATTATTTCGACGCTTGTTTTTAATGCGTCGCGGCTTCCCGTTGCCATCCCTGACTTCGGATGTTCCGCGGTTGCGGGTGCTACTGCAGGCCAACCAGCTGTCCTTGCCCGCGCAAAATCGGGTCATAAGGCTTGTTAGGGCTGCCATTGTCCTCGGCTTTTCTTGGCCGAGGTGTCTAGCGAGCCATTCATCTCGGATACTATGCTTGAAAGCCGCTAAGGCTTCAGCATCTGGGCAGTCGACGATTTGATTCTTCTTAGTGAGAAATCTGTTCCACGGCTTACGGCCTGACTCTCTGAGTTGTTGGATTATGTGACTTAAATCGTCTGCATCCGGAGGTCGGGCATAGGTCCCTTGAAAACTGGCCCTGAAAGCATCCTCAAGTTCCTCCCAACTTCCAATTGAGTTTTCGGGGAGGCTCTTCAACCAATGTCGACCTGGTCCTTTCAACTTGAGGGGCAGGTATTTAATGGCATGGAAATCATCTCTGCGAGCCATGTGGATGTGAAGGATAAAGTCCTCAATCCAAATCCTAGGGTCTGTCGTTCCGTCGTATGCCTCTATATTCATGGGTTTAAATCCCTCTGGAAATTCATGATCCAGCACCTCATCGGTGAAGCACAGGGGGTGCGCGACACCCCTGTATTTGGATGTGTCGTGGCATGTTGTCGACAGTTGTTGTGTTCGGTGTTGATTCCATGCTGGTATTCAATCAATATGATCATTTTGGTGGCTGTGATCCTGCGCCGGAGCACGCTTCCTAGATCCATAGATGGACCTGGACATACCGGCTTTTTTGTCCAAGAGCTCACGTAAATCGTGTGCTGACTTGTGTGCGGCATCATTAGCCACCCTGTCGCGGCCACGGGGTGGTTGGTCTGGCTGATCGGCCATTTTTATTTTTCGGCTGAATGGGCTCTATAGCCTCATCGTCGAATTTGGGCGGCAGCTTGAGCTTTGGGTAGCTCTTTGTGTGGCGATCGCCGCCGTATTTTTCTTCGGTGTCGAGCACTTTGTTCCACCTTCGATTGAGCGTATCCTGCACGGCCTTAAGCCTTTGCTTCTGCTTCTTCAAGCTCCTCACGGTGGCAATAAGCCTTCTATGGAGGTTCTCTTGCTCCAAGTGTTTTTCCGGGATGATGAGTGCATCGTCGTCCGGACTGTTCTCCTCTCCGGAGACAGGTTGATGGGTTTTACCCTCGGCATCCCCGTGATCAGACATCGGCTCCGGACTATGTTCACCGTCCCCTGGCTCATCCTGCTCCATCGCTGGGTCCATGGGGTCGTCATTTCCTTTGGAGTCGACCGGGGTATTATTCTTTCTTAGGCTGTTATCGCTGTTTTTACTGTGGCGGGATTTAGAGTGGCGCCTACGTCGTTGCTTTGGTTGCTGCACGAGGGGATTATCCTCTGTTACCTCATCGCCATCGCCTTCTTTTGGCATGTCCACCATATATATATAATATGATGAGGTGGTAGTCCAGCGCCCTATGGGCGGTGGTTCCTGTTCTTCTCCTGCATCATCGTCCATACCGTCGATGTCTTCGGAGTTGAAGTCAAGCATGTCGGTTAAGTCATCGACAGTGGCTATTAAGTGGATGGTGGGTGGGGAATGTATTTCTGCGTTGTCCGCTTCCCACTCAAGCTGGACATAGTTCGGCCAAGAGTCTCCTGCCAGAGAGAGAGACCTTAATGAATTTAGCACCTCGCCCAAGGGCGAGTGCTGAAAGGTATCCATGGAGGTAAACTCCATGATCGGTGCCAAATCAGATTCGATAGGCACGGACGCACGTAGTTCGGAACCTATGGCCGGAGACGAGTCTGAGGGTCCGATGACACAGATCGCTTTGGAGGCGAAGTCTGTGTTCGGCTCTATCTCCGATGAGTGTGCGGTCTCCAGGGTGGGTTCTATCCACCCATCCTCGGATGGCATGATCTGCTCCAGATTGAGGGTCGGGGCAGCCGCAGGTGTGATCTCCCGAACACCGTCCGATGGCAGATCTAAGTCATGCTTGACGTGGCTGTTCGGCACACCTGACATGGGCTCCAATCCGTCGAAGATCAAGTCTCCGCGGATGTCGGTAGTGTAGTTCAAGTTTCCAAACCTGACCTGATGGCCAGGGGTGTAGCTATCGATCTGCTCCAGATGGCCAAGCGAGTTGGCCCGTAGTACGAAGCCACCGAATACGAAGATCCATCTGGGGAGGAAAACCTCACCCTGGATCGCATCGTAGCAGATGATTGAAGGAGCCATCAAGCCTTATTGTGACGGCACAGTGGAACTCTCAATGAGCACCAATGTCGGTGTCAAAACCGGCGGATCTCGGGTAAGGGGTCCTGAACTGTGCGTCTAAGGCTAATGGTAACAGGAGGCGGGGGACACAATGTTTACCCAGGTTCGGGCCCTCTCGACGAAGGTAATACCCTACTCCCTGCTTGATTGATCTTGATGATATGAGTATTACAAGAGTTGATCTACCACGAGAACATAGAGGCTAAACCCTAGAAGCTAGCCTATGATTATGATTGTCGTTGTCCTACGGACTAAACCCTCCGATTTATATAGACACCGGAGGGGGCTATCGTTACACAGAGTCGGTTACAGAGAAGGAGATCTACATATCCGAATTGCCAAGCTTGCCTTCCACGCAAAGGAGAGTCCCACCCGGACATGGGGCGAAATCTTCAATCTTGTATCTTCATAGTCCAACAGTCCGGTCAAAGTACATAGTCCGGCTGTCCGAGGACCCCCTAATCCAAGACTCCCTCAGCAAGCAACAACTAGCATATGCAAGGAAGCGGAAAGAACCAATAGCAATCTCAACATAACGAGAGGTAATTTAGTAACATGAAAATTTCTACAACAATATTTTCCTCTCTCATAATAATTACATGTGGGATCATAAGCGAATTCAACAAAATAGCTATCACATAAAATATTTTCAACACGATCCACATGCATGCGAGGTTGACACTCTTCCAAAATAGTGGGATTAACATTAACTAAAGTCATGACCTCTCCAAACCCACTCTCAATAATATTGCAAACACTATTAACAATCTCATATTCACCATGGGGCTTAAAGAAATTTTCAAGATCATAAAAATAATCACCCCAATCATGATCATTGCAACAAATAGTAGTCATAGCAAAACTAGCATCCCCAAGCTTGAGGTTTTGCATATCATTAACACAATTGACATTAAGAGAATTTATAATAACATCATTTCAATCATGCTTTTCATCGAAGGAACTATCAAGTATGGGTGCAATAGCAACGATCTCATGTTTAACATATGGAACTATAGTAAATTTGTCTTCATAAATATTGGCATCATGGCCACAAGAATAGAAAGCATCATGTTCATCAAGGGATATTTCAATCAAATCATCATAATCATTATCATCTATAGATTCATGCATATCGTTATTTTCTTCCAAAGCAACGGTCATTCTTTCAATAAATTCTTTGACATAGACATTATGAGCATAGTTTTCATAGCAATATTTAACTATGTCAAAATTTTCAGATTTGTAGAGAGTAATATCATACTTTTCAATAAAAGAAGCAACTTCATAAGCACTCTTAAAAGCAATAAATTCTTCAATTTGTTCGATATCATAGTAACTATAAACACCTTTGTCATAAGTACATTGGATTTCATTATCATTAAACTCACATAGGTAGGGAAGGTGATTTTTAGGGTTCTTAGAGCAACAAGTAAAATCATAAATTTCACAAGGATTCCAAGCATAGCACAAGAACCTGTTTATTTGATCCCATAAGAGTCGCCCTTTTTCAGACAAACGATGACGCACAAAAAGAGCATGATCATCTAAAGATTTTCCCTCAACTCCACTAGTTGGGGTTTCAGCACGAGCACATAGATCGAAGATGATCCAAGTAGAAAATTTTAAGTGGATCCATAACAATAGATTTTTAGCAAGCAAAGATGCAAGCACATAGAAGGCACGAGACACAAACAAACATAAGATCGAACGGAAGAAGGGCGAAGAAAAGGCAAAGGTTTTCGAAAATCATTTTAGAAGTGGGGGAGAGGAAAACGAGAGGCGAATGGCGAATAATGTAATGCAAGGGAGAAGAGTTTATGATGGGTACTTGGAATGGCTTGACTTGACATAGACCTCCCCGGCAATGGC
Organism: Aegilops speltoides; assembly: GCA_021437245.1. Classification (NCBI taxonomy): domain Eukaryota; kingdom Viridiplantae; phylum Streptophyta; class Magnoliopsida; order Poales; family Poaceae; genus Aegilops; species Aegilops speltoides. The sequence continues at coordinate 180,199,927 of CM038142.1, forward strand.
GCCAAAAATTCTTCTTGCTACCTCCTGAGCTTGCGTTGGTTTTCCCTTGAAGAGGAAAGGGTGATGCAGCAAAGTAGCGTAAGTATTTCCCTCAGTTTTGAGAACCAAGGTATCAATCCAGTAGGAAACAACACACATGTTACCTGCACATACAATCAAGAACTTGCAACCAACGCGATAAAGGGGTTGTCAATCCCTTCACGGTCACTCGCAAAAGTGAGATCTGGTAGAGATAGATAAACGGTAAAGTAAATATTTTTGGTATTTTTGGGTGTATTGATTGGAAAGTAAAGATTGCAAAATAATAGATCGGAAACTAGCAATATGTAAACGAGATTCAATATAATGGAAATAGACCCGGGGGCCATAGGTTTCACTAGTGCCTTCTCTCGAGATAGCATATATTACGGTGGGTGAACAAATTATTGCCGAGCAATTGATTGAAAAGCGTAAAATTATGATGACATCTAAGGCAATGATCATGAACATAGGCATCACGTCCGTGTCAAGTAGACCGCTCCTGCCTGCATCTACTACTATTACTCCACACATCAACCACTATCCAGCATGCACCTAGAGTATTAAGTTCATAAAGAACGGAGTAACGCATTAAGCAAGATGATATGATGTAGAGGAATTAACTCAAGCAATATGATGAAAACACCATCTTGTTATCCTCGATGGCAACAATACAATACGTGCCTTGTTGCCTCTACTGTCACTGGGAAAGGACACTACAAGATTGAACCCAAAGCTAAGCACTTCTCCCATTGCAAGAAAGATCAATCTAGTAGGCCAAACTAAACTAATAATTCGAAGAGACTTGCAAAGATATCAAATCATGCATATAAGAATTCAGAGAAAAGAACCAAATAATATTCATAGATAATCTTGATCATAAATCCACAATTCATCGCATGTCGCAAACACACCGCAAAAGAATATCACATCAAATAGATCTCCAAGAACATCAAGGAGAACTTTGTATTGAGAATCAAAGAGAGAGAAGAAGCCATCTGGCTAATAACTATGGACCCGAAGGCCTGTGGTAAACTACTCACGCTTCATCGAAGAGGTAATGGTGTTGATGTAGAATCCCTCCATGATCGAATCCCCCTCCGGCAGATCGCTGGAAAAGGCCCCAAGATGGGATCTCACGGGTACAAAAGGTTGCAGCGGTGGAAAAGTGGTTTCGTGGCTCCCCCTGATGTTTTTAGGGTATAAGAGTATATATAGGCGAAGGAACTAGGTCAGGGGAGCTACGAGGGGCCCACGAGGGTGGGGGTGTGCTCTCCTGCCTCGTGGACACCTCCTTGCCTCTCCGACTTCATCTCCAAGTCTTCTGGTTTGCTTTCGGTCCAAGAAAGATCATTGCGAAGGTTTCATTCCGTTTGGACTCCGTTTGGTATTCATTTTCTGCAAAACTCTAAAATAGGCAAAAAACAGAAAATGGCATTGGTCCCTCGGATAATAGGTTAGTCCCAAAAATAATATAAAAGAGCATATTAAAGCCCATTAAACATCCAAAACACATAATATAATAGCATGGAATAATCAAAAATTATAGATATGCTGGAGATGTATCAATCATATACCAAGTTCACGGTAATCTCTTTTCTGTCCAGTCCCTGAAGTCCAACACGGGCCATATGATTTGGATCGAGTCCGGTGTAGCGCGTTTTCACCATCGCCCATGCCTCTCGTGCACCTTCCTGGCATGCTGACTCCTTCCATAGCTCGAAACTGCGCCGGGCACCTTTGAACAGGTTCGCCAACCCCTCCATACTTTCTGGAGGGGCATTGGATGGCCATAAGGCTTTGATCATGCTCTTCATGGCCTTCCGGGCCCACTCGTGCACTTTAGACAGTTCTTTTAGAACGTCGCCTTGGAATCCGGACACTTCTTCTTCGGGACTTCCGGTTAAAAGACCTGCAAGAATAGCATTATAAGACTCCGTATTATAAGATTATATGAGTCCCCTAGATAGTTCAAAGGACATACCGAATATGCCGCCTTTCAACTTTTTGTTCTCTTCTTGCTCGGCCGATAATTGAGCATTTAAGCTCTTTATTTCTTCAGCTTGATTATCCCTCTCCGCCTCGAGTTTGTTCTTCCAGTCATTGGTCACCATGATTTTCTTCAATTCCTCTGACTCAAAGTTGGCGGCATGTAGCTTTGTCCGGCTTGCTTCAAGCTCCTGGGACAGTGCATTATTCTTCTCTTGGAGAACCCGCGGGGATAACGATCCTTAAATCGGTTGGTCTAAAACCCGCTTCAAGTCCCGTGGGCTACTGGTATATATCTATTAAATTCACACAAACTGTTACCTGCATATCTTTTGAAAACAGGTGAGCAACTCCGGTAAGTCCATCACGGGCGGCTCGGATATATGCATCCACGGTGCTAAGGGTGGTAAATTCCTGCTCAGTGAAAGCTGGAGCGCATGGGCTCTTTCAGTCACCGATGATTCATCGCACTCTCCACTTTGGAATTTGTGACGGATACGTCATTTGAATCCTCATGAGGTGGATGAGTTGGCACCGCATCTGTATTGGTTCTCGTCCTGGTCGATGAGCCCGGCGCTAGATTGGCTGATGCTCGGCTAGCCGGGATTTTGGACATGGTTCGCCGTGTGCTCCTCCTGGAATAAGATGGGGGAGAAATATGACAATTCGATCTTATGCTTGGACGCATATCAAAGGTTATACCTCTTTGATGATGGAGGGGGTTCAACGGCACTCCCGGTTTCCTTTCGTTTTGAAGGCCCACCATGCAAAGATGTCGCCTTCCTTTGGGATGCCCTCGATTGGGTACGGCTTGCTGAGCGTCGATCCAATAAAGCATGGTTCAGTGTGATGGGTGAGATGCGAGCAGGGGCTCCTCTTTTTGAGGATGATTTCTGAGCACTTACCTTAACGAAAGGGAGAAGGTCGGGGTAGTCGGTCGTAATAGCCACTTCCGAGCCATCAAGGCTCGCTTGATAAAAGACTCCATCATCAAACTCTATAAATATATCCGGATCCTCGTGGAAGCCGGGGTCTTCATTGCGAGAGTGATCCTATGGTTGAGGGGAGGGGAAGTGAACGTTTTTGACTACCTTCCTCCATGTTTTCTTTAAAAGACAACCGGAATAGTTAGCACCCGTACATGGAAAAACCTTCCTGACAATTTTAGCGGAGAAATTCTTCTTCCTCCCCCTTATAAAGATCTGCCAGAATGGCGGCTAGAGCGGATGGGGTATCCGAACCCTCGTGCTCATAGCGAGATGCGTCGTCGTCCCCATTGTAACACCATAAAGGGTCACTATGGACTGAAGGGGCTGGATGCATTGCTTTATCGCGATAGCCATGACTTCGATTATTGAGAGTCCGAAGTGGGCAAGTAATCTGACCTTGCTAACTAACCTCATTACTTCCATGCTATCTTCTTGCTTGGGGCTCCAGGGACACCAATTAAGTAGCTTCTTTGGAGGAGCACTGGAGAATTCAGGAAGCCCGCGCCGAACTGGGTCCGGAAGGGGAACATCTTCAATATAGAACCATTCCGAAGACCATTCTTCGGACCCCTTCTTGGGAGTTCCGACGGGGTAGCCTGATCCGTCTATGCACCAAACTTCGGCGCCGCCCACTTCAAATATAGAACCATCTTGGTGGTGGGGGATGAGGCAAAAGAACTTTCTCCACAGTTCAAAATGAGCCTTGCAGCCTAAGAAAAGCTTGCAAAGAGCAACAAAACCTGAAATATGCAGGATTGAACCTGGCATGAGGTTGTGTAGCTGGATCCCGTAGAATTCTAATAGACCCCTGAGAAAGGGTTGGATCGGGAATCCTAAGCCCCTCAGAAGAAACGAGACGAAGCACACCTTCTCCTCCCCGCTGGGGTTGGGGAAATTCTCTGCTAGCGCATCGTTGCCCATCGAGGCCAAACCCGCCCGCACGGAGACTAGATCTGCGGGAGGGAGATCCTTGCGTATGAAGTCGACTCAGCTGGAGGTGAGACACTGTACAGCTCTGCCAATCACCCTCTTGAGGGCCGTGAGGGCGCGAAGAGGAACTAGGGGCGCTCTCCATGATTTGAAGTTTTTTGTGGTTTGCTCTGATGCTCTTTGCGCAATGTGAGGTAGCGTTTGGGGATCTAACCTAGTTATATAGATGTCGTCCGCGCCTGGTAAGGGGCTTATTTGTCAAAAAGTTATGGAACGTTAGCATTCGCCCAACGCGTGGAAATCGAGGCAACGACAGGAAGGAATCATAAAGACAGGACGCAGAGGTCGATGCCAGACTATCGTCAATCTGAAGGGTGATGGAGGACCCGCCTTGCAAAGCTGGACACTATATCGTCATTGAAGGCAAGTTCAGGGGCTACTGAGGGAGTCCTGGATTCGGGGGTCCTCAGGTGTTCGGCCTATTCGATATGGGCCGGACTGATGGGCCGTGAAGATAAAACAGAAGACCATATCCCGTGTCCAGGTGGGACTCCTATATGCGTGGACGGCAAGATTGGTGTCTGGATGTACTATTTCCTTCCCTTGTAAACCGACTCTGTACAACCCTAGGTCCCTCCGGTGTCTATATAAACCAGAGGGTTTAGTCCGTACAGGCCATCAGAATAATCATAGGCTAGACGGCTAGGGTTTAGCCATTATGATCTCGAGGTAGATTAACTCTTGTAACCCCTATACTCATCCAATACAATCAAGCAGGAAGTAGAGTATTACCTCCTTTAAGAGGGCCCAAACCTAGGTAAACACCATGTCCCATTATCCCTTGTTACCATTGATCATTAGACGCACAGCTTGGGGCCCCCTACCCAAGATCTGCCGGTTTTGACACCGACAGTTGCTACTAGGCAAAGAAAGAAGAGAACCTCAGATTCAGAGGATGAGGATTGATACGTCTCCAACGTATCTATAATTTATGAAGTATTCATGTTGTTACATTATCATTCTTGGATGTTTTACAATCATTTTATAGCAACTTTATATCATTTTTTTGGGACTAGCCTATTGACGCAGTGCCCAGTGCCAGTTATGTTTTTACTTGTTTTTTACATCGCAGGAAATCAATATCAAATGGAGTACAAACACCGCAAAACTTTTAGTGGATTTTTTATGGACCATAAGACATCCAATCAGCCATAGCAGCACCTAGGGGGTGCCCCGAGGGGGCACAACCCTCCAGGGCGCGCATGTGCGTGATACGTCCATTTTGCATCATGTTTTCCTACTATTATTTACGTTGTTTTATTGTATAATAATGCTTTTTGGAGTAATTCTAATGCCTTTTCTCTCATAATATGCAAGGTATATACAAAGGGGGAGGATTCTAGCAGCTGGAAATCTGGACCTGAAAAAGCTACGTCAAGCTACCTATTCTACACAACTCCAAATGAGCTGAAACTTCATGAGGATTTTTTTATGGAATATTTAATAAATATTGGAGCAAATAAGTACCAAAGGGGGGCCACCAGGTGGGCACAACCGACCTGGGTGCGCTAGGAGGCCCAGGCGCGCCCTGGTGGGTGCTTCCCCCCTCGGCCCACCTCCGGTGCCCGTCTTCTGGTATATAAGTCATTTTGACCTAAAATAATTGAGGAGAGAACTTTCGGGATGAAGCACCGCTGTCTCGAGGCGGAACTTGGGCAGGAGCACTTTTGCCCTCCGGCGGAGCGATTTCGCCGGGGGAACTTCTCTCCCAGTGGGGGAAACCATCATCATCATCATCACCAAAAACTCTTCCATCTTGGGGAGGCCTATCTTCATCAACATATTCAACAACACCAACTCCTCTCAAACCCTAGTTCATCTCTTGTGTTCAATCTTTGCATCAAAACTATAGATTGGTGCTTGTGGGTGACTAGTATTGTTGATTACATCTTGTAGTTGATTACTATATGGTTTATTTGGTGGAAGATTATATGTTCAGATCGATTATGATATTTAATACCCCTCTGATCTTGAGCATGATTATCATTTGTGAGTAGTTACTTTCATTCTTGAGGTCACGGGAGAAATCATGTTGCAAGTAATCATGTGAACTTGGTATGTGTTTGATATTTTGATGATATGTATGTTGTGATTCCCTTAGTGGTGTCATGTGAACGTCGACTACATGACACTTCACCATATTTGGGCCTAAGGGAATGCATTGTGGAGTAGTTATTAGATGATGGGTTGCGAGAGTGACAGAAGCTTAAACCCCAGTTTATGTGCTATTCCGTAAGGGACCAATTGGATCTAAAAGTTTAATGCTATGGTTAGAATTTATTCTTAATACTTTTCTCGTAGTTGCGGATGCTTGCAAGAGGGTTAATAATAAGTAGTAGGTTTTTTCAAGTAAGAACAGCACCTAAACACCGGTCCACCCACATATCAAATTATCAAAGTAGCAAACACGAATTTTTGACAGAAAGACTGTAAGGGAACCCCCTACAGTATAACTGGTGCAACAAACCCAAATTGCAAGTACCATGCCTTGAACCTGGGTGGGTGGGAAGGCATCAGCCCCTTCCCACCACTAGGCTATGCCTTAGTCTGCAAGTGACTGGATGAAAATCCCGTGTACCCCCAAGAACACTTTGCTTATCATAAGAGATTGTTTTGGCTTGTCCTTTGCCTCAAAAGGATTGGGCTACCTTGCTGCACTTTTTTTACTACTATCGTTACTTGCTTGCTACAAATAATCTTGCTATAAACTACTCTGCTACTTCCAATTTTAGCACTTGCAGACATTACCTTGCTGAAAACGACTTGTCATTTCCTTCTGCTCCTTGTTGGGTTTGACACTCTTACTTATCAAAAAGGCTACAATTTGACCTCATATACTTGTGGGTCATCAAGGCTATTTTCTGGTGCCGTTTCCGGGGAGTGAAGCGCTCTTGGTAAGTGGAAATTGGAAGGAAACATTATTACAACATGCTGAAATTTATTGTCACTTGCTACTATGGAAAATAATCCTTTGAGGGGTTTGTTCGGGGTGTCTTCACCTCGCCCGGAACCACCATTAGTTGCCCCTCAACCTACTACACCTACTGAAAATATTGAATATGAAATTCCTTACGGTATGGTAGAACAACTGCTAGCTAATCCTTATGCAAAAGATGGAACCGAACATCCTGATATGCACTTGATATATGTGGATCAAATTTATGGATTGTTTAAGCTTGCAGGTTTACCCGGAGATCAAGCTAAGAAGAAGGTTTTCCCTTTATCTTTGAAGGGAAAAGAATTGGCATGGTATAGGCTATGCGATGATATTGGATCTTGGAACTGGAATTGGTTGAAATTGGAATTTCATCCAAAAAAATATCATATGCATCTAGTTCATCATGATCGGAATTATATATATAATTTTTGGCTCGTGAAGGAGAAAGTATTGCTCTAGCTTGGGGGAGGCTTAAGTCAATGTTATATTCATGCCCCAATCATGAGCTCTCAAGAGAGATTATTATTTAGAATTTTTATGCTCGGCTTTCTCGTAATGATCAATCCATGCCCGATACTTCTTGTATTGGTTCTTTTATGAAGAAGACTATTGAATTCCGGTGGGATCTTTTAGAAAGAATAAACGCAACTCCGAAGATTGGGAACTCGGTGAAGGTAAAGAGTCAGGTATTGAACCTAAGTTTGATTGTGTTAAATCTTTTATGAATATCGATGCTTTTCAAAAGTTTAGCACTAAATATGGACTTGACTCTAAGATAGTAGCTTCCTTTTGTGAATCTTTTGCTACTCATGTTGATCTCCCTAAGGATAAGTGGTTAAAATATCACCCACCTATTAAAGAAGAAGTTAAAGAACCGGTAAAAACTAAATAAACTATCATTTAGAATGTTGATCCAGTTGTTCCCACTTCTTATATTGAAAAATCACCTTTCCCTGTTAGGATGAAGGAACATGCTAAAGTTTCAACTGTGGTTAACAAAAGTTATGTTCGAACACCCAAACCAGCTGAACAAATCAGAGTTGAACCTAGTGTTGCTATGATCAATGGGCATGCTATTTACTTCTGTGATGAAGCTTCTAGAATTGCCAAACCTGAAGAAATGAATAAACATAGACTAGTTGTTGGCATGCCTATTGTCTCAGTTAAGATAGGAGATCACTGTTATCATGGGTTATGTGACCTAGGTGCTAGTATGAGTGATATTCCTTTTTCCTTATACGAAGAAATTAAGAATGAAATAGCACCTGCTGAAATAGAAGACATAGATGTCACTATTAAACTTGCCAATAGAGATACTATATCACCAATTGGGATTCTTAGAGATGTCGAAGTCTTGTGTGGGAAAATAAAATACCCTACTGATTTTCTGGGTCTTGGCTCCCCACAAGATGACTTTTGTCCCATTATCTTTGGTAGACCTTTATTAAACACCGTCAATGCCAAAATAGATTGTAAGAAACAAACTGACAGTGTTAGCTTTGGTGATGAATCTCATGAATTTAATTTTCCAAGTTTAGTAGACAACCTCATAAGAAAGATTTGCCTAGTAAGGATGAATTTATTGGTCTTGCTTCTATTGATGTACCTCCTACTGATCCTTCGAAACAATATTTGCTAGACCATGAAAATGATTTGCATATGCGTGAAAGAAATGAAATAGACGGAATTTTTTCGAACAACAACCTCTGCTTAAACACAATTTGCCTATTGAAACTCTAGGAGGTCCTCCACCTAAAGGTGATCCTGTGTTTGAATTAAAACAATTGCCAAACACTTTGAAATATGCTTATCTAGATGCGAAAAAGATATATCCTGTTATTATTAGTGCTAACCTTTCAGAACATGAGGAAGAAAGATTATTGAAAGTTCTAAGGAAGCACAGAGATGCTATTGGATATACTCTTGATGATCTTAAGGGCATTAGTCCCACTCTATGTCAGCACAAGATTAATATGGAACCTGATGCTAAACCCGTTGTTGATCACCAACATCGGTTAAACCCGAAGATGAAAGAAGTGGTAAGAACGGAAATATTGAAACTTCTGGAAGCAGGTATGATCTATCCTATAGCTGATAGTAGATGGCTAAGTCATGTTAATTGTTTCCTAAGAAGGGAGGTATTACTATTGTTCCTAATGATAAGAATGAGCTCATTCCACAAAGAATTGTCACAGACTATAGGATGGTAATTGATTATAGAAAATTAAACAAAGCAACTAGGAAGGATCATTACCCTCTGCCTTTTATTGATCAAATGTTAGAAAGATTATCTAAGCACACACACTTTTGTTTCCTTGATGGATATTCTGTTTTTTCACAAATACCTATTTCTCAACCTGATCAAGAAAAGACCACCTTTACTTGTCCTTTTGGAACTTATGCTAATAGACGTATGACTTTTGGTTTATGTAATCCACCTGCTACCTTTCAAAGATGTATGGCTGCTATATTCTCTGATTTTTGTGAAAAGATTGTTGAGGTTTTCATGGATGACTTTTCCGTTTATGGGAAGTCTTTTGATGATTGTTTAAGCAATGTTGATCGAGTTTTGGAGAGATGTGAACAAACAAATCTTGTCTTGAATTGGGAGAAGTGCCACTTTATGGTTAACGAAGCTATTGTCTTGGGCCATAAAATTTCTGAAAGAGGCATTGAAGTAGACCAGGCCAAGGTCGATGCAATTGAGAAAATGCCATGTCCTAAAGATATCAAAGGTATTCGTAGTTTCCTTGGTCATGCTGGTTTCTATAGGAGGTTTATTAAAGACTTTTCTAAAATTTCTAGGCCTCTTACGAATCTTTTGCAAAAGGATATTCCCTTTGTGTTTGATGATGATTGCTTGGAAGCCTTTGAAACACTAAAGAAAGCCTTAATTACTTCACCTGTTGTTCAACCACTGATACGTCTCCAACGTATCTATAATTTTTGATTGTTCCATGCTATTATATTACCCGTTTTGGATGTTTATGGGCTTTACTTTACACTTTTACATCATTTTGGGGACTAACCTATTAACCTAGAGCCCAGTGCCAGTTTCTGTATTTTCCTTGTTTTTTAGTTTTACAGAAAAGGAATACCAAATGGAGTCCAATTGACGTGCCAATTTTTGATAATTTTTTGTGGACCAAAAGAACCCCCTAGAGTGAAAGAGTTGGTCCAGGAGAGTCCTGGGCTGCCCACGAGGGTGGCCCGCGTGCCCACTTTCCCTGGGCGCGCCCCCTGCCTCGTGGACAGCCCGGAAACCCCCCTGACGTGAGACCTATGCCAAAACTTCCTATAAATACTGAAACCTCCAAAAAATAACCTAGATCGGGAGTTCCTCTGCCGCAAGCCTTTGTAGCCACCCAAAACCTCTCGGGAGCCCATTCCGGCACCCTGCCGGAGGGGGAATCCATCACCGGTGGCCATCTTCATCATCCCGTCGCTCTCCACGACGAGGAGGGAGTAGTTCACCCTCGGGGCTGAGGGTATGTACCAGTAGCTATGTGTTTGATCTCTCTCTCTCTCTCTCTCTCGTGTTCTTGAGGTGATACAATGTTGATGTATCGCGAGCTTTGCTATTATAGTTGGATCTTATGATGTTTCTCCCCCTCTACTCTCTTGTGATGAATTGAGTTTTCCTCTTGAAGTTATCTAATCGGATTGAGTCTTTAAGGATTTGAGAACGCTTGATGTATGTCTTGTTGTGCTTATCTGTGGTGACAATGGGATATTCACGTGATCTACTTTATGTACGTTTTGGTGATCAACTTGCATGTTCAATGAACTTATGCATAGGGATTGGCACATGTTTTCGTCTTGACTCTCCGGTAGAAACTTTGGGGCACTCTTTGAAGTACTTTGTGTTGGTTGAATAGATGAATCTGAGATTGTGTGATGCATATCATATAATCATACCCACGGATACTTGAGGTGACATTGAAGTATCTAGGTGACATTAGGGTTTTGGTTGATTTGTGTCTTAAGGTGTTATTCTAGTACAAACTCTATGATAGATCGAACGGAAAGAATAGCTTCATGTTATTTTACTACGGACTCTTGAATAGATCAATCAGAAAGGATATCTTTGAGGTGGTTTCGTACCCTACAATAATCTCTTCGTTTGTTCTCCGCTATTAGTGACTTTGGAGTGACTCTTTGTTGCATGTTGAGGGATAGTTATATGATCCAGTTAGGTTATTATTGTTGAGAGAACTTGCATTAGTGAAAGTATGAACCTAGGCCTTGTTTCCTATCATTGCAATACCGTTTACGCTCACTTTTATCATTAGTTACCTTGCTATTTTTATATTTTCAGATTACAAAACCCTATATATACCACCCATATTGCACTTGTATCACCATCTCTTCGCCGAACTAGTGCACCTATACAATTTACCATTGTATTGGGTGTGTTGGGGACACAAGAGACTCTTTGTTATTTGGTTCCAGGGTTGCTTGAGAGAGACCATCTTCATCCTACGCCTCCCACGGATTGATAAACCTTAGGTCAGCCACTTGAGGGAAATTTGCTACTGTCCTACAAACCTCTGCACTTGGAGGCCCAACAACGTCTACAAGAAGAAGGTTGTGTAGTAGACATCAAGCTCTTTTTAAAGCGCCGTTCGGGAGGCGAGTGCTTGAAGGTATATCTTTAGATCTTGCAATCGAATCTTTTCGTTTCTTGTTTTATCACTAGTTTAGTTTATAAAAGAAAACTACAAAAAAATGGAATTGAGTTTGTCTCATACGCTTCATCTTTTTAATATCTTTCGTAAGTATGATGAAAAGGAAAATTGTGCTCAAGTGCTAGAAGAAGAAGTCTATAAAATGTTTGGTACTAAATCTTTGAATGATGAGCATGATTGCAATGTTGTTAGTATGAACTCCTTGAATATCCATAGTACTAATGATGATTGCACTAGTCATGACGAAAATATCTCTTATAAGCATGTCGATTTTTGTGGAGTGCATTGGGTTTGCAAGTACACACCAAATAGGGAAGATAGATATTGCAGGAGGCATAAGCATTTAGAAACTAAATTGTTGCAAGAAAGGCTAGAAAAGAGTGCTGAAAATTTAAATTTCCTTTGCCGTACTTGTGAACTTTGCAATGAACATGGTCATTTACATCTTCGATGCAAATTGTTTCATGATCGAATCGATGATTTGATTTCCCTTTCACATCATAATGAACTTAGTTTTCTTTTGGGTTATGAAGAAATGAAACGTTTAACTAAGAATCTTCTAGAATTTGCCCTTAAGACACTCCTTGATTTTGATCTAGAGAAGATTTATTTGTATTGTGCGGTGAATTGCATTGAAAATCCTTATATTGCCAATTACCTAAAGAAAAGAAAGCAAATAGAAGATGAAGAGAATACTAATGAAAGGAAAGAAACTTCCCAATATCCTCCTATTATTTCTTATGATGAATCAGGCAACGAGGAGGAGCCTTCTATTCAACCAATCTCATTAATAAGGAGCTCCAAAAAGAGGGATAAACCTACACATGATGTGAATAAGAAAAAGAAAAAACGGAGAAGCAAAGGTAAAAAGGTATCCATCCCAAATGATGTTGCTCCTACTACTCATTGTGATGATGATAATTGCTATACTATTGGTGCTATCCATACTATTAATGATGAGAGTGATTATGCTTATGATATGAAAGGGTCCAAGCTTGGGGAAGCTATGTTTGATGAGGATGACATATTTGAGAATATATTTGCTGCAATTAATGTTTGTCCCAAGCTTGGGGATGCTATGTTTAATGAAGATGATATTTCTAGTCTCCCAAGTTTTGATATGCAAATTTGTTATGATGATAGCATGCCCCGTACTTATGATGATTATATTGATGAAAGTGGTTTGGAAGAGTGTCAACTTTAGGAAGTAGTGACCCCACTATTTTGGAGGATGTTGAATCTTATTGTGATGAATATGAAAGTGGATTTGGAGAGGTCATGACCTTATTTAGTGATGAATCCACTATTTTGGAAGAGGTTTCAATTGATTATGATGAGAACAAAGTTGCTACTTATGATGATTATTGTGATGAAACTTATGATATAAAAAGTAGTGATGATTACATTTATAAAACTTGTCATGATTATGATTACCCTTTTCCTGAACATTACTCTTTTAATGTGGAAACAATTTTTAGTATTCGAGTCTCTTATGATACTCCCATTATTCCGAATGAGAAGAATTTTGCTTATATGGAGAGTAGTAAATTTTCTATGCAAATAGATCATGAAAAGAATGCTTTAGGTGCTGGTTATATTGTTGAATTCATTCATGATGCTACTGAAAATTATTATAAGGGAGGAACATATGCTTGTAGGAATTTCAATAATATCAAGTTTCCTCTCTATGTGCTTAAAATCTTGAAGTTATGCTTGTTTTGCCTTCCTATGCTAGTTGATTACTGTTCCCATAAGTTGTTTTCTCACAAAATCCCTATGCATAGGAAGTGGATTAGACTTAAATGTGCTAGTCATATTCTTTATGATGCTCTCTTTATATTTCAATTCTTATCTTTTATGTGAGCATCATTGAAATCATCATGCCTAGCTAGAAAGGTATTAAACAAAAGCGCTTGTTGGGAGACAACCCAATATTTACCTTTACTGTTTTTGTGTGTTAACACGATTATGATACTGTAGTAATCATGTTTTATAGCTTTTGTCTCAATAAAGTGCCAAGTAAGACCTTTAGGATAGCTTACGGTGATAGTTGTGTTGATCCTGCTGAAAATCAGAAACTTTTGCACCCAGTAAATTAGTTTTGATAATTCACAGAAACGTGATATTGATTTGATTATTTCTTCTCTGGATTAGTACATAAATTTCCCAGGGTTTCCTAATTTAGTAGGAGTTTTGGAGTTCCATAAGTACACGTTTGACACAGATTACTACAGACTGTTCTGTTTTTGACAGATTCTGTTTTCTATGTGTTGTTTGCTTATTTTGATGAATCTATGAGTAGTATCGGAGGGTATGAACCATAGAGAAGTTGGAATACAGTAGATATTACACCAATATGAATTTAGAATGAGTTCACAGCAGTACCTAAGTGGTGATTTATTTTCTTATACTAACAGAGCTTACGAGTTTTCTGTTGAGTTTTGTGTTGTGAAGTTTTCAAGTTTTGGGTAAAGATTCGATGGACTATGGAATAAGGAGTCGCAAGAGCCTAAGCTTGGGGATGCCCAAGGCACCCCAAGGTAATATTCAAGGACAACCAAGAGCCTAAGCTTGGGGATGCCCCGGAAGGCATCCCCAAGCTTAGGCTCTTGGTTGTGAAGGCATCCCCTCTTTCGTCTTCGTTCATCGGTAACTTTACTTGGAGCTATATTTTTATTCACCACATGATATGTGTTTTGCTTGGAGCGTCATTTTATTTTCTTTTGTTTTGCTTGCTGTTTGAATAAGATACCAAGATCTGAAATTCTTAAATGTTAGAGAGTCTTCACATAGTTGCATAATTATTCGACTACTCATTGATCTTCACTTATATCTTTCGGAGTAGTTTGTCATTTGCTCTAGTACTTCACTTATATCATTTTAGAGCATGGCAGTGGTTTTATTTTATATAAATTGTAGATCTCTCATGCTTCACTTATATTATTTTGAGAGTCTTTTAGAACAGCATGGTATTTTCTATGGTTATAAAAATTGGTCCTAGAATGATGGGCATCCAAGTTGGGTATAATAAAAACTATCATAGGAAGTGAATTGGATGCTATGATCAATTTGATGCTTGATAATTGTTTTGAGATATGAGGATAGTGATATTAGAGTCATGCTAGTTGGGTAATTATGAATTTTAAGAATACTTGTGTTGAAGTTTGTGATTCCCGTAGCATGCACGTATGGTGTACCGCTTTGTGATGAAGTTGATGCACAATTTATTTATTGATTGTCTTCCTTATGAGTGGCGATCGGGGACGAGCGATGGTCTTTTCCTACCAATCTATCCCCCTAGGAGCATGCGCGTAGTAATTTTTTTTCAATGACTTGTAGATTTTTGCAATAACTATATGAGTTCTTTATGACTAATGTTGAGTCCATGGATTATACGCATCTCACCCTTCCACCATTGCTAGCCTCTCTTGTGTCGCGCAACATTCGCTGGTACCATACACCCACCATATACCTTCCTCAAAACAGCCACCATACCTACCTATTATGGCATTTCCATAGCCATTCCGAGATACATTGCCATGCAACTTTCCACCGTTCCGTTTATTATGAAACGCATCATCATTGTCATATTGCTCTTTGCATGATCATGTAGTTGACATCGTATTTGTGGCAAAGCCACCTTCATAATTTCCATACATGTCACTCTTGATTCATTGCATATCCCGGTACACCACTGGAGGCACTCATATAGAGTCATATTTTGTTCTAAGTATCGAGTTGTAACTCTTGAGTTGTAAGTTAATAAAAGTGTGATGGTCTTCATTATTAGAGCATTGTCCCAAGTGAGGAAAGCATGATGGAGGCTATGATTCCCCCACAAGTCAGGATGAGACTCCGGGATAAAAAAAGAAGAGAAAGGCCATTAAAAAAAGAAAGGCCCAAAAAATGAGAGAAAAAGAGAGAAGGGACAATGCTACTATCCTTTTACCACACTTGTGCTTCAAAGTAGCACCATGATCTTCATGATAGAGAGTCTCCTATGTTGTCACTTTCATATACTAGTGGGAATTTTTCATTATAGAACTTGCTTGTATATTCCAATGATGGGCTTCCTCAAAATTCCCTAGGTCTTCGTGAGCAAGCAAGTTGGATGCACACCCACCTAGTTTCTTTTGTTGAGCTTTTATACACTTATAGCTCTAGTGCATTTGTTGCATGGCAATCCCTACTCACTCACATTGATATCTATTAGTGGGCATCTCCATAGCCCGTTGATATGCCTAGTTGATGTGAGACTATCTTCTCCCTTTTTGTCTTCTCCACAACCACCATTCTATTCCACATATAGTGATATGTCCTTGGCTCATGCTCATGTATTGCACGAAAGTTGAAAAAGTTTGAGAATACTAAAGTATGAAACAATTGCTTGGCTTGTCATCGGGGTTGTGCATGATTAAATACTTTGTGTGATGAAGATAGAGCAACAGCCAGACTATATGATTTTGTAGGGATAACTTTCTTTAGCCATGTTATTTTGAGAAGACATGATTACTTAGTTAGTATGCTTGAAGTATTACTATTTCTTATGTCAATGTGAAATTTTATTTTGAATCATTTGGATCTGAACATTCATGCCACAATAAAGAAAATTACATTGATAATTATGCTAGGTAGCATTCCACATCAAAAATTCTATTTTTATCATTTACCTACTCGAGGACGAGCAGGAATTAAGCTTGGGGATGCTTGATACATCTCCAACTTATCTATAATTTTTTATTGTTCCATGCTATTATATTACCTGTTTTGGATGTTTACGGGATTTACTTTACACTTTTATATCATTTTGGGACTAACCTATTAACCTAGAACCCAGTGCCAGTTTCTATTTTTTCCTTGTTTTTGAGTTTTATAGAAAAGCAATATCAAACGAAGTCCAATTGACGTGCCAATTTTTGATGATTTTTTGTGGACCAAAAGAAGCCCCTGGAGTGAAATAGTTGGGCCACGAGAGTCCCGGGCTGCCCACGAGGGTGGCTTGCACGCCCACTTTCCCTGGGCGCACCCGCTGCCTCGTGGACAGCCCGGAAACCCCCCTGACATGAGACCTACGCCAAAAATTCCTATAAATACTGAAACCTCCAGAAAATAACCTAGATCGGGAGTTCCGTAGCCGCAGGCCTCTATAGCCACCAAAAACCTCTCAGGAGCCCGTTCCGGTATTCTGCCGGAGGGGGAATCCATCACCGATGGCCATCTTCATCATCCCGGCGCTCTCCATGACGAGGAGGGAGTAGTTCACCCTCGGGGCTGAGGGTATGTACCAGTAGCTATGTGTTTGATCTCTCTCTCTCTCTCTCTCTCGTGTTCTTGAGGTGATACGATCTTGATGTATGCGAGCTTTGCTATTATAGTTGGATCTTATAATGTTTCTCCCCCTCTACTCTCTTGTGATGAATTGAGTTTTCCTCTTGAAGTTATCTTATCGGATTGAGTCTTTAAGGATTTGAGAACACTTGATGTATGTATTGTCGTGCTTATCTGTGGTGACAATGGGATATTCACGTGATCTACTTGATGTATGTTTTGGTGATCAACTTGCGGGTTCAATGAACTTATGCATGGGGGTTGGCACATGTTTTCGTCTTGACTCTCCGGTAGAAAATTTGGGGCACTCTTTGCAGTACTTTGTGTTGGTTGAATAGATGAATCTGAGATTGTGTGATGCATATCGTATAATCATACCCACGGATACTTGAGGTGACATTGGAGTATCTAGGTGGCATTAGGGTTTTGGTTTTTTTGTGTCTTAAGGTGTTATTGTAGTACGAACTCTGTGATAGATCGAACGAAAAGAATAGCTTCATGTTATTTTACTACTGACTCTTGAATAGATCGATCAGATAGGATATCTTTGAGGTGGTTTCGTACCCTACAATAATCTCTTCGTTTGTTCTCCGCTATTAGTGACTTTGGAGTGACTCTTTGTTGCATGCTGAGGGATAGTTATATGATCCAGTTATGTTATTATTGTTGAGAGAACTTGCACTAGTGAAAGTATGAACCCTAGGCCTTGTTTCCTATCATTGCAATACCATTTACGCTCACTTTTATCATTAGTTACCTTGCTGTTTTTATATTTTCAGATTACAAAAACCTATTATCTACCATCCGTATTGCACTTGTATCACCATCTCTTCACCAAACTAGTGCACCTATACAATTTACCATTGTATTGGGTGTGTTGGGGACACAAGAGACTCTTTGTTATTTGGTTGCAGGGTTGCTTGAGAGAGACCATATTCATCCTACGCCTCCCACGGATTGATAAACCTTAGTCATCCACTTGATGGAAATTTGCTACTGTCCTACAAACCTCTGCACTTGGAGGCCCAACAATGTCTACAAGAAGAAGGCTGTGTAGTAGACATCAACCACCTGATTGGAACTTGCCTTTTGAGATTATGTGTGATGCTAGTGATTATGCTGTTCGTGATGATATAGGGCAAAGAGTTGATAAGAAACTGAATTTTATTCATTATGCTAGTAAAACTCTAGACAGTGCTCAACGAAATTATGCTACTACGAAAAAGGAATTCTTAGTAGTGGTGTTTGCTTGTGATAAATTCATATCTTACATTGTTGATTATAAAGTGATTGTTCACACCGATCATGCTGCTATAAAATATCTTATGGAAAAGAAAGATGCTAAACCTAGACTCATTAGGTGGGTTCTTCTGCTACAAGAATTTGATTTGCATATCATTGATAGGAAAGGAGCAGAGAACTCCGTAGCTGATAACTTGTCTAGGCTTGAAAATATTCTTGATGACCCACAACCTATTAATGATAGCTTTCCTGATGAACAATTAGCTACAATAAATGTTTCTAATAGTACACCTTGGTATGCTGATTATGCTAATTATATTGTTGCTAAATACATACCACCTAGCTTCACATACCAACAAAATAAAAAAATCTTCTATGATTTAAGACATTACTTTTGGGATGACCCACATCTTTATAAAGAGGAGTAGATGGTATTATTAGACGTTGTGTACCTCAGCATGAACAGGAACAAATCCTACGGAAATGTCACTCTAAAGCTTATGGAGGGATATCATGCAGGAGACAGAACCGCTCATAAGGTATTGCAATATGGTTTTTGTCAGGACCCCGACTCAATGCCACATCGATCTAGCATGTAACACCTCATATCACTTTGCGGCCTCACGCACGGTATTCCCACGGGTGTCGCCTTACCTTTGCCCAGACCGTTTATGCCTTTTGGCACACGATATGATAGTGTCGCTAGCATCCATATGATAAGGAGCCCGGCTGACATGGCTAGTCGTTAACCCAAAGTGGCACAAACTTACAGGACAGCATCCATGACCCAAAGATCGAAAGTGTCGGTCATCAGCGAGTGAATCCAGACTGTAGCACTGGGCCAGCAGGACTCCGGTGAACCGGTCTGTAGCAGGCTAACAGGACTCCGGTATTCATCACGTGACATTTCCCCGAGGGGACAGACACAGGAACGAAGAAGGACATATGCCGGCCAGCCTAAGTGTTCCGGAGAAGTAGCAAGCTACCATGGCTCAGTGGAAACACTAGGAGACATTTCCCGGTAAGAGAGGCTACTAAGGATAAACAACTAGATAGTCAGATCCCACACATACCAAGCATTTCAATAACATACACACAATATGCTCGATATGTGCAAATACAACATGGCATCACAACATGACTCTACAACTTAAGTATTTTATTCAATAGGCTCCGAGGAGCGAGATATTACAAACATGGGTCTCTCGACCCAACATTCAGAGCATACAAGTCAAAGCACATGTGGAAGCTTAACATGTCTGAGTACAGACATCTACAAACGAAAAAGGCTGAGAAGCCTAACTATCTACCAGATCCTGCCGAGGGCACAAGATCGTAGCTGAGGTAACAAGCTAAACGTAGAAGTCCACGCGGAACTACTAGTGAGACGGAAGTCTCTCTGCAAAAACATAAAATAGGCAAACGTGAGTACAAATGTACCCAGCAAGACTTACATCAGAACTAACTACATATGCATCATTATCAACAAAGGGGGGTGGTGGAGTTTGACTGCAGCAAGCCAGCTTTGACTCGGTGGCTATCCTAAACTACATAACGCAAGTAACTCTTTTGAGGTGGCGCTACACGAGTCCACATATTCACCATATCAATACTCCACTATGGATCCGCTCCCATCTCCCTACGAGAACGCCATCCATAGCACTCACGCTTATCTTGCGCATTTTAGAGTATCCACTTTCAGTTGTCTATGAACTGTACAGGCAACCCAGAAGTCCTTTACCACAGACACGGCTATTCAAATAGATCATATTAACCCTGCAGGGGTGTACCTCTTCACACACGCTCTCGCCACTTACCTCCATGTACACGTCATGTATCTCGGCAACCTTCAAGCGGAAGCCTGGCGAGGGAGTCGGCCACGACCTGACTAACCACACAAGTCTCTAGTCCAGGTTTATCGCCTATTCGGGTTCCATCCGCAAGGAGATTCAGCCGGGGTGTCGCTCACGGCCCCAAACGATGTGTGCAGGGTTCCCAAGCCCACCATCCGGGTGCTACTTGGTACACGGGCCACTGTGCCTAGTCTGTCCCAAGCCCACCTGTACCGGGTGCCACTTGGTAGACTACTAACACTACCTACAAACACCAGAAACTAGTTGCAACTCCTGGACAGAGATCAAGTTGATTAATAAGTCGAGAGAGTCAATTAAGGATCCCAATGTGTGGTAGTAGCTGTTCATGGATCACAAACACAGAACTCAGTTCCTGAGGACGGCTGCAATGAGACAACCCACCATGTACTCCTACATGGCCTCTCACCGCTACCTTTACCAAATCGTGTTCACACACTTACCTCGCACACAGTATGACATGTTCACACACCTCCGATTCATCCCCGATGAATCAGACCTGACACAACTCTAAGCAATAGCAGGCATGACAACAAGCATGAATGAGTAGGCACATCAGGGCTCAAACAACTCCTACTCATGCTAGTGGGTTTCATCTATTTATTGTGGCAATGACAGGTCATGCAAAGGATAAAGGGGTTCAGCTACCGCAGCAAGTAACAGATGAATCGTTGTTGTCCTAATGCAGTAAAAGAGAGCAGGAGCGAGAGAGTAGGATTGTATCGGAATGAACAAGGGGGTTTTGCTTGCCTGGCACTTCTGAAGATAGTATAGTTCTTCATCGGTGTCATCAAACTCATCGCTGAAACCACGTCTATCTAGAGGGGGCAATACCGGCAATGGAGAAGGAAACACAATAAATGCAATGCAAGAATACGATGCATGAATGTGACATGGCAATATGCTGTTGATTTATCTAATGCAACTAACAACAAGTTAAATGGAGTTGGTTTGAACACTAGGTTCAAATTCAAACTCCATATGTGATTTCTTAAATGCCATTTAATTGAATTGTCCTAAACAGTAGTCATAAGTTGTTCTAACATGCATGAAAATGATACAGATGGATAGCTTGGATTTTTCTGATCATTTTTCATATATAATTTATTTCATTCTGAGTTACGGTTGATTTTATATGATTTTTAGAAGTTTATAACATTTTTTGAAATAAATAAACCATTTAAGATTTATTTAAATTCCAGAAGAATTACTGCGTCAGCATGACGTCACTGTGATGTCAGCGGTCAACAGGGCTGGCCAGGTCAAACTGACCAGTGGGTCCCGTGTGTCAGTATCTGGACTAACTAACCTAATTAAAATTAACCCTAACTAACTTGGTTAGCCGGGCGGGGCCCGCATGTCAGTGATAGGTGGGGTTGTTAGTGCCTAAACTAATTAGGCCACGTTAGCTGGCCGGAGATTAGCCGGCGACGACCACAGCCGACGGTGGGGGTTCGCCGAAGTTGCGCCACAGGCGACGGATCTACACGCCGAGGGAAGTAGAAAGTAGCCCGTGCCCGCGCGCATCCATAGAAAGCAACGGGAGGGCGCGGGGTGGCCGGAGTTCGCCGGAAGCGAGCTCGTGGCGGCGGCCGGAGTTCGGTTGCGCTCGGAACCGGCATTGTGGTGCACGGCAGGTCGAGCGGTGGGGTGCTAGGTGCTCCTGCAAACGTGCTGAGCACGGTGACGCTCTCAGACGTGGCGGAGGTGGGCTCTAGCCACGGCGGCGACGAAGCGCAACGGCGGCAAGATTCGGTCTGGGTGGCCAAAGGGGCCAAAGAAGGAAATCGACAGAGGGGAGAGAGGGGTTGGGAGCAGGGGCTCACGGCGATGCCGAAGAGGAGGTCAGCGAGCCCAGGGAGGTCCTGGCGGCGCCGAATTGACCGGAGGCGAGCTCGGGTGCCCGGGGTTGAAGACGAGGCAGAAACGTCGTTGTGGTGCTCCCACGGTCGAACGGACTGGTGTACACGACGGAGGAGACGACGCCGGTCATTCTGGATGATTCGGGAAGGCGAGGGCTGGACGGCGGCCACGGTGGCAGTGAACGGCGGCGACGGGCTCGCTCGGGTGGTTGCGGCCATGGCGAGGAGAGGGCAAGAGAGAGGGCAGAGGGGGAGAGTGAAACGTCCAGGGGTTCGGGGCGGCACCGAAGAGAAGGCCCGAGGCATCGTGGTGGCCTCAGTGACGCAGGCGAGCAGGGAGGTGCGTGGCGCCATGGCGCGGCGTCTGTTGTCTCCTCCTCGCCTCTTGGCAGAGGTAGGTGATGACTGGCACGGGCCAGGTGGGCCAGCTTCTCTCCTGGGCCAGGTAAGAAAGCCCAGGTAATTCTCTCTCTCTCTCTCTTTTATTTTTCTTTTCTATTTCTGTTATTTGTTTTGATTTGATTTAGAACATCAAATCATTTTTTATAAACTTTCTGTAAATTTTTATGTGAGCTTAGGTCTAGCCCAAGTCACATGCAACTTACAAAAATGTTTGAGCTTTATTTCTTATATAATATAAATAAATCCAACTCAAATATGTCATTGATTTAATTCAAAAGGCCCAAAATAAATATTTCAGTCACTCCAAAAATATTGGTTTGCATTTTACCTCATGCCAATATTTTCATAGAATAACAGGAACATTTTCTTGGACTCATTTGATGAGATTTAAATTTGGTTATTTTTAGAGGTCTTCTGAGGCTTTTTTTGAAAATTCCTTAATTCAAATTTCATTAGAATTTAAACATGATGCTCACATGAAGGGCTAGCCTAGTGCATACCAGAACTAGGGATGTGACAGCTCACACCTACTAAACAAGAATCTCGCCCCGAGATTCAGGACGTGAGGTAAGAGGAAAGGGGGGTCACAAAACTATCACAATCTTCATGATCCATTTGCCCTTCTTGAAGATGTTAACTCATTGCTTCAAATCGATCTTGACGTCTTTGCTTTCGAGGTCTTCATTCAACATGATGTCGGGGAAACCGATCCACGAACACCTATGGGACCGGCAGACCGAGCCCCTTTCGGTTCGGCGGGGGGCGGAGATCGCACGAAGAGCGGATCGAGGCGAAGCACACGAGCAGTTTACCCAACTTCGGAGCTCTCCGGAGAGATAATACTCCTACTGCTGCATGTCTGAGTGTATTGAGTTCTTTCTCGGGAGCGTTGAGTGCTACCGTACACACTAGCTGCTAACGAGACCGAGCGTGAGTGTTTTTCTGCCTTCGAACCCCCCTCTATGTTGCGCATGGGCCTCCTTTTATATGCTCAAGGGGTCACCGACAGGTGGCAATGCGGACAAGGGTAAAAATGGAAAGGTATTGCGGTTGGTACAACTACCTGTACAGTGTATCATACCTAACCCTGACGGCAGGGGACAAAGGCATTAAATGCCCGTCTGGGTCGCCCAAATAGTGCAAAAAAGGGACCGTCAGGGACGCCACCGCTTGCCACGATGGCAATCTTGTCAGCGCCACTTGCCACCGTGCACTGCCGGCTGCACAGCCTCTTGCCACGCGCGCCTGGAAAGGTCCTAGGGCGACACGTTGGTGGGTGTGCTGGAGCGCGGGTACAGAGTGGTAGCTTGCATGCAAGCGCCTTTGTCGCGTCGTTGTCTTGTCGCGTCCGGAAGCTTGTCGCCACCGGCCTCGCCGGATGCGCGCGCGTCGCAGACAAGTTCCTTGAGATGCCTTGGTTGGCCTTCCCGGCAAGCTCCTCTTGCCGGGGCCTTGTCTCCTTGGCTTGAATACTTTGTTCTTGAATGGCTCCAAAGGAACCACGGAGGACCTTGGCGGTCACCCGGCAAGCCTTGCCACAGGGTGCTGCAACTGCCCGTGCACAAGTTCGGGATACTAGGGTACCCCTACTCTAGTACACCAACAGGAGCCCCCGGTCCTGGGCCACACACGATGCCGAGCGCTGTTGGGCCAGGCCCAAAATAGGGCACGGGCACGCGCGGCCTGGTTTACGCCGTATCTCACTCTGTATCCACCGCGCCCTCCCCGAACGACACGCGTCGAATGCGGCGTCGTGGGAGAGATCGTGGGTGGTTTCTTTATTCGGAAAGACGGAACGTCCGCCCCCTCCCTCTTTATAAGCAGGGGAAACAGGGGCAGTTCACCCATCTCACCGGTTGCTATTCCAATCTCAAAAAAAAAACCTCCGCCGCTCCCCCCTTCTTCCCAAAGCTGAAAGAGAGCAGCGCTCCGCCCCCCATCGCCACCGGCACCACCAACGTCGTCGATCTCTCTCACCACCTCCGCCATGGCTCCGAAAGCCGGGAAGGTCGTGAAGTCGGCCGAGGCGCAGCGGCTTGCGGCGCTGCGAAAGGAGCGGGCAATCTTCCCCCCAAGCTCGCCACGAAGGAGCTGAGGAAGTATTACTACCTCTTCTGGTCGACAGAGACGCGAGCACATCCGTGCACGAAGGTACTCTCGGCCGTCGCTTCGAAACTGGCTCCGAATGGATATCCCTTCTTCGCGTTGTTCTTCTACTACGGGCTCTTCCCGCCTTTCTCTGAGTTTTTCTGCGACATTATGAACACCTACGGGTTCCGCCTCCTTGACTTCACCAACAATGCTGTTCTGACCATGGCAGTTGTCGCACATCTCTGCGAAAACTTTGTCGGAGTCTATCCAAATGTAGCTCTTTTTCGCCACTTCTTTATGCCCCGAGTTGAGAGGGGGGAGCCTTTATCCGGCGGGATCGCCTCGATCTCGAGAGCTGGCAAGAAGGAAGCTTATCTGGAGGGAGAGTTCCGTAGCAAGTGGGAGGAATGGAGAGCAGATTGGTGCTGGATTGTCGAGGAGAACCAGCAGCCATTTACCGCCCAGCGCCAAGCCCCAGTAGCGCGTGGCAACGATTGGAGCAACGTGGCCCCGGAAGACGATAGGCTGAAGATTGCCGTCACCCGGATCCAATGCCTCAGGCTTGTCGGGCTCACTGTAGGCGCCGTTGGCGCAGATTTTCTTCGCCGCCGCATCGCCCCCTGCAGGAGAGGAGGAGACCCGCCTGGGAGTTCCAGAATGCGGCGGATATCATGAGGCTGCGCCCGGGCCTCAACTTCAACTTCACTGTCCTGGAACTCGACGCGATGCTCCAGGAACTGTTCAAGCACGACCCTCAACATCCCGAAGTGTTCAGGTTGCCGAAGGGTGTTGTTCCGCTGTGCAACAACTCCTCGCTCGATCGCATCCGTGCAATGATGCCGTTGTGTGATTCGCATGGAATTGTTCCAACTAGGCAAGAGCCTGCAGACGACATCGTGCAGGAGTTTTTTGACGGCTTGGTAGAAGTGCCGGTCCGCTCCGATGAACAGAAAAGCCTTACTCGCGACACCACCGATGCGGAGATGCAGCGCAGACGCCACTAGGCTGGAAGAGGCGGCGCAGCCGCCGCATGGCGAAGTTTGGATTCACCGTGGAGGAGGCAGAGGCAGCAGAGGCGGCAAGCCTTGCCGAGCGAGAGGGACTTGCCGGCGAGGGAGAGCTTGCCAGGCCTGAAGTCGAGTCGAGCGAGCCCGCCGAGGGTGCGAGCGGCTCGTTGAAAATCAACTCCTCTTCCTCCTCATCTTCAGACATCTCACCGCAAGCAGAGCCCCCAGCTCCACCAAGAAGGCGTCTTCGCAAGGCCGGGGACGTAGCGGGGCGGCAGACGAGCCAACAGCCGCCGCTCCGCGCGACACGCTCCACCGTGGCAAGCACTGTTGCTGCGGGAGCACCTCACGCCGCTGCGGCAACTGGAGCGGGGTCCTCCCGGACCACCGCTTCTGCTCCTACCGCTTCACACGGGCGCTTGGCCGGAGCTGGGCCGCCTCGCACCACCGCCTTGCCCCGCCAAGCGGCTAAGGGAACCTACTCCTCCGCCTCGCCGCACCGGGTGAGCTGGACTTGACCTCTCCGCGCTCAGCGACGAGGAAGAAGAAGAGTAAGATTCTTTGTTGTACTTGTAGTTCTTCAATTCTTGCTGTTTTGTCTTGTATCTCGATTTGCTTTACTCAACCCATTCCTTTTCGGGACCTCGCCCAGAGAGCGGCGAAGAGAGCCAAGGTCCCGTGATTGTCATCGAGGACGAACCCACCGCGACAAATAGGGGTGTGTCCGAGACCACCTTGCCGGACCCGCAACTATTCTCAGCAGCCCCCCAGCGCAGCCCCCAAAGATAAGTATATGGTTTACTTCCCGCTGTTAGGCGCGCATGGGTGCTCTTTCTTTGCTGACATCTGACTATTAGTTTGTGTAGGAGCAGAGCATCCTCACCAGGAGCGCCCGGAAGCCGCCCCCGACATGCCATCTGCTTCTACTACACCGCCAAGGGAGGGTTCCCCGGCAAGGAAGCGTTCTCCGGCAAGGGAGAATTTTCCGGCAGGGGAGTGTTCTCCGGCAAGGGACAGCACAGCTGACCCCAGTGGCGGAGACTATGATCAGAGAACCCAAGATGTAATCTCCTTGCTTGAAAACTTCCCTTGGGTTCTTCTTCTTCTGATTTTCTTTTTGGATATTTGCTTGACTTTTCTCCCTCTCCCGGCCTTCAGATCCACCTGCCAGGGAGCCGATGGAGACCGAGGTTGTCGGTGAGGAGAACGCGCGCGGCAATACCGACGACGCCGCCGCCACCGAAGAAGCGGCCAGCGCTGATGATCCCGCCGGTGAAGAGGCCGCCAAAGCTGCTGCCGCAAAAGCCGGCGAGGGGTCTGGCGATCGCACTGATGGCCCTGAGGCCGCAGGAGCGCCAGGCGCTACGCCGACCGCCGATCCCTCCGCCGCTGCCGCAGCGTCAGGCTCCGAAGAGCCCCAGCCCGGTGCCTATTTGAAGGCCGGCGATGGCGTCTTCATCAAACTCCCCTGGGCGTCAAGCTCCAGGGCGCCGATCGAAGGAGAAATCTTTGATGGAGAGGTGCTCGCCTCCGCTGGGCTGACGCTGGTTGACGCACCGAGCAGCAGCAGCGGCGAGCCTGAGGAGGAGCGGCTGCTACGGAAGCTGCTGTCGCTCTACCGCGCTCGACAGGCCAAGCTGGAATCCCGAGAAGCGCTTGTTGCGAAGGCGGGAGTGGATATCGAGAAGCGCGCGGAAGAGCTCCATGGTTTTAACCAGGAAGCTCTCCGGTCCCTGGCAGAGGAGCGAAAGCAACTTGCCAAGGAGCGGAAAGCCTTCTTCCTCGAGAGGGCTGAAGTTGAAGAGCAACAGCGGCTTGCCGCCGAGAAGCTGTCTGCACAGGAGGGCGAGTTGGCGCAATGGAAGGTCAGCCTTGACAGCCACGAGGAGGAGCTTGCTGCGTGCGAGCAAACATTTGGCGGGGCTCTCAAGCAAGCAGAGGATACTGCCGCAGCTGCCGAGGCCGCCAAGAAGGAGCTGGAGACGAAGGTGGCGCAGCTGGAGGCTGATCTCAAGGCGAGCGGTGAAGAGCTTGCTGCACTCAAGCATGAGCGCGAGAAGGACGCCTACAGCTTTGGCGAGCTGCAGGGTCGTCTCGCCGAGAGGGGCAAGGAGCTTAGCGCCGCCAAGGACTCCAACGCAGATCTTGAGTTGAAGCTGACTACTTTGACCAAGACGCTGGACGGCGCCAGGGAGCAGGAGGTGGCCTTGAAGGAGAAGATCAAGGCCGACGAGGCGCTGCTGGCGAGGGCTGCTGCCGCCCAGAACACTTTTAGGGAGAATGTGGAGCACTAGACGGAGGGTCTCGTGGATGTTGCCGCAGCCATCGACAGGGAGCTGGCGCAGCTAGGGATGGAGGATCTCGGGTATCCCTCCGATGATAACCTCCAACCCAGCGCCAAGCTCAGCTTGTTCTTCAAAGGCGTGGTGACGGCCCTCCAGCGACTCTGGGAAAAGATCCCAAAGCAGCTGGCCGACGAGTCGTGCAAGATCTGCGCGGGAGCTCTTCAAAAGGTGTTGGTGAAGGTGGCCTTCCGCAACCCGGGCCTCAACCTCACCAACGTCCTCAAGACCCTGCCGCCGGATGCTGATCTCGAAGCGCTCAAGACCCTTGTCGCACCCATTGTGGACAAGGTGAGCGGGATCAAGAGGATTGAGGGCGATCGCGTAGATTAGGCCGCCCGTTTTCTCCTTTTCTTGTCGCTGTTATGTTATGAGAACAATCTGTTAGAGTTGCGACAAGCTATCTTGTAATATAATTCTATTTTGGGTAGCGATTGCTATGTTATTTCCTTTACTTGATTCCTTCCTTTGTATGTTTTTGCCCTACGCTTTTAGGGAACTTGTCGGCGCAGGCACCTTAGCCGCGAGCGCTGAGTGCGGGACATCGGCAGCCTGCTGGCGGTGCCGCTACCGACAAGAAACCTTGTCGCAACTAGTTGCAGCTCACTTAAGTTGTTGAGCGGACTCGAAACAAAGTAAGGGCGCAACTAGCTACGAGTTGGTTCCCCCACGCACAGGTTTTCCATACAAAGCACGGTCGTTCGAGGAAGATAACTTAAAAAAAATTAAAACTGATTGCTCAAACTTTGGCAACTTAGCTTTTCTGTCGTTCGCTTCCTGGTAAGGCGAAACTTTCTTGAACGACGCCTGGTCCACACCATTATCTTCTCCTTTCCCCCGGCAAACTTGTGGGCGAGGGGACCTTCCTTTCTTTGAGAAAAAGAAAGAAGAGAAAATAAAGATATGGAGCCTTACGGCTCGTTATTGCTTACCGGGGGTAGGCGCTGCACAAAGTGTTAGATAACACATGCAAAAAAATAGAAAGCATGAAATTGACAAGATGTGCGGAACACATGAGCTTTACTTATGCACGGGGTCTGCGCCCGGCTTTGTACAAAGGATTACATGCAACAATGCAAGACATGTATAAAGGTGGTTGCCGAACTGGTTCCGCAACCGCGCTTCTCTGGGTAAAACTTACGAAGATGCTCAATGTTCCAGGAGTTGCTCACCGAATGCCATCTTCGGTCTCAAAGCATGACAGTGCTGAGCCTAGTGACTCGTTTCACCCGTAAGGGCCTTCCCACTTGGCGCCAACTTGTTGGAATTTTTGGCGGACTGAACGCGCCGAAGAACAAGGTCGCCTTCCTCAAGACTTCTGGCATTAACTTTGTAGCTATGGTAGTGGCGCAAAGCTTGCTGGTATCGAGCAGCTCGTACAGCGGCCTGAAGACGGTCCTCCTCAAGGAGCAGCGCGTCATCTTGTCGCAGCTGCTCTTGCTGAAGCTCATCATAAGCGAGCACTCGAGGTGACCCATATACGAGTTCCGTGGGGAGAACTGCCTCTGCTCCATAGACTAGAGCGAAAGGTGTCTGGCCAGTGGCTCGATTTGGCGTCTTCCTGGTCGACCAAAGAACCACCGGCAGCTCCTCAATCCAGTTCTTTCCGCACTTGCGCAGCCTGTCGAAAGTCCTGGTCTTGAGCCCGCGCAGCACTTCAGCATTTGCCCTCTCCGCTTGACCGTTGCTTCTCGGGTGAGAGCGAAGCGAAGCAGACCTTGGCGCCAAGATCTTGGGCGATCGCATGAAGGTGCGGCTCGTGAATTGCGTGTCGTTGTCGGTGATGATCTGTTAGGGATCCCGGCGGCAAACAATCGACCAAGAACTTGATCTGCGACTATCTGTCACCTTCCTCATCGCTTCCACTTCCGCCACTTTGTGAACTTGTCGATTGCAACGCACAAGTACTCAAAGCCCCGATAGCTCGGGAAAGGGGCCGAGGATGTCGAGCCCCGCACCAAAAATGGCCAGGATAAAGGATCGCCCTGGAGAGCTTGAGCTGGCTGGTGTATCTGCTTGGAATGGAACCGCACGCTTCACACTTGGTTACTTGTGCGGTTGCATCCGGAGGGCTGTTGGCCAAAAGAAACCTTGCCGAACGCTTTGCGGCAAGTGCTCTTCGCCAATGTGGTGACCACATATGCCTCCATGTATCTCTCGCCAATAGCTTTTGTCCGCCTTCCCGTGAATACACTTCAATTTCACTTGTTGAGTCTTCTTACATGCAGTGTGTTGTCGATTTAACTGGTACATACTTGACTGCCGGGCTACTCTTTCCGCTTCTTCTTGCTCTTCGGGAAGTTCTCCTGTCTGAAGGAAACGGACAATCTGTTGTGCCCATGCTCGAGCTTGTGGCTCGACAACAAGGACTAAAGGCACACCTGCTGCTGCGGGAACATCCGCTTCTACGGCGAGAACCAGCGGCTCAGCCGGAGCTTGACGTTCCTCGGCAAGCTTGCCGGAGCAAAACTTGTCGAGAGCGTCTGCTTCAACGGAACAAACCCTAGGGCTTGCCAGAGCAGACTGCTCCTCAGCACCCTTTGTGTTGATCTTGGGGACCTTCTTGGCGGAGGCTTCGGGGAGCTCTGCCGGAAAATAGTCACCAGAAATCAACTTCCTCTTCTTGCTCTGCCCAGTTGATGACATTACAGATGGTTGAGTTAGTTTGAGCACAAAGATCCCTGGTTCCATGTGTAACTTAAGTGCGGGCGACTTGACGAGCCATCGGCAATGTCGTTATCAGCTCTTGGAACATGCTCCATCTGTAGGCCGTCAAAGTGCTCTTCTAGCTTTCTCACTTCATCAACATAAGCTTCCATCAATGGACTCTGATAATTCTTGTTCACTTGGGGACGACAAGCTGTGAGTCACCCCTGACGATGAGCTTCTTGATCCCGAGATCTGCCGCGATCCTGAGACCAGCAAGCAAACCTTCATACTCTGCGGTATTGTTTGTTGCTTGCTCCCTGGGAAAGTGCATCTGGACTACGTACTTGAGGTGCTCTCCGATGGGTGCAACAAGTAGCACGCCAAGACCGGCGCCTTTGCAGCGAGAAGGCACCATCAAAGTACATCAGCCACTCTTTGCCCGCTTCCTTGACGGGATGCTCGTTTCGGAATTTCTTCATCGGTGTTGGCGTCCACTCGCTATGAATTTCGCCAATGCTCGCTTTGGATAGTTGAAGTGCTCTCAAACTTGAGGCCAAAGCTTGACAGTTCAAAGTGCCCACTCGACAATCCCGCTGTTGCTTATGGATTCGCAGATCCTCTTGAGCGGAAAACGAGTGACAAGCTGTGATCTCATGTGCTTGGAAGTAATGGCGCAGCTTTCTCGAGGCCATGAGAAGGCGAAAAGCAATTTCGCACACCGAGTACCTCGACCTAGCCCCCTGCAGAAGGGAACTGACAAAGTAAACTGGGCGCTGCACCATTCTCTTCTGTATCTCCTCACGCGCCTGCGCAAATCCATCTTTGTCGGGACCAGAGCTTGTCGGTGGAGCCCCCTGCTTGTCGCTGGATGCATCTGCCGTGGTTGCTAGCTCATCATCCGCCTCCCTCTCCGCTACTAACGCAGCACTAACCACTTGATTGGTTGCCGCTATATAGAGCAGCAACTTCTCTTGTGGCTTAGGTGCGACAAGTGTTGGAGTGGAGGACAGGTATCTCTTCAAGTCTTGCAGCGCAGCCTCCGCTTCCGGAGTCCATTTCATTGGACCTGCCTTTTTCAATATTTTAAAAGCGGCAGGGCGCCAGAGACCTAGAGATAAACCTGCTAAGAGCCGCCACGCAACCGGCAAGTCTTCGTACATCCTTGACGCGCTTTGGTGCTTCAATCTGCTCAATGGCCTTGATCTTGTCAGGATTGGCTTCAATTCCCCGCTGAGACACAAAGAAACCGAGAAGCTTGCCGGAGGGGACTCCAAACACACACTTCTCGGGGTTAAGCTTGAGGTTGATCTAGCGCAGATTTGCAAAGGTCTCGTCTAAATCTTGAATCAGAGTTGCCTTGTCCTTGCTCTTGACCACTATGTCATCCATGTAGGCTTCCACATTTCTTTGTATTTGTGGCTCAAAAGCGTCATGGACTACCCTTGCAAATGTTGAACCAGCATTCTTTAAACCGAAAGGCATCCGTATGAAACAGTATGTGCCACATGGAGTGATGAATGCGGTCTTCTCCTCATCCTCTTTCGCCATGAAGATCGATGGTATCTCGAGTATCGTCAAGAAATGAAAGCAAGTCACATCCGCCGTGGAGTCAACAATCTGGTCAATGCGCGGCAAGGGAAATGGGTCTTTGGGACAAGCTTTATTGAGATCGGTAAAGTCGATACAAAGCCTCCATTTCCGCTTGCCTTGGCGCACGACTACGAGATTGGCCAACCACGTAGGATGGAGCACTCCTCTGACAAGGCCTGCTGCTTCCAACTTCTTGATTTCTTCTGTGATGAATTCCTGGCGATCCACTGCTTGTTTCCTGACCTTCTACTTGACGGGCCGCGCATGAGGACAGACGGCAAGATGGTGCTCGATTACTTTCCTGGGAACACCGGGGATGTTAGACGGTTGCCACGCAAACACGTCGACGTTCGCCTGCAGGAAAGCAACGAGCGCGCTTTCCTATTTAGGGTCGAGAGTGGCACTGATGGTGAAGGTACCACCAGTGCCATCCTCCTTGGCGGACACCTTCTTGGTCTCTGGCGGAGCTGCCATTGTCTTCTTGCACTAGTCGGTGGAGCTCGATGGTGCGTCCTCGACAGTAGCGCAGCACTCCGAAAAGGTGCGCTTGCCGGAGTGGGCATCAGAACTCTTGCCGGACTTGGTCTTCTTCTTCCCCCCGGGAGCTTCAACGGCAAGTGACTTGCGATCTGTTGCGGCTGCTGCTTCCCGGTAGATCTTATCGGCGCAGATAAGAGCATCCTTCTTGTCGCCAGGGACAGAGATGACACTTATCGGGCCTGGCATCTTCAGCATGTTGTATGCATAGTGAGAGGCTGCCATGAATTTGGCGAGTGCTGGACGGCCGAGTATCCCATTGTAAGGCAATGGAAAGTCAGCAACGTCAAAAGTGACCCTCTCAGTCCTGAAGTTCAACTTCGCGCCAAATGTCACCGGCAACGTGATCTTTCCCTTCGGCTTGCTCCTTCCCGGATTGATTCCTTGGAATGTGCCGGTCTCTTCGAGCTCGCTGTCAGGGATCTGGAGTTTCTGGAGTACCGCGGAGGAGATCAGGTTCAAGCCGGCCCCGCCGTCAACTAGCATCTTAGTGACCTTGAGGTTGCGGATAGTTGGTGAAACCAACATCGGCAAGCACCCGACCGCAGTTATGCGATCCGGGTGGTCCTCAATATCAAAGATGATAGGCGTGCTAGACCATTTCAGAGGCTTGCGTGACTCGACGGGTGGTTCTGCCGCATTGACTTCCCGCACCCACTACTTGAGCTGGCGGTGTGAAGTATGTAGAGAAGCACCACCGTCAACGCACAGGATCTCTGTGGTTTTCTGGAAATCCTGCTCTCCGGTGTTGTCGTCATCCATATCTTCATCGTCGTCGTCATCTTCATCCTTGTCGCGGCCGCGGGGAGGTCTGTCTCCTTGCCGCTGCTTGGCCTTGCCGCGGCGTCCTCCTCGGCCGGGGCGTTTCTTGCCGGATCCTCCAGCACCTTCTTGGGCCTTCTCCTTGTCGCGTCGCTTGTATTCAGCCTTTTGCTGCTCGACAAGCTGCTCGACCTTCTTGCAGCTCTGGAGGTCATGGCCCTTGGTGCGGTGGATCTTGCAAGATCTTGCTTGTTGGTCTTGTCCCGCTTGTCGGCGATCGCCTGACTGGCAGTTGGTGCATGCGGTAGTCTCCTTGCCGGAGCTACCAGCTTTGGCCTTCTTGGCGCCGCCTCCGTTGTCGGACTGCTCAACGACTATCACATCTTTGCCTTTCTTCTTCCTGTTGTTCCGCCGCCAGTTTTTCCTTGCCGGGGCAGCATCCTCGCCGCCGATCCTCCTGCTCCTGTATTCTCTCCGTGGAGTTTCCTCCTTCCTCAAGACGCACACTTGTCGGCGGGGCATATAGCTCATCGACGTCTCTCGATCTTGCACATCGCCATCTCCTCCGCATCCTGCGGTTTCGCGACGTTTCGATGGAACGCTACCGATGACCGCGGCGCAGGGTGGACATCTGGGATGTTGTGTTGTACACGGCTGAATCTCTGAATGTACTTGCGCAGGGGCTCTCCTTCCTTCTGGGCGAGCAGATGAAGGTCGCTCTCTTGGCCATGAGGCTTGTGGCCGCCTGTAAAGGCGCCGACAAACTGATGGCATAGGTCTGCCCAGGAGGATATGGAGTTGTCCGGCAAGTGCATGAGCCAGGATCTGACATTGGGCTTGAGCACCAGCGGGAAGTAGTTGGCAAGGATCTTGTCGTCCCGCCCCCCGGCAGCTTGCACCGCGATGGTGTAGATCTTTGAGGAACTCCGATGGATGCGACTTGCCGTCGTACTTCTCGGTATGTCGGCTTGAAATTCTTCATCTTTGGGCCCTTGGACTTGCCGCAGCTCACGAGTGAACGCAGGGCAACCCATCGCGACTGACAAGTCGCTGGTTCTCGGCGCATGCATGTCGACAGAGGCCCAGCAGCGCTCGTCCGATTGACGCCGCTTCTCTTGGTCTTTCGATCGCAGTCGAGCATCTTCTTGCTGTCATTCGTGAAGAACTTGGCGCTGATCGCGACGAGCTCGTGGATCTGATGATGCGGTGGAGTCGCTGTCGAGGTAGATCCGGCGAGTCGACGATCTTGGCCTTCGGGGCGGAGAGTGCACGGTGGTTGCACCCCCACCGGTTTTGTCGCCATCGGCTTGTGCCTGGCAGTCTTGCTGCGGCCGCGATGTACTCGGCTGCCGTGGAGTGTCGCCGTTGGCGAAGCCGATGAGACTCTGAATGGTGGCCCTCCACTCGTCGATCTTGTCTGCCGTTGGAGGGTAATCCAGGAGCAGTTGAGCTCGCGCCAAAGCTTCTGCTGGAGTGGTGGGTGGCAGTGGCGAACGGTGCGACGAGCGGGATATGCTCGGACTTCTAACTGTGTTGGAAGGAGTAGTATCCCGTCCAGGCGACCATGTCTCGCTCGTGCCAGCATGTTGGCGTGCATGCTGGTCTTGAGCACCCCGAGATCCACCGGCCCGATCTTGGTCCAACGAACGTATGGTACCGCGAGTACCATGATGCTGTCGGTTCCGCGCCTCCTGGGATGGGCGCGGTGCATGTACGGACACCGAGGTCTGCGCAGCCTTGTCCTTGGACCTGGCAGCACCGTGAGCTCCCTCGTCGACGCCCGTTCTTCCGCCGGCGTCTACCCCACCACCCGTTTGCTCCGGTGGTGGTGGGATCGATGCGGACGGAGCAGCCGCCTCCGAAGCCTTCTTCTTCGGTGGCATGTCGATGGAAAAGATGAAGATCTAGCTCGTGTGAACGCCAGATCATGTTCACACAACCTTGACGCCCCCCTACGTGGCGCACCAAAGATGTCGGGGAAACCGATCCACGAACACCTATGGGACCGGCAGACCGAGCCCCTTTCGGTTCGGCGGGGGGCGGAGATCGCACGAAGAGCAGATCGAGGCGAAGCACACGAGCAGTTTACCCAGCTTCGGAGCTCTCCGGAGAGATAATACTCCTACTGCTGCATGTCTGAGTGTATTGAGTTCTTGCTCGGGAGCGCTGAGTGCTACCGTACACACTAGCTGCTAACGAGACCGAGCGTGAGTGTTTTTCTGCCTTCGAACCCCCCTCTACGTTGTGCATGGGCCTCCTTTTATATGCTCAAGGGGTCACCGACAGGTGGCAACGCGGACAAGGGTAAAAATGGAAAGGTATTGCGGTTGGTACAACTACCTGTACAGTGTATCATACCTAACCCTGACGGCAGGGGACAAAGGCATTAAAAGCCCGTCTGCGTCGCCCAAATAGTGCAAAAAAGGGACCGTCAGGGACGCCACCGCTTGCCACGATGGCAATCTTGTCAGCGCCGCTTGCCACAGCACAAGACCGCTGGCTGCACTGACCTCTTGCCTTGGCGCTGGAAAGGTCGTAGGGCGACACGTTGGTGGGTGTGCTGGAGCGCGGGTACAGAGTGGTAGCTTGCCGCGGCAAGCGCCTTGTCACGGTCGTTGTCTTGTCGCGTCCGGAAGCTTATCGCTCACTGGGCCTCGCCGGGACGCGTGGCGCGTGGCAGCAAGTTCCTTGAGATGCATTGGTTGGCCTTCCCGGCAAGCTCCTCTTGCCGGGGCCTTGTCTCCTTGGCTTGAATACTTTGTTCTTTAATGGCTCCAAAGGAACCACGGAGGACCTTGGCGGTCACCCGGCAAGCCTTGCCACGGGGTGCTGCGACTGCCCGTGCACAAGTTCGGGATACTAGGGTACCCCTACTCTAGTACACCAACACATGATGACAAGAAGAAAGGGAAAACTCTAGAAGGATCGATCTCCTCGAAGATCGAACAACTTAGGATCGACTCATGGATTGAGACATGGAAACATCTCTCAAGCTGAGACACGGAGCATAAAACTAGAGTGATGGTGTAAGACA
Source organism: Aegilops speltoides (assembly GCA_021437245.1). Lineage (NCBI taxonomy): Eukaryota > Viridiplantae > Streptophyta > Magnoliopsida > Poales > Poaceae > Aegilops > Aegilops speltoides. The sequence continues at coordinate 180,236,256 of CM038142.1, forward strand.
GATGACAAAGGTTCAGCAGGTAGGCAACAATTCCAGACTTAAGAAGGTGGTGAACCGTTGTCGACGTAGCGAGGAGTTGGGTTGCCATGATACCATAACAGGGCACCTTAGGGAAGGTGACTCGTAGAAATATCCCCTTAAGTGAAAAAAAGAATTACCTTTGATTCAGAGATCATTGAAACTCTTTATACCAGCCTAAGGCAATTCTCGAGCGATCATTTGGAGGGGTTCGGTAGAATGGCATACCCAGATTAGAATGGATGATGTGGATTACCTTGTTGAAGAACAATGCAATGGATGATTTTGCTTATCATCGGAAATGGATGGGACCCATGGTAGAATGGCACAATGATGGTGCAAGATGGGAACAAAATGCAAATGCTGGGAACGATTCTAGTAACTGGGGAGAAGCTCAACAGTAGATAGTGAATCCACTGTTTGAAAGGTTATAGCATAACCGAAGAAAACTGGGAACAATCCCAGTTAGTGTCGGTGCTAACACCTAGCGCTTGTGCGTGCTCTCCAAAACTTGAGCATTTCCATATTCATCAAGGTTTTACCAATATCCGTGTCAAGGATCCTGGCAACACAACGTACTACCATGATGAACAGCGATGGACGATGCAGATGCAATGGAAGATAACCTTCTCAGATTTCACCTTAGCGGGGCCAAGGGATCAAAATCTGGATGATTGACCGAGAAACATTTAGCACTCCGCTTCTAATGTTCTCCTTGATGTTCTACATACCACAGTCATACTTGAAGCATTAACGTGGCCATCAAGTATAGGTCGGACTTCGAAAGAGAAAGGATTTATAAGGAACACCTCTAGAAAAGTCACACGAAATCATTATAGAGAAGATGGGAAAAAAATTGCTCCTTCAAGATACTTCAATAATAGATCTTCCGGCTAGGTGTGTCGGCCACGACATCCATTTTACCGGGTTACAGAGAGACCAATATTATAGTTCTTGGGACACGTTCCAACCATCATATCTGCCTAAGATTCAGATCTGGTTGGTGTCAGATTATTACAGACTCATCAAGTCTAGAAAGAAAAATTAAAGTTTGCAACACAAATCGACGAGATGAAGTTGCGAGATTCTCAGGAAAGGAACTACGATAGCAAGCTCCAAAACATGAACTGGTTCAGCTACATACATGTGAACACGCTGTCCCAGACAAGCATGGCCACATAGTAGTTTTATAATAAAATGCTACCGAGTTCAGGTGGGGAACCATCATCGAGGATATCAAAGTCCTTACATAAGGCATGCTCTTAAGTGCCCCCCCCGGACTGGCGGCAACTTACACCAAGTGCACGTGAGTTAGAGGAAGTCACTTCTTTCGTCTGAACATATACCTCATGAACGGAACACGAAGATAATGCTTACACAAGTTCCCAACACTAGCCTGATGTTCATCATGAATTATGGAGGAGATAAAATGTTGCTGATGGGCTCAACAACAACTCACCAAAGTTTCCATATCACTGGAATTCCGCCATTATGTGAACAAGGTGGTAGTGTTGGTCAGACCAAAGGATGTAATGGTGTATGCCCGAGGAATCAACCACGAGTACGACAACATTACGAATATCGTTGGTTCTGGTCTGATTTGATGATAGCCCATACTCAAATCAAAGGTTGGCTAAAATGATAGGTCCATTAACTGATCACGAGGGTCAGTCGATGAAAATATCAACTTTCTTCAACACACATACAAGATATCCCTTAAAATGAACTAAGTCGGACAAGCTTTTATCTTCCAACTCTCCAAGTTGTTGTTTGGCTTAACCAACTAGCTCAGGGGTATCCAACACATATTCTTGGAGAATGGGTGGTTTGGAGGAAAACCAACATGATCACGAACTCAACATAGCGGTCGGGTGACAACCTGGTAATACTTCCGAGAAGATATTCGGAAAATCACGAACCACCGGTATGTTACTAAGCTTGAGAGCAACCTTGCTTTTCACCGACCTCTGTCTCGTGGGCCCCCTGAGGCTCCACCGACCTCAACTCCAACTCCATATATTCCGCTCACAGAGAAAAAAATCAGAGAGAAAGTTTCATCGCGTTTTACGATACGGAGCCGCCGCCAAGCCCTAATCTCTTTCGGGAGGGATGATCTGGAGTCCGTTTGGGGCTCCAGAGAGGGGGATTTGTCGCCATCGTCATCATCATCCATCCTCCATCACCAATTTCATGATGCTCACCACTGTGCGTGAGTAATTCCATCGTAGGCTTGTTGGACGGTGATGGGTTGGATGAGATTTACCATGTAATCAAGTTAGTTTTGTTAGGGTTTGATTGCTAGTATCCACTATGTTCTGAGATTGATATTGCTATGACTTTGCTATGCGTAATGCTTGTCACTAGGGCCCGAGTGCATGATTTCAGATCTGAACCTATTATGTTTTCATGAATATATGTGTGTTCTTGATCCTATCTTGCAAGTCTATAGTCACCTATTATGTGTTATGATCCGACAACCCCGAAGTGACAATAATCGGGATACTTCTCGGTGATGACCATAGTTTGAGGAGTTCATGTATTCACTATGTGCTAATGCTTTGTTCCAGTTCTCTATTAAAAGGATGCCTTAATACCCTTAGTTTCCACTAGGACCCCGCTGGCACGGGAGGGTAGGACAAAAGATGTCATGCAAGTTCTTTTCCATAAGCACGTATGAGTATATTCGGAATACATGCCTACATTACATTGATGAACTGAAGCTAGTTCTGTGTCACCCTATGTTATAGCTATTACATGAGGAATCGCATCCGACATAATTATCCATCACTGGTCCAATGCCTACAAGCTTTTCACATATTGTGCTTCGCTTATTTACTTTTTTGTTGCTACTGTTACAATTACTACAAAACTATTATCTTTACTTTTGCCACTGTTACCTTTATTATCATACCACTTTGCTACTAAATACTTTGCTGCAGATACTAAGTTATCCAGGTGTGGTTGAATTGACAACTCAATTGCTAATACTTAAGAATATTCTTTGGCTCCCCTTGTGTCGAATCAATAAATTTGGGTTGAATACTCTACCCTTGAAAGTTGTTGCGATCCCCTACACTTGTGGGTTATCAAGACTAATTTCTGGCGCCGTTGCCGGGGAGCATAGCTCTATTCTTCGAGTCACTTGGGATTTATATCTATTGATCCTTATGAGGAACTTGAAAGACGAAAGAACCAAGATTTTTCCCTCAACTACGAGGGGAGGTAAGGAACTGCCATCTAGCTCTGCACTAGATTCTCCTTCTGTTTTGAGTAAGCTTGCGACACCTAAACCTGCTCTCGCTATGAATTACGATATGTCGCATGTTATTGATGAAGCCACTTCTGCTATGCATGATACTTATGATGAAACTACTTCTGTGCGTGATACTACTTTGCCATTAGGTGAATTTCTTGATGAACAACTTGCTAGGGTTAGAAAGAATGAAATTATTGAAGATGCTATTATTGATGATACTGATGATGAAAGTTCTCCCCCTGGTTATGAATTACTTGTTGTTCCTGAGGGTTATGTTATGGATGAGGAAGCTACTAGAGCTATCTTTGCTTGCAAAGATAGATATGATCTTAAGAAGTTATTAGCTAAATGGAAGCAGCAACCTCTTAATGCTAGAATGAAACCTGACCCCGCTTTTGCTACTTCACCTATCGTATTCTTGATAAGGATTATGAATTCTCTGTTGATCCTGAAATAATTACTTTGGTTGAATCTGATCCTTTTTATGGCCTTGAATCTGAAACTGTTGTGGCACATCTCACCAAGTTGAATGATATAGCCACCCTGTTTACTAATGATGAGAAGTCTCGCTATTATTATATTCTTAAGATATTTCCGTTCCCATTAAAGGGTGATGCTAAGACTTGGTTTAATTCTCTTGATCATGGTTGTGTGCGTAGTCCCCAGGATATGATTTATTACTTCTCTACTAAATATTTCACTGCTCATAAGAAACAAGCTGCCTTGCGGGAAATATATAATTTTGTGCAAATCAAAGAAGAGAGTCTCCCACAAGCTTGGGGGAGGCTTCTCCGATTACTTAATGCTTTGCCTGATAATCCACTTAAGAAAAATGAAATACTTGATATCTTTTATAATGGACTAACCGATGCTTCCAAGGACTACTTGGATAGTTGTGTTGGTTGTGTTTTCATGGAAAGAACAGTCGACGAAGCTGAATTACTATTGAATAATATTTTGACTAATGAAAATAATTGGACTCTTCCTGAGGCAATTCCTGAGCCAATTGAGCAAACTCCTGAGCCTATTCCTAAACCCACTCTTAAGAAGAGAGGTGTTCTATTTCTCAATCCTGAAGATATGCAAGAGGCAAAGAAATCAATGAAAGAAAAAAGGTATAAAAGCTGAAGATGTTCAGAATTTACCACCTATTGAAGAAATACATGGTCTTAATATACCGCCTGTCGGAGAACCACATTGTCTTGATAACCCGACACAGGTAGTAAAGGTAAATTCTCTCTATAGATATGATAAAGTTGAAATCTCGCCTACTAAATTTCATAGCCCATGCTTAGATGAATTTGATGACTTTATGGCTAGACAAGAAAGTTTTAATGCTTATGTTGGTAGAGAATTAAAGAATAATGCTTTCGAGATAGGACGCTTGAGTGATTATATGGCTAGAGTTAAAGGTGAACTTAAACTCAGTAGCAAATATGCTTCTATGGTTGCTACTCAAGCTGAGCAAGTACTTAAAGCTCAAAATGATTTGCTTGATGAATTAAATAATAAACATGACCTTGCTGTTAGAGTGGCTACTAGAACCGGTAGAATGACTCAGGAACCTTTGTATCCTGAAGGCCACCCTAAGAGAATCGAGCAAGATTCTCAGAGAAATAATTTAGAGGCACCTAGTTCTTCCAAAAACAAGAAAAAGAAAAACGATGGGACTTTGCAGGCTTCTAGTGAACCTGTTGTAGACACACCTGAGAATCCCTATGATATTTCTATTTCTGATGCTGAAACACAATCAGGTCATGAACATGAACCTAGTGCCAATGTTAATGATAATGTTCATGTTGATGCTCAACCTAGCAAAAATAATGATGTAGAGATTGAACCTGCTGTTGATCTTGATAACCCACAATCAAAGAATCAACGTTATGATAAGAAAGATTTTGTTGCTAGGAAGCACGGTAGAGAGAGAGAACCATGGGTTCAGAAACCCATGTCCTTTCCTCCTAAACCATCCAAGACAAAGGATGATGAGGATTTTGAGCGCTTTGCTGAAATGATTAGACTTATCTTCTTACGTGTGCGCTTGACTGATATGCTCAAAGTGAATCCTTATGCTAAGTATATGAAGGATATCATTACAAATAAAATAAAGATCCCGGAAGCTGAAATTTCCACCATGCTTGCTAATTATACTTTTAAGGGTGGAATACCAAAGAAACTTGGAGACCTAGGGGTACCAACCATACCATGCTCCATTAAAAGAAATTATGTTAAAACTGCTTTATGTGATCTTGGAGCCGGTGTTAGTGTTATGCCTCTCTCTTTATATCATAGACTTGAATTGAATAAGTTGACACTTACTGAAATATCTTTGCGAATGGCTGATAAATCAACTGCCATACCTGTTGGCATTTGTGAAGATGTGCCTGTTGTGGTTGCAAATGTCACTATCTTAACGGACTTTGTTATTCTTGATATTCCCGAGGACGATAGTATGTCGATTATCCTTGGTAGACCTTTTTTGAATACTGCAGGGGCTGTTATTGATTGCAACAAAGGGAATGTCACTTTTCACATTAATGGTAATGAGCATACGGTACACTTTCCGAGGAAACAATCTCAAGTTCATAGCATCAATTCTATTGGAAAGGTTCCAACTATCATTATTGGAGGTTTTCAATTTCCTCTACCTATTGTCAAAAAAAAGTATGATATTCTTATTGTTGGGGATGTTCATATCCCCGTTGAGGTAACCTAGTGTTATTCGAAATTTCTCCGGTTCCGTGTTATTCGAAATGAGTTTGTTAAGAAGACTTGATCAACCTTGTTAGTGGATTCATTTTGATGATCATGAGATGGATAAAACTAGAAGGCACAACCTTCTGTACTCTCTTTTTACTTTCTGTTATTTAGAATAAATAAAGCAAAAATAGTATTATCTGTCTGTTTTCTGAATTATCTGTGCAATAAAAAAATATCCGAAAATAAAAGTGCTCCAAATGCCCTATAAATTTAGTATGATTTTTTATGGAATATTTGAGGATTTTAGGCACTGAAACACTGCAGGAGGGGCAAGCACCTGGCCACGACGGTGGAGGGCGCTCCCACACCCCCTGGGCGCGCCCCCTGTCTCGTGGGCCCACTGTGGCCCCCTCCACTTATTCCTGCACCCACACACTCCATCTTCTTCCCAAAAAAATTCTCATCCAGCTCAAGCACGAGTTCTAGCTCATTTTGCTGCGATTTTTGATATCCTTGCTCAAAGCTCCATTCACAAAACTGCTTTGGGAGATTGTTGCTTGGTATGTGACTCCTCCATTGGTCCAATTAGTTTTTGTTCTAGTGCTTTATTCATTGCAATTTTTTGCTGCATAGGTGACCATGTTCTTGAGCTTGCATGATATAAGCTCTAGGCACTTGTAGGAGTAGTTGCTATCAATCTTGTTTAGTTTTATTCACTTTTATTTTGAAGTTACTAAAATTTCAGAAATTTTCGGAAAATGTTAAGGAGATTTTTGAGGGGCTCTTCTAGCCAAGGCTCCGAGGAAAAAACAAGCTAAAGAGAAGGAAAAGGCCAAGTATAATCTTCCTCGCATAGCGGAAGTTCGGCCGTGTGAATGGCCATGCAATAATTTCTTGAGAGAAGCCAGGATTTATGAAGACTTTTATTCCTTGATCGAGAATGCAGGCATCGCCGATTTCCTCCGCGACTGGATCGATCAGTATCTCTTACTCCCAATACTTTCGTGTAAAACTTTTATTATTATCCTAAGAAGTCACCGCCTTCAGTGCCATTTCATTTATATGATGAATTCAGGGAAATGTCTTTACATAATTTTTGCGCGGTATGTAAAATACCCTTTGAGGGTAAATTAGATGAACCACATCGTAAAGATGTGGATGGCTTTGTTAACACTATCACTGTAGGGGATCCAAAGAAGGGTTCCGATGCAAGAATCTCTAGCATACACTTTCCTGTTTTATGCTACTTCGCCATATTTGCTAGTAGATGCTTAATTGATCGTGGAAATAGTGGAAACTTCAATGTTCCTGATATTATTATTCTTCACCATGCCTTGTTTGGTGATAATAGTTTTAGTATGGGTGCCGTCATTGCTAAACAGCTAAGCCTGAATCGTACAAAAGGCCCCATCTTTGGAGGTATCTATGCTGCACGTCTTGCTAGACATTTTGAGATACCTGTTAGGCACCATGAAAAAGAGGAGACAATATTGCCTCCTTATATTTTAGATTACAGGAGCATGGTAGCGCATGAGTTTATTGTTGACAGTGAAGATAAGATGCTTCTGTATAACCTGAGATTTAATAAGAAACACAATGAGACTATTATTCTGCCTGCGCCTCTGTTGTTTGATTTGACTGTAGATAATTTTCTTGTCACGCCGGGAGCGGTGTACGCTCATCGAGGCCAAGCATCCACTCTAGAGCCTGAGCCTGAGCCGGAACCTTCACTGGACCCTTATCGTGCATCATCTTACCAGTGGGATCCGGAGGAGATGGCCAGCCAGTGGTATCCTGATTACACCCCTTAGTACACCGGGGAGAGTAGCCGCGGTCCGTGGCAATAGACCAACTAGGACAAAAGCCTAAGCTTGGGGGAGTACGTATTTCTCACCGACTTCACATTCATGTTCACACAACATTCTAGTCGTCGGTGCTCATACTCTTTCATTGTATTATCCATGCCAGTTTAATTTTCTTTTTCTCGCTTTCTTCTTGTGTGTTTGATAAACCTTAAGAAAAACCAAAAAAATTAGTTAGTTTAATTTCCATGCTTGTAGTAGAAATTAAAATGAAAACCCAAAAAGATTTCTCGTTCTTCTTCTTGCTTGTTGAGAGCTTTCCCGTGTAAGTAGTTTTATTTTCTTTTCTTTCCTTTGGAGGTCGAGAGTAGAAGACCATATTAAAAATGTTTAGTGGCTCTCATATGCATGATTGTTTATTTAACTTAGAGCCCATATTACACTGTCTTCTCTTTTGAGTTGAATGCTTGGAGATTCCAGCTTAGTCCAATGAACGTGCACTATTATCATTATACACATCGTTCGGTTGTGCAAGTGAAAGGCAATAATGACGATATATGATGGACTGATTGAGATGAGAAAAGCTGGTATGAACTCGACCTCTCTTGTTTTTGTAAATATGATGAGTTCATTGTTCCTGATTCAGCTTATTATTAAGTAAACATATTTGCAATGACATTTATAGATTATGGTTGTTTGTGCCATGCTTGATTAGCTATGAGTTATAATGGTTTTACCTTGCGTGCCAACATGCTATTAAAATGATTATGATGTGGTATGTTGGGATGGTATCCTCCTTTGAATGAATTGAATGACTCGACTTGGCACATGTTCACGCATGTAGTTGAAACAAATCAACATAGCCTTCACGATATTTATGTTCATGGTGGATTATATCCTACTCATGCTTGTACTCGGTGTGAATTAATTTTAATGCATGTTCATGACTGTTGTCGCTCTCTCAGTTGGTCGCTTCCCAGTCTTTTGCTAGCCTTCACCTGTACTAAGCGAGAATACTGCTTGTGCATCCGAACTCCATAAACCCCAAAGTTATTCCATATGAGTCCACCATACCTTCATATATGCGGTATCTACCTGCCGTTCCAAGTGAATTTGTATGTGCCAAACTCGAAACCTTCAAATGAAATTCTGTTTTGTATGCTCGAGCGGCTCATGTTTCAACTAGGGCTGCCTGTATCTGCCATGCTAGGTGGGTTATTCTCAAGAGGAGTGGACTCCGCTCCTCATTCACGAGAAAGGGCCGGTAACCGGGATGCCCAGTCCCATGATCCAAAAAGATCAAAGCAAATCAATATAATTAAACAAAACTCCCCCAGGGCTGTTGTTAGTTGGAGTCACTCGTTGTTTTGAGAAAGCCATGGATTGATGCTTGTTGGTGGTGGGGGAGTATAAAATTTTACCATTCTCTTTGGGGACTGCCTATAATGCATGTAGTATGGAAGATATCGCCATCTCATAGTTGGTGCGTTGATAGTGAAAGTATGCCGCCCAAAATGTTATTCAATCTCTATTTTAAAATCGAGCTCTGGCACCTCTACAAATCCCTGCTTCCCTTTGTGAAGGGCCTATCTATTTACTTTTATGTTGAGTCATCACCTTCTTATTAAAAAGCACCCGCTGGAGAGCACACTGTCATTTGCATTCATTACTATTGGTTTATATTGGGTATGACTTGACTGGATCTCTTTTACCATGAATTACAATGTTTAGTTAGTCCTTGATCTTTCAAGGTGCTCTGCATTTATGTTTTGCGGTCTCAGAAAGGGCTAGCGAGATACCATTTTGTTATATCATATTATGATTGTTTTGAGAAAGTGTTGTCATCCGAGTTTTATTATTATCGCTCGCTAGCTGATTATGTCATTGATATGAGTAATTGTGAGAGTGTTATTGTGAGTATGGTTAGTTCATAATACTTGCTGAAAACTTGAATGCTGGATTTACATATTTACAACAACAAGAGCAAATAGAGTTTGTAAAAGTTTTTCTTTATCACTTTCAGTTTATCAACTGAATTGCTTGAGGACAAGCAAAGGTTTGTGCTTGGGGGAGTTGATACGTCTCTAACGTATCTACTTTTCCAAACACTTTTGCCCTTGTTTTGGACGCTAACTTGCATGATTTGCATGAAGCTAACCCGGACTGACGTTGTTTTCAGCAGAACTGCCACGATGTTGTTTTATGTGTAGAGAACAAAAGTTCTCGGAATGACCTGAAAATCCATGGAGATAAGTTTTGGAAAATATAAAAAATACTGGCGAAAGAATCAAGACCAGGGGGGCCACACCCTGTCCATGAGGGTGGGGGCGCGCCCTCCCCCCTAGGCGCTCCCCCCTGTCTCGTGGGCCCCCTGCGGCTCCACCGACCTCAACTCCAACTCCATATATTCCGTTTCGCAGAGAGAAAAATCAGAGAGAAAGTTTCATCGCGTTTTACGATACGGAGCCGCCGCCAAGACCTAATCTCTCTTGGGAGGGCTGATCTGGAGTCCGTTCGGGGCTCCACGGAGGGGGATTCGTTGCCATCATCATCATCAACCATCCTCCATCACCAATTTCATGATGCTCACCGTTGTGCGTGGGTAATTCCATCGTAGGCTTGTTGGACGGTGATGGGTTGGATGAGATTGTCAGGACCCCGACTCAATGTCACATCGATCTAGCATGTAACACCTCATATCACTTTGCGGCCTCACGCACGGTATTCCCACGGGTGTCGCCTTACCTTTGCCCAGGACCGTTTGCGCCTTTTGGCACACGTATATGATAGTGTCGCTAGCATCCATATGATAAGGAGCCCGGGCTGACATGGCTAGTCGTAAACCCAAAGTGGCACAAACTTACGAGGACAGCATCCATGACCCAAAGATCGAACGTGTCGGTCATCGGCGAGTGAATCAGGCTGTATCACTGGCTAGCAGGACTCGTGAACCGGGCTGTAGCGGCTAACAGGACTCGGTATTCATCGCGTGACATTTCCCGAAGGGATGAACCACAGAACGAAGAAGGACACATGCCGGCCAGCCTAAGTGTTCCGGAGCAGTAGCAAGCTACCATGGCTCGGTGGAAACACTAGGAGACATTTCCTGGTAAGAGAGGCTACTAAAGATAAACAACTAGATAGTCAGATCCCACACATACCAAGCATTTCAATAACATACACACAATATGCTCGATATGTGCACATACAACATGGCATCACAACATGACTCTACGACTCAAGTATTTATTGATTAGGCTCCTAGGAGCGAGATATTACAACATGGGTCTCACGACCCAACATTCAGAGCATACAAGTCAAAGCACAAGCGGAAGCTAACATGTCTGAGTACAGACATCTACAAATGAAAAAGGCTTAGAAGCGACTATCTACGAGATCTGCCGAGGGCACAAGATCGTAGCTGAGGTAACAAGCTAAGCGTCAAGTCCACGTGGAACTACTAGTGAGACTGGAGTCTCTCTGCAAAAACATAAAATAGGCAAACGTGAGTACAAATGTACCCAGCAAGACTTACATCGGAACTAACTACATATGCATCATTATCAACAAAGGGGTGGTGGAGTTTAAGCTGCAGCAAGCCAGCTTTGACTCGGTGGCTATCTGAACTACATTGCAAGTAACTCTTTTGAGGTGGGCGCACGAGTCCACATATTCACCATATCAATACTCCACTATGGATGCGCTCCGTCTCCCCTACGAGAACGCCATCCATAGCACTCACGCTTATCTTGCGTATTTTAGAGTATCCACTTTCACTTGTCTATGAACTATGCAAGGGGTCCAAGTTTCCATATCCGAGGAATCCGGCTATTCGAATAGATAATGATAACCCTGCAGGGGTGTACTTCTTCACACACGCTCTCGCCACTTATCGCCCTGTACACGTCATGTACCTCGGCAACCTTCAAACGGAAGCCGGGCGAGGGAGTCGGCCACGGCCTACCTAAACACTCAAGTCTCTCATCCAGGTTTATCGCCTATTCGGGTTCCATCCGCAAGGAGATCCGGTCGGGGTGTCGCTCACGGCCCCAAACGGTGTGAGCAGGGTTCCCAAGCCCACCTCGATGGGTGGATCTACGCTTGGTACACCGTGCCACGGTGCCTAGTCTGTCCCAAGCCCACCTGTACCGGGTGCCACTTGGTAGACTACTAACACTACCTACAAACACCAGAAACTAGTTGCGACTCCTGGACAGAGAACAAGGGTGATTAAGAAGCCGAGAGGGCTTGGAGCGCCCGGAGCCCAATGTGTGGTAGTAGCTGTTCATGGATCACAAACACATAACTCAGTTCCTAAGGATGGCTGCAATGAGACAACCCACCATGTACTCCTACATGGCCTCTCACCGCTACCTTTACCAAATCGTGTTCACACACTTAGCTCACAACAATAGGACATGTTCACCACATTCCAATTCATCCTCGATGAATCAGAACTGACACAACTCTAAGCAATAGCAGGCATGACAAACAAGCATGAATGAGTAGGCACATCAGGGCTCAAACAACTCCTACTCATGCTAGTGGGTTTCATCTATTCTTGTGGCAATGACAGTCATGCAGAGGATAAAGGGTTCAACTACCGCTGCAAGTAATAGTTGTATCGTTGTTGTCCTAATGCAGATAAAATAGAGCAGAAGCGAGAAAGTGGGATTGTATCGGAATGAACAAGGGGGTTTTGCTTGCCTGGCACTTCTGAAGATAATATAGTTCTTCATCGGTGTCATCGAACTCGTCGTCGGAACCACGTCTATCGAGAGGGGACAAACACCGGCAACTGAGAAAGAACACAATCAATGCAATGCTACAATATGATGCATGATCATGACATGGCAATATGCTGTGATTTGATCTAATGCACCTAGCTATGATTTAAATGAAGTTGGTTTGAATACATGATTCAAATTCCAACTCCATATATGATTATTTAAATGCCCTTTATTTGTTTTGTCCAAAACAGAGGACAATCATTGTTCAAACATGCATGAAAATGGTACAGATGGATTCCTTGAATTTTTCTGATAATTTTTCATATATAATTTGTTTGATTTGGAGCTACGGTTGATTTTCTATGAATTTTAGAAGTTTTGGTTATTTTCTGGAATTTCCTGTATAAAAATAAATCCAGAAATTGTTTACTGCATCAGCATGACAACAGCATTGCGTCAGCAGGTCAACCACGCTGACCCAGGTCAACCTTGACCTGTGGGTCCCGCATGTCAGTGTAACTGCATCGGCAGCAGACGCTGACCAGTGGGGTCGGTCAACGCTGAGGTGGCACGGTCAAACAGGCTGGTGGGGCCACGGTCATTAGCTTAATTAAACAGGGGATAACCCTGTGGTTAATTAACGAGTGGGGCCCGTCTGTCAGCGTCTGTTAGGGAGGGATTGGACTTAATTAAGCGACCACGTCATCACGCCGGAGTTTGGCCGGCGGCGACCTCAAAGCGCGGCGGAAACTCGCCGGAAAACTGCTACGGGGCGCAGTTTTGCGTGTGGTTTGCGTCTACGGGTGGCTGAAGGTGCGCCGCATCCAACTGGGCAAGCGGCAGCGACTGGGGTGGCCGGAGCTCGCCGGAAACGAGCTCACGGCGGCGGCCGGAGTTCGGGCGTTGGCGGAAATGGCGCCACAGCGAACGGCGGGAGCAGTGGGTGGGGGTTTTGGGCTTTTGGCATCGCGCTGAGCACGGTGGTATGCTCAGACGCGACGTGCTTGAGATCTAGCCACGGCGGCGACATAGCCGGCGGCGACGGGTTCTCGGGATCGACAGAGGCGACGGCTACGCGGTGAAATCGAGCACGGGGAGAGAGAGGGGAGGCGTAGGAGCTCACAGTGGAGAGGAAGAGGTGGTCGGCGAGCTCGGAGGCGACCGGAGTTCAACGAATCGGGCGACGGCGACCGGCGAGTCCGAGGTAGGAGACGAGCTCGGCGTCTCTTCAAAGCGTCCGGGCTCGTGGGGCTGGCGTGAGGTGCACCTCGGAGGCGGTGCTCGTGGGCTAGCTGGCTTGGCGTGGGGAGGTCGGTGGCCACGACGAACGGCGATGGTGGCGACGGCTCTGTTTGGTGGAGAGAGGAGCGGAACAGAGGAGGGGACGAGGTCGGGGGAGAGTGAGAGAGGGTCGAGAGGGCTGCGTGGCGTCTCGCAGAGGCGTCCAGGCGTCGAGGTGGAGCGGCAAGCAGGAGGTGGCCGGGGCGCGTGGCCGCGCGCACGGGGCACACGCCCGGCGTCCTTCTGTCGCGAGGAAGACGACAGGGGGGAGGCTAGTGGGCTGGGCTGGCCAGCTGGACCAGCCAGGTGGGCTTTGGTGGGTGCCAGGTAAGAAGCCCAGGTGCGTCTCTCTCTCTCTCTCTTTTATTTTAGTTTTCTCTATTTTTGTTATTTTGTTTTGGTTTAGTAATAAAGCTAAACCATTTCATAAAATCCTGGAAATAATTATGGGTGCTTTCTGAACTATTCCAGTGACCCTCAACAATTTCCAACATTTTTGGAGCATCTAAAATATATATAGCATTTAAATAGCCCCAATTCAAATATGTTTGAATTAATTCAAAGTCCAAATATGTCCTGCAAAAATGTGAACCATTTTTGGTAGATGCTTCCACCTTGATCCGGAAATGATGAACATTTTTAAAGGGCATTTTGAAATCATTGAAAAATATTTTGGTTGAACCTATTTGAATTCCTCCTTGATGCTAGGGTTTGAACAGCCCCCATTTCAGGTTTAAATGAAATTTAAACATGATGCAACACTCTAATGCATGCACTAGGCATTGACAGAACTAGGGATGTGACAGCTCACCCCTACTAAACAAGAATCTCGTCCCAAGATTCAAGACGTGAGGTAAGAAGATAGAGGGACACAAGCTAGCATGATCTTCACGATCCAGGTTGCACTTCATAAGGATGTTGACTCAATCACCATCTTGATCTTGATGTCTTGCTCCGAGAACTCCAATCGACATGACAACGAGAGGACACAGAAAACTCTGGAAGGATCGATCTTCTCGAAGTTCGATCAACTCAGGATTAACTCACGGAATGAGACATAGAAACATCTCTCGAGCTGAGACATGAAGCACACATCTAGAGGAATGGAGTGGAACAGATGACGAGGGTTCACTAGGTAGGCAACAATTCCACACTTAAGAAGGTGGTGAACGGTTGTCAACGTAGCGAGGAGTTGAGTTGCCATGATACCATGACGGGGCACCTTAGGAAAGGTGACTCGTAGAATTATCCCCTTAAGTGGCAAAATGAATTACCTTTGATTCAGAGATCATTGAAACTCTTTATACCAGCCTAAGGCAATTCTTGAGCGATCGTTTTATGGAGTTCAAAGGAGTAGCATACTCGGACTAGTATGGATGATGTGGATTACCTTGTTGAAAACAACACAAGGGATGATTTTAGTAACTGGGGAGAAGCTCAACACTAGAGAGTGAGTCCACTGTTTGAAAAAGTTATAGCATAATCGAGGAAACTGAGAGCAATCCCAGTTAGTGCCGATGGTAACACCTAACGCTTGTGCGTGATCTCAAGAACTTGAGCATTTCCATAATTGTAACGCCCCGGATCCGATGTGCCAGGTGTCTGCCAGTTATTCGCCGTCGTTGCCATGTCATTTGCTTGCGTGTTGCATTTGCCATGTCATCATATGCATTTCTTATCATGTCATCATGTGCATCGCATTGCATACGTGTTCGTCTCATGCATCCGAGCCTTTTCCCCGTTGTCCGTTTTGCAATCCGGCACTCCTATGTCCCTCGGCGTCCCCCTCTTCTCTCTTTTCATGTGCGGGAATTAAACTTTCTCGGAATGGACCGAGGTTTGCCAAGCGGCCTTGGTATACCACCGGTAGACCGCCTGTCAAGTTTCGTGCCATTTGGAGGTCGTTTGGAACTCCAACGGTTAACCGGGTAACCGTAAAGCCCTCTTTGAGTTGCAGCCCAACACCCCCTTCCAAAGTGGCCCAAAACCCATCAAACTCCCCTCCATGTTCTCGGTCGTTCGATCACGATCGCGTGGCCGAAAACCGCTCCTCATTTGGACTCTCCTAGCTCCCTCTACCTATAAATATGTGGCCACCCGAAATCCCGCAGATCAAACCCTAGAAATTCCCCTCCGGCGCCACGGACGCGTCTCCACCTGCTACGGACATGTCCGTCCTCGCCCGCCACGTCGCTGACGAATCGGAGGGCGACACGTCACCACGCCGCCCTCCGCCGCCTCCTCGCCACTGCCACTGTCCCCAGCCAGCGCTGCGCCCTGGCCATGCCCCTTGAGGGGGCCCGCCCGCCCGCTCCTCCGCCGCCGCCGGGCGCTCCCGCCGCCCGCCGGCCGTCGCCGCGCCCTCGCCGCCGCCGCCGTGCCCGCGCCGTCGCCACGTGTTTCCCGCCATGCGCCGTCTTCTCGCTGCCGCCGCCAGGCTGCTGCTCATGATCGCCGCCGCCGCTGGCATGGCGCCTCGAAACTCGCCGCCCGTCCATCTCAGCGTCGCCCGCGCCGCTTCGGCGGCCGCGCCAGCGCCCGCGCCAGCGACCTCAGCGCCGCCGCCCGCGCCAGCCGGAGCCGCGGCGCGCGCCGCCCCGCCTCTCTCGGCGCCACTGCCTCGCCGGATCCGGCCACCGGCGCCTCCCCGAGCCTCCCCGGCCTCTTCCCCGAGCTCCGGCCAGCTTCCCCGCCATCTCTGGCGTGCTTTTCCGGCGAGATCCGCCTCGCCTCGAAAACCGTGCAGACCCGAGGTTGACCCCCGAATTCCTCAGTCCCCAGTTTTCGATATTTCATGCCATTTTCATCGCATCACATTTCTGCACCCGTAGCTCCATTTTGAGCGTATAATATGTCGAATTGTTCGCCTCGACGAGTACATCATTTCATTCCATTGTGTCATTTGCATTTGAGCTCATCTTGATGCTCGAAATGCTGTTGGAAGAGTGCTTCAGGATGTTAATCTCTTTGGCTGTTATAACTTCTTTGTTTTATCATTTTTGCCATGATTTATGTGTGCATCCTATGAGGTTGAGCTCTACATGAATGTTGGAATATGCTATGCCATCTTTCCAGAGGTGTTGACCTTGTATTTTTGTGAGTTGTGTGCTGAGTGTATCAAGCTTGTAAAGTAGGGTAGTTGCTCTTGCTGTTTTCGTGGCAGATTCTGTTATATTTTGTTGCTATGTTAACATGCTTCCACTAATCATTCTATGCATAATCTGGAGATGCTCTATAAACATGTTTTGATATACATGTCATGCTCTATCCATTCATGCCCTTGGTTGCAATTATATCCTGCTGGAACATGTTCATATCTTGCTCTAAAGTTGCTTGAAAATGTTGTTTGTCAGCCGGTTATCATTAAGTTCACTTGTTCCCATGTGTTTTCCTAGTGATCCATGCACCCTATGAACTTTCTCTTGCCATGCTTAGCTTCATAATCATGCCTTCTTACTGTTGGTTGCCTTGCCATGCCATGTATTGCTCTGTAGTGAGTGGTTCGAGCTCACGAACATGCCTACTTATTGTTGTTTCTGCCATGTTCAAATCTGTAATATAACTTGCCATGTTTACATGGGTGCCATCATATTTTCTATGCCTTTTTGGCTTATGGTCAGTAAGGGTCTTTTGATATATGCTATTAGTAGATTCATGCCATGCCTTTGTTTGCCATGACATGTTCCTGTAACATGTAGTTTGATAGCTCTAAACATTGCAACCTGATGTTATTTCTGCCAAAGTCTGAAACTGTTATTATTTGCAATATCTCCATGTGTTTTTGAGCATGTTCTAGTTGTTTCTGGAGATAGCTCAGTGTTCATGTTTTGATATGCTTTACCTGTACTTCATGCCCATGCCTTTTGTTATTATGTTGGGATGCTGTAGCTTGTTGTTTTGATGCTTGCAAGACGCCTAGTTGCTGTTTTGGACAGATTGTTGCTATGACTTGTATAGTGTGTGTGTGTTGCACCGTTGCTCCGTCTTGAGTGTGCTCTATATGAAACTTGCTTGATTTTGCATGTAGTTTCATATGATCATGTTGCATCCTTGTTTTGGTGTGTTTGCTTGATGTTTGGGTGCATTTTGCATCAATGCCATGCCTAACTTGTTTTGCTCATATCTTCTAGGCCGTAGCTCCGAATCTAATGAACTTTATATGTAACTTGACTAGAATTTTGTGTAGATCATCTTGGTGCATCTTTAACTTGCTGTTTAACAACTTGAACATAAGGTTTATTCAGCTCTGGACCAATTTCGAAATTTGCATATGAGGACTTACCGGAATTGTTATATGTTGTTCCCGGCCTCATTTAAACTTGCCTTGATATGTTGTTCTTGTTTGCATCATCTCTTGCCATGAGTAGCTTCATGTAGCTTGGTCATGCATCATGCTTGCTGTGCATCATGTCATGTTCATGTGTGGTGTGTTTACTTTGTTGTGTGCTTCTTCTCGATAGTTCCCGTTTCGTTGCGATCGTGAGGATTCGTTCGTCTACGATTGGTTCCGCTTCATCCATTCATCTTCTTCATGGACTCGTTCTTCTTCCTTGCGGGATTTCAGGCAAGATGACCGCTACCCTGTATCTCACTACTATCATTGCTATGCTAGTTGCCTCGTTCTTTCGCTATGCTGCGCTACCTATTACCTGTTTATCAAGCCATCCTAAATTGCCATGAGCCTCTAACCTTTGACACCTTTCCTATGCAAACCGTTGTTTGGCTATGTTCCCGCTTTGCTCAGCCCCTCTTATAGCGTTGCTAGTTGCAGGTGAAGTTGAAGATTTCTCCATGGTGGACAGGGTTTATGTGGGATATCACAATATCTCTTATATTATTAATGCATCTATATACTTGGTAAAGGGTGGAAGGCTCGGCCTTATGCCCGAGTTTTGTTCCACTCTTGCCGCCTAGTTTCCGTCATACCGGTGTTATGTTCCCGGATTTTGCGTCCCTTACGCGGTCGGGTGATTTATGGGACCCCCGACAGTTCGCTTTGAATAAAACTTGTCAAAGAAGGCCCAACATTGCCTTTTACCATTTGCCTCACCACCACCTACTTTTCCCTTGGGAGTAATTAACCCAAGGGTCATCTTTATTATAGCCCCGGGCGATTGCTTGTCTAGCGTTGGTCCAAACTAGAGCCACTTGTGGTGCCGCCCTAGGCAACTTGGGGTATCGTCGGTTGCCGACGTCTTGCTCATCCGGTCGTGGCTCGAGGCGAGATCTGCGGCTACTATCGGGATGTCGGCACGCCGGGAGGTCTTGCTGGTCTTGTTTTACCATTGTCGAAATGTCTTGATGTACGGGATACCGAGTCGATCGGAGTGTCTCGGGTGAAGGTCTATTCTTCGATGATCGCGAGAGCTTGTCATGGGCTAAGTTGGGACACCCTGCAGGGTTTAAACTTTCGAGAGCCGTGCCGCGGTTATGTGGCAGATGGGAATTTGTTAATGTCGGTTGTAGACAACTTGACACTTGATCCGAATTAAAACGCATCAACCGAGTGTGTAGCCGTGATGGTATCTTCTCGGCGGAGTCCGGGAAGTGAACACGGTTTCTGGGTTATGTTTGACGTAAGTAGGTGTTTAGGATCACCTCTTGATCATTGCTAGTTGACGACCGTTCTGCTTGTTCTCTTCTCGCTCTTCTTTGCGTATGTTAGCCACCATATATGCTTAGTCGCTGCTGCAACCTCACCACTTTACCCCTTCCTTTCCCATTAAGCTTTGCTAGTCTTGATACCCATGGTAATGGGATTCTTTGAGTCCTCATGGCTCACGGATACTTCAAAACCAGTTTGCGGTGCCTATGTTACCGGCGGTGGCGCAACCAAGCTCAAGGAGGAGCTCGATGAAGATCTTGCCTTTTGTGTTGTTTCGTTCTAGTTGATCGAGAGAGGAGCCCAGTTAGGGTCGATCGGGGACCTTTATCGCATTTGGGGTTCTTCTTTTATTTTGGTTCCGTAGTCGGACCTTGATTGTATCTGGATGATGTAATGCTTTATTCATGTAATTGTGTGAAGTGGCGATTGTAAGCCAACTATGTATCTCTTTCCTTATGTATTACTTGGGTTGTGTGAAGATTACCTCACTTGCGACATTGCTTTCAATGCGGTTATGCCTCTAAGTCGTGCTTCGACACGTGGGAGATATAGCCGCATCGAGGGCGCTAAGTTGGTAATCAAAGCCTTCCCGACCTTAGGAGCCCCACCGCTTGATCGTTTTTAGCGGCGAGTTGTGTCTAGAAAAATGTTTTGAGTCATTTAGGATTATATATATCGGAGAGTTAGGAATTCTTTTTACTCCTCGGTCCTTCGACCTTCGGTGAGGAATCGACGAGAGTTTTGACTCTTCTCTTCTTAAATTTCACTAAATTTTTTTAGGATCACGCTGGTATCTTGGAATCGTCCGATATTCTTATGGCGAGAACATTGTTCTTGGTGCCTCGACATTTAGGGGTTGTGGCGGTGTCCGGGGAGTTGAGCTCCGAGGTGTTGTCGTCATAATTTTATCGTTGCGATTCTGGAATACCGAGTTTAGTCGCCGACATCGAAAATCTCTTTTATGCAGTTGTTGGTGAGATAACCCCGCTAACCCAAAGATCGAGGTGAGTACGGAGTATTGCCATGACTTGTATAACGGATGCTTTTGAAGGTTGAGGTAGACGATTTCGAAGGTTTCTTGGTTATGTGTTGACGGATGGATACAATGGATGTAGGGATTGTTAGTTTGGGTGAGATATATTGCTCCTGTATCCCCAACACCAGATTGCATAACCGAAAGTTTCGGGAGTTTCATAGGTGGGAATTCAAGTAGCTCTTAGGATATCTTTCCGACGGATGTATGATATGAAATTGGGGTTCGACGTCTAGTGGTCCGCCTATTCACGGTTGGTTTCTGATGGTCTCGTTGTGTCTTAAAGAGTCCTTGGCTATGCCGACTGGGACGCTTCGTATGTCATGTGCACTGCCTTGTACATGATGGTGCTGTACGATCGAGCCCGTGTAGGCCCCAACCACGAAAACTTCGGACGAAATCTCTATCATATGTTTGTTCCGCTTATTCTGCAAGCCAAATCCTTTGTTTTGTTTTATTTGTGGTATTCGAGTTGCTTCAATGTCAAATGTTGAATCCATACCTTTCCTAAACAGTGTTCTCATATTGCTATGTGAATACTAATCCTTTTTTATCATTGATTTTGTCATGTCAACTCCTTTCCAACCGGTGTGCTTCTCTTCAAGTGGATCCCATCATTTTTCCCATCCGCAAGATCAAATCTAAGTTTTCTCAACGGTGTTTGTTTCATCCGTCCCAAGTTGCCTTTGTTTTCCCGCCCTCCCACCTTTTTTCTTCAAGGACTAAGAATTCTTTACCAAGTATCCTTTTATTTTTGGGAAGTTTCTCCATTCTTTTCCATCAATGTTCTTACCCGGTGGTTCTCAAGAAGATGTTCTACTAGTTCGTCATTCCTCATTCCTTCCTCTTCTCCGGTGGATTCAAGTCAAGTTTTGTTGATCATACCTTTTTCCTCATTTCAATGTCTTCTCATACCGGTGCACCTCATTATCATTCTACTTCTCGCTATTTGTTATTCCGGAGTGCTCAAGATATCTCGAAGATTCGTGTTTCCATTCTTAATCCGTTCAAGCTATTTGGAGATTGTTATCTCATTCAAGTCATTTAATTCAACCGGTGCAACATCTCTTTTAAATCTTTTCAATGGTGTTCTTTTGAGTGGGCCCTAACGCACAGGTCTTTTCCCAGGATCTTACCTGACTCTTCTAATTATTCCGGAGTTATTCTTAAATGTTTTTCAAGTGTGACATAAGAATGGATTCCATCGGTCACATGCCTTCTCCAAGATTGTTTTCAAATTATTTACATCTTTGGCTCAACCTTTCCTCTTTTAATTCTCCCGGAGTATCTCAACAATTCATGGTGGTTATCATCATCATTCTCAACATTTGAAGACCGAAGAAGAGTTTCTCTTTAATCTTGCTCTATTCTCTTCAAGATTCATGGTTCTAGCCTGATGCCATCCTCTCATAATTGTTTTCGATTGTGAGAATTCTTTTTACCCATCTGGAGCATTTCATGAGTTGTTTCCATTTCTTTCCTCCGAAGTCCATCATGTCATAATTCTTCATTCTCAGCTGTCAGTTATCATTCTCCTATCTTGTCGGTGCATCAATCGAATATCCTCTAATCAGTTCTCGATCTCTTTGTTCTCATGTATCTAGTTTGTCTCAAGCACCTTCGTTCATTCGCTAATTCTTACCGGTGATGCACCCCTACTTTGATCATTTTTAATTCTTACGGTGGTTCTTCCAAGAGTTCTCTTCCTTGGTTATCATATCAATTCATTCGTTCTTTCCAATCCCACCGGCGGTTCAATCAATACCTTCTCAAGTTTACGCCATATCTCTCTTAATCCTTTCTACGAGAATAAGTAGTATGCCAAATCCGTTGCTTGTCATCAATTTAAATTGGTGAAGGATACGCATAACATAATTCTTATTCTGGTTTCATCCAAGTGATTAATTCCTTCTTTCGGAGTTTGTTCATGATGAATAAATTCTCGGTTTCAGTTGTTTCATCTTTTCTTTCCCGGAGTTCCAAGCTCTCATCATCGCGAAGCTCCATCTAAATCATCGCAAGGCTTCACCTTGTGTTTTCAACTTCTCTTTCTTTCCATCATCCTTCTATCACCGGAGTTCTTCATGGAGGCTATACATGGTGGTTCCTCAAGGATTCTATTCATTCTTCAATTGTTCTTCAAGTTTTCTCTTGAAGTTATGATCCGCCAAGCCATACTTCAAAATAAACATGGTGCTCAACACATGTTTTGTTTTGAGGAGTTCAAGCATTCTTCATCTTGCATTCCAAAGTGCGATTCCTTCTATCTTATCTTTTGAGGTGGTGTTAGGTCATTCTTGACAATTTCCTTCATGTTTCATGATTCATATTGTTGTCAAGAATGAGGTATTTAAAATCCATCAGTCTCTTCATTGGAGTTATCTTGGGTTATATTTCACCTAAAGCTTTCCCTAAGGAATGTTGTATTGTGGTGCTTATCAATGATCCAAGTTTTCTCCTATCCTCTCGGCGAAAGCAGTTTTGCATCTCTTCGTTGATCTCAAGCTAGCAATTGTTTCCGTTAGTGGCCAGAAGTCACCTCATAATGTTGAGATGTTTCCATAAGCCCACTACAAACTTATTATTTTCGTTGTTGGTCTTCCAACAACTATATTCTAACCTTCTTGCAAGGATGCCTTCCAAATTCAATTGTGGTAGAAGTTGTCATTTTCTTCTCCGTCCCTTTATCCCGACGGTCTAACTTCTATTCTTTCATTACGGAGGCATGGTGATGTTGCTCTCTTCACTAATCATCTCGAATTGTGAGGATCGTGTTCTTTTCTTGCTTATCCATTTAACCGGAGTGTTGTGTCATCTCTTCAAGTGCTTTTCATCTTATCAAATTTTCTTCTCTTTTCTACCGGAGTGCTGTCCAAATTTTGTCATTCTTGTTCCTTGGCTATCTCATTATATCGAGGTGGTCATATTCTTTTCGTTCGTGAAGCTCTTTTTCCATGTCTTTCAACCTTCAAATTCTTGTAATACTCCTTGTTCATCTTTTCTACCGGATTGTTTGCAATCTCGTTCATCTCTGTTGTACTCTTTCTTTTAAATTGCTCAACATCTCAAGGTTCTTGGTTTCACTCGTTCGTCAAAGAAGCAACTTAGTTTACCTCTTATCTTCCTCTTCCTTTTTTCTCCGGTGCCATCCTAGATCTCGGGACGAGATCCTCTCGTAGTGGTGGAGTGTTGTAACGCCCCGGATCCGATGTGCCAGGTGTCTGCCAGTTATTCGCCGTCGTTGCCATGTCATTTGCTTGCGTGTTGCATTTGCCATGTCATCATATGCATTTCTTATCATGTCATCATGTGCATCGCATTGCATACGTGTTCGTCTCATGCATCCGAGCCTTTTCCCTGTTGTCCGTTTTGCAATCCGGCACTCCTATGTCCCTCGGCGTCCCCCTCTTCTCTCTTTTCATGTGCGGGTATTAAACTTTCTCGGAATGGACCGAGGTTTGCCAAGCGGCCTTGGTATACCACCGTGAACCGCTTTGTCAAGTTTCGTGCCATTTGGAGGTCGTTTGGTACTCAACAGTTAACCGGTAACCAGTAAAGCCCTCTTTGAGTTGCAGCCCAACACCCCTTCCAAAGTGGCCCAAAACCCATCAAACTCCCTCCATGTTCTCGATCGTTCGATCACGATCGCGGCAAAACCGCTCCTCATTTGGACTCTCCTAGCTCCCTCTACCTATAAATATGTGGCCACCCCAAATACCATGATCCAAACCCTAGAAATTCCTCCCGGCCACCGGACGCTGCGTCCACCGCGCGGACATGTCCGTCCTCGCCGCCACGTCGCTCGACGAATCGGAGGGCGACACGTCACCGCGCCGCCGCCCTCCGCCACTCCTCGCGCCGCCGCTGTCCCTCCCCAGCCAGCGCGCGCCTTGGGGCCCATGAGCCAGCGGGCCCGCCCGCCCGCTCGCCGCCGCCGCCGCCATGGCGCTCCGCCGCCCGCCCGGCCGTCGCCCGCCCGCCGCGCCGCCGCTGCCGTGCCCAGCGCCGTCGCGCCGTGCCTCGTCGCTGCTGCTCTTCTCGCCGCCATGGCCTTCTGCTGGTTGCCGCATGATCGCCGCCGCCCGCCACGCCCAGCGCCTCGAAACTCGCCGCCCGTCCATCTCCGCGCCGCCGCGCCCTGCCGGCGGCAGCGCCTCGCGCCTGGCGACCTCAGCGCCAGCCGCCGCCGCGCCGCGGGGGGGCCGCCGCCACGCCCGCCGTCCTCGGCGCCCCCTGCCTCGCCGGATCCGGCCACCGGCGCCGTCCCCGAGCCTCCCCGGCCTCTTCCCCGAGCTCCGGCCAGCTTCCCCACCATCTCCGGCGTGCTTTTCCGGCGAGATCCGCCTCACCTCGAAAACCGTGCAGACCCGAGGTTGACCCCCGAATTCCTCTAAGTCCCCAGTTTTCGATATTTCATGCCATTTTCATCGCATCACATCTCTGCACCCGTAGCTCCATTTCGAGCGTATAATATGTCACATTGTTCATCTCGACGAGTACATCATTTCATTCCATTTCATCATTTGCATTTGAGCTCATCTTGATGCCCGAAATGCTGTTGGAAGAGTGCTTCAGGATGTTAATCTGCTGAAACTGTTATAACTTACTGTTTTATCATTTTTGCCATGATTTATGTGTGCATCCTATGAGGTTGAGCTCTACATGAATGTTGGACTATGCCATGCCATCTTTCCAGAGGTGTTGACCTTGTATTTTTGTGAGTTGTGTGCTGAGTGTATCAAGCTTGTAAAGTAGGGTAGTTGCTCTTGCTGTTTTCGTGGCAGATTCTGTTATATTTTGTTGCTATGTTAACATGCTTCCACTAATCATTCTATGCATAATCTGGAGATGCTCTATAAACATGTTTTGATATACATGTCATGCTCTATCCATTCATGCCCTTGGTTGCAATTATAGCCTGCTGGAACATGTTCATATCTTGCTCTAAAGTTGCTTGAAAATGTTGTTTGTCAGCCGGTTATCATTAAGTTCACTTGTTCCCATGTGTTTTCCTAGTGATCCATGCACCCTATGAACTTTCTCTTTCCATGCTTAGCTTCATAATCATGCCTTCTTACTGTTGGTTGCCTTGCCATGCCATGTATTGCTCTGTAGTGAGTGGTTCGAGCTCACGAACATGCCTACTTATTGTTGTTTCTGCCATGTTCAAATCTGTAATATAACTTGCCATGTTTACATGGGTGCCATCATATTTTCTATGCCTTTTTGGCTTATGGTCAGTAAGGGTCTTTTGATATATGCCATTAGTAGATTCATGCCATGCCTTTGTTTGCCATGACATGTTCCTGTAACATGTAGTTTGATAGCTCTAAACATTGCAACCTGATGTTATTTCTGCCAAAGTCTGAAACTGTTATTATTTGCAATATCTCCATGTGTTTTTGAGCATGTTCTAGTTGTTTCTGGAGATAGCTCAGTGTTCATGTTTTGATATGCTTTACCTGTACTTCATGCCCATGCCTTTTGTTATTATGTTGGGATGCTGTAGCTTGTTGTTTTGATGCTTGCAAGACGCCTAGTTGCTGTTTTGGACAGATTGTTGCTATGACTTGTATAGTGTGTGTGTGTGTGTTGCACCGTTGCTCCGTCTTGAGTGTGCTCTATATGAAACTTGCTTGATTTTGCATGTAGTTTCGTATGATCATGTTGCATCCTTGTTTTGGTGTGTTTGCTTGATGTTTGGGTGCATTTTGCATCAATGCCATGCCTAACTTGTTTTGCTCATATCTTCTAGGCCGTAGCTCCGAATCTAATGAACTTTATATGTAACTTGACTAGAATTTCGTGTAGATCATCTTGGTGCATCTTTAACTTGCTGTTTAACAACTTGAACATAAGGTTTATTCAGCTCTGGACCAATTTCGAAATTTGCATATGAGGACTTAGGAATTGTTATATGTTGTTCGGCCTCATTTAAACTTGCCTTGATGTGTTGTTCTTGTTTGCATCATCTCTTGCCATGAGTAGCTTCATGTAGCTTGGTCATGCATCATGCTTGTTGTGCATCATGTCATGTTCATGTGTGGTGTGTTTACTTTGTTGTGTGCTTCTTCTCGATAGTTCCCGTTTCGTTGCGATCGTGAGGATTCGTTCGTCTACGATTGGTTCCGCTTCATCCGTTCATCTTCTTCATGGACTCGTTCTTCTTCCTTGCGGGATTTCAGGCAAGATGACCGCTACCCTGGATCTCAGTACTATCATTGCTATGCTAGTTGCCTCGTTCTTTCGCTATGCTGCGCTACCTATTACATGTTTATCAAGCCATCCTAAATTGCCATGAGCCTCTAACCTTTGACACCTTTCCTATGCAAACCGTTGTTTCGCTATGTTCCCGCTTTGCTCAGCCCCTCTTATAGCGTTGCTAGTTGCAGGTGAAGTTGAAGATTTGTCCATGGTGGACAGGGTTTATGTGGGATATCACAATATCTCTTATATTATTAATGCATCTATATACTTGGTAAAGGGTGGAAGGCTCGGCCTTATGCAGTGTTTTGTTCCTCTTGCCGCCCTAGTTTCCGTCATACCGGTGTTATGTTCTGGATTTTGCGTCCCTTACGCGGTCGGGTGATTTATGGGACCCCCCTGACAGTTCGCTTTGAATAAAACTTGTCCAGCAAGGCCCAACATTGCCTTTTACCATTTGCCTCACCACCACCTACTTTTCCCTTGGGAGTAATTAACCCAAGGGTCATCTTTATTATAGCCCCCCCGGGCCAGTGCTTGTCTAAGCGTTGGTCCAAACTAGAGCCACTTGCGGTGCCGCCCCTAGGCAACTTGGGGTATCGTCGGTTGTCAGACGTCTCGCTCATCCGGTCGTGGCTCGAGGCGAGATCTGTGCGGCTACTATCGGGATGTCGGCGCGCCGGGAGGTCTTGCTGGTCTTGTTTTACCATTGTCGAAATGTCTTGATGTACGGGATACCGAGTCCGATCGAGTGTCTCGGGTGAAGGTCTATTCCTTCGATGATCGCGAGAGCTTGTCATGGGCTAAGTTGGGACACCCTGCAGGGTTTAAACTTTCGAGAGCCGTGCCGCGGTTATGTGGCAGATGGGAATTTGTTAATGTCGGTTGTAGACAACTTGACACTTGATCCGAATTAAAACGCATCAACCGAGTGTGTAGCCGTGATGGTCTCTTCTCGCGGAGTCCGGAAGTGAACACGGTTTCGGGTTATGTTTGGCGTAAGTAGGTGTTCAGGATCACCTCTTGATCATTGCTAGTTGACGACCGTTCCGCTTGTTCTCTTCTCGCTCTTCTTTGCGTATGTTAGCCACCATATATGCTTAGTCATTGCTGCAACCTCACCACTTTACCCCTTCCTTTCCCATTAAGCTTTGCTAGTCTTGATACCCATGGTAATGGGATTCTTTGAGTCCTCATGGCTCACAGATACTTCCAAAACCAGTTTGCGGTGCCTATGTTACCGAAAGCGGTGACACAACCAAGCTCAAGGAGGAGCTCGATGAAGATCTTGCCTTTTGTGTTGTTTCGTTCTAGTTGATCGAGAGTGGAGCCCGGTTGGGGTCGATCGGGGACCTTTATGCATTTGGGGTTCTTCTTTTATTTTGGTTCCGTAGTCGGACCTTGATTGTATCTGGATGATGTAATGCTTTATTCATGTAATTGTGTGAAGTGGCGATTGTAAGCCAACTATGTATCTCTTTCCCTTATGTATTACTTGGGTTGTGTGAAGATTACCTCACTTGCGACATTGCTTTCAATGCGGTTATGCCTCTAAGTCGTGCTTCGACACGTGGGAGATATAGCCGCATCGAGGGCGTTACAATAATCATCAAGGTTTTACCAACATCCATGTCAAGGGTGCTGAGAACACAACATACTACCATGATGAATAGCGATGGATGATGCAGATGCAAAGGAAGATGACACTTTCTCAGATTTCACCTTAGCAAGGCCAAGGGGATAAAATCTAGATGATCGACCGAGAGACATTTAGCACTCCGCTTCTAATGTTCTCCTTGATTTACCAGCTTAACCCAATACCAGTCGGTATCTGGAACATCAAGTAAAGGTCTGACTTCGGGAGAACAAAGGATCCATAAGGAACAACTAGGGAGTAAATCCTACGAAATCCTTATGGGGAGGTGGCCAACTTCCTCAAACAAGATACTACAATAATAGGTCTTCCGGTTGGGTGTGTTGGCCACGACATCCATTTTACCGGGTTACAGAGAGACCAATATTATAGTTCTTGAGAAACGTTCCAACCATCCTCTCAGCCTGAGATTCAGATCTGGTTGGTGTCAGAATATTCCAGACTCATCAAGTCTAGAAAGAAAAGGATAGTTTGCAACACAAATCGACGAGACGACGTTGCGAGATTCTCGGGAAATGGACTACGGTAGTAAGCTCCAAAACATGAGCTGGTTCTGCTACAAACATGTGAACACGTTGTCCCAGACAAGCATGACCACGTAGTAGTATTATAATAAGACACTACCGAGTTCAGGTGGGGAACCATCTTCGAGGATATCTAAGTCCTTGATTAAGCCCGGGTTAGCTCTTAAAAAGAACTCCTTCTCCTAGAACAAATCAGTCGGTGGCTTGGCGTGCTAGGGACACATATAGAATGGAGGTAGCTAATCTCACAATCCAATGTATACTTTGCACATGCATGACTGACTTGGGATGATTCCAAAGGAAGCAAAACAATCTTTTTCGGATCCACGGCGGCAACTTACACCAAGTGCACGTGAATTAGAGAAAGTCACATCTTTCATCCGGACATATGCTCCATGAGCGGGTCATGAAGATAATGCTTATAAAAGTTTCCAATACCAGCTTAATGTCCAACAAAATCATGGAGGAGATAAGAATGTTGTCGATGGGCTCAACAACAATTCATCCCGGTTTCCATGAAGATGGAATTCCATAATTATGTGAACAGGTGATAGCATTGGTCAGATCCAAAAGATATATTGGTGTATGCTCGAGGGATCAACCACGAGTAAGACAACATTACAAATATCGTTGGTTCTAATTCGATTTGACGATAGCCCACACTCAAATCAAAGGATTGATAAGACAATAGGTTCAACAACTGATCAAAGGAACCAATCGATGAAGATATCATCTTTCTTCAACACACACTACACAAGAATATCCCTTTGGAACGAACTAAGTTAGGCAAGCTTCTATCTTCCAACTCTCCAAGTTGTTGTTCAGCTTAACCAACTAGCTCAGGGTATTCAACACAGATTCTTGGGGAATAGGTGATTTAGAAGAAAACCAACATGATCACGAGCTCAACATAACAGTCAGGAAACAACCCGGTAATACTTCCGAGAAGATATTCGGAAAATCACGAACCACCGATATGTTACTAAGCTCAAGAACAATCTTGTTTTTCAGGGCAAGACGATATGATCAATAGAGCGAAGATTTGAAATAATCCTAACTCATTGATCGAGGAGTGCACCAGGAGAATGGACTAGGTAGCACGATCAATCTTAGAATGATGATTCAATAACCAACATGCTAAGAATGAAATTATTGTCCTTTAACTACCAAGCAACAGAATTGTTAGGAGTATAGATTTCACACATCACGATTCACTTGTCGGCATTCCGGTTGCGACAACACGGAACCGAGGAATGAGTAATGATAGCGAGAAGTATCACTACGTCAAGAGTTCATGAGAAATGGTGCAATTCTCATGACAATCCTGACATAAAGGGGGTAATACTCCGAGGTAGAATAGAATCAAAAGCTGGATTGGCATTTGATTTGCGGATTACAACTGCTTTGACCCAATCCTAGATATGGATGAGGTACTGGAGTTTGTTTCTCCTAGTCATTCCAGAATAGAATGGCTTGACAGACCACAAGAGTAATAGGCATCGACGAACGAATGCACGCATACTCTTGACTATCAATTGATAGACGAGGGTCAGAAGACAACTAAGAGGGACAACTCAAGGAATGTATGATTTTCTGAGTTGTGGATGCATAGGTTAGTATGTCAAACCAAGTTCAACATATTTCTTCCGGATAACCCATGCAGAAAGGTAGAGCTGGCAGAGTATCAACATAGAATCGAGAACTCATCAAGAGCACTCTAGTGGTGATCTTTTGGTTCAAGAACTTCTGCCATAAGCAGTTCATAGTATTTGGAAGAAGGAAATACCACGAACCTCGAGGACTAACACAAAGGTTACTAATAACCTAAGGGAGCTAGCAATTACTATCAACATGAAGTAAGTAGGGTGAATCTCGGGCTTTAAAACCCACGAAAGGAATACCTACTACTAAGTGGCATCACGGGATGCTTTCGAGAATAAAGGCCAAAATCATCACACTGGGAACATATAAATGGCTAGATTACTAGGTGATCCCCTAAGACACCTAGGGTCATAATAATAACTCCAACATATATGTCGAGGCAATAGAGTACCTCAACTCAGCAATTAGTGTGATTAACTCGGCCTAAAAGGACATCAGAAGCGGAGGAAGGGATTTGCAAATGCATCGATTGTTTAGAAACACAGGATGACTCGGACTGACATAACGGCTGTAAATGCTCAAAAGATTGGAGACATGTTACAAAAATGGTGGCATAGCCACTCAGAAGCACAATATCAAGGTTTCGAGATCAACAGTTATGAACATACGGAAGTAGTAAAACTGAACTGAGATTTGAAACTAACAATTCTATAAGTCTATGGATTATTAACACGTCATCCTGATAGATAGATGAGAAGGCCTAGTTCTTAATCCCCGTAGAAGAGAAGAGGTTGACTTAGATCAGAAGGCCATGAGGTATAAGGAGTAAAAAGAGCCTTACGTTCCATCCCACAATCAATTCCCTTACATAACTAAAGCATTTCTAGACACAACTTCGACCGGTTTGGCTTGGTAATCCTACAGGCAGTCAAGCTCTGATACCAAAGCTGTCAGGACCCCGACTCAATGCCACATCGATCTAGCATGTAACACCTCATATCACTTCATTGGCCTCACGCACGGTATTCCACGGTGTCGCCTTACCTTTGCGGGACCGTTTGCGCCTTTTGGCACACGTATATGATAGTGTCGCTAGCATCCATATGATAAGGAGCCCGGTGACATGGCTAGTCGTAAACCCAAAGTGGCACAAACTTACAGGACAGGCATCCATGACCAAAGATCGAGCGTGTCGGTCATCACGAGTGAATCGGTCAGTAGACCTGGGCTAGCAAGACTCCGGTGAACCGGGCTGTAGTGGGCTAACAGGACTCGGTATTCATCGCGTGACATTTCCCGAAGGGATGACACAGAACGAAGAAGGACACATGCCGGCCAGCCTAAGTGTTCCGGAGCAGTAGCAAGCTACCATGGCTCGGTGGAAACACTAGGAGACATTTCCCGGTAAGAGAGGCTACTAAAGATAAACAACTACATAGTCAGATCCCACACATACCAAGCATTTCAATAACATACACACAATATGCTCGATATGTGCACATACAACATGGCATCACAACATGACTCTACGACTCAAGTATTTATTGATTAGGCTCCGAGGAGCGAGATATTACAACATGGGTCTCACGACCCAACATTCAGAGCATACAAGTCAAAGCACAAGCGGAAGCTAACATGTCTGAGTACAGACATCTACAAATGAAAAAGGCTTAGAAGCCTGACTATCTACCAAGATCTGCCGAGGGCACAAGATCGTAGCTGAGGTAACAAGCTAAGCGTCAAGTCCACGTGGAACTACTAGTGAGACTGAGTCTCTCTGCAAAAACATAAAATAGGCAAACGTGAGTACAAATGTACCCAAACAAGACTTACATCGAACTAACTACATATGCATCATTATCAACAAAGGGGTGGTGGAGTTTAAGCTGCAGCAAGCCAGCTTTGACTCGGTGGCTATCTGAACTAGGACTGCAAGTAACTCTTTTGAGGTGGCGCACGAGTCCACATATTCACCATATCAATACTCCACTATGGATCCGCTCCCGTCTCCCTCACGAGAACGCCATCCATAGCACTCACGCTTATCTTGCGTATTTTAGAGTATCCACTTTCACTTGTCTATGAACTATGCAAGGGTCCAAGTTTCCATATCCGAGGAATCCGGCTATTGAATAGATAATGATAACCTGCAGGGTGTACTTCTTCACACGCGCTCGCCACTTATCGCCTCAGACACGTCATGTACCTCGGCAACCTTCAAGCGGAAGCCGGGCGAGGGAGTCGGCCACGCCTACCTAAACACTCAAGTCTCTCGTCCAGGTTTATCGCCTATTCAGGTTCCATCCGCAAGGAGATCCGGTCGGGGTGCCGCTCACGGCCCCAAACGATGTGAGCAGGGTTCCCAAGCCCACCTCGATGGGTGGATCTATGCTTGGTACACCGTGCCACGGTGCCTAGTCTGTCCCAAGCCCACCTGTACGGGTGCCACTTGGTAGACTACTAACACTACCTACAAACACCAGAAACTAGTTGCAACTCCTGGACAGAGAACAAGGGTGATTAAGAAGCCGAGAGGGCTTGGAGCGCCCGGAGCCCAATGTGTGGTAGTAGCTGTTCATGGATCACAAACACATAACTCAGTTCCTAAGGATGGCTGCAATGAGACAACCCACCATGTACTCCTACATGGCCTCTCACCGCTACCTTTACCAAATCGTGTTCACACACTTAGCTCACAACAATAGGACATGTTCACCACATTCCAATTCATCCCCGATGAATCAGAACTGACACAACTCTAAGCAATAGCAGGCATGACGAACAAGCATGAATGAGTAGGCACATCAAGGCTCAAACAACTCCTACTCATGCTAGTGGGTTTCATCTATTGAATGTGGCAATGACAGGTCATGCAGAGGATAAAGGGGTTCAACTACCGCTGCAAGTAACAGTCGTATCGTTGTTGTCCTAATGCAGTAAAATAGAGCAGAAGCGAGAAAGTGGGATTGTATCGGAATGAACAAGGGGGTTTTGCTTGCCTGGCACTTCTGAAGATAATATAGTTCTTCATCGGTGTCATCGAACTCGTCGTCGGAACCACGTCTATCGAGAGGGGACAAACACCGGCAACTGAGAAAGAACACAATCAATGCAATGCTACAATATGATGCATGATCATGACATGGCAATATGCTGTGATTTGATCTAATGCACCTAGCTATGATTTAAATGAAGTTGGTTTGAATACATGATTCAAATTCCAACTCCATATATGATTATTTAAATGCCCTTTATTTGTTTTGTCCAAAACAGAGGACAATCAATGTTCAAACATGCATGAAAATGGTACAGATGGATTCCTTGAATTTTTCTGATAATTTTTCATATATAATTTGTTTGATTTGGAGCTACGGTTGATTTTCTATGAATTTTAGAAGTTTTGCTTATTTTCTGGAATTTCCTGTATAAAAAATAAATCCAGAAATTGTTTACTGCATCAGCATGACAACAGCATTGCGTCAGCAGGTCAACCGCATTGACCCAGGTCAACCTTGACCTGTGGGTCCCGCATGTCAGTGTAACTGCATCGGCAGCAGACGCTGACCAGTGGGGTCGGTCAACGCTGAGGTGGCACGGTCAAACAGGCTGGTGGGGCCACGGTCATTAGCTTAATTAAACAGGGGATAACCCTGTGGTTAATTAATAGGTGGGGCCCATCTGTCAGCGTCTGTTAGGGATGGATTAGACTTAATTAAGCGACCACGTCATCACGCCGGAGTTTGGCCGGCGGCGACCTCAAAGCGCTGGCGAAGCTTCGCCGGAAAAGCGCTACGGGCGCGATTTTGCGTGTGGTTTGCGTCTCACGGTGGTGAAGGTGCGCCGCATCCAAGCGGGCAAGCGGCAGCGATCGGGTGGCTGGAGCTCGCGGAACGAAGCTTCATGGCGGTGGCCGGAGTTCGGGCGTCGGCGGAAACAGCGCCACAACGAACGGCGGGAGCAGTGGGTGGGGGTTTTGTGCTTTTGGCATCGCGCTGAGCACGGTGGTATGCTCAGACGCGACGTGTGTGAGCTCTAGCCACGGCGGCGACACAGCCGGCGGCGACGGGTTCTCGGGATCGACAGAGGCGACGGCTACGCGGTGAAATCGAGCACGGGGAGAGAGAGGGGAGGCGTAGGAGCTCACAGTGGAGAGGAAGAGGTGGTCGGCGAGCTCGGAGGCGACCGGAGTTCAACGAATCGGGCGACGGCGACCGGCGAGTCCGAGGTAGGAGACGAGCTCGAAGGCATCTCTTCAAGGCGTCCGGGCTCGTGGGACTGGGCGTAGAGGTGCACCTCAGCGAGGCGGTGCTCGTGGGCTAGCTGGCTTGGCGTGGGGAGGTCGGTGGCCACGACGAACGGCGACGGTGGCGACGGCTCTGTTCGGTGGAGAGAGGAGCGGAACAGAGGAGGGGACGAGGTCGGGGGAGAGTGAGAGAGGGTCGAGAGGGCTGCGTGGCGTCTCGCAGAGGCGTCCAGGCGTCGAGGTGGAGCGGCAAGCAGGAGGTGGCCGGGGCGCGTGGCCGCGCGCACGGGGCACACGCCCGGCGTCCTTCTGTCGCGAGGAAGATGACAGGGGGGAGGCTAGTGGGCTAGGCTGGCCAGCTGGACCAGCCAGGTGGGCTTTGGTGGGTGCCAGGTAAGAAGCCCAGGTGCGTCTCTCTCTCTCTCTTTTATTTTAGTTTTCTCTATTTCTGTTATTTTGTTTTGGTTTAGTAATAAAGCTAAACCATTTCATAAAATCCTGGAAATAATTATGGGTGCTTTCTGAACTATTCCAGTGACCCTCAACAATTTCCAACATTTTTGGAGCATCTAAAATATATATAGCATTTAAATAGCCCCAATTCAAATATGTTTGAATTAATTCAAAGTCCAAATATGTCCTGCAAAAATGTGAACCATTTTTGGTAGATGCTTCCACCTTGATCCAGAAATGATGAACATTTTTAAAGGGCATTTTGAAATCATTGAAAAATATTTTGGTTGAACCTATTTGAATTCCTCTTTGATGCTAGGGTTTGAACAGCCCCCATTTCAGGTTTAAATGAAATTTAAACATGATGCAACACTCTAATGCATTCACTAGGCATTGACAGAACTAGGGATGTGACAGAGATTTACCATGTAATCAAGTTAGTTTTGTTAGGGTTTGATCCCTAGTATCCACTATGTTCTGAGATTGATGTTGCTATGACTTTGCTATGCTTAATGCTTGTCACTAGGGCCCGAGTGCCATGATTTCAGATCTGAACCTATTATGTTTTCATGAATATATGTGTGTTCTTGATCCTATGTGTTATGATCTGACAACCCCAAAGTGACAGTAATCGGGATACTTCTCGGTGATGACCATAGTTTAAGGAGTTCGTGTATTCACTATGTGCTAATGCTTTGTTCCGGTTCTCTATTAAAAGGAGGCCTTAATATCCCTTAGTTTCCACTAGGACCCCGCTGCCACGGGAGGGTAGGACAAAAGATGCCATGCAAGTTCTTTTCCGTATGCACGTATGACTATATTCGGAATACATGCCTACATTACATTGATGAACTGGAGCTAGTTCTGTGTCACCCTATGTTATAGCTATTACATGAGGAATCGCATCCGACATAATTATCCATCACTGATCCAATGCCTACGAGCTTTCCACATATTGTGCTTTGCTTATTTACTTTTCCGTTGCTACTGTTACAGTTACTACAAAACTATTATCTTTACTTTTGCCATTGTTACCTTTATTATCATACCACTTTGCTACTAAATACTTTGCTGCAGATACTAAGTTATCTAGGTGTGGTTGAATTGACAACTCAACTACTAATACTTAAGAATATTCTTTGGCTCCCATTGTGTCGAATCAATAAACTTGGGTTGAATACTCTACCCTCGAAAGCTGTTGCGATCCCCTACACTTGTGGGTTATCACGCGCCCCGGTGGGTTGTGCCCACCTCGGTGGCCTCCCTCACCCCCTCTTCGCCCTATAAATTGTCAAATATTCCAAAAACCATCGCGGAGACCCTAGATCAGAATGTTCGACGCTGCAAGACCAATCTAGACCCTGTTCCGGCACTCCGCCGGAGGGGAAATCATCACCAGTGGCCATCTTCATCATCCCGGCGGCCACCATGATGAGGAGGGGGTAGTCCACCCTCTGGGTTGAGGGTTTGTACCAGTAGCTATGTGTTTAGTCTCTCTCTCTCGTGTTCTTGAGATGTCACGATCTTGATGTTTCACGGGCTTTGTTAATATTGTTGGATCATATGGTGTTTTCCCCTCGCTATCTTGTTGTGATGAATTGAGTTTTCCCTTTGAGATTTCATTCTTATCGGATTGAAGACTTTTATGGATTTGAGAACACTTGATGTATGTCTTGATATGAATACTCGTGGTGACAATGGGGTATCATATTGATTCACTTGATATATGTTTTGGCACTCAACTCGCGGATTCTCGTGGTGACATTGGGGTAATCTATGCATAGGGGTTGATGCACGTTCTTGTCTTTGTTTCTCCAGTGGAAATCTTGGGGCACTCTTTGAGGTTCTTTGTGTTGGATTGAGTATTATGAGTCTGAAATTATTTGGTGTTATTTTAGTACGAACTCTTGGATAGATCGATCGAAAAGAATAGCTTCGAGGTGGTTTCGTACCCTACAAAAAATGTCTTCTTATGTTCTCCACTAGATAGGAACTTCGGAGTGATTCTTCATCGCACTTTGAGGGATGGTTATATGATCCAATTATATTAGCATTGTTGAGAGATTGCACTAGCGAAAGTACAAACCCTAGGCCTCATTTTCAAGCATTGCAATACCGTTCGTGCTCAGCTTTATCAGTTTCTACCTTGCTGTTTTTTTGTTCTTATCACAAAAATCAATATCTACTATCCATATTACACTTGTATCACCATCTCTTCGCCGAACTAGTGCACCTATACAATTTTCCATTGTATTTGGTGTGTTGGGGACACAAGAGACTTTTTATTATTTGGTTACAGGGTTGTTTGAGAGAGACCGTCTTCATCCTACACCTCCCACGGATTGATAAACCTTACGTCATCCACTTGAGGGGAAATTGTTACTGTCCTACAAAACTCTGCGCTTCGAGGCCCAACACGTGTCTACAAGAATAAATTTGCATAGTAGACATCAAGCTCTTTTCTAGCGCCGTTGCCGGGGAGGTGAGTGCTTGAAGGTATATCTTTAAATCTTGCAATTGAATCTTTTGGTTTCTTGTTTTATCACTAGTTTGGTTTGTAAAAATAAAATTAAAAAAATGGAGATTGGTTACCTCAGGTTGTTCTTTATCTTTATAATGTCTATCTTGAGAATAAGGATTCCGATAATTGTGCTCAATTGCTAGAAAAAGAATTCAACAAAATTTATGGCACAAAAACGTTGGATGATGGGCATGATTACAATATTGCTAGTATGAATTCTTTGAATATCCATGATGTTAATGATGATTGCATTGGTCATGACAATGATGTCTCCTATAAGAATGTCAATTTTTGCGGAGTGAAGTGGGAGTGCAAAAGCACACCAAAAAGGGAAGATAGATTTTGTAAGAAACATAATTATTTAGAAATGAAAAACTTGCAAGAGAGGCTAGATGATTGTGCTGAAAGATTTAATCTTTTTTGCCATCCTTGTGAACTTTGCAATGAACATGGTCATCTAAATCTCCAATGCAAATTGTTTCATGATCAAATCGTGTCCAAAAATTGTGATAACTTGATTACCCTTGAGCAGCATAAAGATCTTAGTCTTCTTTTAAGGTATGAAGAAATGAAACGTATAACTGAGGGTATTCCAAAATTTAATCTCAAGAGATTTCTTGATTTTGATCTAGAGGAAATTTATATGTTTTGTGCGGTAAATTGCATTGAGAATCCTTATATTGCCAACTATCTAAAGACAAGAAAACAAATAGAATATGAAGAGAGTACTAATTAAAGGGAAAATATTTCCCAATACCCTCCTAGTGTTTATTATGATGAATCAGGTAACGACGAGGAGCTTCCTATCCAATCAATCTCTTCAACAAGAAGCTCGAAAAAATTGATTAAACCCATACGTGAGGTGGTGAAGAAGAAAAAGTAGAGGGAAGAAGGTAACTCTCCCAAGTAAGATTGCTCCTGTCACCATTGTGCCTCATGAAAGTGAATCAAGTATGTTGATGGAGGATGATGATATTGAGTATGATTTTGTGATGCCTACTACTTGTTGTGATGATTATGATTGGGAAGACAATGATGTCTATTATGATCTTGAAAATCTTTTTGGCACTTGCTCGGAAGAATATGATAATAATGTTTCCTATACTATTGGTGCCATTCATGCTATTAGTAAGAACGATTATGATGATATGCAAAACCACAAGCTTGGGGGTGCTATGTTTGATGAGTATGAAATGTTTGAAGATTTTATTTGCTGAAAATAATGCTTGTCCTAAGCTTGGGGTTTGAATATTTATTTGATGAAAATAATGCTTGACCTAAGCTTGGGGATGCTTTGCATAATGAATATGATCCTTTGATTCCTTCTACTTTCGATAAAAAAAATATTATGATGATAGCGTGCCTCCTATTTATGATGATTACAATGATGAAAGTGGGTTTGGAAGAGTGTCAACTCTAGGTAGTAGTGATCCCACTATTTTGAGGGGTGTTGAATCTTATTACAATATTGATGAAAGTGGATTTGGATAGGTCATGACTTTATTTAGTGATACATCTACTATTTTGGAAGAGGTTTCAATTGACTATGACAATGATGTTGCTATCTATGATGATTATTATGATGACATGTATGCCATAAAGAGTAATAAATATTATATGCTTGTGCATCATGAAAAGAATGCTTTATGTGATGGTTATATTGATGAATCTATTCATGATGCTACTGAAAATTACTATGAGAAAGGAACTTATGATTCATGATGCTCCTGTTATGTTTCAATCCTTATCTTTTATGCGAGCAGCATTGAACTCATCATGCCTAGCTAAAAGGCATTAAAGAAAAGCACTTGTTGGGAGACAACCCAACACTTTTACCTACTGTTTTTGTGTGTTCACATGATTATTCTACTTTAGTAATTATGTTTTATTGCTTTTGTTTGAATAAAGTGCCAAGTAAAGCCTTTGGGATAGTGTGGATGATAGTTGACTTGATTTTGTCCAAAAACAGAAACTTTTGCGCCCAGTCCAGGAATTTATAAAATTCACTGGAACGTGATTTTGATCTAAATTTTGTACATGTTATAGATATACAAATTCCCTACGTTTTCCTAATTTTTCAGAATTTTTGGAGTTACAGAAGTATGGTTGGAGTACAGATTACTTCAGATTGTTCTGTTTTTGACAGATTCTGTTTTCAATGCATAGTTTGCTTATTTTCTAGTTTCTATGGCTTATATTGCTCAATATAAATTGTGGAAATGACATTCTACAGTAGGAATTTTGTGGAAACAATTATGAATCTTGCCTTTTACAGTACCAAAGTGAATGGTTTGCTCTTTATCATACTAACCTATCTCACGAAGTTCCGTTAAGTTTTGTGTGATTGAAGTTTTTGAAGTTTTGGGTGAGATGTCGATATGAGGAGAATAAGGAGTGACAATACCCTAAGATTGGGGATGACCAAGGCAATCCCAAGGTAATATTCAAGGAAGATCCAAGCAACTGAGCTTGGGGATGCCCCGGAAGGCATCCCCTCTTTCGTCTCCAACATTATCGGTAACCTTACTTTGAGCTATATTTTCATTCGTCACATGATATGAGTTTTTCTTGGAGCGTCATATTATTTTGCTAGGATTTTCTTGCTGTTATTTAGAATAATGTTTTGCATAATTCTTTTCAATAAAAGTGGCAAGGATAGCCTTTACCATGCTTATTTTGCAAGTATATGAGTTGCTGTTTCAAAATAGAAAGTTTGTCGTTGTTGCAAAAATTCCCGAGAAAAGTCAGAATGTGATAAAATGTTGAACCTTTTTGCAG
Source organism: Aegilops speltoides (assembly GCA_021437245.1). Lineage (NCBI taxonomy): Eukaryota > Viridiplantae > Streptophyta > Magnoliopsida > Poales > Poaceae > Aegilops > Aegilops speltoides. The sequence continues at coordinate 180,276,660 of CM038142.1, forward strand.
AATAAGCTCTGATAAATTTTCTACAGTGTGTAAATTTTCAGAGTTTTTTAAGTTGAATAAGTATGGATCCTATTGCACTCTTTACAGACTATTCTGTTTAGACAGATTGTTGTTATGTTTGCATATGTTTGCTTTTTTAATGATTATATTTGAGGATAGGGCTATTAAATATGCAGAGGCATTTAGTATGCAATGTTGAATAATAATTTTAGTAATTTTCTACAGTAGAGAATGATAAGGTTTTTGCATTGGTTTGTATTAACTTATCTCACGAGTTCTTGTTGAGTTTTGTGTGGATGAAGTTTTTAAGATTTAGGGAAACCGTGATATAAGAGGAATTAAGGAGACACAAAAGCTCAAGCTTGGGGATGCCCAACGCATCCCAAGCTAATATTCCAAGAAGTCTCAAGCATCTAAGCTTGGGGATGCCCTGGTAGGCATCCCACCTTTCTTCTTCAACAATTATCGATTAGTATCGGTTGAGCCTAAGTTTTTGCTTCTTCACATGAGTTGTACTATGCTTGGAATGTCATTTTATTTTGTTTTCCTTGTTGTTTATATAAAATACTTAGGTTTGAAAGTTTTTAAATAATAGAGAATCCACAATTGGCTACCCATTTGTTTAACTACTCGCTTGATCTTCACTTATATCTTTTTGGGGTAGCTAGTCATTTACTCTTGTGCTTCACTTATATCCTATGAGTAAATTGTTGATGAATTGAATATCATGAAGTTGAAATTGTATGTTCATATCATGCCTAGTGGTAGATTCACATTGGGTTTATAAAGTCAAATCTTTTGAATCTTGACAATCACAATATTGGTCATACAAGCAATTCATGAATGATTAGTAGAAGGAAGAGAACTTTCACATGCAAATACACTATCTTGGAAATCTTTTGTGATTGTGAGCCCCCATCAAAATATTATATGCCAAAATTGTTTACGTTGGACAAGGAAGACAACATAATGATTTATGTTTGTTCATATTCACATAGAAGTTATATTGTCATAGATCCTTCAACATGTGGTGCTTGCCCCCCATCTTTGCTAGCCAAAAATTCCGCACCAAGTAGAGATACTACTTGTGTATCCAAAAACCCTTAAACCCAAATCTTATTCTCAAGAGTCCACCATACCTACCTAAGGATTGAGTAAGATCCTTCAAGTAAGTTGTCATCGGTGCAATAAGGCAATAAAAATTGCTTCTAAAAGTGTTAGATCATTTAGTGTAAGGGAAAATTGAGCGTTGTACGAACTTGTGATGGCAAAGAATAAAAGCGACATACTGCATAATAAAGGTTTCTATCATAAGGGGCAATATAACATGATGTTCTTTTGCACTAAGGGACTGAGCATACAAACAAAAAGCGCATGGCAACCTCTGGTTCCCTCTGCGAAGGGCCTACCTTTTACTTTTATGTATTTACTTTCATGCAAGAGTCAAAGTTTTTCTCTATATTCCTTTTTAGTTTTCTCTCTTGGCAAGCATCATGTGGTGAGGAAAGATCTAGGCACATATATCCAGTTGCATATGGGTAGCATGAGTTATTATTGTTGACATCACCCTTGAGGTGAATACGTTGGGAGGCAAAATTATAAGCCCCTATCTTTCTACATGTCCGCTTGAAACGTTTTGCTCATGTGTATGCGGTGAGTGTTAGCAAACATAGAAGACTATATGATGCTTGAGTATGTGGAGCTCTTACTTAGACTCTGTTGAATAAGTTGAATTGCAATCGTTTGGTGACTAAGAATATAGGTTGCTGAGTTTCAAGAGAATTCATTGTTTGAACCTTAACATGTGAATTGGTTGCTACTTTGTCATGATGAGTTTTATGAGAAAGAGTTGATGTTATGATGCTAGGGAAAGTGATTGAAATTATCATTGATCAAACTTATGCACTTTGCTAGCATTCACACTTCATAAATTATTTCTTTTATCATTTACCTACTCGAGGACGAGTAGGAATTAAGCTTGGGATGCTGATACGTCTCCAGTGTATCTATAATTTATGAATATTCATGCTATTATATTATCATTCTTGGATGTTTTACAATCATGTTATAGCAACTATATATCATTCTTTTGGGACTAACCTATTGACCCAGTGCCCAGTGCCAATTGCTGTTTTTTTGCTTGTTTTTTACATTGCAGGAAATCAATATCAAACGGAGTCCAAACACCGTGAAACTTTTTGTGGATTTTTTATGCACCAGAATACATCCAATGGGCCAGAGCAACACGTGGGGGTGCCCCGAGGGGGGCACAACCCACCGGGGGGCGCCTGGGCCCCCAGGCATGCCCCGGTGGGTTGTGCCCACCTCGGTGGCCTCCTGCACCCCTCTTCACCCTATAAATCGTCAAATATTCCAAAAACCCTCACGGAGAGCCTAGATCAGAAGTTCCGCCGCCGCAAGCCTCTGTAGCAATGAGAAACCAATCTAGTCCCTATTTCGGCACTTCACCAGAGGGGGAAATCATCACTGATGGCCATCTTCGTCATCCCAGCGGCCACCATGATGAGGAGGGAGTAGTCCATCCTCAGGATTGAGGGTTTGTACCAGTAGATATGTGTTTAATCTCTCTCTCTCTCTCGTGTTCTTGAGATGTTGATGATCTTGATATATCGTGGGATTTGTTAATATAGTTGGATCATATGGTGTTTTCCCCTCTCTATCTTGTTGTGATGAATTGAGTTTTCCCTTTGAGATTTCGTTCTTATCGGATTGGATACCTTTATGGATTTGACAAGACTTGATGTATGTCTTGCTATGAATACCCGTGGTGACAATGGGGTATCGTATTGATTCACTTTATGTATGTTTTGTCACTCAACTTGCGGATTCCCGCGGTGACATTAGGGTAATCTATGCATAGCAGTTGATGCACGTTCTTGTCTTTGTTTCTCCGGTAGAAATCTTGGGGCACTCTTTGAGGTTCTTTGTGTTGGATTGAGTATTATGAATCTAAAATTATTTGGTGTTATTTTAGTATGAACTCTTGGATAGATCGATCGGAAAGAATAGCTTTGAGGTGGTTTCGTACCCTACAAACAATTTATTCTGATGTTCTCCGCTAGATAGGAACTTCGGAGTGATTCTTCATTGCACTTTAAGGGATGGTTATATGATCCAATTATATTAGCACTGTTGAGAGATGCACTAGCGAAAGTATGGACCCTGGGCCTCATTTTCAAGCATTGCAATACCGTTCGTGCTCCGTTTTATCAGTTGCTACCTTGCTGCCTTTTATTGTTCTTATTACAAAAATCAATATCTACTATCAATATTACCCAAGTATCACCATCTCTTCGCCGAACTAGTGCACCTATACAATTTGCCATTGTATTGGTGTGTTGGGGACACAAGAGACTTCTTATTATTTGGTTGCAGGTTTGTTTGAGAGAGGCCATCTTCATCCTACGCCTCCCACAGATTGATAAACCTTAGGTCATCCACTTGAGGGAAAATTGCTACCATCCTATAAAACTCTGTGCTTGGAGGCCCAACACGTGTCTACAAGAATAAGTTGCGTAGTAGACATCAAGGATTTTGTTGTTGATGAGGAGGTCACCTCAAAGAAGAAAGTGCTCAAGAAGGAGTATGTTGCTGCTTCTGCCACAAAGCCTGGTATGAAGAACAAAGCTCCTGCCAATAGGAAGCCCATGTCAAAAGCCAGAGCCTCCACTCAGGAAACCATGGAGTTCACTCTTGAACTAATAGAGGAAGAGGTTTTTGGAGGAAAGAAGAGGAAGGAGAGAGTCAAGAAGACTATGGCTAGAGTAATTGGCAAACCTTCCATGATGAGAGATTCTGAAGAGGAGGAGGAAGAGGCAGTTGCAGCTCCACCAAAAACTCAAAAGCTCATGGGGAAGTGCTATAAGATCACGGGCTACTCCATCTAAGCCCAAGTCTGCCCCCAAGCCTCCAACTCAAGCTCAAGCTCCAAAACCTTCTGTACCCAATAGATCCACCAGAAACATCACTGCTGCTGAGAAGAACAAGGCCCTAGTGCCAGAGGTTCAAAAAGAGGAAGAATCTCATGTGCTTAGAAAGTTGAAGCCAAAGATTCAAGATCATGATGACAATCATCCTGATGCTAAAAACATGAAGGAAAGGAACGGTCCAGGTCTGAGATTGTGGAGAGAGACTGATCCATATGCCACCAGGAGAAGGACTGCTGTAGATTATTGTTTCCACACTAAGGAACAATAGAACTTCTATGAGACAGTCTTGTTGGACAAGAAGCCCATAGTGTGTGACATGAGATGGGTTGACTGGACATACATTGATGACAATGAGGACTACTTTCTAGGAGTGCATGAGAGCTTCATAATGAATGAAGTTGGCAAGTTTGTTGGTCAGAAGTTGACAAAGTGGAATGATGAAATGATTATGCAATTCTACTCCACTGCTCATTTCTATCTAGATGGTAAGATTGTCTGGATGACAGAAGGAACCAGATATCAATCTTCAATTTCTGAATGGGCCAAGTTGATCAATGCCTCTGAGGAGAATGAGAATGACATAGATGTATATGCCAAGCCAAGGAAGGATCACAACTCCATGGAAAAATATGTACAAGGAAATTCCTAATAAAGCCTTGGAGACTCACAAGTTTGGGCCTGTATACTATCTGTTGTCAGGTTTGACCACCATCAACACCATCTTGAGGCACAGTCTGTTGCCCAAGTTAGGAGATCATAGGAGATCCATGGTCACTCAATCAACTTGCTTCATATGTTTGATGTGCCATAGAAATTCAAAGTGATGAGTATGATAGTTGAAATAGTGAAGAGAACTGCGGCTGATGAGAAGAGATCGTGTGGATATGCCCCTCATATACAGATGCTAATCAACTCCAAGATGGGAATAGGGACATATCTTCTAGACAAAGAGCACCTTTCTCTGAGGCCAGAATTTGAAGACAACGAGATTATCATGGATGAATCCCATCCAACCAGTGCAGAAGCTGAGAGAGAGAGAGAGAGAGAGAGAGAGAGAGAGAGAGCAAAGGCTGCTAAAGCAGCAAAAACTGCTAGTGTACCAGATGCTTCACAAGTGATGCTCAAGACCAAGCAAGATCAACTCAGTTATCTACTTGAGGCTACTATGAGGATTGAGAAGGGCTTGGCCACCCTAACTCAGAATCAAGAAAGTCTTGAGAGGATCACTGAGACCAAATTCCATGATCTAGATGTGAAGGTTACAAAGATCCAATATACTGTGGAGAAGCTCCAGGAAGAGGTTGAGGACAGGAGTGACAGACCAACACTGATGCTTTTCAGAAAGTGCCAAGGGCACAAAGGTCTACAGTTGTGCCAATTGTCAGAGACTCCAGGACTACATTTTCAGCACCTGCAGCAACTGCCTCAGTCATACCTCCAATTTCAACTCCTCCAGCTCCATAGACGTCAACTGAAGCTTTTGCAGATGGACTCCTCCCCACGCCATCTATGCACACCGGAGCAACAAGCCAAAAGACCTCTTCAGGAGCTCCCAGAGATCGTGCCTAGAGTGCCACATAGCACTATGCATTTTCAAGCTTTTTGGTAAGTTGTTGCCAAAGGGGAGAAAGTATATAGATCATTAGGCTTCAAGAGAGATAGTGTTTTGCCTTTTGTTGCCTCTCTTGCTACTTTGATCATTTGCTTTGATCGTTTGCTTGTTTAATGCATGCTACAATATTTGTGTTTGTTTGTGAGATACTCTTGTGATCATGTGTTTGATCATATTATGCCTTGATGTGTGCTTGCTTGATGATATCTATGATACTTGTGTATGATCAATCATGTTTATCCTTGGTGATGATTGCATGTTCTTTATAGCTTATCATTTTGAGCGCTCCACCAAGATGTATGTGACATGGAAGAGTGGCCCATGATCCTAATCGATTGTGCAATTGCATTCGAACACAAATTTTAAATAATGCACAAATTTAGGGGGACCCTTGCTTATCACATACTTCTCAAAGCGACGATGTATTTCATTCATATTATCATTTGTCGAAGCTTTGATCTATATGTTGTCATCAATTACCAAAAAGGGGGAGATTGAAAGTGCAACTAATCCCCGGGTGGTTTTGGTAATTCATAACAACATATAGCTCATTGAACTAATATCCATTCAAGTTAAATATTTCAGAAAGTTCAATGATTGGCATGGCATGGACTAGAGATGTGGACCCTTCAAAATGCTAAGGACAAAGATTGGCAAAAGCTCAAGACTCTTCATCTTCATTTTAGTGATCCAAGATCACATTGAGTCCATAGGAAAGCCAATACTAAAAGGGCATGAGGTGTTGCTTAATGGTCTACTTGCTCAAAGTGCTTAGTGATATTACTCCAAAACCCACAACCACTTCTCATTTCCACACATGTCCAAAACCCAAAGTCAAACTCGGCCCCACCGATTTGATCTATCCAGCGCCGCCGAGTTCATTTGACATAGCCACTGCTAGAAACCCTAGACAATTCGGTCTCACCGATACGAATCTCGGTCTCATGACATGGCATTGCAAATTCTCGGTTTCCCTTCGTAACGTTTTGGTCTCACCGAAATGAGCGATCGGTCCCACCGAGTTTGCACTGCAAACTCTCTGTTTCCCTTCGTAACATTTCGGTCTCACCGAAATGAGTGATCTGTCCCATCGAGTTTGCTTGACCAACTCTTTGTTTGCTCATTGCTGAAATCGGTCTCACCAAGTTCATGCAATCGGTCTCACCGAGATGAGGTTTTGCCCTAGCCCTAGCACATCGGTCTCACCTAGCTCATCATGTCGGTCCCACCGAAATTCCTAACGTTCACATTTTGAACTAAACCGGTCTCACCGAGTTAATATATTCGGTCTAACCGAGTTGGGTCAAATGTGTGTAACATTTGGATTTTGTGTGGAGGCTATATATACCCCTCCACCCCCATCTCCATTTGAGAGAGAGCCATCAGAACGTGCCTACACTTCCACTACTCATTTTCTGAGAGAGAACCACCTACTCATGTGTTGAGACCAAGACATTCCAATCCTACCACTAGAATCTTGATCTCTAGCCTTCCCCAAGTTGATTTCCACTCAAATCTTCTTTCCACCATAGCCAAATCTGTGAGAGAGAGTTGATGTTAGGGACACTATCATTTGAAGCACAAGAGCAAGGAGTTCATCATCAACACACCATCTATTACCTTTTGGAGAGTGATGTCTCCTAGGTTGGTTAGGTGTCACTTGGGAGCCTCCGACAAGATTGTGGAGTTGAACCAAGGAGTTTGTAAGGGCAAGGAGATCGACTGCTTCGTGAAGATCTACCCGAGTGAGGCAAATCCTTCGTGAGCGATGGCCATGGTGGGATAGACAAGGTTGCTTCTTCGTGGACCCTTCGTGGGTGGAGCCCTCCGTGGACTCGCGCAATTGTTACCCTTCATGGGTTGAAGTCTCCATCAACGTGGACGTACGATAGAACCACCTATCAGAACCACGCCACAAATCTTCGTGTCTACATTGCGTTTGCCTTCTCCAAACCCTTCACTTTACCTTCATATGCAATGTTTTACTTTCCACTGCTACACTCTTAGAATTGCATGTGTAGGTTGATTGCTTGACTTGTGCTTAGTTGCTAAAATCTGCCAAGACTTAAAATTGGGAAAAGGCTAGATTTTTATTTGGTCAAGTAGTCTAATCACCCCCCCCCCCTCTAGACCTACTTTCGATCCTACAATCCCCCTCCGATATTATCGAAAAAGGCCTCCAGATGGGATCTCACAAGGTCAGAGACCTGCAGCGGCGGAAAAGTATTTTGGTGGACGCTTCTGGTGTTTGGGAATATTTCTGAATTTATAGGCCAAGAATTAGGGTGGGAGGAGCTCCGAGGGGCCCACAAGCCCTCAGGGCGTGCCCCCTCCCAGGGGCACACCCTTGAGGCTTGTGGCTGCCTTGGACTCCTCTAAATTCATCTACAAGTCCTACGTGTGTGTGATGCCCCGAAGCCGATGCTCCAAAAGACTTCCAGCTATTCCGAGTTTCGTCGTGCGATGTATTTGTTTGTTGCATTCTTCTTAGCATCATTTGCATTGCATCATGTCATCATGCCATCATGTCATTTTAATTTTTAAAACTTGTCTAAATAAAATCGTATGGATCTTCGGTCCATTTAAATCGAGGGATATTCATAATGGTGATTTCTCTTTATAACATATCCTCCCAATATTAGGGAGCTATTATCAAATAGTTCATTTTTGGATCCAACGAAAACACACTTGCATTTGAAGCTCCTTTCGCCTCTAATATATTGAAATCTTTGATCTTCCTCCTTTTACTCCAACCTAGTTGTGGAGCTTTGATATTTTATCAAAGTAGTCACATGCCATTTCTATCAATTTAGATTGATTTGGTCCTCCAATTAAATCCCCTGGCTCCTGTTTTCTTTTCCTCTTTTCTTTTTTGAAATATGGAAAAGAAAACACCTTCTTTTCTTCCCTTTGGTCAGCCAGGCCGCCCAGCTCCCCTCAGCCCACCAGCACCACAGCTCGGCCTAGCCCACAGCGCTGGCCAATTTGCCCCTGGAGGCCCAGCCGCGCCCCTGCCTATAACCCTAGATCTCTCCCTCGATTCCCCACTCTCCCTCGTCTCCTCCCTTGCGCCGTCACCACGCACAGGAGAGGAGCTCCTGTCCCTATCCCCGTCGAGAGCCCCACTTATCGCCGCCTTGCCTCGCGAGCACCACCACCTCCAGTCGCTAAGCATCCCCGCCGCCCGCCGGCGACGAGCGTCGCCCCTCACCTACCTCCTCCACCCATGCAGACATGAGCTCCGCACCCCTTCTCCTTCCTGGCTCCTCCTCGCGAGCCCCTCTGCTCCCGATCTGCAGCGGGGTCTAATCGCGTCGGGCTCCCGTGCGCCTCCTCCCACTGGCCCAACGAGCAGCAGCAGCAACCACCTCGTCCCTCCTGTGCCTTCCTCCTCCGTCAGCTCCGCCCCCGCGGTACTTCTTCCTCCGTGTGACCCCTTCCCCCGCTTGATTCCACCACTGCATGCGTCCGCGCCCGATCCCCTCAACCCCCGCGCCTCCCTTTGCTTCTTCTGCTGCAGAGCGTCGCCACCACACGAGTCTCCCTCCGCCGCCATGTATCCTCTGCCACGTCCGCCGTCTTCCTTCCTCGAGCGCTGCCCTATCTCCTTCTCTCCTCTGCCCGCCTTGCAGCGCCCTGCTCAACCTTGCCGCTGCCATGGCCTCTCACTTGTAGCCCCTTGCCAAGATTTCTTCATGCTGCCGCCCCGCTGCCCCTTTTGTCGTTGCCAAGACCACCGAATTAAGGGACGCAAGATCACCTCCGTGGATTCCTTTCGACAAGTACCACTACGGCCATCCCTCGCCAAGACCGCAACAGTGGATTCACCAAGTACCCCGAGACCACAATGACGCCAAGTACCACGTCAACATGTGTACCACTACCGTCGACTAATACGTCTCCAACGTATCTATAATTTTTTATTGTTCCATGCTATTATATTACCCGTTTTGGATGTTTATGGGCTTTACTTTACACATTTATATCATTTTTGGGACTAACCTACTAACCGGAGGCCCAACCTGTATTGCTGTTTTTTTTTGCCTATTTCAGTATTTCGAAGAAAAGGAATATCAAACGGAGTCCAAACGGAACGAAACCTTCGGGAGCGTGATTTTTGGAACGAACGTGATCCAGAGGACTTGGAGTGCAAGTCAAGAAGCAATTGAGGCGGCCACGAGGGTGGAGGGCACCCCCCCCCCCTACTGGGCACGCCCCCCTATCTCGTGGGCCCCTCGGGCATCCACCGACCTACTTCTTCCTCCTATATATACCCACGTACCCCAAGAACAACAGACGCGACCATGAAAACTATTTCCACCACCGTAACCTTCTGTATCCGCGAGATCCCATCTTGGAGCCTTCGCCGGCGCTCCGCCGGAGGGAGAATCAACCACGGAGGGCTTCTACATCAACACCATAGCCTCTCCGATGAGTTGTGAGTAGTTTACCATAGACCTTCGGGTCCATAGTTATTAGCTAGATGGCTTCTTCTCTCTCTTTTAATCTCAATACCATGTTCTCCTTGATCTTCTTGGAGATCTATTCGATGTAACTCTTTTTGTGGTGTGTTTGTCGAGATCCGATGAATTGTGTGTTTATGATCAAGTTTATCTATGAGAAATATTTGAATCTCCTCTGAATTCTTTTATGTGTGATTAAGTTATCTTTGCAAGTCTCTTCGAATTATCAGTTTGGTTTGGCCTACTAGATTGATCTTTCTTGCAATGGGAGATGTGCTTAGCTTTGGGTTCAATCTTGCGGTGTCCTTTCCAAAGGATGCTAGGGCAGCAAGGCACGTATTGTATTGTTGCCATCGAGGATAAAAGATGGGGTTTATATCATCTTGCATGAGTTTATCCCTCTACATCATGTCATCTTTCTTAACATGTTACTCGTTCTTTATGAACTTAATACTCTAGATGCATCTTTGGATAGCGGTCGATGTGTGGAGTAATAGTAGTAGATGCAGCAGGAGTCGGTCTACTTGTCACGGACGTGATGCCTATATACATGATCATGCCTAGATAATCTCATAATTATTCGCTTTTCTATCAATTGCTCGACAGTAATTTGTTCAACCATCGTAATACTTATGCTATCTTGAGAGAAGCCACTAGTGAAACCTATGGCCCCGGGTCTATCTTTTATCATATAAGCTTTCAATCTACTTTTATTTGCATCTTTACTTTTCCAATCTATAATATAAAATACCAAAAATATTTTTATCTTATCATATTATCTCTATCAGATCTCACTTTCGCAAGTGGTCGTGAAGGGACTGACAACCCCTTTATTGCGTTGGTTGCGAGTTCTTGTTTGTTTGTGTAGGTGCCTGGGACTTTTGAGGAGCCTCCTACTGGATTGATACCTTGGTTCTCAAAAACTGAGGGAAATACTTACGCTACTATTGCTGCATCACCCTTTCCTCTTCAAGGAAATCCAACGCAAGCTCAAGACGTAGCAAGAAGGGTTTCTGGCGCTGTTGCCGAGGAGGTCTTCGCTCAAGTCAAGACATACCAAGTACCCATCACAAACTCATCTCCCTCGCATTTATATTATTTGCCATTTGCCTCTAGTTTTCCTCTCCCCCACTTCACCCTTGTCATTTTATTCGCCCTCTCTTTCCCAATCTCCTCTCTCTTTCGCTTGCCTTTTTGTTCACTTGTGTGTTGGATTACTTGTCGCGATGGCGCAAGATAATACCAAATTGTGTGATTTATCCAATACCAATAATAATGATTTCCTTAGTACTCCGATTGCTGCTCTTAATGATGTTGAGTCTTCTAAAATCAATACTGCTTTGCTGAATCTTGTTATGAAAGATCAATTCTCCGGCCTTCCTAGTGAAGATGCCGCTACCCATCTAAATAACTTTGTTGATTTGTGTGAAATGCAAAAGAAGAAAGATACGGATAATGATATTGTTAAATTGAAGTTATTTCCGTTTTCACTTAGAGATTGTGCTAAAGTTTGGTTTTCGTCTTTGCCTAAGAATAGTATTGATTCATGGAACAAGTGCGAAGATGCTTTTATCTCTAAGTATTTTCTTCCCGCTAAGATCATCACTCTTAGGAACGATATTATGAAATTTAAACAACTTGATCATGAGCATGTTGCCCAATCTTGGGAAAGAATGAAATTGATGATTCGCAATTGCCCTACTCATGGTTTGAATTTATGGATAACATACAAAAAAATTATGCTGGATTGAATTTTTCTTCTAGAAATCTTTTAGATTCGGCCGCGGGAGGCACGTTTATGGAAATCACCTTAGGAGAAGCTACAAAACTCCTTGATAATATTATGGCTAATTATTCTCAATGGCACAACGAAAGATCTACTAGTAAAAAAGTGCATGCTATAGAAGAAATTAATGTTTTGAGTGGAAAGATGGATGAACTTATGAAATTGTTTGCTACTAAGAGTGCTCCTATTGATCCCAATGATATATATTTGTCTACTTTGATTGAGAATAATAAAAAATCATGGATGTGAATTTTGTTGCTAGGAATAATTTTGGTAACAATGCTTATGGTGGAAACTTTAATCCTAGACCGTTCCCTAGTAATTCCTCTAATAATTATGGAAATTCCTACAATAATTCTTTTGGTAATTTTAATAAGATGCCCTCTGATTTTGAGAATAGTGTGAAAGAATTTATGATCTCTCAAAAGAATTTTAATGCCTTGCTTGAAGAAAAATTGCTCAAAGTTGATGATTTGGCTAGGAACGTTGATAGACTCTCGCTTGATGTTGATTCTTTGAAACTTAGATCTACTCCTCCTAAGCATGATATCAATGAGTCTCTCAAAGCTATGAGAATTTCCATTGATGAGTGCAAAGAAAGAACCACTAGATTGCGTGCTAAGAAAGATTGCTTTGTAAAAGCGTGTTCTTCTAGTTTCCATGAAAATAATGATGAAGATCTTAAAGTTATTGATGTGTCCCCTATTAGATCTTTGTTTCGCAATATGAATCTTGATAATGATGGGATTGGATATGAGTCAACCTTAGTTAAAAGGTGTCCCAATGATTCGGAGTTCTTAGATCTTGATGCTAAATTTGGTAAAAGTGGGATTGGAGATGTCAAGACTTTAAATAGCATTGAACCCACTATCTTGGATTTCAAGGAATTTAATTATTATAATTGTTCTTTATAAAGTTGCATTTCCTTGTTGCAATCCGTTGTGAATTCCCCTCATGCTTATAGTCAAAATAAAGCTTTTACCAAACATATTGTTGATGCCTTGATGCAATCTTATGATGAAAAACTTAATTTGGAAGTTTCTATACCTAGAAAACTTAATGATGAGTGGGAACCTACTATAAAGATTAAAATTAAAAATCATGAGTGTTATGCTTTGTGTGATTTGGGTGCTAGTGTTTCCACGATTCCAGAAACTTTATGTGATATTCTAGGTTTCCATGATCTTGATGATTGCTCTTTAAATTTGCACCTTGCGGATTCCACCATTAAAAAGCCAATGGAAAGGATCAATGATGTTCTCATTGTTGCAAATAGAAATTTGGTGCCCGTAGATTTTATCGTTCTTGATATAGATTGCAATCTTTCTTGCCCTATTATTCTTGGTAGACCTTTCCTTAGAACGATTGGTGCGATTATTGATATGAAGGAAGGGAATATTAGATTCCAATTTCCATTAAGGAAAGGCATGGAGAACTTTCCAAGTTAGAAAGTTAAATTACCTTATGAATCTATCATGTGAGCTACTTATGAATTGAGTGCCAAAGATGGCACTACTTAGATCTATCCTCGCTTTTATGCCTAGCTAGGGGCGTTAAACGATAGCGCTAGTTGGGAGGCAACCCGATTTTATTTGTGTTTTTTGATTTTGTTTCTGTTTAGTAATAAATCTTGCATCTACCTTCTGTTTAGATGTGTTTTTATGTTTTTTAATTAGTGTTTTTGCCAAGTAGAACCTATAGGATAACCTATGGTGATAGTTAATTTGATTCTACTGAAAAACAGAAACTTTGCGCGCACGAAAATAATTTTAGTAATTCACAGAAACGTGATTTTGTGTTGATTATTTTTGCTGTAGATCAATAGACGAATTTCCCAGGACTTCCTATTTTGGTAGGATTTTTAGAGTTCCAGAAGTATTAGAGAGTTACATATTTCTACAGACAGTTCTGTTTTTGACAGATTCTGTTTTTCGTGTGTTGTTTGCTTATTTTGATGCATCTATGGCTAGTATGTAAGGGTATGAACCATAGAAAAGTTGAAATACAGTAGGTTTAACACCAATATAAATAAAGAATGACTTCATTACAGTATATTATGTGGTGGTTTTTCTTTCTTTCACTAACGGAGCTTATGAGATTTCCTGTTGAGTTTTGTGTTGTGAAGTTTTCAAGTTTTGGGTAAAGAATTGATGGACTATGGAATAAGGAGTGGCAAAATCCTAAGCTTGGGGATGCCCATGTCACCCCAAGATATTCAAGAATAGCCAAAAGCCTAAGCTTGGGGATGCCCCCGGAAGGCATCCCCTCTTTCGCCTTCGTTTATCGGTAACTTTACTTGGAGCTATATTTTTATTCGCCACATGATATGTGTTTTGCTTGGAGCGTCTTGTATGATATTAGTCTTTGCTTTTTAGTTTACCACAGTCATCCTTGCTGTACACACCTTTTGGGAGAAACACACTTGATTTGAATTTATTAGAATACTCTATGTGCTTCACTTATATCTTTTGAGCTAGATAGGTTTTGCTCTAGTGCTTCACTTATATCTTTGGAGCACGGTGGTGGCTTAATTTTGTAGAAATTGCTAGTCTCTCATGCTTTACTTATATTATTTTGAGAGTCTCTTAGAACAGCATGGTATTTGCTATGGTTATAAAATTGGTCCTAGAATGGTGGGTATCCAAGTTGGGTATTATAAAAACTATCATTGGAAGTGAATTGGATGCTATGATTAATTTGATACTTGATAATTGTTTTGAGATATGGAGGTAGTGATATTAGAGTCATGCTAGTTGGGTGATTATGAATTTAAAGAATGCTTGTGTTGAATTTAGCAAGTCCCGTAGCATGCACGTATGGTTAAAGTTGTGTAACAAATTTGAAACATGAGGTGTTCTTAGATTGTGCATCCTTATGAGTGGCGGTCTGGGACGAGCGATGATCTTTTCCTACCAGTCTATCCCCCTAGGAGCATGCGCGTAGTGCTTGGTTTTTGATGACTTGTAGATTTTTGCAATAAGTATATGAGTTCTTTTGACTAATGTTGAGTCCATGGATTATACGCACTCTCACCCTTCCATCATTGCTAGCCTCTTCAGTACCGTGCATTGCCCTTTCTCACCTTGAGAGTTGGTGCAAACTTCACCGGTGCATCCAAACCCCGTGATACGATACGCTCTATCACACATAAACCTCCTTATATCTTCCGCAAAACAGCCACCATACCTACCTATTATGGCATTTCCATAGCCATTCCGAGATATATTGCCATGCAGCTTTCCACCGTTCCGTTTATCATCATGACACACATTATCATTGTCATATTGCCTTGCATGATCATGTAGTTGACATCGTATTTGTGGCAAAGCCACCATGCACAAATTTTCATACATGTCACTCTTGATTCATTGCCCATCCTGGTACACCGCCGGAGGCATTCATATAGAGTCATATCTTGTTCTAGTTTTGAGTTGTAATTCATGAGTTGTAAATAAATAGAAGTGTGATGATCATCATTATTAGAGCATTGTCCCCAAATAAAAAAAGGCCAAATAAAAAAAGAAAAAGAGAAAGGCCAAATAAAAAAAAGGCCCAAAAAAATAAAAAAAATAAAAAGGGGGCAATGTTACTATCTTTTTCCACACTTGTGCTTCAAAGTAGCACCATGTTCTTCATATAGTGAGTCTCATATGTTGTCACTTTCATATACTAGTGGGAATTTCTCATTATAGAACTTGGCTTGTATATTCCTACAATGGGCTTCCTCAAAATGCCCTAGGTCTTCGTGAGCAAGCAAGTTGGATGCACACCCACTAGTTTCTTTTGTTGAGCTTTCATACATTTATAGCTCTAGTGCATCCGTTGCATGGCAATCCCTACTCCTCATGTTGACATCAATTGATGGGCATCTCCATAGCCCGTTGATTATCCTCGTCAATGTGAGACTTTCTTCTTTTTGTCTTCTCCACCCATAGTGCTATATCCATGGCTCACGCTCATGTATTGCGTGAAAGTTGAAATTTTTTGAGATTATTTAAGTATGAAACAATTGCTTGGCTTGTCATCGGAGGTGCATAAGATGGGAGCATTTTTGTGTGACGAAAATGAAGCATAGCCTAACTATATGATTTTTTATGGATGAACTTTCTTTAGCCATGTTATTTTGAGAAGACATGATTGCTTTGATTAGTATGCTTGAAGTATTAATATTTGTTATGTCAATATGAACTTTTATTTTTGAATCATTTGGATCTAAACATTCATGCCACAATAAAGAAAATTACATTGAGAATTATGCTAGGTAGCATTCCACATCAAAATTCTGTCTTTATCATTTACCTACTCGAGGACGAGCAGGAATTAAGCTTGGGGATGCTTGATACGTCTCCAACATATCTATAATTTTTGATTGTTCCATGCTATAATATTACCCGTTTTGGATGTTTATGGGCTTTACTTTACACATTTATATCATTTTTCGGACTAACCTACTAACCAGAGGCCCAGCCCGTATTGTTTTTTTTTTTGCCTATTTCAGTATTTCGAAGAAAAGGAATATCAAACGGAGTCCAAACGGAATGAAACCTTTGGGAGCGTGATTTTTGGAACGAACGTGATCCAGAGGTCTTGGAGTGCAAGTCAAGAAGCAATTGAGGCGGCCACGAGGGTGGAGGCCCCCCCTACTGGGCGCGCCCCCTATCTCATGGGCCCCTCGGGCGTCCACCGACCTACTTCTTCCTCCTATATATACCCACGTACCCCGAGAACATTAGAGGCTACCACGAAAAACTATTTCCAGCACCGTAACCTTCTGTATCTGCAAGATCCCATCTTGGAGCCTTCGCCGGTGCTTCGCCGGAGGGGGGATCAACCACGGAGGGCTTCTACATCAACATCATAGCCTCTCCGATGAGTTGTGAGTAGTCTACCACAGACCTTTGGGTCCATAGTTATTATCTAGATGGCTTCTTCTCTCTCTTTGAATCTCAATACCATGTTCTCCTTGATCTTCTTGGAGATCTATTCAATGTAACTCTTTTTGCGGTGTGTTTGTCGATATCCGATGAATTGTGGGTTTATGATCAAGTTTATCCATGAGAAATATTTGAATCCCCTCTGAATTATGTGTGATTAAGTTATCTTTGCAAGTCTCTTCGAATTATCAGTTTGGTTTGGCCTACTAGATTGATCTTTCTTGCAATGGGAGAGGTGCTTAGCTTTGGGTTCAATCTTGTGGTGTCCTTTCCCAGTGACAGCAGGGGCAACAAGGCACGTATTGTATTATTGCCATCGAGGATAAAAAGATGGGGTTTATATCATATTGCATGAGTTTATCCCTCTACATCATGTCATCTTTCTTAATGTGTTACTCTGTTCTTTATGAACTTAATACTCTAGATGCATCTTTGGATAGCGGTCGATGTGTGGAGTAATAGTAGTAGATGCAGGTGAGTCGGTCTACTTGTCACGGACATGATGCCTATATACATGATCATGCCTAGATAATCTCATAATTATTCACTTTTCTATCAATTGCTCGACAGTAATTTGTTCACCCACCGTAATACTTATGTTATCTTGAGAGAAGCCACTAGTGAAACCTATGGCCCCCGGGTCTCTCTTTTATCATATAAGCTTTCAATCTACTTTTATTTGCATCTTTACTTTTCCAATCTATAATATAAAATACCAAAAATATATTTATCTTATCATATTATCTCTATCGATCTCACTTTCATGAAGTGGCGGTGAAGGGATTGACAACCCCTTTATTGCGTTGGTTGCGAGTTCTTGTTTGTTTGTGTAGGTGCGTGGGACTTTTGAGGAGCCTCCTACTGGATTGATACCTTGGTTCTCAAAAACTGAGGGAAATACTTACACTACTATTGCTGCATCACCCTTTCCTCTTCAAGGAAAACCAACGCAAGCTCAAGACGTAGCATCGACCCTCGAAGCCCCATGGACGCCAAGTACTGCCCCGAATGTCTACGTAACGTTGTACGACTACCGTCGCCAAGACACGAGACCGTCAAGTACCACCACGTCCCCGACGATCCTAGGGATTCGATAAGTACCTCGACCCACAACTACGACCCGTGTACCACTACTTCCTTCGACGAACGTGTTCCGCCCCGAATGCACGCTTCAAAGGTATAATCAATGAGACGATCACTCGTGGACCGAATGCATGTGTTGTATGAGAAGCTTGTTTGTGCACCATGTCCGAATTGATACTTGCACATTCCTCGTTTTCCATGTCGTCGACCCGTGGGAACCCGGTATTCGGGATCACCCCACCATCTTTTGCATGTTTTGCACATCCACACTTTATTTTGCACCGACATCTCGACGAGTTGTCCAATCATCGGAATGTTGCCGTGGCACCATTTCTGTTGTCGTTGTCGTGGCACCCCTTTTGTTCTGCCACGGTAACAAATGCTTCATAACATGCTCATGTCAACATTTTCATAAAATTGCATAAAACTTGAATATGTCATCCACATCATGATAACAACATTTAAAATGTTTAAAATTGTTGTTGCATTAAATTGCTAAATAACACATTGGGATTTACCGAAATTGTTGTTTCTTGTTTCCGGCCTCACTTAAACTTGCCTAAATAGGTAGTTTTATTATGCTTCACCTCTTTCCATGTTAACCAACATTTAAACTTGTTGAGTTCATAAAGAGAGCGAACTAAATACTTGAATGTGGTGTTTTGTCAATATGCAACTCTTTGCATATTGAGCTCCACTTAATTTGTAGTATTGTTTTTTGCACTTTGCCATGCCATACAAATTTATACTGAACATGCATCATACTTGATTCTGCATCCTGCCATGTTTATGTGATGGTTGTTCACCATGTTGTTTGCCTCTTTCCGGTTGTTCTTGATGGTCCCGGTTACGTTGTGATTGTGAGGATTTGTTCGACTACGTTGCTTCGTCTACTTCATGGACTTGTTCTTCTTCCTAGCGGGATTTCAGGCAAGATGACTGTCACCCTGGATCTCACTACTATCTTTGCTATGCTACTTGTCTCAATTATGTCGCGCTTCCTGCCACTTGTTTATCCAGCCTCCCAATAATCCATGAAACAACCTTTAACCCTTTTCCACCATCCTAACAAACCGTTGTTTGGCTATGTTACCGGTTTGCTCAGCCCCCCTTATAGCGTTGCTAGTTGCAGGTGCAGTTGCAGGTTGTTCCATGTTGGGACATGGATATCATGGATATCATGGGATATCACAATATCTCTTATTTAATTAATGCACATATATACTTGCTAAAGGGTGGAAGGCTCGGCCTTATGCCTAGTGTTTTGCTCCACTCTTTCCGCCCTAGTTTCCGTCATACTGGTGTTATGTTCCTTGATTTTGCGTCCCTAACACGGTGAGGGTTTATGGGGCCCTCTTGACAGTTCGCTTTGAATAAAAATCTTCCAGCAAGGCCCAACATTGGTTTTAACATTTGCCAACATAATAATACTGAATTAATTAATTAATTGGCATAGGGGGTCACGTCCCCGAGGTTCCTTAATTCAACATAATACAGGGGGGTAGTGCTGCTGGTGTTGGCCCCAAACAGAGCCACTTGTGGTGCCACCCCTTCACCAGGGGTTTTCGGTTGCCGTACGTAGTGTTCATCCGGACGTGGCCTGAGACGAGATACGCGTGGCTACTATCAGGGTGTCGGCACGCCGGGAGGTCTTGCTGGACTTGTTTTACCATTGTCAAAATGTCTTGTGCACCGAACCCCGAGTCTGATTGGATGTCCCGCGATGGAGGATTGTTTCCGCGGATCGTGAGCTTGTCATGGGCTAAGTTGGGACACCCCTGCAGGGTTTAAACTTTCGAGAGCCATGCCCGCGGTTATGTGTATGGGAGTTTTTAATATCTGGTTGTAGAGAACTTGACACCAGATTCGAATTAAAATACACCAACCGTGTGTGTAACCGCGATGGTCTCTTTTTGGTGAGTTCGAGAAGAGAACATGGTGGGGTTATGTTTGAACGTAAGTAGTTAAAGATCACTTCTTGATCATTACTAGTTTGCGATCATTTGCATAGCTTCTCAACTTACTCTTGTACTTGTAAGTTAGCCACCATACAATGCTTAGTCGCTTGCTACAACCTCACCACTTCTCCTTTCCATACCCATTAAGCTTTGCTAGTATTGATACCCATGGTAATGGGATTGCTGAGTCATCGTGGCTCACGGATTACTACAACGATAGTTGCAGGTACAGGTAATGCGACGATCTGACGCGAGTGCGGTGCTTGCTTATTTGGAGTTCTTCTGCTTCTTCTTCGATCAATGGATTTAGGTTCCAGGTCGGGAGCCTGGGCTAGCAGGGTGGATGTCGTTCTTCTTTTTCATTTGGTTTCATCTGTAGTCGGATCCTGCTCTTCTGTATGATGATTGCTATGTATTGATGTATTGTTGTATGAATGTTATAGCTTGTAGCGAGTGTAAGCCTTTATCTTGTACTCTCATCTATTCAGTACATGGTATGTTGCTATGATATCCACCTTGTTATGCGCTCAAAATGCGATTGTGCCTCAATCATGAATTCATCACGTGATTGGGATAGAATTGCATCTTGGGCGCTACAGTGTGTCTTCTAGTCCAAGAAAAATCATCATAAAGTTTTATTACGTTTGGACTCCGTTTGTTATCCCTTCAGCATGAGAGTCTGGAACTATCTGCAGATTTCATGGCCCAACAACCAGGATATGGTTCAGATTGCATGTCAGGCTAAGAAGGAGTTCAATAAACCATTCTTTTCTGAAGTGGTATTTCTTACTTGGTGGAACATCTGGAAAGTCAGAAATGATAAAGCTTTCAGGTTCATCAGACCAACCTTCCGACAGTGGAGAAATGGTTTTGTCCATGACATTTCCCTGTTGGCTCATAGAATCAAGTCAAATCACAGGGAGGCACTGCTTAAATGGATTGATTTTCTTCCTCCTTGAGAGGTGACATGTATAGTTACATTTTCTTTCTCTTCTAGGTTAGATTGTACATAGTTTTCTTTTATCTTCTTCTTCTGTTTTGTTCCATTTCTTATGGAACCTTTCTAGGTTTTGTACTTGATGTTCTTGGTTTTTATAAAATGCTGTGGGGTGTAAGCCCTGCAGTCCTCATTCAAAAAAAACAAGGAAAAACAAAAACTGGGCTCTAGGTTAATAAGTTAGTCCCAAAAATAATATAAAATAGTATATTAATGCATATAAAACATCCAAAAATAGATAATATAATAGCATGGAACAATAAAAACTTATAGATACGTTGGAGATGTATCACATGATATCCTATAGTACTGCTATTCAGTGATATTAAACACAATTTGCAAGAACAAAGATAAATGTGGTACTCCGTTTTGCTAATAATAGGGACTCACTAATTACTAGAAAAAACAGGATCAACTGCAGGCTTAATTTCCTATTAGAAGTTAAGGATGAGGCCTCGATTATTATTCTTTTCTTAAGATTAGTATGTATAGCATGTTCGCTAATCTCATCCTATCTGATTGTTGAACTGCACTTGATCATGTTTGTTCATATTCTTAATTATAATAATTGTATATCTGTAGGGCCATGTCTATTGGTGACACTATCTAAATAAATCAATTGTCTCGCGGGCGTCATGGACACATGTGGGTACATAAGGCTACCTGTTTACTTGTTACTAAGTATTCAAGTGCTCTGGTACCGGTCCAAACTGAACGAGGGTACATAAGGCTACCTGTTTACTTGTTAATATTAGGTGCTTCTATCCGGGTGCTCTGGCTCCATCGATTGATGAAGGCATGTGCCAATCCATTGTTAAGTTCATTTTGTCAAAGCAACATCAATCCCGGATGTGTGTTGCATTTGAACCTTTAATGACGATCATCATGTTTAATTGCTTGAACTTGTGTAGCTCATGATTGGTAAAACGCAATATGCGTTTTGTATATAGGTTTGCTAAACTATATTATTCTTACATTAATCCAGATTCTAGATGAAATGATGGATAATGGCTTTCCACTCACTACTGAACCAAACATCTTGAAAGAGTTGGTTGCCCAACAAAATATGATCAGTAAAATGTTGAATATTATGACCGGTAAGAGTTCTACCATCGGTAACAAACTTCCAAATGCAACCGCTTCTTTTGTACCTTGGAGAACAATGGTTGTCAAGGATGCAAGTAATGAAGTCTATTTCAACCTAGTTGAGGTCTTTACGACCACATGGCATGGTTTTTGTTTGTAACAGGCTGCAATTTTTGTCCATCTCTATATAAATTGTCTGTTACTAGAAGCAGAGTTGTCTATTACAAGATTTTATTTTTATGCTCTGTTTTTAAAATCTTGTGTTAAGCTTTGTTCTTCTTCTTCTTCTGCTCTATTATGAATAATGCACGAGCTAATTGCAATATCCTAAAACATTTTCTTCAATTATAAAAGATGTTTTCATGAATATCATAATATGGGTGTCAGTATTTAAAAAATGACTTCATTTCTAATGAAGATATTGATGCTTATCTGCACCATTTACTTGATTACAGCATCTGTTTTTTTATGTCTATAGGGATCCTTTTATTACTTTCGTGGATAGATTTTACTACAAATAAGCGGCTGCCATTTAGCCACACTATCTTGCATGGTTCATAGAACAGATTCGAGTCTCAAAAGGCCCGCTAAATTAAAGAAGACATGTGTAATAAGTGATATATACAACGATGGTTATGAAATGGATTTCGCAACTTTAAAGTCCGTCAAGACTGAGATAATTGATTATGAAGAAGTTGCCCCTCCTTCACTCTCAGAACTTAATGTTGCTTCTGCTAATATAACTTCAGTGAACAGGATTTTCACAATGTGTCTCTCAAGGATCTCAGAGCTTTGTCCTCGTGTTCATCGACGATGAAATGTACTTAAGCAATTATGCATTCTCTAATTTTTTTACTGTAGCCTTGCTTATGTTGTGTTAGAAATGTGATGTACTTTAGGCAATGGATGAGAAATAAAAAATAAACACACTGGTGCGTTTAGGATATAGGGCTGCTCCTGTCTAACTTAACAAGGCTAATGGGTTAACTTTCGATTTATGTGGTAGAAGTTCATTTTTTATGGCTTAGACAATATGCCATTAGAAGTTAAGCACTTTTAGCTATGTCTAGAATTA
This sequence comes from Aegilops speltoides, assembly GCA_021437245.1. Lineage (NCBI taxonomy): Eukaryota > Viridiplantae > Streptophyta > Magnoliopsida > Poales > Poaceae > Aegilops > Aegilops speltoides. Next base: position 180,299,604 of record CM038142.1, read on the forward strand.
CTGTTGCCGTTTTTGGTTTTGAGTTATGCGCATACCTCACCTTCTTTTTCTTCTTTATTATTTGCTGGTGTGACGCCCCCGATTTAATCATACACTAATCATACATGCAAATGTGCACGATCAAGATCAGGGACTCACGGGAAGATACCACAACACAACTCTAAACACAAATAAAAGAATACAAGCTTTATATTACAAGCCAGGGGCCTCGAGGTCTCGAACACATAGCTCGATACAGAGAGTCAGCGGAAGCAACATTATCTGCGTACAGACATAAGTTAAACAAGGATGCCTTAAGAAGGCTAGCACAAAAGCAACGCGATCGAAGAGGCAAGGCCTCCTTCCTGGGACCACTAACTACTACTGGTCATCGGCGGTCTCCATGTAGTAGCATCCATCAATGGTGGCATCTGGCTCCAGGGATCCATCATCTGGTTGCATCAACCGGAAAGAAGAAAGAAGGTGGGGAGGGGTAGCAAAGCAACCGTGAGTACTCATCCAAAGTACTCGCAAGCATCAGATCTATACTAAGTATGCATTGGTATTAAATGAAAGGTTTGTATCTGTGGACTGAACTGCAGAATGCCAGAATAGAGGGGGAAGGCCTAGCCTATTGAAGACTAGCATCTACAAGAAGCTCCAAGCATCTTGTAGCATGTAGAAGAGTAAAGAATAGCATTTTAATTAACAAACATGTTGTAACATTAATGCCCAGAGATCCTTCCTCGACTCCGTGCGAGAAAGAATTCCCGGAGCCACATATCTCAAGTATCCATTTGTAGTTGTATAAGATCAGGATATAAGTCTGAACGTCTGTTACCATGGACACGGCTATTAATAGATAATCTTCCCTGCAGGGGTGCACCACGTTTTCCAACACGCTTGATTACTCTGGCCGGACACACTTTCCTGGGTCATGCCCGGCCTCGGAAGATCAACACGTCGCAGCCCTACCTAGGCTCAGCAGAGAGGTCCCCGCCGGTCTACCCCCTAAGCACGCCGGGGTCTGGGCCCATCGCCCTTTGCACTCCAGGTCGTTGCGTACAGGGTGGGTCCATGCTCCACCACTACAGATGGTGCTTGCGGCCCGGCAGTGCCGCCTTCTTTGAATCGGACGTCGACAAAGCTTGGTGATACCATGACGTCGAGGCCCATAACTATTCTCACGTGGTGGTTGGTGCGCAAAGGCCAGAGGCCAACTCAGAACAAATACCCAAACCATAGTGTATTATTAGCTTGCGGAGATGAGCAGAGACTCACGATCGAAGTGACCCCGTCGCCCCGTCTCGTGGACTTACGGCAAGGGCCCAAAATGCCCAACCGTGCCACATCATTATCTTGCGGGTGCTCTCCGGGCCCGCCCGACTTTCACCAAGGTCTCAAGTAAAGTCAATGTAACCTTGAGTCCAAACATCAAGGGGAAAACCCAAGGAATCACTCTCGGAGGATTCTACTCGATGTAATCATCAAGGTGAGCGTAAGAGGAACCACCCTCGAGGTTCACACTTGAGGTGTTGCACAACAGAGCCGTATCGGGATGGTGAAGGAGGAACCACCCTCGTTGACCACGACCGAATAGCTACACTACACAGATCTCATCAGGAGTGATGTATTAGGTTTCACCATCGACACTCGACGGTAACTCTGCAGAGTCGAGCAACAAAAAGGGGCGTGATGTGATGTGAGGTGTCGGGCTCTGGTCATCGATCACGTTGATCGAGGCGTCGATGATGAAGCAGGGGCAACAAGGACAAGTGGGGTCACTGATGGATCACTAGCCAACCTATACTAAACAGGTAGGTAACAATAAGCAGGTACAAAAGCAGGCTATGCATCAGAATAGGAGCAATCAATTACAGTAGCAAAATCTAATGCAAGCATGAGAGAGTAGAATGGGCGATATCGGGATGATCAAAGGGGGGGGCTTGCCTGGAAGCTCCGTTGAAAAGGGGTAGAAGGGTCGTCGTTGACGTAGTCGATCACAAGCATCGACGATCGCTCTCTGGGTCTAGGAGAGAAGAGGGGAAAAGCAGTAAATACACACAAACATAAGCATAACAAGACAAAAAGCATGGCTAGAGGTGTTCTAACGCAGATGCTAAGCGTCTGGTGAAGGGGAAAACATTCGGGAAGGTTTTCCCGGTTCCAAACGTCTGTTAGACAAATGAACCGGAGGGGAAATGTTGCATGTTCGCTATGCTAGGGACGTGTGGCGGACGAACGGACCGCGTATTTGGTTTCGCCTCATTGTTTTGAGCAACTTTCCTGTTTAAAACTTTTTCATCCGAGATACGGTTTATTTTCTATTATTTTTCAAAGTTTTATTTATATATAGGAATTAATTTTAATCCGAAAATAAATGCAAAATTGCTAAGTGCACACAACACTTGTACACATAAGTGTACACAGGTTGACATGTGGGTCCAGGACAGGCTGAGTAAGCAGCCCAGTCAGCAGTCAACAGTTGACTGTTGACTGGTCAAACTGACTGGTGGGGCCTGTGTGTAAGTGACACATATTTTAACAGGTTTTTTTAATTAAATTAAGTTATTGCCTCAGATTAAGTTAGTGGCCTTGGGCCCACGGGTCAGTGAGCGGTTAGGGGAGTGGTTAGTGTCAGGGAGGGGTTATCCCCACTAACCGAACACGGGGGTCGGCCGAGGCACAGGCCAGTGGCCTCGCCGGCTGGGCTCGCACGGGCACAAAGCGCCGGCAGCCACGGCGTGGCCGGCCGTACTAGCGGCAGGGCCGGCGGTCGGAGGGGGCTGCAGCGGCCGGAGGTGCGGGGCGGCGGCATAGGCCAGCGAGGCACGAGCGGCGCGGCAGTAGCAGCGGCAAAGGACGGGTGCGCGACGGGGGAGGCAGCGCAGGAAGGTGGCCAGCACGTAACGGCGGGTCACACGGGCGCGGCAACCGCGAGCTCCTCGGGAGATCGGGCGTGACGGCAGGGGTGACCTACGGCAACAGGAGGGAAAGGAGAGGGGAAAATGGAGGAGGGGGGCTCACCGGGCCCTGTAGGTGTGCAATAGTGTGCGCACGGAGGAGTCGGGGAGGCGCCGGAGCTCGGGGCGGCGGCGGTCGACAACAGGACGGCGACGGTGTGGCGGTGATGATGGGAGACGACGTCGAGTCAATGACGAGGCGAGGCCGCGGCGTCAGGCGGGTGTCGCGCGAAGGAGAGGAGGGCGAGGAGGAGTCCAGGTGGCGATCAGCGATGCGATGGGGTCGGCGGTTGGCAATGGCGGGCGTCGTCGGGAGTGTCACGGGGTCGAGCCCCCGATCTGGATCGAGAGAGGAGGGAGAGCGAGCGACGTGTGGGGGTCATGCGGGAGATAGTGGGTGAGGCCTAGGGTTCGGTTGGGGCATTTCCTATTTAGCGCCACAGGCGCTGGTTTTAGTTGTTTCCGCAAACCGGCGCCTACAGCGGCGTTAGCTGGGCTCGGCCCGTTTTGCTTTTTTTCAAACCAGGAACCACTTCGCTGAGAGCGCTAGGCTGTAGCCACCCGGCCGCGGAAGATTTGTGTAAATACACTTCAGTCTTTTCTTCTATTGTCTACTCCGCTTTGGGTTTTTTTCTCAACCTTTTACAACTTCCGTGAACTTTCTTCAAAGTCGACGAATTCCTTTTCAATGTCGATGAACTTTTTTCAGATCCAATGAACTTTTCTTCAAATCCGATGAAATTTTTCAAATTCGATGAACTTTTTAAAATCCGCTGAACTTTTTTCAATTTTGATGAACTTTTTTCAGATTTGATGAACTTTTTTTAAAATTCGATGAAGTTTTTTTGAAAGTTTGATGAACTCTTTTAAAGATTGCACGAACCTTTTCAAATTAGATGAACTTTTCTTAAAATTGCACGAACATTTTGTAGAAAATGATGAACTGTTCTTCAAAGTCAGTGACATTTTTGAATTCACATTTTTTCATTTTTTGCGATTTTTTTTCGTAATATCAACGGTTGACTGTTTTCTTAAGTGTACGGACCTGTAAACGCGATCGATGGAGTGAACACCCAGCGAGGGAGGGAACCAACAGGAGCGAACCCATCCCTATATGGGTCAGCCCACGGGGAGATGGTGTGTGGGCGTCAGCTAGGGGAACTGGCGCCCGCAGCGCCAATTAGGAGCTCCCTTCGGTTGGGGTGGGGGTTAAGCAGGGGGAGGAATGGGCCGGCTAGGCTGGCCTGGCTAGGTTAGAGGCCAGCTGGGCCGAGGCCTAGCAAGGGGGAGGTTTGCCCCCTTTTATTTTCTTGTTCTAGTTTCTACCTTTTGTTTATTTTCTTTGAGCCTAAAAGAGTTTTGTTTAATACAAAACTTGGCACAAAAATTCAAGGCAATAACCTGGGTTGGTACAAAAAGTTTCAAAGCATTTGGGAGTGTTCAACTATTTTTAGAAATTGAAAAGCTCAAATAATTGGTTGTTGGTCCACTAAATAAAATTTCCAGGGGCACTATGGGAATCCAAAAGAGGTTGGTTCCAACATGACAATGATCAGGTGAATTTATAGAATATTGGGAACATTTTAGTTTTGACACCTAAAAACTTTTATTTTCGACTTTGTTTTAGATTTGAATTTGAACCGGTTTCTAACCAACGCGGGTTTAAGAACAGTAATCGTAGTGACGTTTCATCATCAACAGGAGATCACTGTAGCTTAAATATCCGGGCGTCACAATTCTCCTCCACTACAAGAAATCTCGTCCCGAGATTTAAGGGGTGGAATAAAGGGGAAGCTATAAGGACGGATGTCTGAAAGGATCGGCATCCGGTAGTTATCTCAAGGAAGGAGATTTTAGAAGCACTGGGAAACGTATCGAGAGTGCTATTAGGAGGTTCAACAAGTTTCAACTATGTAGGCATCCAGCTGATGCCTAAAACAGGTGATGAAGGGGGTTCACACCAATGAAGAATAATGTTGCCTTTGCTACCGGAATGAAACATGGTGAGGAAGTTAGCTCGTGAATTACATACAAAGCCAAGTGCAACGAATATCTCGGAATCAAGGTTGTACAGGAGAGTCAAGTTTCAATCTTGTGGAACTATGGGTTATAGGCCCACTATGTGGGTTAAAAAAACAAGAAGGCGCTAACTTTTGCATGGCCATGATAGTAAGACAGGTTAGAGAATATCTTGTCAGTTATGTCGGCAACAACGTCGGTACCAAGGGTGAGGGACAAAGAGAACCATTTTCCTGCTCGTTGAACGAGGCGGACCAATAGGCAAAGTTCTCGTCCACCGGTGGCTACCGGAATGTCATCAACAATAGCAACGAGGTCTTACTGACAGAGTTTGTACACCGAGGTGTTTACATAAGCAGGGAATTATCACTGCTCAAATATGTCAGGTTACAAGAAAGTTTAAACAAGACAATGGAAAGGAAAGTGTAGACCCGAATCAGTCGCAGGTGTTCTTGAGTGTCTAACAACTCATAACCCATAGAAAACTAGAATCGGTGAGAATTAATAGTTGATGAAGAACTCATAAGAAGTTATGTAGTTCCGTGATATTCTCGAGATTATAGAGTGTAATACTCGAAGGTAGATCAAAGTAGAGGTTGAAACAGGTGAAATGATCTAAAGAAGACAAGTACTTTAACTTGTCCGAGAAATGGGATCAAAGAACAATATGGTCGAAACCACGGTTGCAAAGGACCAAATATAGATAACAGATGAACTTATCACAAGGGGATTATTATTGTAACAAGAAGCTTCCATGATAAGTTCCACATCGGGTCCATGGGCATGAGCACAAAGGTTCAAGGTCGACTCCCACTTCTCTAATGCAAAACTTTCCATTCACTTCTCGCATTCGAAGAAGTGGTAGCGTTGAAATTTTACCTAGCAAAAAGCCAGTAGAGTATAACCCGCATAATTTTCGAGTTCATACGGATTTAGGGAAGACATAGATTCAACCCATAGGGACATCTTAGGAACACATACCACAAACTTCATGAGTAAATAACTCAAGCCCAGAAGCAGAGTATGGTTGACAAGAGCGGGGATACAATTTACCAAAGGCATTATGTATCCGAGAAAAGGCTCTCAAGGTTACTGAATGTGAAGGACGCTGTCGGATAGAACCAAACAAAGGATATGGTGGTTCACAAGGGATTTGATGTGAGTATTGATACTCAACCAAAAGAAGAAGGGGTGCAAGGAGATCAGGTTATAGAAACAACTGACCAGTTCAAACCTCAAAATGTAACGGAATTATGATTCCCAAACTAGGGGATCAGAAGCAGAGGCTCTGATCAAAGACAAGTAAGTTGAAAAGACATAGATCGACAATCAATCAAGGTTTGATTCGTCAAACACTAGCTCATATCCAGAGTGACGTCTGAACAAAAAGAAGAATTTTAAATGGGACTGATGATCATGAGCATTCACAAACAAATCGAATCAAATGTTCGAAATTACGATGACAAAGGATGCTAATGAGTATTTCTAGACATATGGAAGTAACCATAATGTAAGCCGGTAAGGAGGAACAAGAGTAATAGGATATCGAGGATTTTCAGAAGATCAAATAGTATTCCAAAGAATTTTGTGAAACACATGAACAACTATGGACGAACGGATACTCGATGAGCGCGAGTAATTATCCGTAGGGTTATTCATGTGGCAAAGAACTGCAAGGCAGTAGGCACAAGGTATTATCGGAACAATAAAGAGAAATTCGGGGTATCTTTTAATAACAGGAGCAACTAGGGATGAAGGTATGAACGACAATGTAGGTAGTTACTCATAAGGATTTATCGGTGGTAGGGATCGCAACGGCTAAGGGTACAATGGTCTTGGGGAAAACATCGGAGAGTATCTTCAGAAACTTCTGGTGCACCAAGCAATCATCTGGAGTGAGGGGCTCTTTGGGAGAAAGTATTTACGAGAACCTAGAGTTAGAGTTAACAAAATCATTTAACTCGAATAGAAGAGATATCAGAGTCCCACAATATAGACGAGGAATAAAAGATCCTAATACCACCCAATGGCGACGTGGGCCCGTAAGCCACACAGCCATGTTAGGAAAAAAAGTCAAAGACTAGACTCAACTTCGGCCAAGGAGTTGGAAAGGGGGATCCTACAAGCAGTCGACTCTGATACCAACTTGTGACGCCCCCGATTCAATCGTACACTAATCATACATGCAAATGTGTACGATCAAGATCAGGGACTCATGGGAAGATATCACAACACAACTCTAAACACAAATAAAAGAATACAAGCTTTATATTACAAGCCAGGGGACTCGAGGGCTCGAATACATAGCTCGATACACAAGAGTCAGTGGAAGCAACATTATCTGAGTATAGACATAAGTTAAACAAGGATGGCTTAAGAAGGCTAGCACAAAAGCAACGCGATCGAAGAGGCAAGGCCTCCTGCCTGGGACCTCCTAACTATTCCTGGTCGTCGGCGGTCTCCATGTAGTAGCATCCATCGGCGGTGGCATCTGGCTCCAGGGATCCATCATCTGGTTGCATCACCCGGAAAGAAGAAAGAAGGGTGGAAAGGGGTAGCAAAGCAACCGTGAGTACTCATCCAAAGTATTCGCAAGCATCAGATCTATACTAAGTATGCATTGGTATCAAATGAAAGGTTTGTATTTGTGGACTGAATTGCAGAATGCCAGAATAGAGGGGGGAGGCCTAGCCTGTCGAAGACTAGCAACTCCAAGCATCTTGCAGCATGTAGAAGAGTAACGAACGGTATTTTAATTAACAAACATGTTGTAACATTAATGCCCAGAGATCCTTCCTCGACTCCCTGCGAGAAAGCAATCCCGGAGCCACATATCTCAAGTATCCATTTGTAGTTGTATAAGATCAGGATATAAGTCTGAATGTCCGTTACCGTGGACACAGCTATTAATAGATAATCTTCCCTGCATGGGTGCACCATGTTTTCCAACACGCTTGATTACTCTGGCCGGACACACTTTCCTGGGTCATGCCCGGCCTTGGTAGATCAACACGTCGCAGCCCTACCTAGGCTCAGCAGAGAGGTCCCTGCCGGTCTACCCCTAAGCACTCCGGTGCGGGCCCATCGCCTGTTGCACTCCGGTCGTTGCATCTGAGGAGGGTCCATGCTCCACCACTACAAGATGGTGCCGGCCCAGCTGTGCCGCACTGCTGAACTGGACGTTTGACAAAGCTACGGCTGATACCACGACGTCGAGGCCCATAACTATTCTCACGTGGTGGTTGGTGCGTAAAGGCCAGAGGCCAACACAGAACAAATACCCAACCCATAGTGTATTATTAGCTTGCGGAGATGAGCAGAGACTCACGATCGAAGTGACCCCGTCGCCCCGTCTCGTGGACTTACGGCAAGGGCCCATAATGCCCGGTTGTGCCACGCCATTATCTTGCGGGTGCTCTCCAGGCCCGCCCGACTTCACCAAGGTCTCAAGTAAAGTCAATGTAACCGTGAGTCCAAACATCAAGGGGAAAACCCAAGGAATCACCCTCGAAGGATTCCACTCGATGTAATCATCAAGGTGAACGTAAGAGGAACCACCCTCGAGGTTCACACTTGAGGTGTTGCACAACAGAGCCATATCGGGAATGGTGAAGGAGGAACCACCCTCGTTGACGATGACCGAATAGCTACACTACAGAGATCTCATCAGGAGTGATGTATGAGGTTCCACCCTCGACACTCGATGGTAACTCTGTAGAGTCGAGCAACAAAAAAGGGCATGATGTGATGTGCGGTCTCGGGCTCTGGTCGTCGATCACATTGATCGAGGCGTCGATGATGAAGCATGGGCAACAAGGACAAGTGGGGTCACTGATGGATCACTAGCCAACCTATACTAAGCAGGTAGGTAACAATAAGCAGGTACAAAATCAGGCTATGCATCAGAATAGGAGCAATCAATTACAATAGCAAAATCTAATGCAAGCATGAGAGAATAGAATGGGCGATATCGGGATGATCAAAGGGGGGGCTTGCCTGGAAGCTCCGCTGAAAAGGGGTAGAAGGCTCGTAAGTGACGTAGTCGATCACAGGGACACCAGCATCGCTCTAGGGGTCTACCGGACAAAAGAGGGGGAAGAAACAGTAAGTACACACAAACATAAGCATAACAAGACAAAAAGCGGGGCTAGAGGTGTTCTAACGCATTGCTAGGCGATACGTGCGAAGGGGAAAAACATCCGGGAAGGTTTTCCCGGTTCCAGACGTCTGTTAGACAAATGAACCGGAGGGGAAATGTTGCATGTTCGCTATGCTACGGACGTGTGGCAGACGAACGGATCGCGTATTTGGATTCGTCTCGTTGTTCTGAGCAACTTTCATGTTTAAAAGTTTTTCATCCGAGATACGGTTTATTTTCTATTATTTTTCAAAGTTTTATTTATATATAGGAATTAATTTTAATCCGAAAATAAATGCAAAATTGCTAAGTGCACACAACACTGTGTACACATAAGTGTACACAGGTTGACATGTGGGTCCAGGAGGGGTTGAGTCAGCAGTCAACAGTTGACTATTGACTGGTCAAACTGACTGGTGGGGCCCGTGTGTAAGTGACACATATTTTAACAGGTTTTTTTTAATTAAATTAAGTTATTACCTCAGATTAAGTTAGTGGCCTTGGGCCCACGGGTCGATGTTGGTTAGGGAGTGGTTAGTGTCGGGAGGGTTATCCCCACTAACCGAACGCTGGGTCGGCCGAGGCCTGAGCCGATGGCCTCACCTGGTGGGCTCACATGGGCACAAAGCGCCAGAGCCACGGCGCGCGGCCGGCGGACTAGCGGCAAGGCTGGCGGCCGAGGAGGCGGCAGCGGCCGGAGGCGCTGGGTGGCGGCATAGGTCGGGCGGCGCGAGCGGCGCGACAAAGAGCAGCGACGACAAAGGGCAGGCAGGCCATGACGGGGAGGCAGCAGTGAGGAGGTGGCCACACATGACGGCGGGGTGATGCGGAGCATCCTATGGACATCACCATGTCAAGAGTCCATTTGGCAAGTGACACATGCGACATCTACTTCACATACACAAAGGTGAATCATCTCCTTTACACGTGCTCACTTGACACTCTCGAGGATGGTATACTACTTGACACTCCTTACGTGTGCATGCATAGGTATTGTCGGAACATCACGGATGTCGAGGAGGAGTGCGAGCGCAAGTGTACGTCTACACCATCCGCGAGGGAAGCATGGAAGAGAAGACGGAAGAAAGGAGAAGAAGACGGAGCAGCGGCTCAAGCTAGCCCGGACATCCGGACCGCCGTCCGGATCATCCGGACCCAGCCGGATCATCCGGGTCCCCCTCCGGATCATCCAGATAACCGCGCTGAGGATACCCGAAGGTTTCTCCTGAAGCCGGATCATCCGGGCCACCTCCCGGATCATCCGGACGACGGCCAGATCATCTGGACCCCCATTCGGATCATCCGGGTCTTGCCTACATGCAACGCTTCGGGCCGAGGCCCATGTACCCATTCGCCCCCTCACTTACCCCTTCGCCCACTAGACTATAAATAGACTTCCTCCACCTACTTTCTAGGGTTAGCAAATATGATAGCTCATTCTTAGGTGAGCTTTGCTCCTACCTCTACTCTTGAGAGAGAGAGACTACCACTCCCATGGAGTTGAAGACCTCCATGTGAGAAGATCCAGCGGGATATCATCAAGACCCCCTTGTGGGAAGATCCATCTAGGATATCATCAAGACCTCCTCTTGGAGATGAACCTTACCTTGTATCTTTCCCTTCGTTGTTCATGTACCTTGTGATCTTGTGTGTTTGATTGTCTAGTGGATGTGTGATTTGGACTTGTTCTTGAGTGTTTCCCCTTGTGATTCTCCCCGTTCTTCCCCGTGTTCATCGTGTTCTTCGAGGGATCTCACTCCAAACGTGAAAGATCGTCGCTATAGGGTTCCACCCTACATCATATGGTATCATGAGCCACGTTGATCACGTTTTTGGAGCCCCTACCCTTCGTTTTCTAGCTTGATTTTGTTGATTTCGTCCTAAATCCGAAAATCCCCACCAAAAATAGCCCCAAATTTTTTTGTGATTTGTTGGTTTGATGATGTTTTGTTGATTTTGATCCGTGGATTTGCTTGGTTTCAAGTGGATCTAGCATCTCCCCAAGTTTCCCCACCTTCCATCCACGAAATCTCGTCAATTTTGACCCCAAAATCCCCAAATTCCGCCCAAAAATTCGTCCCCGAGAGGAAATCCCGAGCAGTTTGACCTGCCCAGATCATCCGGGCCTTCTCCCGGATCATCCGGACACCTCCCGGATCAGCTGGACCCTCTCCCAGACGTCCAGATAACCCACGCGCCCGAATTCCCGAACCGGAGCTGACGAACCCGGATCATCCGGATGTACTCCCGTATCATCCGGACATAGCCCGGATGAGCTGGACCACCTCCCGGATGTCCGCTTAACCCTGACACTGCTTCGGCTAAAATTTTGTTTTGGTCATAACTAATTCATCTGAACTTCGTTTTTGATGTTCTTTAGCTCGTTTTGAAGCTATTGACATCCCCTATCCCACAAAAATACCACCAACATCATTTGACTCCATCATATTTTCTAAAATTTGGCAAGTTTGCCTAGGCCCTCCACCATATCATCCGCATTACCACCACCGACTTCCGCAACCTAACCCATTTAGTTCCCCATTGCATATGTGGTTGTTTGAGTTGTGACTAGAGTCTCCTAAGATGTTTCGGCTACTTAGGGACAATTGCTTCTTCATCAACCACCACCACCACTTCCGCATTGCCTAGTGCAACACCACCACCGCTTTCCGCTACCACCATTTGACATTTGTCATTTGAGATTTTGAGTTTGCGGTTTTTCTGTTTCCTAAGGTGTTTCGGCTACTTAGGGACGAGTCTCCATTATCTTGGTATCTACACCAAGAACACCGCCACTCATCATCGCAAAGGACGGTAACCTCGACGACACCTTTGTAGATTCCCTTGCAATCGCATTGTTAACCCCTCGCCCATTTTGCGTTACTTGCCTATCGAGACTAGCCATTTGAGTATTGCCGGCAATGTGACTTGTGCACATTAGTGGTCTACACCATTCATTGCATACATACCATATCATCTTGGTATCATATCATCCATTGTGCCTCAAGTTTGTTCCCGCATATACACAATTGCTATCTTGGTTTGTGCATTGTGCAAAAGTGGCCATAGAAAAAAAGAGAGAATAAAGCTTTTAAGCAAAAGAAAGAGAGCAAAGAGCTTGTAAGCAATAGCCATAGCATCACAATATATCATACGGTATCATATTTGATCATCTTGGATCATTGTGTGAGAAACACCGAACCATACATATATAGCATACTTGGGATAGAAAGTTTATCCATTTTGCATCTTATAGGTTGTGCACAAGTGTCGATCCGCCTATTGAGCAATCGTGCTAGCGTCTCTCTTGAGTTGTGAAACACGAGCGTTTTCCGTGGATTCCACATTTTGTGCTCATTCCTTGGTTGCACGACCCCATTTATCTATCCGTGTGTGTTTCCGTGAGCCACATATTGCTATTGGTCTACTTGTTTCGCTTGCGAATTTGTGAATCTCTTTCAACATTATTGACTCTTGCTAACATTTTGCATCAAATTTTTGTGCCACTATCCTCATCGAGCTCTACCATAAGCTTTACTTGATAGGTGTGAGTGAACAAGTCCGGTACCAATTCCACTATTCTTTCATCTCACATTGAGTGACACGGGATACATCCTCAACTTTGGGAAAAGGTAACTTGGTATTGTTTATCTCATTTCCTACTCACCTCTACTCGAGTCTTGTGATGGATAGGAAAGGCATTTCATCTTCGGTCTACAACAACAACGACGAGTTCGATGCCATGAACAACAACTCCGATGCCAAGATGCAAGCTAAAATGGAGGAGATCAAAGCCCTCATCAAGTCCTACAAGCGATCTTCCTCATCTTCGAGAAGACGCTCAAGAGCACATGCTTCCGAGCTACCATCTCCGGCAAGATCACATCGGCATCGACACCATCACCAACAAGAACGTGAAGGTCAAGAGCTCTACATCAACAACCGCTCAATGACTTCACCATCTCCCTTGGCATCTTCGCCAAGTGACTTCAAGGCATCTTCGCCTACGGACATACGGCATCTTCGCCAACAAGAACCCCAAGACTACGCTCAAGAGAAGCTCCCCAAGCTCAAGTCCGCGACTTCCACGAGCTACTACGACCTCGACATCGACCACGCGATTCCTTTCTATGGGACTCAAGAACCCGAGGAGTACCTCGAGTGGGAGCGTTTGATGGACGACTACCTCAAGCTACATAAAGTTCATCCCGAAGATCAAGTGAAGTGCGCCACAAGAAACTTCCATGACTACGCCTCGATATGGTGGCTTCACACACCTTCGGAGAGCTACGAGATGAGTTGGCCCAAGACGAAGAGAGCTTTACGGCGCGAGTTTGTGCCTCCAACCTACACGGAACAACTTCGACGCCAATTGGAGAACACCACCCAAGGATCCAAGTCCATCGACAAGTACTTCAAGGAGATGATGATTGCCTTGCGACGAGCCGGCGTGGACAACCCCATTTCGATGAAGTTCCACTTCATGATGGGATTGCACAACGACATCTCCAAGACCATCTTCCTCGAGAACTACAAGTCCATCGACGACTACTACATTGGCGCTCTCAAGGCGGAACAACAACTCATGAAGGCCAAGGCTTCTCCACCCCAAGCAAACTTCGCAGCGACCAAGCTCTACGACAAGCATGAGGCTAGTACCACCAAGAAGTCCAAGCCCGACGAGCTCCAAGACGATGCTCCCAAGTTTGACTTCACCGCAATCCCTCTTTGTGGCATTGATGGTGCCGAGTCTACTTTGAATCTTTTTCAAGACGGTGCGGCGACGAGTACGACTACGGAGACCCTCAAGGGCCAAAATTTGGAGGTGAGCGACAAGGTGGCGAGCAAGGATGATGCTTCCATCTTTGGAGGCGAGAGTGATGATGTGCCATCTTCGGCCTTCATCCACGGCGACGACGACGAGATGGTTGAGCATGGGATCTTCCCTTCGACCACGGCGACGTATGATGACTTGAGTGACTTGTGCCACCATATTGAGAGTGAGAGTGACTTCACCACTAGCCCCATATATGATGAGTTGCCACAATTCCCATGTGAGGAGAGCCACAACCCCCGCCACTTGAGTGAGATGAGTGACTCCACCATACGTGAGTTTGAGTGACCTATTTTGAGGGAGTGAGTGAACCACCACATAGAGAGAGTGAGATAGTTGATAGGTCTCGTGAGGCCATTTGCATTTCTAACAACTTGACCTCTACCTCTATTGTGTCTTCTCGTTTGGTGCTAGGTCCCATTTATGATGACGCGCCGATCCTCGATGACTTCGTCCTCCCTTTGGACAAGACGATGGCCATGGTGGATTATGATGCACCGCCCACATGGTTCCATCCAGATGATAATGATGACCACCATTTGGTCTTTCCCACCTCACCTACACCACTTGAGTGGAATGACAAAGGTAACATAGGTGAAGGTGATGCTCTAGTCCCACTAGTGGACATTCTTGACATTGATTGCTTGCATGATGTTGATCCACCTATTGCCATGCTTCATGCTAGTATGATTTCCCCATGCGATGATTTGCCCATTTATGATGAGTATGATGATTCTATTGTGGAGTCTATTAGTTGTGATGCCATGTTACATAGGATTTCTTGTGACAATTCTTTAGGTCACATCATGTTTGATAATCCGCTTGACTTGTCATATGCTATGCATGAGATCAACCATATGTCTTATTTGCAATCTCTTCATAGTGACTATGCATATGCCATTAAAATAAACCCAAATTGCACATATGGCATAGATGACAAGCCCATGGTTATTGCCATTTGTTTCTCTTGTGATGATATTGATATGCTCCCTTTGCATCATTTATCTCATATGCCATGCCATGACCACCTAGCTTCGGATATGCATTGTTTTGGATGTTGTCCATTTTCTCCATATGATGTTTCCGATATTGCTCATGAGGAGACCCCCATAGTTTCCTCATACATTTTAGGAGATTTTGACCCATCCCATCCATTGCATGATCCCAATACTTGTGTGCACCATACGCTTCCCATGAATAAACATGCTTTTGATGTGTCATATACTTGTTTGCTCAATTTGTGTCCCCATCGTGTCATACATAATAACTATTCTTTCATGATGGATGACATGTTCTTATACCATGCATCAAATTTCTTTGAGCGATGCTTATCTTGTGCTAACTCACACGTGCACATACACATCATGATGAATGATGTGTACATTTACCACACACACAATTTCTTTCGTTTGTGTCTCTTTTGTGTAGGTACCCATGAATACTTGTCAACTTCGCAATCCCACGAGTTGACAAAACGAGCTCTTGAGAGCAATGACGATTTGGGATCCCGTGGACTATCCTTACCACCGTTCCCTTCGCGCAAGGACTACGCGCAACTCCTCTACTTGGCTCTCACACGGCTATGGGCCATTTACCACTTCTCACATTATGCTCATTTTCCCATGTTCACTTTGCATGCTATGCTTGCTTCTATGCCTTTGCCATGCAATTGTGACCCTTGTTTGCATCTACCCATGATTCTCCATTATGATATTCCTATGTGTATTTGCATGCTTGGTGGAGATCCTTGTTGCTTTTGCCATGTTTATCATGTGCCCCATTCTATTGATGCTTGTTGTGTTGGGAGAGTCATGATGACCCATTGCTATTCACATATGGCCTCTCGCCAATACATTCATGATATTGTACTCATATCTTGCTTTCATGCTTGTGCTATGACTTGTGAATTATTCATGCCCACTATTTGCACCAATGACATGTTTGCCATGATTCCTCCTAGTATGTTGCATCTTCGCACTACTAGCTTGCTTGATTTGATAGCTATGAATGCTCGCTATGTTGCATCACCCATGTTCCACTACTTGCTTTCTTGGGTTGATGACATATATGCTCAGGCGTCTCACATGATATATCTTGATCATTGTCTCTTGTGTTATAAGCGCTCAGCTCATGCGGTTGATGACAACCATCTATATGCTTTGCACATGATTCATATTGCTTCATGTCATATATCTCCATGTGTTGCCTCTCTCATGCTAGATTTGCCATGCATTGAGTGCAACAATGCTTATAGTCTTGCTCATGAGATTGCCCCCATAGCATTCTCACACATGTTTGGAGATTTTGACATATTCCTTGTGAAGCATGCTTGTATTATCTCTTTGCACCATATACCTAGTGACGTGAATCGCCATTGTTGCATCATATTACTCATGCACTTGTGCTTCTAATGGTTATGTGCAAGAGAAGAGAACCATCATGATGGATGATGTGTTTGTCTACCATGTGCATACGTTCTTTGTTTTGTTGTGTGCATGTGTAGGATACTTGAACTTCGTGTCGACTTCCACTTCACGTGAGTTGACCATTCGAGCTCTTAAGAGCGAGCCTCATACAATTGATCGCGACACGCTTCTACACCATACTTCCTACCACTTTGACATTGTGAAGAACGCACAAGGACATGCTTTCGAGGTGATATCCTTCTATCTCGAGAACACCCAAACCATGAGCATGCATATTGTGGATCATACGTCATGTGTTGCTTGCTCCACGACAATTTGCACACATGCTAGCGATGTTGCTTCGACTTCTCATTACCACATTGCCATGCCCCATGACATATATGCCTTGTGTGTTGCATCTAGTTCTTCACATATGCCATGTCCCTTTGCTTATCACATGCTTGACTTGATTGCCTCACACATGATGAACAATTGCTCTTTCCATTGTGTTGAGTGCCACGATATCTTCACTACACCCTATGCACGTTATGCTTGGATTGTCTTGCACTTGCCCCATGTGTTTAGACATTTCACTATATTTGGTGTTGTGAATGACTCTTATGCCTACCATAGACCGTTCATTGAGCTCTTTATGCATGCTAGCTATGACCTTGAGGTAGATGCTTATTCACTTATCACATATATTTGCATCTTGACCTCCCATTTACATGCTTATTCCCATGATGTACTTGATTGTGCTCAATTTATATGTCCAAATGTCATGACACACTTCTTTGTCAAACCATATGCTATGCTTGATGACAACACTTGTTGGGTGAATCACCTCTTGAATGCTTGGTTTTGCTCTTACGACAACCACATTTGTTTTCCAAGTGCTTGTTATCTTTGCTACTTTTGAAGGAATTACAAGACGGTGAGACATTGGAGAGTGCCCATTTAGAGCTTCAAAATGACGAGAACTTGGTGATCGACCACTTCTACATGGCAATGCCATCTCTTTCCCATGGTGATTTGGTTTTCGATCCGAGGTCGGATCTTTCCCAAGGGGGAGGGGATGATGCGGAGCATCCTATGGACATCACCATGTCAAGAGTCCATTTGGCAAGTGACACATGCGACATCTACTTCACATACACAAAGGTGAATCATCTCCTTTACACGTGCTCACTTGACACTATCGAGGATGGTATACTACTTGACACTCCTTACGTGTGCATGCATAGGTATTGTCAGAACATCACGGATGTCGAGGAGGAGTGCGAGCGCAAGTGTACATCTACACCATCCGCGAGGGAAGCATGGAAGAGAAGACAGAAGAACGGAGAAGAAGACGGAGTAGCGGCTGAAGCTAGCCCGGACATCCGGACCGCCGTCCGAATCATCCGGACCCAGCCGGATCATCCGGGTCTCCCTCCGGATCATCCGGATAACTGCTACCGAGGATACCGAAGGTTTTCGTGAAGCCGGATCATCCGGCCACCTCCGGATCATCCGGACGACGGCCGGATCATCCGGACCCCATCCGGATCATCCGGCCTTGCTCTGCAGTAACGCCGGCCGAGGCCCATATACCCATTCGCCCCCTCACTTACCCCTTCGCCCACTAGACTATAAATAGACCTCCTCCACCTCCTTTCTAGGGTTAGCAAATATGATAGCTCATTCTTAGGTGAGCTTTGCTCCTACCTCTACTCTTGAGAGAGAGACTACCACTCCCATGGAGTTCAAGACCTCCATGTGAGAAGATCCTGCGGGATATCATCAAGACCCCCTTGTGGGAAGATCCATTTAGGATATCATCAAGACCTCCTCTTGGAGATGAACCTTACCTTGTATCTTTCCCTTTGTTGTTCATGTACCTTGTGATCTTGTGTGTTTGATTGTCTAGTGGATGTGTGATTTGGACTTGTTCTTGAGTGTTTCCCCTTGTGATTTCTCCCCGTTCTTCCTCGTGTTCATCGTGTTCTTCGAGGGATCCCACTCCAAACGTGAAAGATCGTCGCTATAGGGTTCCACCCTACATCAGCGAGTCACATGGGCACGGCAACCGCGAGCTCCTCAGGAGCTCGGGCGTGATGGCTGGGGTGACCTACGGCGACGGGAGGGAAAGGAGAGGGGGGAACGGAGGAGGGGGCCTCACCGGGCCCTGTAGGTGTGCAATAGTGTGCGCGAGGAGGAGTTGGGGAGGCGCCGGAGCTCGAGGGGGCGGCGGTCGACGACGGGACGGTGACGGTGTGGCGGTGACGACGGGCGACGGTGTCGAGTCGACGATGAGGCGAGGCCGCGACATCAGGCGGGTGTCGCGCGAAGGAGAGGAGGGCAAGGAGGAGTCCAGGAGGAGAGCAGCGACGCGATGGGGTCAGCGGTCGGCAACGGTGGGCGTCGTCGGGAGGTCGCGGGGTCGAGCCCCCGATCTGGATCGAGAGAGGAGGGAGAGCGAGCGACGTGGGGGAAGGGTCGTGCGGGAGATAGTGGGTGAGGCCTAGAGTTTGGTTGGGGTGGGGGTTAAGCAGGGGGGAATGGGCCGGCTAGGCTGGCCTAGCTAGGTCAGAGGCCAGCTGGGCCGAGGCCTAGTGAGGGGGAGGGTTGCCCCCTTTTATTTTCTTGTTTTAGTTTTTACCTTTTGTTTATTTTGTTTGAGCCACTAAAAGAGTTTTGTTTAATAAAAAACTTGGCACAAAAATTCAAGGCAATAACTTGGGTTGGTACAAAAAGTTTCAAAGCATTTGGGAGTGTTCAACTATTTTTAGAAATTGAAAAGCTCAAATAATTGGTTGTTGGTCCACTAAATAAAATTTCCAGGGGCACTGTGGGAATCCAAAAAAGGTTGGTTCCAACATGACAATGATCAGGTGAATTTATAGAATATTGGGAACATTTTAGTTTTGACATCTGAAAATTTTTATTTTCGACTTTGTTTTAGATTTGAATTTGAACCGGTTTCAAACCAAAGCGAGTTTAAGAACAGTAATCGAGGTGACGTTTCATCATCAACAGGAGATCACTATAGCTTAAATATCCGGGCGTCACAGCTGGGTGAACGGACAAGATGTGAACCATATGTTGGGTCACAGTAGACACATGTATTGAGCTTATGAAACATTGAGAAGTGTCATTGATGAAAAAGTGAGAAGAATGGCTAATTTTTATTGTTACTTCCACAACACTTCTGCCTTATAATTTCATGTTGATATTCAGCACCGCTATGTCTCTCCTATCATGATTGAATGTTATTTTCACCGTATTGTTATCATTATTGAATGCATATGTTAAAACCTGGATTACTACTGACTTACCAAAACGCTGGGACCAACACCCTCACGACAAGGCGCGATCCTGATCTAGTAAAACATGAATGCATCATATGCACCCGGTTTTCCACATGCACCGTTTCACATACTGCAGATTTTGAAGCACAGAGAAAGCAATCCGCAAAAAAGCACTGATTTATGTGTAGGAAGCATCGATTAATATGGAAGCAAGCTACATACCAAAACATCTATATCTGGGGAGGTTTTTGCCCCCACGTCTCGCCACTTGGTCAATGGGGACTGGGAGGCCTATCAATTGTTGAGACGTGCATTTGTTTGGGAGGCTATGGGGTAGAAAACGTGTGTGGCCGTAGGCCTTCGAATAAAATTTTGTTAACTGATTCGCATTTCCCGTGTGCACTTGGGGTGTCTTTAGCATTTTTGTTCAGATGATTGTTCGTTAAAATACTAAACCTGACTAGGTTCATATAGATTTAGAATTAAGATGTGCTTGTTTCAATTATTAAGGGGGAGTTTCATTTCAGAAAAGTAAACAAAAGAAGATGCATGGAGCAAATCGAGGGAGAGCTGGAGGAAGGCAACGAAAAGCATACTATAGGAAGTAAGCAGCGTCCTTGCAAATATGAAAGCACAAGATAACATCACTATGGCTTCATCAGACGCTAAAGACTAATTTATGGAACATAAAATCACTGCTATGGCCTACAATATGGATGTATTAAATTTTTACGCAAGGAGCACTGTTCAATTTTTGCTCTATTTAGTTTAAGTCTGTCTACACAACATCTATTCCATTATATTAATTTATATCTAATGTTGACGTCTTCCCATGTAATGTATTCAAACTAGATTATGAAATAAATAAAGATCCATGAATACCACTCTTCTAGAGTCATTCAATTTTTCTATTGACTTAATTTTCATACCAAGAAACTTATCAAACCCAACAAATTTACAAAGAGAAAATGTAGGATAATTTTACATGCTACCCAACATTCACATAGTGAAGATCTCATCATTAGATAAACAAGTGCCGAGCTACCTGCGGACTAGAGCAAAGACTCTATACCACATCATCACAAGCACTAATTCAACAGGAGTCTACACTAGGATGATCTTATCTGCCATGAGCTTCTATGTTTCTTTCATCTTATTGCAACAACATGATTGTGTACCATTTATTCTGTAGAACGTGCCATGTACGACAACAATAAAAGATCCTTATCAAAAATGTACAATAAACGTGTGAAACATGCAGCCAGCGTGATGGAATAAGTATGCTTCTTTCCAACATATCTTCCTACGTCCACATTTTTACGTAAATAATTCTGTCTTTTTAAACTAATAACACTTATTATAGGCAGTTAACACAGTTCATATGGACAAACCATATTGACAGGTGCGGCGTGCCGCCGCACGGGCTCTGCTAGTACTATACTACAGACCTACATTCAAAGGACTAGCAATCAACCTGCTGAATTCCAACTGTTGAGTCACGTCATTAACTAGTTTCAGTTTTATGAACACTCAACTATAGCTGCCCAAACGGGCAAGGCCAAACAGGTCAGCCCGCGAGCACACCGGCACGGCCCGCCATGGGCCAGGCACGACACGGGCTAAACGGGCCGTGTCCAGCACGCGACATGCCTTGGGCCGTGCCTGGGCCTAGAGCCTGGGCACGCAGGCCGGCAGGGAATGACCCGTTTAATTATTTTTTATAAAAAAATTTATGTATGTATACCTAAAACACAGTCCAATAGGCCTAAAAATCAGCCCAACAGGCTGAAAATGCACAGCCCAGCATGCTAAACGGGCCAACGTGCTGGCCCGTTTACTAAATAGGCCCAGGCACGGCCTGGAGGCGCAACACGTGGGCCGGCATGACACGACCCGTATAATAATCGTGCCCTGGCGGGCCGTGCCGGACCAGGCATGATTACGATGGGCCGTGTCGTGCCGGGCTGGCCCGTTTGGCCAGGTCTGCACTCAACGGAAGGTGTCTTGCTTATCCAACGGGTGCATGAGATCCAATCCAACGACTCTCTACTGGTCTGATAAAAATGCTAGGCATCGGTAGTCTGATGCCTTGCGGCTCCCTTGGCAAATGATATGTCAATCTATTTTGGTCCCTATAATTCTTCACAGGAACCAGCTCCCCACCAGCCATAAGACTCTTGATTTCTAAAACTAGATAATACACCTCCCGATCATTGTTTTTTTTTGAAGACATCCCGATCATTGTCGGACTTTTGATTACTAAAACTAAACTTGAGAAGATACATATTCCCTTCGTTCACAAATATAAGGTGTTTTGGACATATCAATATGAACTACATATCGACTGAAATGAGTGAACAAACATACTAAAACGTGTTTATATACATCCGATTCAAAAAAGATAGAACATCTTATATTTGTGAATAGAGGTGTACATTGAAAGAGCAAATGATAAAGAAAGGGAAGGGAAAATGACATGTGGAAACCAAATTGCTATATATAAGTGGACAATAATCGGATTTATTTTACAATTTGTATTGCTGCTCGCGAGACCTGGAAGGAAACGTGCCAGCAGAAAATAAATTGGGCATACATTCGTTGAGCTCGTGAAGAAATGTCAACCGTATGAGGTAAACATTACCATATTGCACGTTTTCCTCTTACAAAGCTTTTATTCCAATTGATACTGATCATATGCAAATAGGAAATTGTATCATAGTTAGAATATCATGTTAAGATCAATGGAAGCAAAAATTGTCTTAGTGAACTTCAATATTCCCTCCGCCAGGAATTACTTGTCACAAAAAATGATAAAAGTAGATGTATTTAGAACTAAAATACATCTTACTTCTAGATACATTCATTTCTTCGACAAGTAATTTCGGACGGAAAGAGTACATAAAAAAACATATAGTACCTTTTAGCATTAGGGAATTGCCAGCTGGAATAAGCAATGCAAGATCAAAATGCTTGGAGCACAACATAAAAATAGGTCTCAAAGCAAAAATAAAAATGCCATTACAATAAAGAGACGATAAGATAGTTATGACGCGTACGTGAGACTTTGCATAATCGCATTTTTTTTTGGGTCACATGAATCGACGACTTAACACAAAAAATACTATTTATCTGTGAACATCAGTTGATTGTTTTGGCCATATATACAAACAAAAATGAAAATCTTCTCATTAGGACGGGTGGCCAGGTTCTGGAATTTGCTTTGTCAAAACACAACTACTGAGTTGTCTTCCTCTGCTTCTCCTCTCCTCTACTCAATTGGGTACTACGTATTTGCTGGTGCAGGAGATGGCGAATCCTATGCAACCGGGAGGTGCTTAGTTGATTCTCCTACCCTAGCGGCCGGCACAACCAGGCGACTAGGGTGGCGGATCTTCTTCCACCGATCTCCATCGGCCAGGACGTTGGTCCGCTCTCCCTCCGGCTGCTACTCCGACAGCACGAGGGAGGGGTACCCCGTTCCTCCGCTCTGTAGTTAGGATTTGGATTTGTAGGTCGTGGTGCGTCGTTGGGGTGGTGGGAGCGACGCCCGAGCGAATAAATCTGCCTCAACTCCACTCCCACACTCACAGTGCTCATCATGGCGACGTCCCGGAGTTGATGGCATCATGTGTTTGCCGATCCTTCAGGTCGGCGGCGTTAGGGTACATGGATGGTGTCGGCGAGGCGGCGGCGGTGACTCCATCAGGTGTGTCTCTCCTTCTGCTCTGTCCCCGTTGTTGCGGCATTGTCTCCGACGTCATGGTGGAGCAGGGAGGTTTTGTTGTCCAGGAGTACGCGCAAACAGTTGTCTACGCAAGTGACGACTGGAAGATGGTGCATCTTGTGCTGGGTCTGTGGTTGAAGGCTGACAGTTCTGGTTTCCTCCTCCAGAATCATAGTTGTTGGAAATATGAGCAATTTACCATATGATTTTATTAACATAAATACTAGATAAAGCATGACTAAAATAGCAAAGATAAAGCAAGTCATGCGATTTGATAGAGAGAAGGTAAATAACATCTGCAAATATCAACTAGAACTGAACATCTCTAGAGCAGACAATAGACCAAGTTTCATATATGAAGTAGAATCTATCATGTCTAGGGCAAAGACTAGAACAAGAAACTGTGGCAGAACCTCTAACAGGAAAAACAAGAACACGTACGGGGCAGTAGCAGCAACAGTAGCACTAGACTTGGCGTCGGTGTCCTCGGTAGCCATGTCATCAAGGAGGTTGTTGACGTCGGGGAAGTAGTCATTGTCGGGGAAGTAGTCATCGGAGTCCGGGGCGTCCATGACGAAGAAGTCAGTAGTCGCGCAGAGCGCTCCCCAAAAACCTTATCACCCTTCTCCCGTACAGGACTCAAAGAGGTGCGGTTTCGGAGGCCTACTGTCCCGACCTGCGGTGCATGCCGCAAGCTTGGATGAGGAAGATCGTAGTAGCAGCGCAGTGTTCAGGAACCGGTGGCGAGAGGAAGAATGAGTTCTGGTGCATCTCTCTGAGAGGAGCGATCTCTCTTTTATAGGTGCAAGAGAAGGAGGCGAGAGGGCAGCGACGAAAGGTGAAACGAAGCCATCGTGCGTGGCAATAATTTAGACATCGGCTCGGCTCATTCCCGCAACCCGCGACGCGTCGTGACGAGGCGAGGCGGGCGGCGGAGGAGGAGCGCGCGTGGATGTCCTTCTTGTTCTCATCCTCATACATGTGGGGAAAGAACCTCCCTTATAAAGAGGTCCAACTCCCTCTAAACTAGCAATGTGGGACTAAACTTTAGCTCCACCTCTTGCCTTGCACGAATGGGCTGCATGGGCCTCTAGGATTTATTAGGAATTTCTGAAACTACTATTGGGCTAGGCCCAAAATAGACAAAATTCCAGCAATCCCCCACCAGATCCCAGAGGCACACAAAATTTGCCTTTGGTTCCAAAACACTGTTTTATATACTGGTACTCCAGTGGAGACTATTAAGTTGAAATTCCACCTAGAGCTCTATGCCACACTAGTAAGCAACTTGAATAGTGGACTGGGCCTTGAACTGCAAGTTTTCTGTGAATCTAGCTTCACACAAAGCCTTGACCGATACTGGGCTACCGTGGGTCTTCCCCACGGGTGGAGCTTATGTGTCATACTCCAAGACCTTTCATGAGTTTATGAGAGAGAACTGAGGGAGTCCTGGATTAGGGGGTATCCGGACAGCCGGACTGTGTACAACGTCCGGACTATTGAAGCGTGAAGATACAAGACTCAAGACTTCGGCCCGTGTCCGGATGGGACTCTCCTTTGCGTGCAAGGCAAGCTTGGCGATCCGGATATTTTATTTCCTTCCTTTTAACCGACTCAATGTAAACCCTAGCCCTCTCCGGTGCCTATATAAACCGGAGAGGTTGGTCCTTAGAAGGCCGATCACAATTACAATCATACCATCATAGGCTAGCTCTTAGGGTTTAGCCTCTACGATCTCGTGGTAGATCTACTCTTGTACTACCCATATCATCAATATTAATCAAGCAGAAGTAGGGTTTTACCTCCATCGAGAGGGCCGAACACAGGTAAACATCTGTGTCCCTTGCTTCCTGTTACCATCAGCCTTGACGCACAGATCGGGACCCCCTACCCGAGATCCGCCGGTTTTGACACCGACATTAGTGCTTTCATTGAGAGTTCCTCTGTGACGTCGCCACAAGGCTTGATGGCTCCTTCAATCATCATCAACGACGCTGTCCAGGGTGAGACTTTCCTCCCCAGACAGATCTTCGTGTTCGGCGGCTTCACATTGTGCTACCTCTTGAGCAGTACGTTGGATTTCCCCGAAGAGGAGAGGATGATGCAGCAAAGTAGCGTAAGTATTTCCCTCAGTTTTCAAGAACCAAGGTATCAATACAGTAGGAGACCACGCACAAGTCCCTCATACCTACACAAAACGATAGCAACTCGCAACCAACGCGATTAGGGGTTGTCAATCCCTTCTCGGTCACTTACGAAAGTGAGATCTGATAGAGATGATAAATAATATTTTTTGTATTTTTGATAGATAGATGCAAAGTAAAAAGTAAAAGGCAAAGTAAAAACAAAGCAAGTAAATAAAGTGATAGAGATTGATATGATGAGAATAGACCCGGGGGCCATAGGTTTCACTAGTGGCTTCTCTCAAGAGCATAAGTATTCTACGGTGGGTGAACAAATTACTGTTGAGCAATCGACAGAATTGAGCATAGTTATGAGTATATCTAGGCAATGATCATGTATATAGGCATCACATCCAAAACAAGTAGATCGAAATGATTCAGCATCTACTACTATTACTCCACTCATCGACCGCTATCCAGCATGCATCTAGAGTATTAAGTAAAAACAGAGTAACGCCTTAAGCAAGATGACATGATGTAGAGGTATAAATTCATGCAATATGATAAAAACCCCATCTTGTTATCCTCGATGGCAACAATACAATACGTGCCTTGCTGCCCCTTCTGTCACTGGGAAAGGTCACCGCAAGATTGAACCCAAAGCTAAGCACTTCTCCCATTGCAAGAACTACCAATCTAGTTGGCCAAACCAAAAAGGATAATTCGAAGAGACTTGCAAAGATAACTCAATCATACATAAAATAATTCAGAGAAGAATCAAATATTTTCCATAGATAATACTGGATCATAAACCCACAATTCATCGGTCTCAACAAACACACCGCAAAAAGAAGATTACATCGAATAGATCTCCACGAGAGAGGGGGAGATCATTGTATTGGGATCCAAAAAGAGAGAATAGGCCATCTAGCTAATAGCTAAGGACCCGAAGGTCTGAAGTAAACTACTCACACTTCATCGGAAGGGCTATGGTGTTGATGTAGAAGCCCTCCATGGTGGATGCCCCCTCCGGCGGAGCTCCAGAACAGGCCCCAAGATGGGATCTCGTGGATACAGAAGGTTGCGGTGGTGGAATTAGGTTTTTGGCTCTTGTTCTGATCATTCGGGATACGTAGGTATATATAGGAGGAAGGAGTACATCGGTGGAGCGTCAGGGGGCCCACGAGGTAGGGGGCGCGCCCTCCACCCTCGTGACCGCCTCTGGCACTTCTTGGAGTAGGGTCCAAGTCTCCTGGATCACGTTCGGTTGGAAAATCACGTCCCCGAAGGTTTCATTCCGTTTGGACTCCGTTTGATATTCCGTTTCTTCGAAACACTGAAATAGGCAAAAAAACAGCAATTCTGGGCTGGGCCTCCGGTTAATAGGTTAGTCCCAAAAATAATATAAAAGTGGAAAATAAAGCCCAATATAGTCCAAAATAGTAGATAAAGTAGCATGGAGCAATCAAAATTATAGATACGTTGGAGACGATCGCAGGCCCCAAGCTTAATTCCGCTCGTCCTCGAGTAGGTAAATGATTAAAAGAATTTTGATGCGGAGTGATACTTTGGCATAATTTCAATATAAATCTTCTTAATTGTGATATGAATATTCAGATCCAAAAGATTCAAGACAAAAGTTCATATTGACACAAAAATAATAATACTTCAAGCATACTAATCAAAGCAATCATGTCTTCTCAAAATAGCATGGCAAAAGAAAGTTCATCCCTACAAAATCATATAGTTAGGCTATGCTTCATTTTCGTCACACAAAGATGTTCCCAACTTATATACCCCCGATGACAAGCCAAGCAATTGTTTCATACTCAAATAATCTCAAACTTTTTCAACCTTCATGCAATACATGAGCGCGAGCCATGGATATAGCACTATGGGTGGAATAGAATATGATGATGGGGATTGTGTGGAGAAGACAAAAAGGAGAAAGTCTCACATTGACGAGGCTAATCAACGGGCTATGGAGATGCCCATCAATTGATGTCAACATGAGGAGTAGGGATTGCCATGCAACGGATGCACTAGAGCTATGAATGCTCAACAAAAGAAAACTAGTGGGTATGCATCCAACTCGCTTGCTCACAAAGACCTAGGGCATTTTGAGGAAGCCCATCATTGGAATATACAAGCCAAGTTCTATAATGAAAAATTCCCACTAGTATAAAAAGACAACTTATGAGATTCACCATCATGAAGATCTTGGTGCTACTTTGAAGCACAATATATGAGACTCACTACATGAAGAACAAGGTGCTACTTTGAAGCACAATATATGAGACTCACTACATGAAGAACAAGGTGAGCACAAGTGTGGTAAAAGGATAGTAGCATTGTCCCTTCTCTCTTTTTCTCTCTCTTTTTTTTATTTGGGCCTTTTCTTTTCTTTTTTTTGGCCACCCCTTTTTTTCGTCCAGAGTCTCATCCCGACTTGTGGGGGAATCATAGTCTCCATCATCCTTTCCTCACTTTGGGACAATGCTCTAATAATGATGATCATCACACTTTTATTTTTCTTACAACTCAACAATTACAACTCGATACTTAGAACAAAGTATGACTCTATATGAATGCCTCCGGCGGTGTACCGGGATGGTGCAATGAATCAAGAGTGACACGTATGAAAAATAATGCATGGTGGCTTTGCCACAAATACGATGTCAACTACATGATCATGCGATGGCAATATGACAAAAGTAATGTATGTCATGATGATGATGATGGAAGTTGCATGGCAATATATCTCGGAATGGCTATGGAAATGCCATGATAGGTAGGTATGGTGGCTGTTTTGAGGAAGATATAGGGAGGTTTATGTGTGATAGAGCGATCGTATCACGGGGTTTGATGCACCAGTGAAGTTTGCGCCAACTCTCAAGGTGAGAAAGGGCAATGCAGTGCATCAAGAGGCTAGCAAAGGCGGAAAGGTGAGAGTGTGTATAATCCATGGACTCAACATTAGTCAAAAGAACTCATATACTTATTGCAAGAATTTAGAAGTCATCAAAAATTCAAGTACTATGCGCATGCTCCTAGGGGGATAGATTGGTAGGAAAAGACCATCGCTCGTCCCCGACCGCCACTCATAAGGATGCACAAGCCAGGTACACTTCATGTTTCAAATTTGTTACACAACTTTAACCATACGTGCATGCTATGGGACTTGCAAACTTCAACACAAGCATTCATTGAATTCATAATTACCCAACTAGCACGACTTTGATATTATCACCTCCATATCTCAAAACAATTATCAAGCATCAAACTTGTCTTAGTATTCAACACACTCAAAAGAAAGTTTCACATATCTTGAACACCAAGTATATTATCATTAAGCAAATTACCATGCTATTAACGACTCTCAAAATAATATAAGTGAAGCATGAGAGATCAATAGTTTCTTTAAAACAAATCCACCACCGTGCTCTAAACGATATAAGTGAAGTACTAGAGCAAAAATTATCACGCTCAAAAGATATAAGTGAAGCACTATGAGCAAAACTATCAAGCTTAAAAGATATAAGTGAAGCACAAAGAGTATTCTAAGAAATTACAAATTATGTATGGCTCTCTCAAAAGGTGTGTATAGCAAGGATGATTATGGTAGACTAACAAGCAAAGATGCAAATAATACAAGACGCTCCAAGCAAAACACATATCATGTGGTGAATAAAAATATAGCTCCAAGTAAATTACCGATGGAAGTGGATTTAAAGAGGGATGCCTTCAGGGCATCCCCAAGCTTTGACTTTTGGTGTCCTTGGATTATCTTGGGGGTGCCATGGGCATCCCCAAGCTTAGTATCTTGCCACTCCTTGTTCCATAATCCATCAAAAGAATTCACCCAAAACTTGAAAACTTCACAACACAAAACTCAACAGAAATCTCGTGAGCTCCGTTAAAGAAAGAAAACAAAAGACTACTTCAAGGTACAGTAATGAACTCATTCTTTATTTATATTGGTGTTAAACCTACTGTATTCCAACTTCTCCATGGATTATAACTATTTTACTAGCCATAGATTCATTAAAATAAGCAAACAGCACACGTAAAACAGAATCTGCCAAAAACAGAACAGTCTGTAGCAATCTGTAACTAACGCAACTTCTGGACCTCTAAAAATTCTACCAAAATAGGAAGTCCTAGACAATCTGTTTATTGAACAGCAGAAAAAAGAATCAACGCAAAAGCACGTTCCTGTGATTTAACAAAATTATATTAATGCGTGCAAAGTTTCTGTTTTTCAGCAGAATCAAATCAACTATCATCGTAGGTTATCCTATAGGTTCTACTTGGCACAAACACTAATTAAAACATAAAACCACATCCAAACAGAAGGTAGATGGATTATTTATTCCTAAACAGAAGCAAAAACAAAAAACACAAATAAAATTGGGTTGCCTCCCAACAAGCGCTATCGTTTAACGCCCCTAGCTAGGCATTGAGATTTCAATGATGCTCACAAGAAAGACAAAAATTGAGGCACAAAGAGAGCATCATAAAACATGTGACAAACACACTTAAGTCTAACATACTTCCTATGCATAGGCATATTATAGGCAAACAAATTATCGTAACAAGCAAAAACTAGCATATGCAAGGAAGCGGAAAGGAACAATAGCAATCTTAACATAACGAGAGGTAATTTAGTAACATGAAAATTTCTATAACCATATTTTCCTCTCTCATAATAATTACATGTAGGATCATAAGAAAATTCAACGATATAGCTACATATTCTTAACACGATCCACATGCATGCAAAGTTGACACTCTTCCAAAACAGTGGGATTATCATTAACTAAAGTCATGACCTCTCCAAACCCACTTTTATCAAAAAATTCATAAGATCGAATATTATCCAAATATGTGGGATCTAAAGTTGACACTCTTCCAAACCCACTTTCAATATTATTGCAAACAATATTATCAATCTCATATTCATCATGGGGATTAAATAAATTTTCAAGAGCATAAGAAAAATCACCCCAATCATGATCATTGCCACAAACAGTGGACACAACAAAACTAGCATCCCCAAGCTTAGGGTTTTGCATATTATTAGCATAATTGAAATCAAGAGGATTTATAGTAAAATCATTGCAATCATGCTTTTCATCGAAGGAACTATCAAGTATGGGCGCAATAGCAACGATCTCATGTTTAACATAAGGAACTATAGCAAATTCATCTTCATAAATATTGGCATCATGGCCACAAGGATAGCAAGCATCATGTTCATCAAGGGATATTTCAATCAAATCATCGGAGTCATCATTATCTATAGATTCATGCATATCATTATTTCCTTCCAAAGCAGCGGTCATTCTCTCAATAAATTCTTTGACACAGACATTATGAGCATAGTTTTCATAGCAATATTTAAGTATGTCAAAATTTTCAGATTCGTAGAGAGTAATATCATACTTTTCAATCAAAGAAGCAACTTCATAAGCACCCTTAAAAGCAACAAATTCTTCAATTTGTTCGATATCATAGTAACTGCAAACACCCTTTGCATAAGAAGATAAGATTTCATTTTCATTAAACTCACATAGGTAAGGAAGGTGTTTTTTAGGGTTCTTAGAGCAACAAGTAAAATCATAAATTTCACAAAGATTCCAAGCATAACACAGCAATCTGTTTATTTGACTCCATAAGAGTCTCCCTTTTTCAGACAAACGGTGACGCACATAATGAGCATGCTCATCTAAAGATTTCCCATCAACTAGGCTAGTTGGGGTTTCAGCACGAGCGCATAAGGATCGAAGATGATCCAAGTAGAACACTTTAAGTGGATCCATATCAATAGATTTTCAGCGAGCGAAGATGCAAACATATAGAAGGCACAAGGAAATACAAACAAAGATACATACGGGAAGAAGGCGAACAAAAAAAGAGAGGGCGAATAAAATGTCAAGGGTGAAAACGAGAGGCAAATGGCAAATAATGTAATGCGAGAGATAGGGATTGCGATGGGTACTTGGTATTGTTGACTTGCTTGTGTGAGCCTCCCCGACAACGGCGCCAGAAATTCTTCTTGCTACCTCTTGAGCACTGCGTTGGATTTCCCCGAAGAGGAGAGGATGATGCAACAAAGTAGCGTAAGTATTTCCCTCGGTTTTTGAGAACCAAGGTATCAATCCAGTAGGAGACCACGCACAAGTCCCTCGTACCTACACAAAATGATAGCAACTCGCAACCAACGCGATTAGGGGTTGTCAATCCCTTCTCGGTCACTTACAAAAGTGAGATCTGATAGAGATGATAAATAATATTTTTGGTATTTTTGATAGATAGATGCAAAGTAAAAAGTAAAAGGCAAAGTAAAAACAAAGCAAGTAAATAAAGTGATAGAGATTGATATGATGAGAATAGACCCGGGGGCCATAGGTTTCATTAGTGGCTTCTCTCAAGAGCATAAGTATTCTACGGTGGGTGAACAAATTCTTGTTGAGCAATTGATGAATTGAGCATAGTTATGAGTATATCTAGGCAATGATCATGTGTATAGGCATCACGTCCAAAACAAGTAGATCAAACGATTACGCATCTACTACTATTACTCCACTCATCGACCGCTATCCAAAGATGCATCTAGAGTATTAAGTAAAAACAGAGTAACGCCTTAAGCAAGATGACATGATGTAGAGGATAAATTCATGCAATATAATAAAAAACCATCTTGTTATCCTCGATGGCAACAATACAACACGTGCCTTGTCGCCCCTTCATCCTTTGGGAAAGGTCACCGCAAGATTGAACCCAAAGCTAAGTACTTCTCCCATTGCAAGAACTACCAATCTAGTTGGCCAAACCAAAAGGATAATTCGAAGAGACTTGCAAAGATAACTCAATCATACATAAAAGAATTCAGAGAAGAATCAAATATTTTCCATAGATAATACTGGATCATAAACCCACAATTCATCGGTCTCAACAAACACATCGCAAAAAGAAGGTTACATCGAATAGATCTCCACGAGAGAGAGAGAGAGATCATTGTATTGAGATCCAAAAAGAGAGAAGAAGCCATATAGCTACTAGCTATGGACCCGAAGGTCTGAAGTAAAGTACTCACACTTCTTTGGAAGGGCTATGGTGTTGATGTAGAAGCCCTCCATGGTGGATGCCCCCCGGTGAGCTCTAACAGCCCCAAGATGGGATCTCGTGGATCTGAGAAGGTTGCGGCGGTGGAATTAGGTTTTGGCTCTGCTCGATCGTTCGGGATACGAGGTACATATAGGAGGAAGGAGTGCGTCGGTGGAGCATCAGGGGGCCCACGAGGTAGGGGGCACGCCTAGGGGGCGCACCCTCCACCCTCGTGACCGCCTCTGGCACTTCTTGGAGTAGGGTCCAAGTCTCCTGGATCACGTTCGGTTGGAAAATCACGTTCCCGAAGGTTTCTTTCCGTTTAGACTCTGTTTGATATTACGTTTCTTCGAAACACTGAAATAGGCAAAAAACAGCAATTCTGGGCTAGGCCTCCGGTTAATAGGTTAGTCCCAAAAATAATATAAAAGTGGAAAATAAATCCCAATATAGTCCAAAACAGTAGATAAAGTAGCATGGAGCAATAAAAAATTATAGATACGTTGGAGACGTATCACATTGCGGACCAATCCGCTTGGTCATCTGGAGTAGATCGTGTCAGGAGCGCCGGATAATTATGATGAGCAGGGCTTGGACCTGCCGTCAGACAATGCTTGGGATATTACCCCGGCAGAAGCCTTGGATCTAAATCCGGGGCTGGATGCGTTGCCTAAGGACGGAGGGTTGGTCCCCACCCCGCAGGCCGCACCCTCATCGGCGATGAGGCCGAACACGGGCCCCACCTCTAGGAAGGCCCATGACTCTGGGCCCCCGGACTCGTAACCGGTCCTAGGTTCCAATCCGTGCGCCCCCGAGTCCGCCGAGTCTGGTTGGGCCCCGGTAATGGAGTTCACCGTAGCAGACATGTTTCAGCACTCGCCCTTTGGTGACATACTAAACTCATTTAAAATTCTCTCTTTGACAGAGAATTCCGGGCCGAACTATGTCCGGCTTGAGTGGGAAGCAGGCAACGAAGAAATTCGTTACCCACCCACCACCCCCTTGATAGCCACGGTTGACGATTTAACCGACGCGCTTGACTTCGACTCCGAAGGTATTGACGGTATGGATGACGATGCAGGAGAAGACTCAGAATCTATGGGGTATCGGATTCCCGCCTCGTCACATGAAATATACATGGTGGATACACCCAAGGAAGACGACGGTGAAAATCCGGAAGATAAAACCCCTGGGCAAAAGCCAAAGAGACGGCGCAGACGCCGTTCCAAATCCAGCAACAGTAAAAATATCAGCAAGAGCGCCAGAAGAATGGATACTTCGGTCAACCCTGAAGGCAATAACGACGAAACGGAGCCAGCGATGGAGCAGGACAAACCAGGTCACGCCGAGCATAGTTCGGAGTAGACGCCCGAAGACAACAATCCAGAAGGACGAGTTCATCAAACCGGCCCAGGACAAGAAGATAGTCCGAACGATGACGCATTCATCATTCCGGAAGAACGCGTGGAATGAGAGAACCTCCACAGAAAGCTTATGGCCACAGCGAGAAGTCTGAAGAGGCAGAAGCAACGGCTTAAAGTCGCACAAGAAACGCTCAATCGCAGATGGAATAAAGTGCTAGACACTGAAGAAAGATATGGCAACGATTGCCACACAAAGAGCTACCCAAAATGTAAGCTACTACCAGAATTCGACGACGAGGCCGTCCCACCAAAAAGTAACACGACCAGGAGACTAGAAGTACCACTTCATAACCGCAATAAACCAACTACCGAAGACGCCCACGGTCTACGTGAGCACCTGGATAAGAAAGCTGGCGCAGCTAGGTCCATCTACGGATCTAAAGGACACACCCCGGCGGGAGACTGTGGTCGTCAAAACAATCATGACAACCAGTTCACCATGATCTTGCGTGTGCGTAGGAAATTTTTTGAAATTACTACGTTCCTCAACAGTGGCATCCGAGCCTAGGTTTTATGCGTTAATGTTATATGCACGAGTAGAACACAAATGAGTTGTGGGCGATACAAGTCATGCTACTTACCAGCATGTCATACTTTGGTTTGGCGGTATTGTTGGATGAAGCGGCCCGGACCGACATTACGCGTACGCTTACGCGAGACTGGTTCTACCGACGTGCTTTGCACACAGGTGGCTGGCGGGTGTCAGTTTCTCCAACTTTAGTTGAACTGAGTGTGGCTGCGCCCGGTCCTTGCGAAGGTTAAAACAGCACCAACTTGACGAACTATCGTTGTGGTTTTGATGCGTAGGTAAGAACGGTTCTTGCTCAGCCCGTAGCAGCCACGTAAAACTTGCAACAACAAAGTAGAGGACGTCTAACTTATTTTTGCAGGGCATGTCGTGATGTGATATGGTCAAGACGTGATAAGATATAAGTTGTTGTATGAGATGATCATGTTTTGTTGAAGTTATCGGCAACTGGCAGAAGCCCTATGGATGTCTCTTTGTTGCATAAGATGCAAGTGCCAAATAATTGCTTTACTTTATCGCTATACAATAGCAATAGTTGCGAGAGCAATAGTTGGTGAGACAACCATGTGATGACACATTGATATAGATCAAGATGATGAAGATCATGGTGTCGTGCCAGTGACGATAGAGATCATGACAGTACTTTGGAGATGGCGATCAAAGGCGCAAGATGATCATGGCCATATCATGTCACATATTTTGATTGCATATGATGTTTATCTATTATACATCTTATTCTTGCTTTGATTGACGGTAGCATTTTAAGATGATCTCTCACTAATTATCAAGAAGTGTTCTCCCTGAGTATGCACTGTTGCCAAAGTTCGTCGTGCCCAGACACCACATGATGATCGGGTGTGATAAGCTCTACATCCATCTACAACGGGTGCAAGCCAGCTTTGCACGCGCAGAATACTCAGGTTAAACTTGACGAGCCTAGCATATGCAGATATGGCCTCGGAGCACGGAGACGAAAGGTCGAGCATGAATCATATAGTAGATATGATCAACATAGTGATGTTCACCATTGAAAACTACTCCATCTCACGTGATGATCGGTTATGGTTTAGTTGATTTGGATCACGTGATCACTTAGATGACTAGAGAGATGTCTGTCTAAGTGGGAGCTCTCAAGTAATATGATTAATTGAACTTAAATTTATCATGAACTTAGTCCTAGTAGTATTTTGCAAATTATGCTGTAAGATCAATAGCTTGCGTTGTTGCTTTCATATGTTTATGTTCCTAGAGAAAATTGTGTTGAAAAATGTTAGTAGCAATGATGCGGATTTGATCCACGATCTGAGGTTTATCCTCATTCTGCACGTAAGAATTATGTCCTTAATGCAATCGCTAGGTGCGGACCTATTGCAGAGCGGATGCGCACGTTATGAGCGTTTGGCTAGCTCAATATGATGACTACTTGATAGTTTAGTGCACCATGCTTAACGGCTTAGAATCGGGACTTCAAAGGCGTTTTGAGCGTCATGGACCATATGAGAGGTTCCAGAATTGAAGTTAATATTTCAAGCAAATACCGAGTTGAGAGATATGAAGTCTCCAACAAGTTCTATAGCTAAAAGATGGAGGAGAATCGCTCAACTAGTGAGCAAGTGCTCGATTATGCGGGTACTACAATCGCTTGAATCAAGTGGGAGTTAATCTTCCGGATAAGATAGTGATTGATGAATTCTCTAGTCACCATCACTAAGTTACTAGAACTTCGTGATGAACTATAGTATGCAAGGGATGACGAAAATGATTCCCGAGCTCTTCGTGATGTTGAAATCGGCGAAGGTAGAAATCAAAGAAGAGCATCAAGTGTTGATGATTGACAACACCACTAGTTTCAAGAAAAGGGCAAAGGGAAAGAAGGGAACTTCAAGTAGAATGACAAGCAAGTTGTCACTCCCGCGAAGAAGCCCAAAGCTGGACCAAAGCACAAACCGAGTGATTACTTCGCAAAGGAAATGGTCCTTTGAAGCGAAATGCCCGAATATTTGGTGGATAAGAAGGATGGCAAAGTGAACAAGGGTGTATTTGATATACAGGTTATTGATGTGTGCCTTACTAGTGTTTATAGTAGCCCCTAAGTATTTGATACTTGTTCGGTTGCTAAGATTAGTAAATCGAAACAGGAGTTACATAATAAACAGAGACTAGTTGAGGGGAAGTGACGATGAGTATTGGAAATAGTTCCAAGATTGATATGATCATCATCACACACTCCCTATATTTTCGAGATTAGTGTTAAAGCTAAATAAATGTTATTTAGCGTTTGCGTTGAGCATGAATATGATTTGATCATGTTTGTTGCAATACGGTTATTCATTTAAGTAAGAGAATAAACTGTTGCTCTGTTTACATGAATAAAACCTTATATGGTTACATACCCAATGAAAATGGTTCATTGGATCTCGATCGTAGTGATACACATATTCATAATATTCAAACCAAAAGATGCAAAGTTAATAATGATAGTGCAACTTATTTGTGGCACTGCCGTTTAGGTCATATTGGTGTAAAGCGCATGAAGAAACTCCATGCTGACGGGATTTTGGAATCACTTGATTATGAATCACTTGATGCTTGCAAACCATGCCTCATGGGCAAGATGACTAAGACTCCGTTCTCCGGAACAGTGGAGCGAGCAACTGACTTATTGGAAATAATACATACCGATGTATGCGATCCGATGAGTGTTAAGGCTCATGGCGGGTATCGTTATTTTCGACCTTCACAGATGATTTGAGCAGATATGGGTATATCTACTTGATGAAACATAAGTCTGAAACATTTGAAAAGTTCAAAGAATTTCAGAGTGAAGTGGAAAATCATCGTGACAAGAAAATAAGGTTTCTACGATCTGATCGCGGAGACAAATATTGGAGTTACGAGTTTGGTCTTCAATTAAAACAATGTGGAATAGTTTCACAGCTCACGCCACCTGGAACACCACAACGTTATGGTGTGTCCAAACATCGTAACCGCACTTTATTGGATATAGTGCGATCTATGATGTCTCTTATTGATTTACCACTATTGTTTTTGGGTTATGCATTAGAGACAGCTGCATTCACGTTAAAAGGGCACCATCTAAATCCGTTGAGACGACACCTTATGAACTGTGGTTTAGCAAGAAACCCAAGTTGTCGTTTCTTAAAGTTTGGGGCTGCGATGCTTATGTGAAATGTTTCATCCTGATAAGCTCGAACCCAAATCGGAGAAGTGCGTCTTCATAGAATACCCAAAGGAAATTGTTGGGTACACCTTCTATCACAGATCCGAAGGCAAGATATTCGTTGCTAAAAATGGATCCTTTCTAGAGAAGGAGTTTCTCTCGAAAGAAGTGAGTGGGAGGAAAGTAGAGCTTGATAAGGTAATTTGTACCTTCTCCCGAATTGGAAAGTAGTTCATCACGGAAATCAGTTCCAGTGATTCCTACACCAATTAGTGAGGAAGCTAATGATGATGATCATGAAACTTCTGATCAAGTTGCTATAGAACCTCGTAGGTCTTCCAGAGTACGGTCCGCACCAGAGTGGTACGGTAATCCTGTTCTGGAAGTCATGTTACTAGACCATGATGAACCTACGAACTATGAGGAAGCGATGATGAGCCCAGATTTCGCAAAATGGCTTAAGGCCATGAAATCTGAGATGGGATCCATGTATGAGAATAAAGTGTGGACTTTGGTGGAGTTGCCCGATGATCGGCAAGCCATATTGTATAAATGGATCTTCAAGAGGAAGACGGACGTTAATAGAAGTGTTACTATCTACAAAGCTCGACTTGTCGCAAAAAGGTTTTTTCACAAGTTCAAGGTGTTGACTACAATGAGATTTTCTCAATTGTAGCGATGCTTAAGTCTCCGAATCATGTTAGCAATTGCCACATTTTATGAAATCTGGCAAATGGATGTCAAAACTACATTCCTTAATGTTTTCTTAAAGAAGAGTTGTATATGATGCAACCAGAAGGTTTTGTCAATCCTAAAGGTGCTAACAAAATGTGCAAGCTCCAGCAATCCATCTATGGACTGGTGCAAGCACCTCAGAGTTGGAATATACGCTTTGATAAGTTGATCAAAGCATATAGTTTTGTACAGACTTACGGTGAAGCCTGTATTTACAAGAAAGTGAGTGGGAGCACTACAACATTTCTGATAAGTATATGTGAATGACATATTGTTGATCAGAAATAATGTAGAATTATTCTGCAAAGCATAAAAGAAGTGTTTGAAAGAAGTTCTTCAAAATAAAGACCTCAGTAAAGCTACTTACATATTGAGCATCAAGATCTATTGAGATAGATCAAGACGCTTGATAAGATTTTCAATGAGTACGTACCTTGACAAGATTTTGAAGTAGTTCAAAATGGAACAGTCAAAGAAGGAGTTCTTGCCTGTGTTACAAGGTATGAAGTTGAGTAAGACTCAAGACACGACCATGGTAGAAAATAGAAAGAGAATGAAAAGTCATTCCCTATGCCTCAGTCATAGGTTCTATAAAGTATGCTATGCTGTGAACCAGACCTATTGTATACTCTGCCCTGGTTTGGCAAGGAGTACAATAGTGATCTAGGAGTAGATCCTTTGGACATTGGTCAAAATTATCCTTAGTGGAATAAGGATATGTTTCTCAATTATGGAGGTGACAAAAGGTTCGTCATAAAAGGTTACGTCGATACAAGTTTTGGCACTGATCCAGATGACTCTAAGTCTTAATCTAGATACATATTGAAAGTGGGAGCAATTAGCTAGAGTAGCTCCGTGCAGAGTATTGTAGACATAGAATATTTGCAAAATACATACGGCTCTGAATATGACAGACCCGTTGACTAAATTTCTCTCATGAACAAAACATGATCATACCTGTGTACTCTTTGGGTGTTAATCACATAGCGATGTGAGCTAGATTATTGACTCTAGTAAACCCTTCGAGTGTTGATCACATGAAGATGTGAACTATGGGCATTAATCACATACATATGTGA
The DNA here is from genome assembly GCA_021437245.1 of Aegilops speltoides. NCBI lineage: Eukaryota > Viridiplantae > Streptophyta > Magnoliopsida > Poales > Poaceae > Aegilops > Aegilops speltoides. The sequence goes on from CM038142.1 coordinate 180,339,137, forward strand.
ATATTGGTGTTACATCACATGGCGATGTGAACTAGATTATTGACTCTAGTGCAAGTGGGAGACTGAAGGAAATATGCCCTAGAGGCAATAATAAAGTTATTATTTATTTCCTTATATCATGATAAATGTTTATTATTCATGCTAGAATTGTATTAACCGGAAACATAATACATGTGTGAATACATAGACAAACATAGTGTCACTAGTATGCCTCTACTTGACTAGCTCGTTAATCAAAGATGGTTAAGTTTCCTAACCATAGACATGAGTTGTCATTTGATTAAACGGGATCACATCATTAGAAGAATGATGTGATTGACTTGACCCATTCCGTTAGCCTAGCACTTGATCGTTTAGTATGTTGCTATTGCTTTCTTCATGACTTATACATGTTCCTATGACTATGAGATTATGCAACTCCCGTTTACCGGAGGAACACTTTGTGTGCTACCAAACGTCACAACGAATCGGGTGATTATAAAGGAGCTCTATAGGTGTCTCGAAGGTACATGTTGGGTTGGCGATTTCGAGATTAGGATTTGTCACTCCGATTGTCGGGAGGTATCTCGGCCCTCTCGGTAATGCACATCACTATAAGCCTTGCAAGCAATGTAGCTAATGAGTTAGTTGCGGGATGATGCATTACGTAACGAGTAAAGAGACTTGCCGGTAACGAGATTGAACTAGGTATTGAGATACCGACGATCGAATCTCGGGCAAGTAACATACCGATGACAAAGGGAACAACGTATGTTGTTATGCGGTTTGACCGATAAAGATCTTCGTAGAATATGTAAGAGCCAATATGGGCATCCAGGTTCCGCTATTGGTTATTGACCGAGAATAGTTCTAGGTCATGTCTACATAGTTCTTGAACCCGTAGGGTCCGCACGCTTAACGTTACGATGACAGTTTTATTATGAGTTTATGAGTTTTGATGTACCGAAGGAGTTCGGAGTCCCGGATGAGATCGGGGACATGACGAGGAGTCTCGAAATGGTCGAGACGTAAAGATCGATATATTGGACGACTATATTCGAGTTCAAAAGGTTCCGAGTGATTCGGGTATTTTCGTGATACCGGGAGTTACGGGAATACGAGGAAGAAGCAATGGGCCTCATGGGCCAAGTGGTGGAAGAGAGGAGGTAGGGCGGCCCCCTAGCCCAAACCGATTGGACTAGGGGCGGCCCCCTTCCTTCTTCTCGCCTCTCCTTCCTTCTCCTTCTCCTCCCCTTCCTTCCCTTCTCCTAGTAGGACTTGGAAAGAGGGGGAATCCTACTTGGAGTAGGATTCTCCCCCTTGGGCGCGCCTCCTCCTCTTGCTCCTTTATATACGGGGGCAGGGGGCACCCCATGACACACAAGTTGATCTACGGATCGTTCCTTAGCCGTGTGCGGTGCCCCCCTCCACCATATTCCACCTCGGTCATATCGTCGCGGAGTTTAGGCGAATCCCTGCGCCGGTAGAACATCATCATCGTCACCACGCCGTCGTCTTGTGGAACTCATCTCCGGAGCTTTGCTTTGGATCGGAGGCGGAGATTGTCATCGAGTTGAACGTGTCTGAACTCGGAGGCCCGTGACGTTCGGTGCTTGGATCGGTTGGATCGTGAAGACGCACGACTACATCAACCGCGTTGTGTTAACGCTCGCTTACGGTCTCACGAGTGCGTGGGCGAACACTCTCCCCTCTCGTTGCTATGCCATCACCATGATCTTGCGTGTGCGTAGGAATTTTTTTGAAATTACTACGTTCCTCAACAACAACAGCCGACGGCATGCCACAGCGCGTCCAGATACAGAGGGGCTGCTCACCCCTTGTGCTTTACTGATGAAGTACTGGACCATGAATTCCCACAGGGCTTTAAACCTGTGAACATAGAGGCATACGACGGAACGATAGACCCAGGGGTCTGGATATAAGACTTTATCCTGCAGATACACATGGCTCGTGGGGATGACCTCCATGCCATCAAATACCTTCCCCTCAAACTGAAGGGACCAGCTCGGCACTGGTTGAAAAGCCTCCCCGAAAATTCAATAGGGAGCTGGGAGGAACTAGAGGACGCTTTCAGGGCCAATTTTCAAGGGACTTATGTCCGGCCTCCGGACGCTGACGATTTAAGTCACATAATCCAACAACCCGGAGAGTCCGCCCGCAAGCTTTGGAATAGATTCCTCACTAAGAAGAATCAAATTGTTGATTGTCCGGATGCCGAAGCCCTAGTGGCATTCAAACATAGCATCCGTGATGAGTGGCTCGCCAGACACCTCGGCCAAGAAAAGCCTAGGACAATGGCAGCCCTAACAAGCCTTATGACTCGCTTTTGCGCGGGTGAAGATAGCTGGCTATCCCGTAAAGGCACCAGCGACCCCAGCACATCCGAAATAAGGGATGGCAACGGGAAGCCACGGCGTAATAAAAACAAACGCCAAAACAAGGAAGAGAGCCCGGACAACACAAGGTTAATGCCGGATTCAGGGGCTCTCGACCTAACCAGCAAAAAAAGCAATCTAAAGGCAGTAAAGAGGGACCGTCCGGTCTAAACAGAGTTCAGATGACTATGCCAAATTCATGGCACCCCGACAAACTGCGAACCACACGCACAAAGAGTGCTGGGTCTTCAAGCAGGCCGGCAAACTAAATGCCGAACACAAGGGAAGGGAAACACCAAGTGAAGACGAGGATGAACCTTGCCAGCCGAACACTGGGGGACAGAAAAATTTCCCGCCAGACATGATCCACGCGACTCGCACATCCTTGGGAAGGCACGAACGCGCCCATAAAGGCGCATGATATAGAGCCCATCATACCCACACCTAACCACTGGATGTCTTGTTCGATCATTCGATCGCCTGGACGGCTGAACTAGTATTCGGCGCGAAGGATCAAACGCCTTGGTGCTTGACCCAATAATCGACGGATACCATCTCACTCATGTCCTCATGGACGGAGGCAACAGTCTCAATTTAATATATGAGGACACTGTCCGCAGGATGGGGATAGACTCATCCAGAATCAGCAAGATTAATACCACCTTTGAAGGGGGATACCAGGCGTTGAAGCCTACAGCAGGGGCTCCGTCATACTGGAGGTAACATTCGGCTCCCCAGGCAACTCCAGAAGCGAAGAACCAGTCTTCATAATAGCGCCCTTCCAAAGCAGCCATCAAGCATTGCTTGGAAGAATGGCCTTCGCCCGCTTCAACGCATTGCCGCACTATGGCTACCTTACACTTAAGATGCCCGGTCCACGCGGCGTCATCACCGTTAGCGGATTAACAGAGTACTCTTCGGCATAGAGGAATACGCGACGGCCCTAGCGGTCGGACTATAAGTGGCCTCTAACAAAAATATGACGGGTCGTTAAGACCACGGACACGGTTAGACGAGTCCGGCAACCCATATCAAACCAGGGCACTGTATATGTAATCCTATAGTGGACACCAGGGGCTAATAATAAAGCCCCACACTGGGCTCAACCTTATTGGTAGGCCAGCATCTTACATTTTTTACTATCCATCGCATACTTACGTTGCACTCTTCTATGAGTTTCCCTTTTCCGCAGACAATGTTCGCGCGATACCCTTCCAGGATGCGGCACAACGGAGACAAAGGCACAGACGTGCAGCAGGGCCCCGTTCAACAGGTTTATTTTAAGATTAAGCCCCTGTGTAAACCTTTTCTATTGCCTCTTGTTGTTTAACCATCCCATGGGTTCCATACCCACAGAGGATACAGCCGTTTTTGGCATTTCTCCACGACAGATTAACGCATGTACCTGGAAATACATGGTTTATAATGAATGGGCATTCTTGAGCCCATCATCTGTTATAAAGTCCGAATACCTTCGGGAGTGTTCGGCATCACGAGTTTGGCCTTATATGCACCAGCTCCGAATCATGTCTTTGGTCAAATGTTGGGTTTGCCCGGCTCCTGGGTTTGTCGCCTTATGTTCCGTTATTATCGGCTAAGGTGGCCAAAGGATAACTACTGCGATTGTGCCCTGGTTATTCCGGATGAGCACCTCAGTAGAGAAAGCCAAAACCGATCGTCATGATACAACGAGAGACTGGTCAACCACTTGACGACTCACCGGAATCTCTAGGATTCCTCCGCATTAACGAAGGGCCATTTCCTGGCCAGGTACATATGCACCCGTATTCGGATGCACGCGAAGGTACCAGGGGCTACATAGTAGCCCCAACATTAGAATCCCGCGCCTAAGCGAAAGTGTTACACCTATATAGTCCGGTTGCCTAGTTCGACGTGCGATCACCTCCTTGTCGGACCAAGACGTTGCATAAAGAGTGATCAAGCACATTTTTTTTCGTGAACACCCCTGCATTGTATGCATGGGGGCTGAAGCCAACAACTGCTAACTTTCGATTGCCCACATATGTATACATATATATAAACGGCGCACAGGGGACACAATCACATTTTTAGACAAACATTATATAACCTTCTAATCAAAATAAACATTGTTTTTACAATGATTTGAATCATCACTCGAATAGGAGATTCTTCGGGCACTGCGCCTCTATCAGGCGGGCACCCTCTATGACCTGCGCCAAGTAGTGCTCGGCCGGATATTGGCCCCCCACCGGATCCTGAGACGCTATCATAGTGGCATCCATATCCGTCCAATACACTTTAATGTGGGCAAGGGCCATCCGCGCACCTTCTATGCATGCTGACCTCCTCATGGCATCGATCCGAGGCACAGCCCCAAGGAACTGTTGCACCAAACCAAAGTAACTGTCCGGCTTAGGCCCCTTCGGCCAAAGATGGTCTATTACAGACCGCATTGCAAGACCGGACAGCCTGTGAAGCTCCGCTACAGCAGCCATCTTATCACTTAACGGCAGCGGGCGAGTGGGAGCATTGAACTGCGACCAGAAAAGCCTCTCCACCTCCTTCTCACCCTGATCTTTGAAGAACTCCACAACATCAGCCGTACTCTTCGCCAGGTCCGTGTAGGCGTCCGCCGAACTCCAGCGTCCATCCAGGGGAGCGTACTTCGGATCGAAGAACTTCGTCTGCAGCAAATAGGAGCCCCCAGCCGCGATTTTACCGGCCTGTTGAAGCTCCTCCCGTGCACCTCTGAGCTCGGTCCGTATTTCCTTGGTGGCATTAAGTGCCTTGCTCAGGTCAGCCGATTTATCCTCATGCTCCTTTTCAGAGCTCATACCGTCACGGCATTTTTAACTCGATAGCCATTTCGGCTATCTTTTCCTCGCTTCGGCGATGAGCAGCCTGTTCGGCTCTCAATTCCTCGGCCGCCTTTAGGGCAGCCGCATTGCTCACCCGAGCCTGTTCCTTGGCTAGAGCAAGTTCCGCCCTCAAGGCCTCCACGGCAGCAGCACCATCTGCAGTCCGAACATATTACATTACTATGTGCCACTTTAATATTTTCCTATGCAATGGAAAGACAGGACACATACCTTGTGATTTATCCAGCCGCTCATTCATCAGAGTGATATCGGCATCAACCGACCCAATTTGCCTTGTCAGTTTGGCAACTTCAATGGACGGGTCGGCGGCCGGACCCACAGGTAACTGCACATATTTACAACATAAATCATTGGTTTATGACCCTCCGTTTGCTGCCTAGGGCAGTCAACCAGAGTCTCAGGGGCTACTATCTATATGGAGCACACCTACCGCGTGCCTCACAGCCAAAGGAACAGTGCACTCTTCATTACATACCTCAAAGCCTATGAGCAGGCTTGTGAATGCTTCATTCAAACCGCTTGTAGCGGATGAAATCTTCTTGAGCACCGCGCTCATTATTGAGTGGTGCTCCTCCGAGAGCACAACTCGCTCAAGTAAGCCCGTCAGTACGTCCGGCCGGACATCGAACTGCGCCGGACTCCTTTCATCGCCCCTCGTTGTAGCCAAATGCTCCGGGTGCAGGGCGGCTGACGGATTGACTTCCGGCTTTGGCAGATCCGGACCCCTCCATGACGACACCTCGACGTCGCTTGCTTCATGAGTCGGAGAAGGGGGTGGGGTTTCGCTCTCCATCCTCTTCGGAGGAAGGTCCCCAAAAGACGAACCCTGTTGAGAGGAGCTGCTGACCGGACTGAAAAAAGTTGAACCCTGGGTATTGATCCAGGAGAAACACAGTACCTTCGGATCGTAAATTGACTTACAGCTCAGTGGAGGGCTGGCCCGTTGGAGGGCATGGTGCGGTGAGGGTGCTCGTCGGGGCAAGGCCCCCTGGGGATGTCTTTTTCCCTAATTTGGGCATCTCCGCCTCCAAATCTTCGGAGGCGGCCCTCTTCTTCCCGCGCGGGGAGGAGGCCTTAGCCTCTCCTCCCCGACTATCCTCCCTGGGGGAGGTAACAATTCCCCTGGTTCAGATGCGTAGCGTGTGGGGTTCGGATTCTTCATTCCTCCCCTTGTCTTTCCCCGAGGGCATTCTGCTGAGTACCCGGTCGAGCATCTTGGCCATAGTAGGGACGGGCGAGCCTTCGGGAAGCGGTGCCGGACACCTAATTCTCTCCACCTTGCTGAGCCATTCCTGGACGTGGATGATTGTCAGAACGAAAAGTCATGATAAATACAAAACAGGGTGTTCGGTATCAAGGCTACTTACTTGGGTATCTAGGCGATTGCAGCTTAGGCCCGCATCCTCGGTGGTGTACGGACATACTACTTTTTGTCCGAAGAATAATTTGCACATCTCTTCGGGCTTCAAGCCGAAGAAGTGCTTGACAGTCCGCGGACCCTCCAGATTGAACTCCCACATCCAGAGAGGCCGGCGTTGGCACAGCAACATCCGCCGGATTAACATCACTTGCATTATGCTGACAATGTTGATATCCCTATCGAGAAGCTCCCGGATGCGGTTCTGCAGTATTGGTACATCACCTACGGGCCCCCAATTCTGTCCTACGTATGTCCAGGATGCCAACTGCGATGGAGGGCCCGAGCGGAACTCAGGGGCGGCTACCCACTTCGTGCCCCTTGGGGCCGTAGTATAAAACCACCTCCGCTGCCATACATCGACTTACGGGAAAGAACCTCCGCCATTGGGCGTCGGCGTTTCGCTTATTATTAAAGACCTCCGACTCCACATGTCGCCCCGATCATCTTCGGCTTCACATTGAAGGTCTTGAGCCATAAGCCGAAGTGCGGGGTGATGTGGAGAAAAGCCTCGCACACGATAATGAACGACAAGATATGGAGGATAGCGTCTGGAGCCAAATCATGAAAATCCAACCCATAATAGAACATGAGCCCCCTCACGAAGTGATCGAGGGTGAAACCCAAACCGCAGAGGAAGTGTGGGACGAAAACGACACACTCATTGGGCTCCAGCGTAGGGATGACTTGCCCTGGAGCAGGAAGCCTATGCTGGATATCTACGGTCAGGTATCCGACCTCCCTAAGCTTTGCAATGTCCTTCTATTCGATCGAGGAGGCCACCCATCGGCCTTGAGGGTCAGATCCGGACATATTGGAGGATTCCGGAGGAGTGGAGCTTAGGTTTTGGGTGTTAGAACTCGGGGTGCGAGAAGGCGCGATGAAGGTGAAAAAAGAGGCGTAGTCTCGACCCCTTTATAAAGAAGGCGAATATCAAGAGTCCCCGGTGTGACCATTTGAGGCTTATCTAAAAACACACGGGGTTATACCAATTGCCGTCGTGGGGTCACGCACGCTCATATTGATGGAAAATCCCGTAATAAAAGGGACACGATCTCTGCCTCGACGGGACGTGCCAATAAAACCGCCTCGCAACACGAGTCGTTGTGGGGTAGGAAACGTCGGTTCGCGTTGGACCAAGCCCCGATGCAAGGGCATGAAGCACGAAGATTGCTAGCAAATCAGATCTATACCATGTGAAGATCATCTTGCAGATCCGGACACGGACTACGTGTTCAATAACCACTTTGGAGTATTCGGGGGAGGAACCCGCCTTGCAATGCCGAAGACAATACTGCGTGTCGGACTCATCGTCATTGAATCCTGGTTCAGGGGCTACTGAGGGAGTCCTGGATTAGGGGGTATCCGGACAGCCGGACTGTGTACAACGTCCGGACTATTGAAGCGCGAAGATACAAGACTCAAGACTTCGGCCCGTGTCCGGATGGGACAATCCTTTGTGTGGAAGGCAAGCTTGGCGATCCAGATATTATATTTCCTTCCTTGTAACCGACTCCATGTAAACCCTAGCTCTCTCCGGTGCCTATATAAACCGGAGAGGTTGGTCCTTAGAAGGCCGATCACAATTACAATCATACCATCATAGGCTAGCTCTTAGGGTTTAGCCTCTATGATCTCGTGGTAGATCTACTCTTGTACTACCCATATCATCAATATTAATCAAGCAGGAAGTAGGGTTTTACCTCCATCGAGAGGGCCCGAACCTGGGTAAACATCTATGTCCCTTGCTTCCTGTTACCATCAGCCTTGATGCACAGATCGGGACCCCCTACCCGAGATCCGCCGGTTTTGACACCGACAAGAACCCTACTCAGATTGCGACGTTTAACAATCAGACTCGTATAGGTGCGTTCTTCAAAATATGTTCTGCAGGACAACATCTCTGCTTCAATGAGCCACTTAGAACACATTAAGATATACATCAACCTGCCATGTAGATTAGGAGAGTATTGCATCTTCATGGAGTGGTATTGTTAATAGTAAGGATACTCTCCTCTCAGTTGACCAACAGCTTGTCTTCCACATCTAGTTCACGGGATCTCCGATCACAAAGAATAGGTTACCACTGTGACAACTCATATTGTGGGTCTCATACCCATCTCCCTTGATGCATTATCTATCACATTACGTGATAAACCCTTAGTAAAAGGATCTGCCTGATTTTTAGACGTTTGGATATAATCCAATGCAATAACTTCGGAGTTTCTCATTTTCCTGACAGACTTTAACCTTCTCTGAACGTGTCTTGATGACTTCGTGTTATCCTTTGAGCCGCTCATTTTCGTGATCATAGTTTGATTGTCGCAGTTCATAAGGATTCCCGGTACAGGTTTCTCAACAACCGGCAAGTCACTTAAGAGCCGGCGATGCCAATGTGCTTCGACCGTAACTATATCTAGTGTTGTGAGTTCTGTCCATTGTTGACCTCGTTAAGATGGTATGCTTGCAAGACTTCCAAGAAACAACGCCACCTCCATGAGTGAATACATATCCGCTCGTGGCCTTTATCTCATCAGCATCTAAGATCTAGTTTGAGTCACTATACCCTTCAAGCACCTTTGGGTGCCCAATGTAGTGAATTCCATAATTCGGAGTGCCTTTCAAATAATGCAAAACACTCTCTAGAGCTTTCCAATGCACATCTCCTGGTTTTGAGACAAACCGGCTCAATATGCTAACAACAAAGGAGATGTCAGGTCTTGTAGCACTGGTTAAGTACATAAGTGAGCCAATAATCTGAGAATATTTCAATTAGTCTCTAGCAATTCTTCGATTCTTTCGAAGCAACACACTAGCATCATATGGTGTTGGAGAGGGCTTGCAGTCATTGTAGCCAAAGCGACTCAAGATCTTTTCCCCATAGTGAGATTGAAGCAATGTAATCCTACCATCATCGTATGTCAACAACTTGATGTTCAGAATGACATCAGTCACTCCTAAATCCTTCATCTCAAAGCAACGAGATAGGAAATCCTTGATCTCCTTAATAACCTTCAGATTTGTTCCGAAAATCAGTATGTCATCAACATACAAGCAAAGGATAACTCCCTCACCCCCACCATGGCGATAGTACACACATTTGTCAGCTTCGTTCACAACAAAGCCTGCAACTGTTAAAGTTCTTTCAAACTTCTCATGCCACTGTTTGGGTGCTTGCTTGAGTCCATACAAAGACTTCAGCAACTTGCACACTTTCCTTTCTTGACCATTGAGGGATCGAGAAGGTGAGAGTGTCTAGAGGGGGGGTGATTAGACTACTCGACAAGATAAAAATTCTGTCTTTTATCAAGGACAGATTTTGGCAGATTTTGCATAACACACAAGTCAAGTAGCACACTACACATGCAATTCTAGAGTATGGGCAGCGGAAAGTAAATTGCACAAGTAGTAAAGAGAAGTGGAGAAGATCAAACGCAATTTGGAGACGCAATGATTTTTCCCGTGTTCCGATAGGTGGCGCTATCGTACATCCACGTTGATGGAGACTTCAACCCACGGAGGGTAACGGCTGCGAGAGTCCACGGAGGGCTCCACCCACGAAGGGTCCACGAAGAAGCAACCTTGTCTATTCCATCATGGCTCACGCCCACGGAGGGCTAGCCTTACTCGGGGTAGATCTTCACGAAGTAGGCGATCTCCTTGCCCTTACAAACTTCTTGGTTCAACTCCACATCTCGACGACGGAGGCTCCCAAGCGACACCTAACCAATCTAGGAGGCACCACCCTCCAAAAGGTAATAGATGTTGTAGATGATGATGAACTCCTTGCTCTTGTGCTTCAAATGATAATCTCCCCAACACTCAACTCTCCTCACTGATTTGGCTGTGGTGGAGGAAAGGATTGAGTGGAAAGCAACTTGGGAAGGCTAGAGATCAAGCTTCATATGGTGGGAGTGGAGCAACTTGATCTCAACACAAGGGTAGGTAGTTCTCTTCTCAGAAATGTAAGGTAGGAGTGGTAGTTCTTTCTGATGGCTCTCTCCACGAATGAAGAGGGGGTGGAGGGGTATAAATAGCCTCCACACAAAATCCAACCGTTACACACATTTGAGTAATCTCGGTGGAACCGAAGTGGACAACTCGGTGAGACCGATAGTTCAAATAATGTGAACGTTGGGATTTTCGGTGGGACCGAATATACAATCTCGGTTAGTCCGATTCGTGCAATGACACAAGCATGCTAGTTTCGGTGGGACCGACTTCATCATCTCGGTGACACCGATTTGATGATGAAGGTTCTGAAACTTGGCAACTCATGTTTGGTGAGACCGAGTTCGAATCGGAAAATCCGAGTTTACTAGGGTTTGGCTTATGGTGAGGTGGTTCATCTCGGTGTGGTGAGTTTGGAATATCGGTGGGACCGAGACTACTTATGAGTGTATATGGCGGTGAAAGTTGCTGATAGTTTAGGAGATGTATCACTAAGCACTTGAGCAACCAGATCATCATCATAACCTCATCCCTTTTAATAGTATTGGCTTTTCCTATGGACTCAATGTGATCTTGGATCACTAAACCAAAAATGGAGTCTTGAGCTTTTGCCAATGCTTGCCTTAGCATTTTGAGGGTCCACTTCTTTAGTCCTTTTGCCATGCCAATGTGATTGAATTTCTGAAACATACTTGATAAAAGCATTAGTCCAACCACAAAGTATGTTGTCATTAATTACCAAAACCACCGGGAGCAAATGTGCTTTCAATCTCCCCTTTTGGTAATTGATGGCAACACACTAAACAAGACATCAAAGCTTATTGAAAGAAAGACAGAATTATCACAGCTTTGACAAACATGTAGTACACAGCTCCCCTACAAGTGTGCAAGATTTTCATAAATTATGGTTTTGGACTACCACAAGCACACAAGAGAGATAAGCAAGATGTGCTACATGCAGCTTGGCTATATGCATCGAGAGCAGATGAAAAGAAGTGAGTGATAATGCATATGTGCATGGTGATTTCTTGCAAACAAGTATTCACAAGCAAGTCACCATCATGCACATTCGCAAAGTGCATATACTTACCTTGAGGTTCCTTGGCATTGTACCAAGAGATAAACTTGGGAAAACAAGGTTAGATAACACAAGAGTATTTCTTCAACCAACTGCAAGAACATCAAGAGTACCAAGCCAGGATGACATGTATAAAGAGTGTCTCATATTGAGCACAAGCTTGAATCGACAAACATGTCTCCGAAACTAAAAGATTTTCAATGAACTCGAGAGATTTTGCTTTCCATAAGATATCAATTGTGAAGATTCCTCTCCTTTGAGTTCTCTCGGATCAAGGGGTTTGATGGAAAGAGCAAAATCAAAAGAATGATGCCAAATGAGAATGACGCCAATTGTAATGTCCAATGTGAAACACGGCAAGAAATTCTCTTATAAGGAAAAACACGGCAAAGCTTTGATGTGATTCTCTCCCCCTTAAGGTAAGATTGCTCTTCTTCTCCCCCTAAATCTTCTCTTCTCCCCCTAAGTCTTCTCCCCCTTTGACATCAAGTGCCGAAAAGGACAGCAAACTAGGAAGGTCAGGGAAGATGGAAAGAAAGAAGTGGGATCCTTAAGAATCACAACAGGGCAAAAGAAACATGCATAGAGAATCATTGAGTGGAGCTGCGGAAGATGATATCCTGGAAGAAAAATCGGTGACCCCCGAATTAAGATGGATCGGTGGGTCCGAAAGTCAGGGACTTAGGGTAGATCCTTTTCGGTCAGACCGAAATATTTAAATCGGTGACGCCGAGTTTAATTCAAGGAAATCTGAAATAATTCAGCTCACTTTGCGAGGAATGTTTCAAAGGATTTGCAATGAATTTGTGAATGATTTTCGAGGAATTGATCGAGCGGAAGGATATTCACAAAGACAGAAGAATAGAAATGAAAAGATTCCTAGATGAAGTTTTTTAATGAAAACTCAATGAGAGAACAGAAGAGAATATAGAAAGACTCCAAAACATATGTACTTCATCTAGATAAAGGTCGCGACAAGGTCACCTATGTTTGAGTATATTGACTTAGGAGTCGAATGAGGACATTTGATCATAGGTCATACTCATCATTTAAGCTCAAAATGGGGTTGCCATTTTTCGATTAAGCATTCGATGTGATCACATCTTATGAAGCTGCTTGTACTCATGACTTTGAGCAAAGCTCCTTAAAGATGTGAAGAACATACCTTGGGCTTGTTGTTGCTTTGCTCATGTAGGTAAACTTGATGTAGGTGCTCATTGAATGTGAAGTTGGAGCGCCATTTCCACTTGTGTAGTTCATCTTCCTACATGGGTTAGGCAAGATAGGAAATACTCAAGGATATCCAAGATGACAAGAGTGAAATACTAGATGTATAAGATTCAAAAAGGATATGTGGAATTTTGTTCCTTGAACTCAACATCCCAAAGGGCTAGATACTTGGTCAATGACAAGATTACTCATGATTTGAGTGTGTGGTAATCTTGTGGAATGTAGATCATCCAAGTACCTGCAAGGAGTTAGATGCAATACAAGGAGGCAAATGTGTCCAAGACATATGATCACCATCATAAGAGAAATATCAAGGATTAGTCAAGTGGGCTCATGCCTTGCATGCATCAATGGAGTTCTCACTCCAAGTTTGAAGCATCAATGATGTTCAACTCACTCCTTAAGCGACAAAACACCTTCTCATCAAGAGGTTTTGTAAAGATATCAGCGAGTTGTTTGTCAGTTCGAACATGCTTAAGATTGATGTCACCCTTGGCAATGTGATCACGAATGAAATGGTGACGAACTTCAATATGTTTCGTTCGAGAGTGTTGCACGGGATTGTGTCCAATTTTAATCGCACTCTCATTGTCACAAAGCAAGGGAACATGTCTCACATGTATCCCATAATCCTTAAGCGTTTGTGTCATCCATAGCAATTGAGCACAACACGAACCAGCAGCAATATATTCCGCTTCGGCAGTGGATAATGATATCGAATTTTGTTTCTTGGAGGACCAAGATACAAGGGATCGACCAAGGAATTGACACGTAGCCGAAGTTGACTTTCTATCAACCCCTGCCACGGCATAGTCCGAGTCGGAATAGCCAACAAGGTCGAAAGAGGCCCTCTTAGGATACCAAATGCCAAAGTTTGGTGTGTGTATCAAATATCTCACAATCCTTTTAACAGCTTTAAGATGACATTCTTTAGGGGCTGCTTGATATCGAGCACACATGCATACACTCAACATTATGTCAGGACGAGAAGCACAAAGATATAGTAGAGAACCAATCATAGATCGGTAAACCCTTTGATCAACGGGTTCTCCATCTTTTGTCAAGTCATTATGTCCACTTGTAGGCATGGGGGTTCTCATACCTTTGTTTTCTTGCATGTTGAACTTCTTGAAGAGATCCTTGGTGTACTTTGTTTGTGAGACAAAGGTACCCTCCTTAGATTGCTTGATTTGCAACCCAAGGAAGAATTTGAGTTCACTCATCATGGACATCTCATACTTCTCCGACATGAGTTTTCCAAACTTCTTGCTAAAATGAGGGTTAGTTGAACCAAAGATAATATCATCAACATATATTTGGCACACAAATAGTTCACCATTAACCCTTTTCGTGAACAACGTTGAGTCTATCTTTCCAATCTCAAAGCCTTTTTCAAGAAGAAAGCTAGTCAAGCATTTGTACCAAGCTCTAGGAGCTTGTTTAAGACCATAAAGAGCTTTGTGCAACTTGTAAACATGATTAGGCTTTTTGGGATTCACAAACCGGAGGTTGTTTCACAAATACTTCCTCCTCAATTTCACCATTTAGGAAAGCACTTTTGATATCCATTTGATAGAGAGTAATATCATGGTGATTGGCATAAGCAAGAAGAATGCGAATGGACTCAAGTCTAGCAACGGGGGCATAGGTCTCACCATAGTCCATACCTTCGACTTGTGTGTAACCTTGAGCTACGAGACGAGCCTTGTTGCGGATGACTTGTCCATCTTCATCTTGCTTGTTCCGAAACACCCATTTGGTTCCAATGACGTTTTGATCATCCTGGGCTTTCTACCAAAGTCCATACCTTGTTCCTCTCGAAGTTGTGTCGTTCTTCGTGCATAGCGTTCACCCAATCCGGGTCTTCAAGTGCTTCTTCTACCTTCATAGGTTCAATACTAGAGATAAATGAGTAATGCTCACAAAAGTTAGCTAAGCGAGTTTTAGAGCGAGTAATTCTCCGGAGTTGATGTCGTTCATCATTTGTTCCACGGGATGATTTTTCTTGACTCTTGCTCGGACTCGGGATAACTTTTGTTGAGGTTGTGGCTGAGCTTCCTCATCATCTTCATCTTCCTCTTCTTCTTCTTCATTGTTGTTGGTGTTGTCTTGAGGCGGTGGAGAAGGAGGTTGTGGTGGATCTTCTTGTTACACTTCCTCATCTTGGTGAGTTCCACTTGTGGAGGCCTCCATGTTGCCTTGAGGTTCATCTCGCCGTGAGGTGGGGGCTCCACATATGTAGATGAGGTACTCTCCTTCACTTCCATGGGACGGATCTTTCCAATAGATAAATCTTGGATAGCTTCCGATGGGTCCTTGTCTCCTACATCAATAGGCATTTGCTCTACTTGCGAGCCATTAGATTCATCAAACTTCACGTCACCGTCTCTTCAACCTTTGGGTGAAATTATTGTAGACACGGTAGGTGTGGGAGTTTGATCCATAACCAAGAAAAAGCCTTCATGAGTTTTAGGAGCAAATTTAGACCGACGATGCTTATCAAGGATATAGCATTTCAACCAAAGACACAAAAGTATCCCACTTGGGGTTTGTTACGGTGAGGAGCTCGATGATGTCTTGCCAAGGAGCTTATGAAGATAAAGCCTGTTGATAGCATGACAAGCTGTCTCGACCGCTTCCCCCCAAAAATGCTTCGGTGTCTTGTATTCATCAAGCATCGTTCTCGCCATCTCTATGAGCGTTCGGTTCTTCCTCTCAACAACTCCATTTTGTTGAGGAGTGTACGTAGCCGAGAACTCATGTAGAATCCCTTCCTCATCGAGAAAAGAGTCTACATTGGCGTTCTTGAACTCCGTTCCATTGTCACTCTGAACTTTCTTGATCTTCACCTCAAATTGATTTTGGGCCTTTCTGGCAAAGGTTTTGAAGATTCTCCGAACCTGCGATTTGTCATCAAGGAAAAATACCCACGTAAATCTGGAATAATCATCAACTATAACTAGACCAAAGGAGTTACCACCAAGGCTTTTGTAAGCATTGGGACCGAAGAGATCCATATGAAGAAGCTCAAGCGGTCTCCTTGTGGTCATGATGTTCTTCACGGGATGACTTCCACCTACTTGTTTTCCTGCTTGACAAGCACTACAAAGTCTATCTTTGTCAAAGAAAACATCTTTAACGCCAAGAATATGATCACCTTTGATCAGCTTGTCTAGATTACGCATACCAACATGTCCAAGCCTTCTATGCCATAACCAACCCTTAGAGGATTTAGCAATGAAGCAAGCTCTAGGTTGGGCTTTCTTAGTGAAATCAACAATATATAGATCACCTCTACGGATACCGATAAACGCCATGTTATGATTGTCACGACGAAAGACTTGGCAATCTACTTCGGTGAATAGCACATTGAATCCAAAGTCAGCTAATCTAGACACGGAAAGTAAATTGTATCCAAGAGATTCTACAAGCATGACATTTTGAATAGAGCTATCATGAGATATGGCCACCTTACCAAGGCCAAGTACCTTACCCTTGGAGTTGTCTCCAAAAGTCACATACTTGCGTGGACCATCGTTCTTTGCAAGCTCTCGAAACATGTCTTTGTCTCCGGTCATGTGGTCGGTGCATCCACTATCAAGAATCCACTCTTTTCCGCGGACATGTAGTCTCTCGATTTGCCATAAGATTGAGACTCTTCATGATCTTGTCTAGCTCGGTGTCCGAATCGGAGTAATCATCATCATGCTCATGCTCATCATCATATTGACCCATAGATTGTTCATCATCAACACCTAGGTCAATTTGATAACTACTTGCATTAGTTTTGTCAATGTGACAATAATCATCGGAATGCAATACAAGAGCATTTCTAATTAGAACATTGATAAGACCGGATCACCCTTCTTTTCATAAGATCACGAAGCTCAAAGAAGCATTTATCAAAGTTGGGATCATTGGGAAGCATCATATCAAATTCAATAGTCTTGTATAGAATTTCATCAAGACCTCTCAAAGAGTAGTCCGGATAAAGTTCTTCCAAGAACTTCCACATAGCATAGGCGCACTCAAAGTTTGTAACGAGCTCAAGCAAGTTATCGAGTAACCCTCTAATGATAAGATTTACAGTCCTAAGGTTACGAAGCAAATCAAGCTCTTCATCCATGGTAGGGTGCAAGGGGTCAAATGGAGGCACATAGGGGGTCTCAACATATTTGCGCAAATTGTACGTCCTAAAGATAACAAGCATTTCAATCCTCCACGAGTTATAGGACACTCCATTAAGAATAGGCACTCTATGGCTAACACTCCCAAATGTAGACACGTCCATCTTCCTCCAATGGTGTGTTAACCAAAGCAATGGAGACCAAAGCTCTGATACCAATTGAGGGATCGAAGAAGGTGAGAGTGTCTAGAGGGGGGGTGATTAGACTACTCGACAAGATAAAAATTCTGTCTTTTATCAAGGACAGATTTTGGCAGATTTTGCATAACACACAAGTCAAGTAGCACACTACACATGCAATTCTAGAGTATGGGCAGCGGAAAGTAAATTGCACAAGTAGTAAAGAGAAGTGGAGAAGATCAAACGCAATTTGGAGACGCAATGATTTTTCCCGTGGTTCCGATAGGTGGCGCTATCGTACATCCACGTTGATGGAGACTTCAACCCACGGAGGATAATGGCTGCGAGAGTCCACGGAGGGCTCCACCCATGAAGGGTCCATGAAGAAGCAACCTTGTCTATTCCATCATGGCCTACGCCCACGGAGGGCTAGCCTTACTCGGGGTAGATCTTCACGAAGTAGGCGATCTCCTTGCCATTACAAACTTCTTGGTTCAACTCCACATCTCGACGACGGAGGCTCCCAAGCGACACCTAACCAATCTAGGAGGCACCACCCTCCAAAAGGTAATAGATGTTGTAGATGATGATGAACTCCTTGCTCTTGTGCTTCAAATGATAATCTCCCCAACACTCAACTCTCCTCACTGATTTGGCTGTGGTGGAGGAAAGGATTGAGTGGAAAGCAACTTGGGAAGGCTAGAGATCAAGCTTCATATGGTGGGAGTGGAGCAACTTGATCTCAACACAAGGGTAGGTAGTTCTCTTCTCGTAAATGTAAGGTAGGAGTGGTAGTTCTTTCGATGGCTCTCTCCACGAATGAAGAGGGGGTGGAGGGGTATAAATAGCCTCCACACAAAATCCAACCGTTACACACATTTGAGCAATCTCGGTGGGACCGAAGTGGACAACTCGGTGAGACCGATAGTTCAAATAATGTGAACGTTGGGATTTTCGGTGGGACCGAATATACAATCTCGGTTAGTCCGATTAGTGCAATGACACGAGCATGCCAGTTCGGTGGGACCGACTTCATCATCTCGGTGACACCGATTTGATGATGAAGGTTCTGTAAACTTGGCAACTCATGTTTCGGTGAGGCCGAGTTCGAATCGGAAAATCCGAGTTTACTAGGGTTTGGCTTATGGTGAGGTGGTTCATCTCGGTGTGGTGAGTTTGGAATATCGGTGGGACCGAGACTACTTATGAGTGTATATGGCGGTGAAAGTTGTCGATAGTTTAGGAGATGTATCACTAAGCACTTGAGCAACCGGATCATCATCATAACCTCATCCCCTTTAATAGTATTGGCTTTTCCTATGGACTCAATGTGATCTTGGATCACTAAACCAAAAATGGAGTCTTGAGCTTTTGCCAATGCTTGCCTTAGCATTTTGAGGGGTCCACTTCTTTAGTCCTTTTGCCATGCCAATGTGATTGAATTTCCTGAAACATACTTGATAAAAGCATTAGTCCAACCACAAAGTATGTTGTCATTAATTACCAAAACCACCCGGGGAGCAAATGTGCTTTCAACCATCTATTACAAACCCATCTGGTTGTTCCATATAAATTTCCTCGTCCAACTCTCCATTTAGGAAAGCAGTCTTAACATCCATTTGATGAACGAGAAGACCATGTGAGGCAGCTAGTGAAAGTAGAACTCGAATAGTGGTCAGTTGAGCCACAGGTGAGTAAGTATCAAAGAAGTCTTCACCTTCCTTTTGGGTATAACCCTTAGCCACGAGCCGAGCCTTGTACTTTTCAATAGTACCATCAGGCCTAAGCTTCTTCTTGAATACCCATTTGCATCCTATAGGTTTGCACCCATAAGGACGATCAGTTATCTCCCAAGTTTCATTCGCCAAGATGGAATCCATCTCGCTACGAACTGCTTCCTTCCAGTAGTCAGCATCTTTAGATGCATAGGCCTCTGAAATAGAACTGGGAGTGTCATCTATGAGATACACAAGAAATCATCACCAAAGGACTTTGCAGTCCTCTGTCTCTTGCTCCTAGTAGGAACTTTATTGTTCTCCTCCATAGGACTTTCAAAGTGTTCCATCGAAATGGCAGGTTCAGTAATTGTAACTGGTTCCTAATTCGATGAACTAGGCATCTCCTGATTAGATGAGGTAGCCATATCTTTCATGGGAAAGATATCTTCAAAGAAAGTCGCATCATTCGACTCCATGATCGTACCGACATGCATGTCAGGTACCTCAGATTTTACAACCAAGAATCTATAACCAATGCTATGAAAAGCATATCCCAGGAAAACACAATCCACAGTTTTTGGTCCCAACTTCCGCTTCTTTGGAATTGGCACATTGACTTTCGCCAAACAACCCCAGGTTCGTAGATATGAGAGTTTTAACATTTTCTTCTCCCATTCCTCGAATGGAGTTATCTCTTTGTTCTTTGTGGGAACTCGGTTTAGGACATGACATGCTGTCAATATCGCCTCCCCCCACCATGCCTTGGAGAGACCCGATGTGTCTAACATGGCGTTAACCAAATCAGTTAGAGTACAGTTCTTTCTTTCGGCCATACCATTTGACCGAGGTGAATAGGGAGGCGTCCCCTCATGGATTATACCATGTTCCGCACAAAAGGAATCAAATTCATTTGAGAAGTACTCTCCACCACGATCGGACCTAAGCCTCTTGATCTTTCGATCAAGTTGGTTTTCCGCTTTAGCTTTATAGATCTTGAAATATTTCAAAGCCTCATCCTTAGATTTCAGAAGATACACATGACAGTATCTAGTGGAGTCATCAATTAACGTCATAAAATACTTCTGTCCACCTTTTGTCAAAACACCATTCATTTCACATAGATTTGAATGTATGAGCTCTAATGGTGCAAGATTTCTCGTTTCTGCACTCACATGAGACTTACGAGGTTGCTTAGCTTGCACACACACTTGACACTTAGATCCCTTGACAGAGGTGAAACTAGGTATTAAGTTTAACTTCGCTAGTCACGACATGCAACCAAAGTTAACATGACAGAGACGTGAATGCCACACATTTGATTCACTATTGTTGCAAACATGATTAACAACTTTATTGCAAACGTCTGATAAGGATAAACGAAATAGGCCTCCTGACTCATATCCTTTACCAACAAAGGTTCCATACTTGGATATTACAAATTTATTCTACTCAAAGACAAGCTTGTAGCCATCTCTACACAGAAGATATCCGCTAACAAGATTTTTATTGACGGATGGGACATAATGCACGTTCTTCAGCCGCACGATCTTCCCCGAAGTAAACTTCGGATCGACCGTGCCAACACCACGAATAGAAGCACTTGAACCGTTGCCCATCAGCATGGTTGAAGTCCCTGCGGTCTGATAAGACAAAAACATGGAAATATCACCGCATACATGCACATTAGCACCCGTGTCAATCAACCAATCGGAGAATGACATCTTGAAAGAATAGTGGAAATGTACCATACCCAAAGATCCTTCATGTCGGTGTCTCCAATGACAACATTAGCGATCTTGCCGCCTTTCCTGGATGACGCTTGTCATAGCGATTAGGGCAACTAGGAGCCCAATGATCGGGATCCCCACACATGACAAACACCTTTTCTTGTCATTCTTCTTCTTGAAGTTCGTGTCTTTGCCTGACCTTGTTCTTCCCATCAAACTTTGCTTTACCATCAAACTTGCCCTTCTTCTTGAACTTGTGGGGCCGGAAGTTCTTCTTTTGTACCAGATTGGCACTAGAACCTCCCTCAATACCTCGAGCATGGTTGTCCTTTGCTCTTGCCCTTTCTTCCACATCAAGAGTACCAATGAGATCCGGAACGGAAAACTCCTACCTCTTATGCTTCAGTAAGGTAGCAAAGTTCCTCCACGTGGGAGGAAGCTTAGTGATGATACCTCCGGCAATAAACTTGTCCGGTAGGATAAAATTGAAGTGCTCAAGTTCTCTAGCAAATGATTCTATCTCATGAGCTTGCTCAACCACTGAGCGCTCTTCAGTCATCCTGTAGTCATAGAATTGTTCCATGATGTACAGCTCAACGCCAGCATCCGAGACCCTAGGCCTCGAGTGAGTCCCACATATCTTTTCCATTATCAATTGACGCATAAGCATCAACTATGTTCTCACCAAGAACACTCAAGAGAGCAGCCTTAAACAAGGTATCCATTTTCTGAAAAGCTTGTGCATGTTGAGCATCTTGCTCTCCTTCAGGTTTGCCAAGAGTGGCATCATAGCAACTCATGGTTTGAAACCATAAGACTGCTCTCACGCGCCACCTCTTATAGTGGATACCCTCAAACATAGGAGGTCTCATGGAAGCAGCAAAACCACTTGGGGTAAATTGCCTATAATAAGGTTTTTGGATTGTTGGAAATATGAGTAATTTACCATATGATTTTATTAACGGAAATACTAGATAAAGCATGACTAAAATAGCAGAGATAAAGCAAGTCATGCGATCTGACAGAGAGAAGGTAAATAACATCTGCAAATATAAACTAGAACCGAACATCTCTAGAGCAGATAGTAGACCAAGTTGCATCTATGAAGTAGAACCTATCATGTCTAGGGCAAAGACCAGAACAAGGAACTGTGGTAGAACCTCTAACAGGAAAAACAAGAACACGCACGGGACAACATCAGCAACAGTAGCACTGGACTTGGGGTCGGTGTCCTCGGTAGCCATGTCGTCGAGGAGGTTGTCGACGTCGGGGAAGTAGTCGTCGTCGGGGAAGTAGTCGTCGGAGTCCGGGGCGTCCGTGACGAAGAAGTCAGTAGTCGCACAAAGCGCTCCCCAAAACCCTTATCACCCTTCTCCCGTACAGGACTCAAAGAGGTGCGGTTTCGGAGGCCTACTGTCCCGACCTACGGTGCACGCCGCAAGCCGGGATGAGGAAGATCGTAGTAGCAGCGTAGTGTTCAGGAACCGGTGGTGAGAGGAAGAATGAGTTCTGGTGCATCTCTCTGAGAGGAGCGACCTCCCTTTTATAGGCGCAAGAGAAGGAGGCGAGAGGGCAGCGATGGAAGGTGAAACGAAGAGACGAAGATGAAGCGAACAGCCAACAGCCGAAGGGCTGCATCGTTCGCATTCAAACTCCACAATCGCAAAAACTTTTCAGCTTCCGTGTGACCTTTTGTATATCCGTCGTGCGTGGCAAAAATTTAGACATCGGCTCGGCTCATTCCCGCAACCCGCGACGCGTCGTGATGAGGCGTGGCGTGGCGAGGCGGGCGGTGGAGGAGGAGCGCACGTGGATGTCCCTCTTGTTCTCATCCTCATACATGTGAGGAAAGAACCTCCCTTATAAAGAGGTCCAACTCCCTCTAGACTAGCAATGTGGGACTAAACTTTAGCTCCACCTCTTGCCTTGCACGAATGGGCTGCGTGGGTCTCTAGGATTTATTAGAAATTTCTGAAACTACTATTGGTCTAGGTCCAAAATAGACAAAATTCCATCAATAGTTGTGTGGGGGTGTCAGTTCTGGAGTTTGATGGTGTGTCCAGGGACATGTTGCCCTGGTCTGATTCTTTCAACCGCAATGATTTTGCTTCAAGCAAGCTACTTTGGAGGTCCGTAAAGCTGCTGATCAACAATGGAGCCACGTCGAGCTTGGGTGAAGAGGTGATCTGTCTCCTTTTCCTTAGTGGAGAGGACATGCGCTGGTTTTTTGCATAGGATTATCCTATCTTTTCAGTCCTGTATTGTCGATGTTTACGTGGCTTGTAACTGAATCTTTATTTTATTAATGAGACACGTATTATCATGCAAAAAAAGTTGATTCTTTCGGCGGTCTCTGTTCTGGTGCGCTGGTCCTCAGGGCCATAGCACGATGACTTCTCGACTTTCTACTACAGTAAGGTTTGCTCGGCTTTGATGATGGAGGGGCGGTGATGACGATGCGCCTTCGGCGCGTTTCAGTATTTGTAGTCGTCGCTAGGTGATCTAAGAATCTGGGTGTAATTTTTAGTTTTGGTGTTATTTATACTACTTCGACAGTTGATGAATATATCGAAAGTTTTCTCGAAAAAAATGCTCAGTTGAATTCAACATGCATTAGGTTGGTTGTAATGGGGAGTATCATATACTAGTATCATGCATATGATACTAGTATATGATAATACCTCCCTAATGCATAGTATCATATATTAGTATCATGCAGTACTCTATTTATTGCCATGCATGACACAAGGTAGCTTAGCATTTAATATGATACGGTATCATGATATGATACTACACCCTCTTTTTCTTCATTTAATGCTATGACACCTCATCAAAATTGCCTAGTTGGCATGCATGATACTACCTATGATACTACCATTACGACCAGCCTTACACCAACTCGCAGGAAACAAACAAACATGCATTACACCAATCAAACTGCTTTTTTTTAGGCAAAACCAATCAAACTGCTCTTTTTTAGGCAAAACCACTGCTGGGACGACCTCGGATTCGCAGCCAGCCTGGCCCGGGGAAAACGGGAGAGAATCCAAATCATGCTACTACTACCACATCGAGCTGGCCCCCCAACCCGGCCCATTAAATTCTGACCTGTCCCACGGTTTCCGTCGCCTCCCGTCTCCACCGCATCTAAACCCTGCCCCTCTCTGTTTTTCTCTCTCCCTCCGAGGTTTTTAGGGTTTCGCATCCGCATCAGCCGCCGCCGGAACCGGGGAGGCGGCGATACGTCGCGATGCAGCCAACATACCAGCCGCCAATGAACGGCCAGCACGCGCCTCAGCCGCAGGCCTCTGGGGCTCCGCCGCCTCCTCTGCAGCAGGCACCCCCGCCGCAGCAGTACTACCAGGCGCCGCCGCAGTACTACCAGCAGGGACCCCCGCCGGCGATGTGGGGCCACCCGCAGCAGCATATGCCTCCGCAGTACGCGCCTCCGCCGCAGCAGTACGCGCCTCAGCCTCCTCAGCAGTACGCGCCGCCGCCGCAGCATTACGCGCCGCCGCCGCCGCAGTACGGAGCGCAGATGGCTGGCGGGCCGCCTCCCGGAGGCGAGGATATCAGGTCGCTGTGGATCGGAGATCTCCAGTACTGGATGGATGAGACCTACCTCTACAACGCCTTTGCGCCTGTGGGGCCGCAGCAGGTGATTCCTCTATCTACTGAGAGAATTGTTGCATTACAAATTTACACTTCCAATGTGTGTGCTTAAATGATGGATTATGTTGTATTTTTTATCCGTGTACCTGTAGGGAGTTGGGATATTCATACTGAGCGTTTTCTATCCTATTTTCACATGTACCGTAGGAAGTGACTCAGTGTTTGCTTTGTGGGGTTAGCAAAGTCTAGCATATGCATTACTGTTAATTTAGATCAGTCTTTGCTGTTATTTTGAAACATGTTATGGAATACGGTTACAAGCTGTCGTATTACTTGTTTAAGCATTACTGTTTGATCTTTACCTGTGATGCGCGGCATGCTCAATATAAACCTATTGTAGGTAGCGCAACTTGATAAATGTGCTGTATAAAGACAAATAAAGGTGTCATATTAAATACTCCCTCTGTAACTCAATATAAGATAGTGATGCGTCAGAAAACGTCATATACTCCCTCCGTTCCTGAATATAAGTCTTTGGAGAGATTTCGTTATGGACCACATACGGAGCAAAATGAGTGAATCTACACACAAAATGCATCTATATACATCCGTATGTGGTTCATAGTGAAATACCTACAAAGACTTATATTTAGGAACGGAGGGAGTATTAAGTTATGGAGGAGGGAGTAGTATATGGTAGCATGTTCATTTATCTATGTTTTGGCCTTCTATACATTTCCATCAATTGTCTTTCGCCACCCTGGAAGTGTGGTCTCTGGATTAAATATTCTATATCTGTTATAATAATTTCACTTATTGTTTTTTCTTAGTATTTTTGGAAACATTGTCATTGTATGCACTGGCTTTTGTACAACTACTTCATGTATTGGGTATTAATGTTCTCTAGAAATTGCAGGTCACCTCAGTGAAAATTATCCGCAACAAACATACTGGGCAGCCTGAGGGTTATGGTTTTATTGAATTTCAATCTCGAGCTGCTGCGGAATATGCTCTTGGGACCTTTAATGGGCAGATGATGCCTAATGTTGAACAAGTTTTCAAGCTAAACTGGGCTTCTTGTAGTGCTGGTGACAAGCGGGGTGACGATGGTTCTGATCACACAATATTTGTTGGTGATTTGGCTGCTGATGTTACTGACGCCATGTTGGAAGAGATATTCAAAGCCACCTACCCATCAGTTAAAGGTGCTAATGTTGTTACTGACAGGGCCACTGGTCGCTCCAAAGGATATGGTTTTGTACGTTTTGGAGATCTAAATGAGCAGACACGTGCTATGACTGAGATGAATGGAGTGCTATTGTCTACAAGACAAATGAGGATTGGGCCTGCAGCTAACAAGAAGAATATGGGTACTCAGCAGACATATTCAACTAATGGTACGTGAACTGGGAAACTTTTTTCCTCATAGAATATTAATTATTTTCTGCTGTTTCGTCACCTGCTTGTATAGAATCTTGTAGGGAGTAATGATATTTAGATCCTCTCTTGTGGGCACACCATTTTGTAGGCCAGCTCAATCAGTTTACACTCTGATTGTTCCTTGTTTGCTTCCTCGATGAGAGTGTTATGTTAGCACTTCTTATCTTTCTACTCAGTCCAGTTCAGGGTAGCCAGCACAGCTACTGTTGCTATAAACAGATATATGTCCTTCCCGCTCTTTCATTTGTAAAGATTGGGATAAGTGAACACAACTAAGTAATGAATAAACTAAACACAATTCATGTTTCTCAAAGCAGGATGCCATGCCATCTTCATTTAGTGCCTGGGAATATCTTCAGCTGAGATAGATGTCTCCTGTAATCTGTGGCCTCAGTTAGGTCAGTGTTTAATTTTGCGAGAATTTGGTTCCCAATTGCTTTGGGGGGCAATTGTGCTGTCTATCTGTTCTCACATTGAGATAGCTTACTTGAAGCTTTTTCTATCTCTCATTTGCCAGCATTGTCAGTCATATACTTCAAATGATATTCTCTATCTAGACTCCCAAACAGTTTGTAAATTCCCATCTTAAATATTCTTTTCCCTCAACCTCCCATTCCTTGTGTGTGCACCTAATCTTTTGTAGTGCACATAACATTTGTTCTATCTTCCATTAGTCCTTGAATAAACCGTCCTTGCGGACACAAGTAATTGGTCGCCTTCCCTTTTTTTTGGATGCACAAGGTTTAGGTTTGAGATGGCCTGCACTAAGTATATTATATTGGGCAACAAATATTAAAACAAATGGTTTCTTTCCTAGCACTATTAGGTGTGTGTTGCATGTTGCAACAGAGGATGCTAATTCCAGTTCATCAATAGTATGGCATTTGCGCAAAAATAGGACGGCAAGCTAACCTGTTTACTGACAGCCATGCTCCTAGGCTTCATTTTCTTTTACAGCCAAGCTGACACATGCAATTGTCGAATTAAATTTGTGAAGCAGGGATGTACCTCCCTTGATTGACAATGGCTTCTTTGTGTGATGGTTGATTTGTTGTAATGAAATAGCAGCATTTGCATATTCTTCATGATTAGGTTATTGATGATATATTTATAATTTTTTGCTTCATGTGTATTCGTTCTTTTGTTTACTGTGGTACGCCCTCCGTTTCAAAATAGATGACTCAACTTTATACTAAAGTTAGTATAAAGTTGAGTCATCTATTTTGGAACGGAGGGAGTAGGTCTGAGCACCCAGTTGGGTTTGCCAGCTTTAGGTTTTGCATATTTTTTCTATGGTTATTCTTTCTGAAGTTAATTATGTCTGTATGTTTTGTTACGGCAGCAGGGTACCAGAGCACTCAAGTAAATGAGGCGGCGAATGATCCCAACAATACTACAGTGAGTCCCTTGTTATATTTTTCTAAATTGTGAGAGTTGATGTTTCCTTATTATTCATACTTGTGCGATAGATCTTTGTGGGCGGGTTAGATTCCAATATAGATGAGAACTATCTAAGGCAAGTTTTTACTCCATATGGCGAAGTTGGTTATGTGAAGATTCCTGTAGGCAAGCGTTGTGGATTTGTCCAATTTACCAGCAGGTTAAGAAAATCTCCAGGTTTTTTACTAGTAGTACATACGAGCTAATAATATCCATGACCTAATTGTTGCTCTCGTCACTGCTCTACTTTCAGGGCGTGCGCTGAGCAGGCCATCAGTGCGCTGAATGGGTCTCAGATTGGTAGTTCCAATGTTCGTCTTTCATGGGGCCGTAGCCAAAACAAACAGGTATTGTATACATAGGCATGCTGTTAGCTGTTAAATCTTGACGTGTGTATCATTCTAACCCAAACATCGTTTTGTCAGGCTCCCCAGCAGGATGCAAACCAGGGTAATGGCAACAGCTACTATGGATATCAACAGGGTCCTGATGCATACTATGGTGCACCCAATGCGCAAGATCCTAGCATGCAAAACTATGGATACTCTGGTTATGGCAGTTACGAGCAGCAACAGCAGCCATCTCAGCAGCAGCAACCTCCACAGCAGCAGCCACCACAGCAGCAACAGCAGCAGCCCCCACAGCAGGCAAGAAATTGACAACCCAATATATCCTACTGCCTTATCTTAGTGAATTCATCTAAAACAATCTTTTTGAAATTTGTCTGTGCAAATAAACCAAAAAATGATACAAATACGCTTCTCAAACTGCAATTTGGTGGCTGATTTTTGTGATTTTGAACATTGTTCACATGCTTAAATGATGGCTTGTCTTTGGCTAATGACTAACCTGGCTACTTAATATTTTGCAGTGACCATTGAGGCAATGGAGCGCAATCACAGATTCAGAGCTGCATGAACTGAATGCTACCGCGTCATGAGTTATCGTATAGGTGTCCTTGTTTGTAAGATGGGTCGTATCTAGTAGTACTTTGACCGTTGGGCAGTAGCTCTAGTTCTATTCAGTGCTTCTCTTGGTTTTAAATTATCAAACTATGTCCATGACTGAGTTAAGCTTTTAATGTTATTTTGGATCACCAGTTTCTTGTTTTTTGCGTTGAGAGTTAAGGCTTTTGGGTGAGAGCTGAACAGAGCGGCTCAACTTGTGCAAATTTTAGCTGAGAGCTTGAACCAAAAGGCTTATGTAGTCTGCCATTTTGTTGTTGTGAGAATGCCTCAAATAAGCAAAAACAGCAAATCAAAATAACTCTAGTGTCATGTTGGAAATGATCATCTGTTGGTAAACTGACCCTACTATTTTTTTTTTCTATAAAAGCGCGAGGAACTGAGATCCAAGGAATCTGCAGGTAGACCGATACCACAACCACTATGTGGTCTCCAGCAGATTCCCAATAACCAATCCAATCTGACATAAGGGATTCTTTTTACGCAACTCCCTCAATACCAAAAAACAAATAATGTGTCGCAACGGGAGAAATATACCACATGTCCCTAAAAAAATGCCACATGTCCAATGCCGACCCTCAAACCGCTCGCATAGGTCTGGACCGTACGGTTCGGACGTGTTGTGCCATTCAACGTGGTCATGTATCGGTCCGCAGGATGGTTCGGACGCACTTTCTCCCGCAAATGTGGGCGGGCTTTGCGGTCGTCTGGATAGCACAAATGCGATCACTCTAGCCCACCCAAACCCCCTCCTCCCTCGCCCGCGCGCGTTCTTGCCCGGCACCAGCTGCCTGCATTCATGCCAATGCGGAGCGGTTGCTCCACATTGAAGCCAGCTAGAGCGGACGCGATCTCTCACTTCGTTCGCCATTGAAGCGGAGCGCTGGCCGAAGACGCCGCCCGCGACGCGTCCCCGGTGTTCGCGCATGTTCAATGCCGGAGACGCGTTACTGGACGGGACGGATATTTACCACGCCCGTTCAATGCCTCGTCTGTCCGTATGTTGTTATTAAGCAGGCTCGCTGGCCGACTGATACGTCTCCGTCGTATCTACTTTTCCAAACACTTTTGCCCTTGTTTTGGACTCTAACTTGTATGATTTGAATGGAACTAACCGGATCGACATTTGCCAAAAGAAGCGCCATGGTGTTGTTTATGTGCGTAAAACAAAAGTTCTCGGAATGACACGAAACTCCATAGAATATCTTAGAATAATTAATAAAAATCCTCGCCAAAGATGAAGACCAGGGGCCCACACCCTATCCACAGGGTGGGCGCGCCCCCGGCGCGCCCCTACCTCGTGGGCCCTCGGTGGCCCTCGACGCTAACTCTAACTCCATATATTGGCTTTGGGAGAAAAAAATCGAGAGAAAGTTTCATCGCGTTTTACGATCACGGAGCCGCCGCCAAGCCCTAATCTCTCTCGGGAGGGCTGATCCGAGTCCGTTCGGGGCTCGGGGGGGATCGTCGCCGTCATCATCATCAACCATCCTCCATCACCAATTTCATGATGCTCACCGCCGTGCGTGAGTAATTGCATCGTAGGCTTGCTTTGGACGGTGATGGGTTGGATGAGATTTATCATGTAATCGAGTTAGTTTTGTTAGGGTTTGATCCTAGTATCCATTATGTTCTCGAGATTGATGTTGCTATGACTTTGCTATGCTTAATGCTTGTCACTAGGGCCCGAGTGCCATGATTTCAGATCTGAACCTATTATGTTTTCATGAATATATGTGTGTTCTTGATCCTATCTTGCAAGTCTATAGTCACCTACTATGTGTTATGATCCGCAACCCAAGTGACAATAATCGGGACCACTCCGGTGATGACCATAGTTTGAGGAGTTCATGTATTCACTATGTGCTAATGCTTTGTTCCGGTTCTCTATTAAAAGGAGGCCTTAATATCCCTTAGTTTCCATTAGGACCCCGCTGCCACGGGAGGGTAGGACAAAAGATGTCATGCAAGTTCTTTTCCATAAGCACGTATGACTATATACGGAATACATGCCTACATTACATTGATGAACTGGAGCTAGTTCTGTGTCACCCTATGTTATGACTGTTACATGATGAACCACATCCGGCATAATGATCCATCGCTAATCCGGTGCCTACGAGTTTTCCATATACTGGTTTACGCTTATTTACTTTTCCGTTGCTACTGTTACAATCACTACAAAAATACCAAAAATATTACTTTTGTTGTCTTTACTTTTATTACCGTTACCACCACTATCATATTACTTTGCTGCTAAATACTTTGCTACAGATATTAAGTTTCCAGGTGTGGTTGAATTGACAACTCAGCTGCTAATACTTGAGAATATTCTTTGGCTCCCCTTGTGTCGAATCAATAAATTTGGGTTGAATACTCTACCCTCGAAAACTGTTGCGACCCCCTATACTTGTGGGTTATCAAGACCTTTTTCTGGCGCCGTTGCCGGGGAGCATAGCTCTATTCTTTGAGTCACTTGGGATTTATATCTGCTAGACACTATGAAGAACTTGAAAGACGCTAAGACAAAAATTTTGTCCTCAACTACGAGGGGAGGTAAGGAACTGCCATCTAGCTCTGCACTAGATTCTCCTTCTGTTATGAGTAAGTTTGCGACACCTAAACCTACTACTGCTATTGATTCTGATATGTCGCATGTTATTGATGATGCCATACGCTATGCATGATACTTATGATGAAACTACTTCTATGCTTGATACTACTGTGCCACTCGGTGAATTTCTTGATGAGAAAATTGCTAGGTCTAGAGAAAGAGAAATTAATGAACCTGAACACGATGATGTTAGTGATGATGGGCCTATGCCTTCTATTCCTGAGGGTTATCTTTTTAGTGCTGAATCTTTTGAAGCTATTGTTGCTTGCCAGGATAGTCTTGAACGTAAGAGGTTGCTAACTAAGTGGAGTAAAGAATCTTTTAGAAGTAGGATGAGACCCGACCCTGCTTTTGCTACTTCACCTATCTATGTTCCTGATTATGATTATTACGATATTCTTGTCGATCCAGATATAATTACTTTGGTTGAATCTGATCCTTTTTATGGTTATGAATCTGAAACTGTTGTGGCACATCTTGCTAAGTTAAATGATATAGCTGCCTGTTTACTAATAACTTTGAGATCGCTACTTTTATATACTCAAAATATTTCCGTTCTCATTAAAGGGTGATGCTAAGAAATGGTTTAATTCTCTTGACCCTTCTTGTGTGCAAAGTCCCCAAGATATGGCTTATTACTTCTCTGCTAAATATTTCCCTGCTCATAAGAAACAAGCTGCTATGAGGGAAATATACAATTTTGTGCAAATTGAAGAAGAGAGTCTCCCACAAGCTTGGGGGAGGCTTCTCAAGTTACTTAATGCTTTGCCTGATCATCCTCTTAAGAAACCAGAAATATTTGATATCTTTATAATGGACTAACCGGTGCTTCCAGAGATTACCTGGATAGTTGTGCTGGTTCTCTTTTCAGGGAAAGAACACCGGATGACGCTGAACTTCTATTGAATAATATGTTGGCTAATGAAAATAATTGGGCACCTCCTGAGCCAACTCCTGAGCCAGCTCCTGAGCCTATTCCTAAACCAACTCCGAAGAAGAGAGGTGTTCTATTTCTCGGTCCCGAAGACATGCAAGAGGCAAAGAAATCTATGAAAGAAAAAGGTATTAAAGCTGAAGATGTTAAGAATTTACCTCTTATTGAAGAAATACATGGTCTTAATTTACCGCTTGTTGAAGAAGTATATGATCTCAATTACTTATTCTTGAAGAACCTCCCGATATCCCGACCTTTGGTAGTAAAGGTAAATTCTCTCTATAGATATGATAAAGCTGAAGTTCCTCCTACTAAAATTGCTAGTCAGTGCTTGGATGAGTTTGATGACTTTATGTTTAAGCAAGATGACTTTAATGCTTATTTTGGTAGACAATTAAAACAGAATTCCTTTATGATTAAACGCTTGAGTGATTATATGGCTGATATTAGAGGTGAACTTAAACTTGTTAGCAAACATGCTTCTATGGTTACCACTCAAGTAGAACAAGTACTTAAAGCTCAGAAAGAAGTGCTTGATGAAATGAATAGTAAGAAAAATGATTATTTGTTAGAGTGGCTACTAGAACTGGTAGAATGACTCAGGAACCTTTGTATCCTGAAGGCCACCCTAAGAGAATCGAGCAAGATTCTCAAAGAAACAATATTGATGTACCTAGTTCTTCTAAGAGGAAGAAAAAGAAAAATGATAGGACTTTGCAAACTTCTAGTGAACCTATTGCTAAACCACCTGATAATCCAAACGATATCTCTATTTCTGATGCTGAAACACAATCAGGTGATGAACATGAACCTAGTGATAATGTTAATGATAATGTTCATGTTGATGCTCAACCTAGTAATGATAATGATGTAGAAGTTGAACCTACTGTTGATCTTGATAACCCACAATCAAAGAATCAACGTTATGGTAAAAGAGACTTCATTGCTAGGAAACATGGTAAAGAAAGAGAACCATGGGTTCAGAAACCCATACATTTTTCTCCGAAACCATCCAAGAAAAAGGATGATGAGGATTTTGAGCGCTTTGCTGAAATGATTAGACCCATCTTTTTGCGTATGCGATTGACTGATGTGCTCAAAACAAATCCTTATGCTAAGTATATGAAGGATATTTTTACTAATAAAAGAAAGATACCTGAAGTTGAAATTTCCACCATGCTTGCTAATTATACTTTTAAGGGTGGAATACCAAAGAAACTTGGAGATCCAGGAGTACCTGTTGGGGAACGTAGTAATTTCAAAATTTTCCTACGCACACGCAAGATCATGGTGATGATATAGCAACGAGAGGGGAGAGTGTTCGTCCACGTACCCTCGTGGGCCGAAGCGAAGCGTTAGCACAACGCAGATTGATGTAGTCGACGTCTTCATGATCCGACCGATCCAAGCACCGAGCGTCACGGGCCTCCGAGTTCAAAGACACGCTCATTTCGATGGCGATCTCGGCCCTCGATCCAGCAAAGGCTCGGAGATGAGTTCCACAAGACGACGGCGTGGTGACGATGATGATGTTCTATCGGCGCAGGGCTTCGCCTAAACTCCGCGACGATATGACCGAGGTGGAATATGGTGGAAGGGGGCTTCGCACACGGCTAAGGAACGATCCGTATATCAACTTGTGTGTCCTAGGGTGCCCCCTTGCCCCCGTATATAAAGGAGCCAAGGGGGAGGAGGCGGCCAGCCTAGAGGGCGCGCCAAGGGGGGGAGTCCTACTCCCACCGGGAGTAGGACTCCCTCTTTCCAAGTAGGAGTAGGAGAAGGGGGGAAAGAGGAGGAAGAGGGGAAGGAAAGGGGGGGCGCCGCCCCCCTTCCCTTGTTCTATTCGGACTAGGAGGGGGAGGGGCACGCGGCCCCCTCCTGGATCCTTCCCTCTTCTCCCTCTTGGCCCATGTAGGCCCATTAACCCCCCGGGGGGTTCCAGTAACCTCCCGGTACTCCGGTAAAATGCCGATTTCACCCGGAACCATTCTGATGTCCAAACATAGGCTTCCACTATATCAATCTTTATGTCTCGACCATTCCGAGACTCCTCGTCATGTCCGTAATCACATCTGGGACTCCGATTAAACTTCGGTACATCAAAACTTATAAACTCATAATAAAACTGTCATCGAAACGTTAAGCGTGCGGACCCTACGGGTTCGAGAACTATGTAGACATGACCTAAAACCATTCTCGGTCAATAACCAATAGCGGGACCTGGATGCCCATATTGGTTCCTACATATTCTACAAAGATCTTTATCGGTCAAACCGCATAACAACATATGTTGTTCCTTTGTCATCGGTATGTTACTTGCGAGATTTGATCGTCGGTATCAATACCTAGTTCAATCTCGTTACCGCAAGTCTCTTTACTCGCTCAGAATACGTCATCTCATAACTAACTCATTAGTTATAATGCTTGCAAGGCTTAAGTGATGAGTATTACCGAGAGGGCCCAGAGATACCTCTCCGACAATCGGAGTGACAAAACCTAATCTCGAAATCGCCAACTCAACATGTACCTTTGGAGACACCTGTAGTACTCCTTTATAATCACCCGATACGTTGTGACGTTTGGTAGTACCAAAGTGTACCTCCGTAAACGGAGTTGCATAATTCTCATAGTTACAGGAACATGTATAAGTCATGAAGAAAGCAATAGCGAATACTAAGCGATCAAGTGCTAAGCTAACGGATGGGTCATGTCAATCACATCATTCTCCTAATGATGTGATCCCATTAATCAAATGACAACAAATGTCTATGGTCGGAAACATAACCATCTTTGATTAATGAGCTAGTCAAGTAGAGGCATACTAGTGACTATATGTTTGTCTATGTATTCACACATGTATCATGTTTCCGGTTAATACATTTCTAGCATGAATAATAAACATTTATCATGATATGAGGAAATAAATAATAACTTTATTATTGCCTCTAGGGCATATTTCCTTCAGTACCTACTATACCTTGCTCCATTAAAAGAAATTATGTTAAAACTGCTTTATGTGATCTTGGAGCTGGCGTTAGTGTTATGCCTCTCTCTTTATATCGTAGACTTGACTTGAATAAGTTGACACTTACTGAAATATCTTTGCAAATGGTTTAATATAAACATGTATCCGACTTGAATAAGTTTAGAACTGCACCAACTTACAGCTCCACCGTTTAATATAAACACGTATCCGGTTTGCGATTTAGAATCGTCCGGATCAGTGTCAAAGCTTGCATCGACGTAACCTTTTACGACTAGCTCTTTGTCACCTCCATATACGAGAAACATATCCTTAGTCCTTTTCAGGTATTTCAGGATGTTCTTGACCGCTGTCCAGTGATCCACTCCTGGATTACTTTGGTACATTCCTGCCAAGCTTATTGCTAAGCATACACCAGGTCTGGTACACAACATTGCATGCATGATAGAGCCTATGGCTGAAGCATATGGAACATCTTTCATTTTCTCTCTATCTTCTGCTGTGGTCGGGCATTGAGTTTGACTCAACTTCACACCTTGTAGCACAGGCAAGAATCCTTTCTTTGCCTGATCCATTTTGAACTTTTTCAAAATTTTGTCAAGGTATGTGCTTTGTGAAAGTCCTATTAAGCGTCTTGATCTATCTCTATAGATCTTGATGCCCAATATATAAGCAGCTTCTCCAAGGTCTTTCATTGAAAAACTTTTATTCAAGTATCCCTTTATGCTATCCAGAAATTCTATATCATTTCCAATTAACAATATGTCATCTACATATAGAATTAGAAATGCTTCTGAGCTCCCACTCACTTTCTTGTAAATCTGAGGCTTCTCCAAAAGTCTCATATAAAACCATATGCTTTGATCACACTATCAAAGCGTTTATTCCAACTCGAGATGCTTGCACCAGTCCATAAATGGAGCGCTGGAGCTTGCACACTTTGTTAGCACCTTTTGGATCAACAAAACCTTCCGGCTGCATCATATACAACTCTTCTTCTAGGAATCCATTCAAGAATGCAGTCTTGACATCCATTTGCCAAATTTCATAATCATGAAATGCAGCAATAGCTAACATGATTGAGACAGACTTAAGCATCGCCACTGGTGAGAAAGTCTCATCGTAGTCAACCCCTTGAACTTGTCGAAAACCTTTCGCAACAAGTCGAGCTTTATAGACGATTACATTACCATCGCGTCGGTCTTCTTCTTAAAGATCCATTTATTCTCAATAGCTTGCCGATCATTGGGCAAGTCAACCAAAGTCCATACTTTGTTTTCATACATGGATCCCATCTCAGATTTCATGGCCTCTAGCCATTTTGCGGAATCTGGGCTCATCATCGCTTCCTCATAGTTCGTAGGTTCATCATGGTCTAGTAACATGACTTCCAGAACAATATTACCGTACTACTCTGGTGCGGACTGTACTTTGGAAGACCTACGAGGTTTTGTAGTAACTTGATCTGAAGTTTCATGATCATCATCATTAGCTTCCTCACTAATTGGTGTAGGAATCACTGGAACTGATTTCCGTGGTGAACTACTTTCCAATTTGGGAGAAGGTACAAATTACCTTATCAAGCTCTACTTTCCTCCCACTCAATTCTTTCGAGAGAAACTCCTTCTCTAGAAAGGATCCATTTTTAGCAACGAATATCTTGCCTTCGGATCTGTGATAGAAGGTGTACCCAACAATTTCCTTTGGGTATTCTACGAAGACGCACTTCTCCGATTTGGGTTTGAGCTTATCGGGATGAAACTTTTTTTCACATAAGCATCGCAACCCCAAACTTTAAGAAACGACAACTTGGGTTTCTTGCTAAACCACAGTTCATATGTTGTCGTCTCAACGGATTTAGATGGTGCCCTTTTAATGTGAATGCAGTTGTCTCTAATGCATACCCCAAAACAATATTGGTAAATCAAGAAGAGACATCATAGATCGCACCATATCCAATAAAGTCTTGATTCTGACGTTCGGACACACCATAACGTTGTGGTGTTCGGTGGCGTGAGCTGTGAAACTATTCCACATTGTTTTAATTGAAGACCAAACTCATAACTCAAATATTCGTCTCGCGATCGGATCGCAGAAACTTTATTTTTCTTGTTACGATGATTTTCCACTTCACTCTGAAATTCTTTGAACCTTTCAGCTATTTCGGACTTATGTTTCATCAAGTAGATATACCCATATCTGCTCAAATCATCTTGTGAAGGTCGAAAATAACGATACTTGCCACGAGCCTTCATACTCATTGGTGCGCATACATCGGTATGTATTATTTCCAATAAGTCAGTAGCTCGTTCCATTGTTCCGAAGAACGGAGTTTTAGTCATCTTGCCCAAAAGGCACGGTTCGCAAGCATCAAATGATTCATAACCAAGTGATTCCGAAAATCCATCTTTATGGAGTTTCTTCATGCGCTTTACACCGATATGACCCAAACGGCAGTGCCACAAATAAGTTGCACTATCATTATTAACTTTGCATCTTTTGGCATCAATATTATGAATATGTGTATCACTATGATCGAGATCCAACAAACTATTTT
Source organism: Aegilops speltoides (assembly GCA_021437245.1). Lineage (NCBI taxonomy): Eukaryota > Viridiplantae > Streptophyta > Magnoliopsida > Poales > Poaceae > Aegilops > Aegilops speltoides. The sequence continues at coordinate 180,376,345 of CM038142.1, forward strand.
CATTGGGTGTATAACCATCGAAGGTCTTATTCATGTAAAGAATAACAATTATTCTTTAACTTCAAATGAATAAGCGTATCGCAATAAACATGATCAAATCATATTCATGCTCAGCATAAGCGCCAAATAACATTTATTTAGGTTTAACACTAATCCCAAAAGTATATGGAGTGTGCGATGATGATCATATCAATCTTGGAACTACTTCCAACACTCATCGTCACTTTCCCTTCAACTAGTCTCTGTTTATTCTGTAACTCCTATTTCGAGTTACTAATCTTAGCAACCGAACAAGTATCAAATACTCAGGGGCTATTATAAACACTAGTAAGGCACACATCAATAATCTGTATATCAAATATACCCTTGTTCAGTTTGCCATCCTTCTTATCCACCAAATACTTGGGGCAGTTCCGCTTCCAAATGTCGATCGCTTGCGGTAGAAGCACTCGATTTCGAGCTTAGGTCCGGACTTGGGTTTCTTCTCTTGAGCAGACAACTTGCTTGCCGTTCTTTTGAAGTTCCCTTCTTCTTCACTTTGCCTTTCTTCTTGAAACTAGTGGTCTTGTTGACCATCAACACTTGATGCTCCTTCTTGATTTCTACCTCCGCAGCTTTTAGCATTGCGAAGAGCTCGGGAATAGTCTTGTTCATCCCTTGCATATTATAGTTCATCACGAAGCTCTTGTAGCTTGGTGGCGATGATTGGAGAATTTCATCAATGACACTATCATCGGAAGATTAACTCCCGGTTGAATCAAGTGATTATTATACCCGGACATTTTGAGTATGTGTTCACCGATGAACTATTCTCCTCCATCTTGTAGCTATAGAACTTTATTGGAGACTTCATATATCTCAATCCGGACATTAGCTTGAAATATTAACTTCAACTCTGGAACATCTCATATGCTCCATGACGTTCAAAACGTCGTTGAAGGCCGGTTCTAAGCCGTAAAGCATGGCACACTTGAACTATAGAGTAGTCATCGCTTTGCTCGCCAGACGTTCTTAACGTCGTTAGTTGCATCAAGCAGCAGGTTGGCACCCAGCGGTGCTTCGGGGCGTAACTTTTACGTGCAGACAATGAGGATAATCCTCGAGTTACGGACCCGATCCGTGTAATTGCTACCATCATCTTTCAACTTTGCTTTCTCAAGGAACGCATTAAAATTCAACGGAACAACAAAGACGAGCCATCTATCTACAAACAAACATAGACAAGCAAAATACTATCGGTACTAAGTTCATGATAAATTTAAGTTCAATTAATCATATTACTTAAGAACTCCCACTTAGGCAGACATCTCTCTAGTCATCTAAGTGATCACGTGATCCAAATCAACTAAACCATGTCCGATCATCACGTCGGATGGAGTAGTTTCAATGGTGAACATCTCTATGTTGATCATATCTACTATATGATTCACGCTCGACCTTTCGGTCTCCGTATTCGAGGCCATATCTCGTATATGCTAGGCTCGTCAAGTATAACCTGAATATTCGCGTGTGCAACTGTTTTGCACCCGTTGTATTTGAGCGTAGAGCCTATCACACCCGATCATCACGTGGTGTCTCAAAGACGAAGAACTTTCATAGCGGTGCATACTCGGGAGAACACTTCTTGATAATTAGCGAGAGATCATCTTAAAATGCTACCGTCAATCAAAGCAAGATAAGATGCATAAAGGATAAACATCACATCCAATCAATATAAGTGATATGATATGGCCATCATCATCTTGTGCTTGTGATCTCCATCTTTGAAGCACCGTTATGATCACCATCGTCACCGGCGCGACACCTTGATCTCCATCGTAGCATCGTTGTCGTTACGCCATCTATTGCTTCTACGACTATCGCTACCGCTTAGTGATAAAGTAAAGTAATTACAGTAGGCGTTTGCATTTCATACAATAAGCGACAACCATATGGCTCTCGCCGATTGCCGATAACCGGTTACAAAACATGGTCATCTCATACAAAAATATAGCATCACGTCTTGACCATATCACATCACAACATGCCTGCAAAAACAAGTTAGGCGTCCTCTACTTTGTTGTTGCAAATTTTACGTGGCTGCTACGGGCTTAGCAAGAACCGTTCTTACCACGCATCAAAAACCACAGCGATAGTTCGTCAAGTTGGTGCTGTTTTAACCTTCGCAAGGACCGGGCGTAGCCACACTCGATTCAGCTAAAGTGAGAGAGCAGACACCCGCCGATCACCTTTAAGCACGAGTGCTCGTAGCAGTGAAACCAGTCTCGCGTAAGCGTCTGGCGTAATGTCGGTCGGGCCGCTTCATCTCACAATATCGCCGAACCAAAGTATGACATCGATAAGCAAGTATGACTTGTATCGCCCACAACTCACTTGTGTTCTACTCGTGCATATAACATCAACGCATAAAACCTAGGCTCTGATACCACTGTTGGGGAACGTAGTAATTTCAAAATTTTCCTACGCACACGCAAGATCATGGTGATGATATAGCAACGAGAGGGGAGAGTGTTCGTCCACGTACCCTTGTAGACCGTAAGCGGAAGCGTTAGCACAACGCGTTTGATGTAGTCGTACATCTTCATGATCCGACCGATCCAAGCACCGAACGTACGGGGCCTCCGAGTTCAGCACACGTTCAGCTCGATGACGATCTCCGGCCCTCCGATCCAGCAAAGGCTCCGGATATGAGTTCCGTCAGCACGACGGCGTGGTGGCGATGATGATGTTCTACGGCGCAGGCTTCGCCTAAACTCCATGACGATATGACCGAGGTGGAATATGGTGGAAGGGGCACCGACACGGCTAAGGAACGATCCGTAGATCAACTTGTGTGTCCTAGGGTGCCCCCTTGACCCCGTATATAAAGGAGCCAAGGGGGAGGAGGCGGCCGGCCTAGAGGGCGCGCCAAGGGGGGGAGTCCTACTCCCACCGGGAGTAGGACTCCCTCTTTCCAAGTAGGAGTAGGAGAAGGGGAAAGAGGAGGAAGAGGGAAGGAAGGGCGCCGCCCCTTCCCTTGTCCTATTCGGACTAGGAGGGGGAGGGGCGCGCGGCCCCCTCCTGGCTCCTTCCCTCTTCTCCCTCTTGGCCCATCTAGGCCCATTAACCCCCCGGGGGGTTCCGGTAACCTCCCGGTACTCCGGTAAAATGCCGATTTCACCCGGAACCATTCCGATGTCCAAACATAGGCTTCCAATATATCAATCTTTATGTCTCAACCATTCCAAGACTCCTCGCAATGTCCGTAATCACATCCGGGACTCCGAACAAACTTCGGTACATCGAAATTTATAAACTCATAATAAAACTAACATCGAAACGTTAAGCGTGCGGACCCTACGGGTTCGAGAACTATGTAGACATGACCTAAAACCATTCTCGGTCAATAACCAATAGCAGGACCTGGATGCCCATATTGGTTCCTACATATTCTATGAAGATCTTTATCGGTCAAACCGCATAACAACATACGTTGTTGCCTTTGTCATCGGTATGTTACTTGCCCGAGATTTGATCGTCGATATCCAATACCTAGTTCAATCTCGTTACGGCAAGTCTCTTTACTCATTCTCATGTCGTCATCTCATAACTAACTCATTAGTTATAATGCTTGCAAGGCTTAAGTGATGAGTATTACCGAGAGGGCCCAAAGATACCTCTCGACAATCGGAGTGACAAAACCTAATCTCGAAATCGCCAACTCAACATGTACCTTTGGAGACACCTGTAGTACTCCTTTATAATCACCCAGTTATGTTGTGACGTTTGGTAGTACCCAAAGTGTTCCTCCGTAAGCGGAGTTGCATAATTCTCATAGTTACAGGAACATGTATAAGTCATGAAGAAAGCAATAGCGAATACTAAGCGATCAAGTGCTAAGCTAACGGATGGGTCATGTCAATCACATCATTCTCCTAATGATGTGATCCCATTAATCAAATGACAACACATGTCTATGGTCAGGAAACATAACCATCTTTGATTAATGAGCTAGTCAAGTAGAGGCATACTAGTGACTATATGTTTGTCTATGTATTCACACATGTATCATGTTTCCGGTTAATACAATTCTAGCATGAATAATAAACATTTATCATGATATGAGGAAATAAATAATAACTTTATTATTGCCTCTAGGGCATATTTCCTTCAGTACCTACTATACCTTGCTCCATTAAAAGAAATTATGTTAAAACTGCTTTATGTGATCTTGGAGCCGGCGTTAGTGTTATGCCTCTCTCTTTATATCGTAGACTTGACTTGAATAAGTTGACACCTACTGAAATATCTTTGCAAATGGCTGATAAATCAACTCCTATACCTGTCGGTATTTGTGAGGATGTGCCTGTTGTAGTTGCGAACGTTACTATTTTAACGGACTTTGTTATTCTTGATATTCCCGAGGATGATAGTATATCTATTATTCTTGGAAGACCTTTCCTTAATACTGTAGTGGCTGTTATTGATTGCACCAAAGGCAATGTCACCTTTCATGTTAATGGTAATGAGCATACGGTACATTTTCCAAGGAAACAACCTCAAGTTTATAGTATCAACTCTATTGGAAAAGTTCCATCGATTATATTTGGAGGTTTTGAATTTCCTCTCCCTACTGTCAAGAAAAAGTATGATATTCTTATTGTTGGGGATTTTCATATCCCCATTGAGGTAACTTAGTGTCATTCGAAATTTCTCCGGTTCCGTGATTATTCGGAATGAGTTTGTTAACAAGACTTGATCAACCTTGTTAGTGGGTTCATTTTGATGATCACGAGATGGATGAAACTAGAAGCACAACCTTCTGTACCCTCTTTATATTTTCTATTATTTAGTAGAATAAAGTAAAATAGTATTTTTACATGCATTTCTGACTTATTAGGTGCAATATAAAAATATCCGAAAATAAAAGTCCTCATAATGCCATGCCAATTTAATATGATTTTTTCGGGAATATTTGAGAATTTACTGTGCAAAAATTACCACGGGGGGAGCTGCCACCTGGTCACGAGGGTGGAGGGCACGCCCCCTGCCTCGTGGGCCCATAGTGGCCCTCCTCCACTTATTCCTGCACCCATCTTCTTCCTCTGCCTCACACAAACCCGAAAAACCAACTCAAGCTCGTGTTCCAGCCCCCGTTGCTGTGATTTTCGATCTCCTTGCTCAAAGCACCTCTTGCAAAACTGCTTGAGGAGATTGTTCCTTGGTATGTGACTCCTCCATTGGTCCAATTAGTTTTTGTTCTAGTGCTTTATTCATTGCAAATTTGTGCTGCATAGGTGACCATGTTCTTGAGCTTGCATGTCAAATTTATATGGTTCCAAGTAGTTCTAATGCTTGATATAGGCCCTAGGCACTTGTGGGAGTTGTTACTATCAATTTTATTGAAGTTGGTTCACTTTTATTTTGAAGTTACTAAAAATTTCAGATTGTTTCAGAAATAATGAAGAGACTTCTGAGGGGCTCGTCGAGCCGAAGCTCTAAGGAAAAACAAAAGGAAGAAGAGGAGAAGCCCAAATTTAATTTGCCTCGCATCGCGGAGGTCCGGTCGTGTGAATGGCCCTCCGATGACTTCTTGAGGAGAGCCGGGATTTATGGTGTTTTCTATTATTTGATTGAGAACGCCGGCCTCACCAACTTCCTCCACGACCAACGTCATCAGTATCTCTAACTCACAAATACTTTTGTGCAAAACTTCTACTTTTTCCCTAAGAAATCACCTCTAATGGTAGAGTTTCATTTATATGACGTTGTTAAAGTAATGACATTAGAAGAATTCTGCGAGGTCTGCAGAATACCCTTTGAGGGCACCTTAGATGAACCCCACCGTAACAAAGTAGAAGCTTTTATTAACACTATCACGGTGGGAGAAACCAGGATGGTTTCTGATGCGAGGATCACTAGCATTCATTATCCTGTTTTACGCTACTTTGCCATATTTGCTAGTCGATGCTTAATTGGACGCGGGAACTGTGGGAACCTTAGTATCCCTGATATTATTATTTTGCTCCATGGTTTATACCGCAATAACTCTGTTAGTTTGGGTGGAATTGTTGCTAGACGGTTAAGTATGAACCATACTAAGGGCCCCATCTTTGGAGGCATTTATGCTTCGCGCCTAGCTGAACATTTTGAAATACCTATTAGGCATGCGGAGAAAGAAGAAACAGCGCTGCCCCGTGCTTATTTAGATTACAAGAGTATGATAGCACATGGTTTTCTTGTTAAGAGTCGCGATGGGGAGCTCAAATATAAATTATACTTTGATGAATATCACCCCGAGACTATTACTTTGCCTGCTCCTTCTTTGTTTAACTTGTATGCAGAGCCTCACATTGTTCCGTGGGCGACCGTTCAAGCCTATCGGAATCCTGCACCAGCCCCGGAACCGGAGCCTCAAGAGGAGCCTCCACGAATGTCGGTTTATTCTTGGGATCCTAAGACGGTTGCCAGCCAGTGGCAATCAAAGTCCTCTTCATCACATTATGATCCCAACTATTCTGCGTCGCAGTACGACCCCAACTTCACCTACGGATATCCGCCAGGCCATCCCTGGCAATAGACCAACTTAGGCCAAAAGCCTAAGCTTGGGGGAGTACGTATTTCCCACCGACATTACATTTATGTTCACACACACACTCATTGCTAGATGTCGGTGCTCATACTCTTTCACTGTAATATCCATGCTAGTTTAAATTTCTTTTTCCTGCTTTATTCTTGTGTGTTTGATGAACTTTAAGAAAAAACCAAAAAAATTAGTTAGTTTACTTTCCATGCTTGTAGTAGAATTAAAAAGAAAACCCAAAAATTTCTCGTTCTTCTTTTACCTGTTGGGAGCTTTCCCATGTAAATAGTTTTTCTTTTCTTTTCTTTTCTTTGGGGGTCGAGAAGACCATATTGAAAATGCTTAGTGGCTCTTTTATGCATGATTGTTTGTTTAACTTAGAGCCCATATTACTTGTCTTCTCGCTTGAGTTGAATGCCTGCAGATTCCAGCTTAGTCCAATGCACGTGTACTCTTATTATTATACACACCGTTCGGTCGTGCAAGTGAAAGGCCATAATGATGATATATAATGTACTTATTGGGAAGAGAAAAGCTGGTATGAACTCGACCTCTCTTGTTTTTGTAAATATGATGATTCATCATTCTTGATTCAGCTATTATGAAGTAAACGTATTTGCAATGACATTTAGAGATTATAGTTGCTTGTGCCATGCTTGATTAGCTATGAGTTATAATGGTTTACCTTGCGTGCCAACATGCTATTAAAATGATTATGATGTGGTATGATGGGGTGGTATCCTCCTTTAAATGAATTGAGTGACACGACTTGGCACATGTTCACGCATGCAGTTGAATCCAATCAACATGGCCTTCATGATATTTATGTTCATGGTGGATTATATCCTACTCATGCTTGTATTCAGTGTAAATTAATTTTGATGCATGTTTACGACTGTTGTCGCTCTCTCGATTGGTCGCTTCCGGTCTTTTGCTAGCCTTCACATGTACTAGCGAGAATACGCTTGTGCATCAAACTCCTTAAACCCCAAAGTTGTTCCATATGAGTCCACTATACCTTCCTATATGCGGTATTTACCGCGTTCCAAGTAAATTTGTATGTGCCAAACTCTAAACCTTCAAATAAACATTCTGTTTTGCATGCTCGAATAGCTCATGTGTCAACTAGAGCTGCCCTTATCTTCCGTGTTAGGCGGGTTATTCTCAAGAGGAGTGGACTCCGCTCCTCATTCACGAGAAAATGGCTGGTATCCGGATGCCCGGTCCCATGCTTCGTGCAAACTAAATCAAAATAACGCAAACAAAACTCCCTTGGGACCCGTTGAATGTTGGAGGCACTCGTTGTTTCGAGCAAGCCATGGATTGATGCTTGTGGAGGAGGGGGAATATAAACTTTACCATTTTGTTTGGGAACCGCCTATAATCTGTTTAGCATGGAAGATATCGTCGTCTTTTAGTTTTTATGTTGACAATGAAAGTATGCCGCTCAAAATATAATTTATCTCTATTTCAAAACCAAGCTCTGGCACCTCTACAAATCCCTGCTTCCCTTTGCGAAGGGCCTATCTATTTACTTTTATGTTGAGTCATCACCCTTCTTATTCAAAGCACCCGCTGGAGAGCACACTGTCGTTTTCATTCATTATGATTGGTTTATATTGGGTATGACTTGACTGGATCTCTTTTACCATGAATTACAATGTTTAGTCAGTCCTTGATCTTTAAAGGTGCTCTGCATTTATGTTTTTGCGGTCTCAGAAAGGGCTAGCGAGATGCCATTTTGTTATATCATGTTATGATTATTTTGAGAAAGTGTTGTCATCCGAGTTTTATTATTATGGGTCGCTAGCTGATTATGCTATTGATATGAGTAATTGTGAGACCTACGTGTCATTGTGAGTATGGTTAGTTCGTAATAATTGCTAAGACTTGAATGCTGGATTTTCATGTTTACAACAACAAGAGCAAACAGAGTTTGTAAAAGTTTTTCTATTTCTCTTTTAGTTTGTCAACTGAATTGCTTGAGGACAAGCAAGGGTTTAAGCTTGGGGGAGTTGATACGTCTCCGTTGTATCTACTTTTCCAAACACTTTTGCCCTTGTTTTGGACTCTAACTTGTATGATTTGAATGGAACTAACCCGGACTGACGCTGTTTTCAGCAGAACTACCATGGTGTTGTTTTATGTGCAGAAAACAAAAGTTCTTGGAATGACCTGAAACTCCACGGAATATCTTAGAATAATTAATAAAAAATCCTCGCTAAAGATGAAGACCAGGGGCCCACACCTGTCCCACGAGGTGGGGGCGCCCCTCCCCAGGCACGCCCCTACCGTGGGCCCCTGGTGGCCCTCCGACGCCAACTCTAACTCCATATATTGGCTTTCAGGGATAAAAAACCGGAGAGAAAGTTTCATCGCGTTTTACGATACGGAGCCGCCGCCAAGCCCTAATCTCTCTCAGGAGGGCTGATCTGGAGTCCATTCGGGGCTCCGGAGAGGGGGATTCGTCGCCGTCATCATCATCAACCATCCTACATAACCAATTTCATGATGCTCACCGCCGTGCGTCGATAATTGCATCGTAGGCTTCTTTGGACGGTGATGGGTTGGATGAGATTTATCATGTAATCGAGTTAGTTTTGTTAGGGTTTGATCCCTAGTATCCATTATGTTCTGAGATTGATGTTGCTATGATTTTGCTATGCTTAATGCTTGTCACTAGGGCCCGAGTGCCATGATTTCAGATTTGAACCTATTATGTTTTCATGAATATATGTGTGTTCTTGATCCTATGTTGCAAGTCTATAGTCACCTACTGTGTGTTATGATCCGGCAACCCCAAAGTGACAATAATCGGGACCACTCCCGATGATGACCATAGTTTGAGGAGTTCATGTATTCACTATGTGCTAATGCTTTGTTCCGGTTCTCTATTAAAAGGAGGCCTTAATATCCCTTTGTTTCCATTAGGACCCCGCTGCCACGGGAGGGTAGGACAAAAGATGTCATGCAAGTTCTTTTCCATAAGCACGTATGACTATATACGGAATACATGCCTACATTACATTGATGAACTGGAGCTAGTTCTATGTCACCCTATGTTATGACTGTTACATGATGAACCACATCCGACATAATTATCCATTGCTAATTCGGCGCCTAAGAGTTTTCCATATAATGGTTTACGCTTATTTACTTTTCCGTTGCTACTGTTACAATCACTACAAAAATACCAAAAATATTACTTTTGCTGTCTTTACTTTTGTTACCGTTACCACCACTATCATATTACTTTGCTACTAAATACTTTGCTGCAGATATTAAGTTTCCAGGTGTGGTTGAATTGACAACTCAGCTGCTAATACTTGAGAATATTCTTTGGCTCCCCTTGTGTCGAATCAATAAATTTGGGTTGAATACTCTACCCTCGAAAACTGTTGCGATCCCCTATACTTGTGGGTTATCACCGACAAACCCACTCCGGCTCCTAGCATTGACGAACCCAGATGCCTGGCCTCACCGGAATCCCCTATTTAAAGGTGGCCACACGCGGCTAAGGGCTACTCCAACGCACGACCACAAATGGTCCGCACGTGTCTGTTTGGGGTAAACGGACAAAGCAGACCCTCTAACGCGCGGGAGCAAACGGACCTCCGTCCGTTTTCTGTCCGCTTTTGACCCATTTTCCGGCCCAAGTTTGAGCCGAGTTTGCGGCCGAACGGATAGCGCGCGGACGGGCGGGACGCGCGGACGGGCAGGACGCGCACCCTTGTCCACCCCTGGCCTGCATGTAGGTGGCATAGGCGGCTACTTTCCCTCCCTTTCCTCCAAAACGCTCCCGCGCCCCGCCCTCCACTCTCCCACGCCCCGTGCTTCCCCCTCCCTCCATCCACCACGGTCGACGAGGCGAATCCCGTCGACCCACCAGCTGCCGCCCGCCCCACGACAAAGAAAAAGAAGCATGTGAAGAAGCCTCGGCCGGAGCTCCCGCCGGCGGAGGTCGCCAAGCTCGACGCCGAATCGGCCAAGAGGAGGAACCGACGAATTGTCGCGACGGAGAAGAAGGCCACAACCGAGTACGCTGCCGAGTGTGCCGTGCAGTGTGCGTTGCAGTACCAGGCCGACATCGAGGTCAAGGAGTCCATCGTCTACAAGGCGCACGCCCTCCTCATGTTGGGTATGAGCCGCCCAACGCCGGCCAATCTCTCGGCCGCTGCCATCGCCGCGGCCAGCACAGGCTCCTCGGCCCATCGTTCGCCGTAGCACCGTTCCCCGAGCTCGTCCATCATGCACGAGACACCGGATGTTCATGCTCCGCCGTCGCACGACCATGAGCAGACACGATTCTTGACGTCGCCGGACTGCATCGTGGTCGATCCGACCATGCCCGCGGGCGTCATCGACCTCAACATCACGCCGGGGTACAGTGGCGCTGGCCAGCCGCTTGACGGAGCGCAAAGGAAGCAACCCCGGTCGTTCGCTTCGGCTCACATGGCCGCGCCCGCAAGCTATTCGACGAAATGTCACTGCCGCCGTTGCCGACGGTCGATGATACATCTCCAACGTATCTTTAATTTTTGAGTGTTTCATGCTATTATATTATCTGTTTTGGATGTTTTATATGCATTAATATGCTATTTTATATTATTTTTGGGACTAACCTATTAACCTAGAGCCCAGTGCCAGTTTCTGGTTTTTCCTTGTTTTTGAGCTTTGCAGAAAAGGAATACCAAATGGAGTCCAAACGGAATAAAACTTTCGCGATGATTTTTCTTGGACCAGAAGACACCCGAGAGACTTGGAGTTCAAGTCAGAAGAGCCACAAGGCGGCGACGAGGGTGGAGGGCACGCCCAGGGGGGTAGGGCGCGCCCCTACCTTGTGGGCCCCTTGTGACCCCCCTGACCTAGTTCTGCCTCCTATATATTCACATATATTCCAAAACCACGAGAAGCATCCACCAACACACTTTTCCACCGCCACAACCTTCTGTTCCCGTGAGATCTCATCTTTGGGGCCTTTTCCGGCATCCTGCCGGAGGGGGATTCGATCACGTAGGGCATCTACATCAACTCTATTGCCCTTTCGATGAAGCGTGAGTAGTTCACCTCAGACCTACGAGTCCATAGCTAGTAGCTAGATGGCTTCATCTCTCTCTTTGATTCTCAATACCATGTTCTCCTCGATGTTCTTGGAGATCTATCCAATGTAATCTTCTTTTGCAGTGTGTTTGTCGAGATCCGATGAATTGTGGATTTATGATCATCTTATCTATGAATATTATTTGAATCTTCTCTGAATTCTTATATGCATGATTTGATATCTTTGTATTTCTATTCGAACTATTGGTTTGGTTTGGCCAACTAGATTGGTTTTTCTTGCAATGGGAGAGGCGCTTAGCTTTGGTTCAATCTTGCGGTGTCCTCACCCAGTGACAAAGTAGGGGTAGCGAGGCACATATTGTATTGTTGCCATCGAGGATAAAAAGATGGGGTTTACATCATATTGCTTTGAGTTTATTCCTCTACATCATGTCATCTTACTTAAGGCGTTACTCCATTCTTTATGAACTTAATACTCTAGATGCATGCTGGATAGTGATCGATGTGAGGAGTAATAGTAGTAAATGCAGGCAGGAGTCGGTCTACTTGACACGAACGTGATGCCTATATGACATAATCATTGCCCTGGATATCGTCATAACTTTGCGCTCTATCAATTGCTCGACAGTAATTTGTTCACCCACCATATTATTTGCCTTCAAGAGAGAAACCTCTAGTGAAACCTATGGCCCCCGGGTCTATTTTCCATCATATTAGTTCCCGATCTACTATTTTGCAATCTTTTACTTTCAGATCTATAAACCAAAAACCCCAAAAACATTTTATCTTTTGTTTAGTTTTATTTATCTATCTCTATCAGATCTCACCTTTGCAAGTGACCGTGAAGGGATTGACAACCCCTTTATCATGTTGGGTGCAAGTGTTTGATTGTTTTTGCAGGTATTGGCTTTGGTTATAAATTTAGTCCTAATATGATAGGCATCCAAGAGGGATATAATAATTTTTTTCATATAAAGTGCATTGAATAATATGAGAAGTTTGATTCCTTATGATTGTTTTGAGATATGAGGATGATGATATTAGAGTTATGCTAGTGAGTAATTGTGGATTGTAGAAATACTTGCGTTGAAGTTTATGATTCCTGTAGCATGCACGTATGGTGAACCGTTATGTAACAAAGTTGGAGCATGCGGTATTTTTTGATTGTCTTCCTTACGAGTGGCGGCCGGGGACGAGCGATGGTCCTTTCCTACCAATCTATACCCATAGGAGCATGCGCGTAGTACCTTGTTTCGATGACTAATAGATTTTTGCAATAACTATGTGAGTTCTTTATGACTAATGTTGAGTCCATGGATTATACGCACTCACGCCCTTCCACCATTGCTAGCCTCTCTAGTACCGCTCAACTTTCGCCGCTACCATACACCAACCATATACCTTCCTCAAAACAGCCACCATACCTACCTATTATGGCATTTCCATAGCCATTCCTAGATATATTGCCATGCAACTTTCCACCGTTCCGTTTATTATGGCACGCTTCATCATTGTCATATTGCTTTGCATGATCATGTAGCTGACATCATATTTGTGGCAAAGCCACCATTCATCATTTTTATACATGTCACTCTTGAGTCATTGCACATCCCGGTACACCACCGGAGGCATTCATATAGAGTCATATTTTGTTCTAAGTATCGAGTTGTAATTCTTGAGTTGTAAGTAAATAAAAGTGTGATGATCTTCATTATTAGAGCATTGTCTCATGTGAGGAAAAAAATAAAAGAGGCAAAGAAGCCAACAAAAAAAAGAGAGAGAAAAGAGAGAAGGGGCAATGCTACTATCTTTTTTTCCACACTTGTGCTTCAAAGTAGCACCATGATCTTCATGATAGAGAGTCTCCTATGTTGTCACTTTCATATACTACTGGGATTTTTTCATTATATAACTTGGCTTGTATATTCCAACGATGGGCTTCCTCAAATTGCCCTAGGTCTTCATGAGCAAGCAAGTTGGATGCACACCCTCTTAGTTTCTTTTCTGAGCTTTCATAATCTTATAGCTCTAGTGCATCCGTTGCATGGTAATCCCTACTCACTCACATTGATATCTATTGATGGGCATCTCCATAGCCCGTTGATACACCTAGTTGATGTGAGACTATCTCCTTCTTTTTTGTCTTCTCCACAACCACCATATTCTATTCCACCTATAGTGCTATGTCCATGGCTCACGCTCATGTATTGCGTGAAATTTGAAAAGGTTTGAGAACATCAAAAATATGAAACAATTGCTTGGCTTGTCATCGGGGTTGTGCATGATTGCAATATTTAGTGTGATGAAGATGGAGCACAACCACAACCAGACTATATGATTTTGTAGGGATAGCTTTCTTTGTCCATGTTCTTTTGAGAAGACATGATTGCTTTGCTAGTATGCTTGAAGTATTATCGTTTTAATGTCAATATTAAACTTTTGTTTTGAATCTTATGGACCTGAACATTCATGCCACAATAAAGAAAATTACATGGATAAATATGTTAGGTAGCATTCCACATCAAAAATTCTGTTTTTATCATTTAGCTACTTGAGGACGAGCATGAATTAAGCTTGGGATGCTTGATACGTCTCCGACATATCTATAATTTTTGATTGTTCCATGCTATTATATTATTTGTTTTGGATGTTTTATATGCATTAATATGCTATTTTATATTATTTTTGGGACTAACCTATTAACCTAGAGCCCAGTGCCAGTTTCTGGTTTTTCCTTGTTTTTGAGCTTCACAGAAAAGGAATACCAAACGAAGTCCAAACAGAATAAAACTTTCGCGATGATTTGTCTTGGACCAGAAGACACTCGGAAGACTTGGAGTTCAAGTCAGAAGAGCCACGAGGCGGCAACGAGGGTGGATGGCATGCCGAGCGGGGTAGGGCGCCCCTACCTTGTGGGTCCCTCATGACCCCCCTAACCTAGTTCTTCCTCCTATATATTCACATATATTCCCAAACCACCAGAAGTGTAACACCCCGGATGTAGCTTTCCATATTTGTAACTCCAACTCTTGCCATTTTCGGCTATGTTCTATGATATTCCCTCCGTGGTTGGGTTTTTTCTTTTGTTTTGCATTTTATTCATGTCATGCATCTCATATCATGTCATCATGTGCATCTCATTTGCATACGTGTTCGTCTCATGCATCCGAGCATTTTCCCCGTTGTCCGTTTTGCAATCCGATGCTCCCACATGCACCGGCGCACCCCTTTGTCTCTTTGTCGTGAGAGGGTGTTAAACGTTCTTGGAATGGGACGAGGCTTGCCAAGTGGCCTTGGTACACCACCGGTAGACCACCTGTCAAGTTTCGAGTCATTTGGGGCTCATTTGATACTCCAACGGTTAACCGGGTAACCGCATAGGCCTCTTTTGGGTTGCAGCCCAACACCCCTCCAAAACAGCCCAATAACCCATCTAAGTCACTTCCATGCTCTCCGTCGTCGGATCACGATCGTGTGAGCAAAAACCGCACCTCATTTGGAGCCTCCTAGCTCCCTCTACCTATAAAAACACCTCCTCCCCCGAAATCCCGGATCAGATCCACCCTAACCCTAGCTCCCTGCTCCTCTCCCCGCGCCGGACACGTCCGAACGGCGCCGGACGCGTCCGCCACCGCGCCCGCAGCCAATCCGCGGCTGCCATGTGGGCAGCCAGCGCCCACATCGCCGCCGTCATGGAGCCCGCCATGGGCCCTCCGTCCCGACCTGCGCGCCCGCCGCCCGGCGCCCGCGCCTGCCGTCGCGCCTCGCCTCCCGGCCCTCGCCTCGCCGCCTTGCCGCCGGCCTCACCGACCCGCCTCCGCCCGTGTCGCCGTCTCTCCGCCGCCCGCCGCCTCCGGGCTTCGCCGCCGCCTCCAGCGCCGCGCCCGCGCCAGATCCGTCCACCCGCCCCGGATCCGGCGCCCCGACTCCTCCGGCTGCCGCCTTCTTCTTCCACTCTGGTGAGCTGCGCCGCCGCCTCGGTTCGCGTACCGGATCCAGATCTGAGAACCCTAGGTTGACCCCCGAATCCTCTAATTCTTTTTCCCCAGTAATTTTGTTGCATTTTCATTGCATCATAACTCTGCACCCGTGGCTCTGTTTTGGGCGTGTAGCATACCAAATTGTTCGTCTCAATGAGTACATCATTTCATCTCATTGCATCATTTTCATTTGAGCTCATCTTGATGCCCGAAATGCTGTTGGAAGAGGGCTATGTGATGTTAGTTTTCTGTTTCTTAAGAGAACATGCACTTTTGTCATTTTTACCATGATTGATGTGTGCATCTTATGAACTAGAGCCCTACATGTGTTTTGTTCTATGCCATGCCATATTTACAGTGGTGTATGCCATTTATTTTTTGTGATCTCTGTGGTGACTAGCACAAGCATGCAAACTAGGGATCATAATGTTGCTGATTTCAGGGACTTGGTATTTTCACCAAGTCATGTCCTGCTGTTATTTTTATGCCATGTGTTCATATTGTTACAGAGAGATCTATGCCCATTTTGAGCATGATCAGTAAGGGTGTTTTGAACATATGGATGTTATCTATCCATCCATGCCTTTGTTGGCAATTTTGGAGTAGTCTAGCATGTCATTTTCGTGCTCTACTTTTGCTACAAAATGTTTCCTGGCAGATTGTTTACATGATATTCAATTTTTACAAGGCTGTTGTAGTTGATCCTTATATGCTATGATGTTGTTCTTGCATGTATAGCTTCTATACCATGTCTTCTTGATGGATGTATGCTTAGTTTATCATGAAATGCTCTGTAGTGAGTGCATCGAGCTCACGAACATGCCTACTTGTTATCTGTTTTTGCCATGTCCAGCTTTTTACTGCATGCGAGATCTGTAATGAAACTTGCTATGTTTACATGGGTGCCATCATTTCTTATGGTCCTTTTTGGCTTATGGTCAGTAAGGGACTTTTGTTCTATGCTTTGAGTAGAATCATGTCATGCCTTGTTCTGCTATTATAAGTTCCTGTAGCAGGTTGTTTTCTTGCTCTAAACATGCCTTCCTGATGTTAATTTCTGGCATATTAGTATTTTCACCAAGTCTGTGAACCTGATATTTTTTTTGCACTTTCACCATGCTTGTTTGAACCTGTTATGATGTGATTTAGCCGCAGCTCAGTGTTCCTCTTTTGTTAAGCATCTCCTGTAGATCACTGCCATATGCTTTGTTTGTATGTTGGGGTGCTGTAGCATAGTTTCTTGTTGCATGCTAAGTAGCATCATGCTGTTAAACGCAGATTTGCGCCATTCTTGTTTTGCTTGCCATTTGCAAACCGTGCATCCGTTTCCGGTGATCTTTATATCGATTTCAACCAAAATCATCTCATCTTTCTAGTGGCATACTTGGTTTGCCAAGTTGATGCCTTGTTCATCATTTTCCTACCGGAGCACACATATGCATTGCATATCACATCTCGCATAGCATGTCATGTATTGCATCATATTGCTTGTGCATTGCTCCATGTTTGATTGTGGTTCCATTGCTTGTGTTCTTGCTTTGGGTAGAGCCGGGAGTCGAGTACGTGAACGAGGAACCTGTTGAGAACGCTTACGAGGATCAAGCCTTCGACAACTCTGAGAACCTTGCAGGCAAGATGACCATACCCTCGAAATCACTTCTATCTTTGCTTGCTAGATGCTCGCTCTTTTGCTATGCCTATGCTACGTTACCTACCACTTGCTATATCATGCCACCCATATTGCCATGTCATGCCTCTAACCATCCTTTCCTAGCAAACCGTTGTTTGGCTATGTCACCGCTTTTGCTCAGCCCCTCTTATAGCGTTGCTAGTTGCAGGTGAAGATGAAGTTTGTTCCTTGTTGGAACATGGATATTTTGGGATATCACAATATCTATTGTTTTAATTAATGCACCTATATACTTGGTAAAGGGTGGAAGACCCGGCCTTATGCCTGGTGTTTTGTTCCACTCTTGCCGCCCTAGTTTCCGTCATACCGGTGTTATGTTCCTTGATTTTGCGTTCCTTACGCGGTTGGGTGATTTATGGGACCCCCTTGACAGTTCGCTTTGAATAAAACTCCTCCAGCATGGCCCAACCTTGGTTTTACCATTTGACTACCTACCACCTACCACTTTTCCCTTGGGTTTTCGCGAGCCCGAGGGTCATCTTTATTTTAGCCCCCCCAGGCCAGTGCTCCTCCGAGCGTAGAGATTATTGTAGGGTACGAAACCACCTCAAAGTTATCCTTTCTGATCGATCTATTCAAGAGTCCGTAGTAAAATAACACGAAGCTACTCTTTCCGTTTGATCTATCATAGAGTTTGTACTAGAATAACACCTTAAGACACAAATCAACCAAAACCCTAATGTCACCTAGATACTCCAATGTCACCTCAAGTATCCGTGGGCATGATTATACGATATGCATCACACAATCTCAGATTCATCTATTCAACCAACACAAAGTACTTCAAAGAGTGCCCCAAAGTTTCTACCGGAGAGTCAAGACAAAAACATGTGCCAACCCCTATGCATAAGTTCATTGAACCCGCAAGTTGATCACCAAAACATACATCAAGTAGATCACGTGAATATCCCATTGTCACCACAGATAAGCACGGCAAGACATACATCAAGTGTTCTCAAATCCTTAAAGACTCAATCTGATAAGATAACTTCAAAGGGAAAACTCAATACATTACAAGAGAGTAGAGGGGGAGAAGCATCATAAGATCCAACTATAATAGCAAAGCTCGCGATACATCAAGATCGTTCCAAATCAAGAACACGAGAGAGAGAGAGAGAGAGAGAGAGAGAGAGAGAGAGATCAAACACATAGCTACTGGTACATACCCTCAGCCCCGAGGGTGAACTACTCCCTCCTCGTCACGGAGAGCGCCAGGATGATGAAGATGGCCACCGGTGAGGGATCCCCCCTCCGGAAGGGTGCTGGAACAGGGTCCCGATTGGTTTTTGGTGGCTATAGAGGCTTGCGGCGGCGGAATTCCCGATCTATTGTGCTCTTCAATGTTTTTAAGGTATATGGACATATATAGGCGAAAGAAGTTGGTCAGGGGAGCCACGAGGGGCCCACGAGGGTGGGGGGCGCGCCCAGGGGGGTAGGGCGCGCCTCCCTGCCAGGCGGCCTCCTTGTTTCTTCCCTTACGTTCACTCCAAGTCCCCTGGATTGCTTCCATTCCAAAAATAACTCTCCCGAAGGTTTCATTCCGTTTGGACTCCGTTTGATATTCCTTTCCTTCGAAACACTGAAATAGGCAAGAAAACAACAATTTGGACTGGGCCTCCGGTTACTAGGTTAGTCCCAAAAATAATATAAAAGTGTAAAGTAAAGCCCATAAACATCCAAAACAGGTAATATAATAGCATGGAACAATAAAACATTATAGATACGTTGGAGACGTATCACCTACCTATTCACAAGCACCTGAGGCATCAATTCAATCCAAAAGAGGTGGGGATTCATCCAACAAGAGTGCAAAAAATATTGTGCCGCGCTTGAGAGCGTCAAAGCCCGTCCGTGAGCGGCCTAGGCCTTGGTGACTTGGTATGAACCTCTCGCTTTTTCATCACATGTCCATTCATGTTGGCATGCCATTTAAGTTTCATGCATTGTATATACTTTCATGTTACAATCACTGGCATGCCATCAAATGTTTCCGTTTGTTATGTACATTCCACACAGTCCATCCAAGGAATACGTTTCCGTTCGTATGTACATCCCACACAGTCAATCCAGGGAAAACATTTCCGTTCGTATATACATCCCTGATACGTCTCCATCGTATCTACTTTGCTAACACTTTTCCTCTTGTTTTGGACTCTAATTTGCATGATTTGATTGAAACTAACCCAGACCGACGCTGTTTTTAGTAGAACTACCATGGTGTTGTTTTTGTGCAGAAATAAAAGTTCTCGGATTTGAACGCAACTTTTTGAAGAATTTTTATACTATAAAAGAAAAATAATGGAGCCAAGAACCACCGGAGGGGGTCCCTGGGGGAGCACAACCCACCAGGGCGTGCCCCCTCCTGGCGCGCCTAGGTGGGTTGTGCCCACCTGGTGGTCCCGCAGACCCTATCTCCGCCGCTATAAAATCGCATTTTTCCAGAAAAATCAAGGAGGAAGAGTTATCTCGTTTCACGATACAGAGCCACCGCCACCTCCTGTTCTTCATCGGGATGCCAGATTTGGAGTCCATTTTGGGCTCCAGAGAGGGGGATCTTCGATCTTCATCATCACCAACCCTCCTTCATCGCCAATTCCATGATGCTCCCCATCGGGAGTGAGTAATTCCTTCGTAGGCTCGCTGGTCGGTGAGGATTTGGATGATATTCATCATGTAATCGAGTTAGTTTTGTTAGGGCTTGATCCTAGTATCCATTATGTTTCGAGATTTATGTTATTGCCATTATATCTATGTTCTAGATCCGTCCTTGCAAGGCATGTTCACCTATTATGTGCTGTGATCCGTAAACCCCGCAGTGGCAGTATTCGGGATACTTTCCGGTGATGACCGTAGTTTGAGGAGTTCATGTATTCACTATGTGCTAATGCTTTGTTCCGGTTCTCTATTAAAAGGAGGCCTCAATATCCCTTAGTTTCCATATGGACGCCACTACCATGGGTGGGTAGGACAAAAGATTTGATGCAAGTTCTTTCCACAAGCACGTATGACTATTTACGGAATACATGCCTACATTATATTTATGATCCGGAGCTAGTTTTATATCGCCCTAGGTTGTGACTGTTTTATGATGAATATCATCCAACGAATCCACTGATCCAATGCCTACGATTTTCCTATATATTGATCTTGCTAAGTTACTACTACTACTGTTACTGTTACTTGCTACAAAATCATTGCTACCACTGTTACGTTACTGTTGCTGTTGCTACTAATATCAAAACTATCATACTACTTTTGCTACTGATCACTTTGATGCAGATAGTTAATCTCCAGGTGTGTTTTAATTGACAACTCAGCCGCTAATACTTGCAAATATTCTTTTGCTCCCCTTGTGTCGAATCAATAAATTTGGGTTGAATACTCTACCCTCAAAAACTCTTGCGACCCCCTATACTTGTGGGTTATCAAGACCTTTTTCTGGCGCCGTTGCCGGGGAGCATAGCTATATTTGTTGAGTCACTTGGGATTATTATCTATTTATCACTATGAAGAATCTGAAGGATACAAAGACCCTCTAGGATGAGGGGAGGTAAGGAACTACCATCACACTCTACACTTGATTCACCTTCTATTTTGTGTAGAATTGCAACACCACCACATGCTATTAGTCCTGATATGTCACAAGTTATTGATGATGCTACTTCTATGAATGCTACTCATGATGATGCTAGTACTTTGCTTGATGATGGTGTGCTACTAGGTGATTTTCTTGATGAACATATTGCTAGAGCTAAAGAGAAATTACTGAAATTGATGAAATTATTGAAACTAAAAATTTGGAAACACCTATTAGACCTAGCCCTCCTAGATATGAAATTCGTAAGATATCTGAAGGTTATGTTATGGATGAGGAGACAACTAGAGACTTTCTTGCTTGCAATGATAGAGATGATCTTAAGAAATTATTATGCAAAATGAAGGAAAAATCTTTGAATGCTGTGAAATCTGATCCTAAGTTTGCTACTTCACATATCTTTGTTGATGATAAGGATTATGAATTCTCTATCGACCCAGAGTTAATCACTTTGCTTGAATCTGATCCTTTCCATGGTTATGAAACTGAAACTATTGTGGCACACCTTACCAAATTAAATGATATAGCCACCCTATTTGCTCATGATGAGAAGATTCGACTTTATTATATCCTCAAATTATTTCCTTTCTAATTAAAGGGTGACGCTAAGATATGGTACAATACTCTTGGTACTAGTTGTGTGTGTAGTCCCCAGGATATGATTTACTACTTCTCTGAAAAATGTTTTCCTGCTCATAAGAAACAAGTTGCCTTACAGGAAATATTTAACTTTGTGCAATTTGAAGAAGAGAGTCTCCCACAAGCTTGGGGGAGGCTTCTCCAACTGCTTAATGCTTTTCCTAATCATCCTCTTAAGAAAAATGAAATACTTGATATCTTCTAAAATGGACTAACCGATGCTTCTAGGTACTTCCTAGATAGTTGTGCTGGTTGTGTTTTTAGGGAACGAACTATTGAACAAGCTGAGGAATTGTTGAACAACATATTGGAAAATCATGATGATCGGACTCTTCCTGAACCACCTCCTAAACCCACTCCGAAGAAGAGGGGAATCTTATATCTCAGTCTTTAAGATATGCAAGAAGCAAACAAATGTATGAAGGAAAAAGTTATTAAAGCTGAAGATGTCAAAAATTCACCTCCTATTGAAGATATACATGGACCTGATACACCACCACCCAAGGTGGTAGAGGTAAACTCTGTAATGAAATTTAATGAAAAGGACAATCCTTATAATATGCATCCTAGTCAATGCCTTTATGAGTTCGATAACTACATTAGAAAACAAGATCACTTCAATGAAAATGTTATGAAACAATTGAAAAACAACTCTAATATGATTGCTAGCTTGAGTGATTTGTTATTTAGAATCTCTAATGATGTTAGAGGTGTAGGAAAACATGCCTCTATGGTTCATACTCAGTTAGAACAAGTTGCTACATCTCAAAGAGAATTGCTTGATGAAATGAACAATAATATCAATGATCATGCTGTTAGAGTAATGACTATAGGAGGTAAAATTACTCAGGAACCTCTTCATCATGAGGGACACCCTAAAAAAATTGAACAAGACTCTCATAGAATTAACACTGATGCACCTAGTCCTTCTAAAAAGAAACAGAAAAAGAAAAATGATAGGACTTTGCATACCTCTAGTGAACCTGAAGTAGAAAAAACTCTTGAAGAATAATGATGTTTCTATCGCAGATGCTGACACTCAATTTGGTAATGAACACCCACCTAGTGATAATGAAAATATAATGATGATGTTCATAAAGACACTCAACCAAATAATGATAAAGAACTAGATAATGATGTTGAGATAGAACCAGCTGTTGATCTTGAGAACCCACAACCTAAAAATGAAAGATATGATAAAAGAGACTTTGTGGCAAGAAAACATGGTAAAGAAAGAGAACCATGAGTTCAAAAACCCAATCCCTTTCCATCTAACTCAACTGAAAAGAAAGATGATGAAGAATTTGAATGCTTTGCTGAAATGCTTAGGCAAGTCTTTTTGTGCACTCGCTTGACTGATATTTTAAAGATGGCCCCTTATGCAAAGTGTATGAAAGACATCATCACTAATAAGAGAAAAATACCGGAAGCTGAAATCTCCAGCATGCTTGCTAATTATTCTTAAGGATGGAGTACCTAAAAAACTTGGAGATACGGGAATACCAACTATACCTTGCTCCATCAAAAGAAACTGTGTTAAAACTACTTTGTGGGATTTAGGAGCTGGTGTTAGTGTTATGACTTTCTCTTTATACAAAAGACTTGACTTGAATAAACTCACACCTACTGAAATATCTTTGCAAATGGCTGATAAATCAACTGCTATACCTATCGATATTTGTGAGGATGTGCCCGTTGTTGTTGCAAATGTTACCATCTTAACTGACTTTGTTATACTTGAGATGCCTGAGGACGACAACATGTTGATTATCCTTGGTAGAACCTTTTTAAATACTGCAGGGGCTGTTATTGATTGCAATAAAATCAAGGTCACTTTTCATATCAATGGTAGTGAGCATACGGTGCAATTTCCGAAGAAACAATTCCAAGTGAATGGTATTAATGTTATTGAAAAATCTCCGACACTCACTATTGGAAGTTTTCAACTACCTCTACCTACTGCCAAAAAGAAATATGATGTACTTATTATTGGGGACATGCATATCCCCGTTGAGGTAACTTAGTGTTTTCCAAAAGTTCTTCGATTTCATGCAAATCAAAGGTGGTTATTAATAAGACTTGATCAACCTTATTAGTGGATCATATTTGAGAAGTATGAAGCTGATGAATTTAGTAAGCACTACCTTGTGTCCTTATCTTTTATTTTCTGTTTTTCTTATCTAAATAAAATAAAATGCCTTGTTTATCCTGTTTTCTGGATTTTCTGTGTAATAAAAAAGACCAAAAAATGAAAGTTCTCAGAATGACCTAAAAATTCAATACAATTTTTTAAACTATTTCTAAATTTTTAGTGCAAATAACCCACCTGGGCGCGCCAGCAGCCCCAGGCGTGCCATGGTGGGTTGTGGCCCCCACGTGGGCCCCCTCACTTATCTCTTTAGCCCATGTCATCACCTACCTCCAAAAAAATCACCATTGCTATCTCTCTCGTGTTCTTGCGCTCAAACTCGCGGATTTCGATCTTGTTGCTTGAAGCTCCATTTCCGAAATTGTTTTGGGGATTGCTACTTGGTATGTGACTCCTCCATTGGTCCAATTAGTTTTTTCTTTAGTGGATTATATTTTGAATAATTAGCTACTGTTGGTGCTGCTATAGATGAGCTTGCATGTTGAATTCTTAGAGTTCTAAGTAGTTCAATGCTCAATAGAGCCTCTATGCATGCCTATGAGTAGTTGCGATCAATCTTGTGAAGTTTTGTTGACAAAATTTTGTGGACTAATTTTTTTCTTCAAAATTTTGTTCATAGGAATAAGATGAATATGTTTAGGAAGTTCGCCTCCAAGAAGAGCTCTAAGAGAGTCATTGGGGATTCATCGGACGGTGACCTTCATACTCGGAGGAGGAGGTGGTGCGGCCATGCGAATGGCCGCACAATCCTTCATGGATGGAGTCGGATTCGTCAATAGTTCACACAATTTGCTGCTAATGCTGGGCTTACCAACTTCATCGCAGCTGAGTGTGAACAATACCATCTCCTTACAAATTCCTTGGTGGAAAGTTTCCATTTTTCGAGTAGGAATAACCCCCCGAGGTGTAGTTTAATTTATATCTTTGAGACCCACCAGATGCCACTCACTTGAGTTTTGCGATGTATGCTTGATCCCTTTGATAGGGAAATAAGAGAGCCTAGGCCTGCAGAGTTTGAGGACTTTTATCGCACTCTGTCAGTGGGAGATGAGAGAGGCATGTCGAGTGTTACTGCCACTAGTTAGCAGTTTCCTACTATGCATTATTTTTCTCTATTCATTGCTAAGTGTTTAATCGCTAGAGAGAAAGTCAGTGTGCTTTGTACGCTGTGCACAATACGACGATAACACTTATAGCCTAGGGGCCATCGTTGCACATCGCTTGCACCTTAACGGGGCCAAGGGCAAAATTCATGGCGGGATTTATGCTACTCGTTTAGCGAGTCACTTTAACATTCAGATTCGCCAACATGATTATAGTTTAGCCAAGGTCTATTTGGATAGCCAAGCGATGAAAGATCACCATTTTATTGACAAAAATGATTCTATTATTAATATTCCTTACAACCTGGTCTTGGTGAGGATACTCGTGATATTATTCTTTGTTCGCACTGCTTTGTTTGGTTCTATTGCCAGGGGCGGATACAGGATCATGCCAGACAACATCATTGCCTACCGGAATGCCCAGGCAGCAGAAGAGGAAGAGCCTTAGGAGTGGGACGCTCAGGTGCCTACTCCACAACACTTCAACGTGGGACCGGATGGCTACTATGAGTGGTGATTACCAAGCAAGGCCAAAAAGCCTAAGCTTGGGGAGTACGTGTTTCCACCGACATTATATTCATGCTCACATTTTTCATTCCAGTGCCGGTGTTCACACTTTTTCATTGTACTATCCATGCTGGGTTTATTTTTTTCTCGCTTTCTTCTTGTGTGTTTGAAAAACTTTGAGAAAACCCAAAAATATTTCCTACTTCTTTTCAGTTTTTCTTTCTAATTTAATTAGTTGTAGTATTTAAAAGAAAACCCAAAAAGATTTCTTGATTCTTCTTTTGCTTGTTGGGAGCTTTCCCGTGTAATTAGTTTTTCTTGTTTTTGTTTTTCTTCCTTTTGATTTGCCTTCTTCAAGAAAAACTAAAACTCCAAAAATATTTCATTGTGTTTCTCCAAAAAACTAAGCGGGTTATTCTCATGATTTGTGTTTATTCACTCATCCTTGCACGAGAGGCGGTAATAGAGATTCTCATCCCAAAAATATTTCAGTGTGTTTTAGTTTTTCTTCCTTTTAATTTGCTTTCTTCAAGAAAAACTAAAACTCCAAAAATATTTCAGTGTGTTTCTCCAAAAAAACTAAGCGGGTTATTCTCATGATTTGTGTTTATTCACTGCGTCCTTGCGAGAGGGCGGTAATAAAGATTCAGTCCGAAATAAGAAATTGCAAATAATTAAACAAAACTCCCCAGGACTGGTGTTGGTATGGGCGGTACATGTGGATTCGCTAGCCATGGAGTGTGTTTGTTGGTGGAGGGGAGTAAACCTTTACTATTATCGCAGGAACTGCCACTAATGTGTTTAGCATGGAATATATTGATAACTTTTGGTCATGAAGTAAATAGGAAGGTGCATTTCCCAAAATTTCATTTATCTCCGTTTTAAAGCTCGAGCTCTGGTACCTTTGCAAATCCCTGCTTCCCTCTCCGAAGGACTATCTATTTACTTTTATGTTAAGTCATCATCTTCTCAATTAAGCGCCCGGACACGAGAGCACTATTGTCATTCTCATGCATTGTGTATAGTTAATGTTAAATGCATCATGACTAGATCTTTTCTACCATGAATTACAATGTTTAGTCACTGCTTGAACTTTGGAGGTGCTCTGCGTTTTTGTTTTGCGGTCTCAGAAAGGGCTAGCGAGATAGCACTATTGCCATATTGTATCATGATTGTTTTGACAAAGTGTTGGCCTTTGAGATAACCTTTTATTGCTCGCTAGTTGATTATGCCATTGATATGAGTTAATATTTCTAAGAGTTATTGTTGACATGGTTAGTCATGATCTTTGCTGAAAACCTAGGTGCTACTTAAGCTTATTTATGCAATCAAGAGCAAAAGAGTTCATAAAAGTTTTTCTTGTTCATTTTCAGTTTATCAACTGAATTGCTTGATGACAAGCAAATGTTTAAGCTTGGGGGAGTTGATACGTCTCCATCGTATCTACTTTTCCTAATGCTTTTCCTCTTGTTTTGGACTCTAATTTGCATGGTTTGAATGGCCGACCGGACTAATGCTGTTTTCGATTAGAACTACCATGGTGGTTGTTTTGTGCGTAAATGAAGTTCTCGGATTGGAGCGAAACTTTTGGAGAATTTTTATACAATAAAAGAAAATACTTGAGCCAAGAACCACCATAGGGGGTTCTCTAGGGAGCACGCTACATTCGCATGCCTTCGGTCTGCTGACGCGGCTGTGCCGCATCCCAGCGCCACATGCGGGCGTCTTGGCAGCTCAGAGGCCAGCCGTGGCGGTCCAGAGGAGATGGTGATGGATCCTCACGAGCCCCGGACCTCCAGAGCCTCCCGAGGCTCGGGGCAGGCGGATCATGAGGCGAGCTAACTGCAGCGTCGTCTTCTACTACTCCAACGGCTCTTGACAAGAATGCAGGTGACATCTTATAGTTCGTTCAGTTGGGGCGCCCCTCGGGCTGCATGGGTCTGTCCCTATGACATGTATCCTTCTTGCATTCATCAGAAGTGGCTTACCTTCTTCCATGAGTTGCTTTATGGTTATCATCCTCATGCTTGGAGGTCTATTACTTCTCGTGGCCTCTCCACATTGTTGACCCGCCTTTTTCTCATCCCGCAACGGGGGCTACACATGCTGGTACGGCACTTGTGCTTGAGTCCATCCCTGCAACGCTGACAAATCTGAGAGAATGAGCTCTGGCTCGCGGCCCGCCCCCACGCACGTCACCTCACCAGGTCCTCAGTGCCTTCATCTTCTTGCAGAAAGATCAATGGACAGGCCGCAAGCGCGGTTCGGGGTCATATTCTCCTCCATAGGCTAACTCGCAGGACCTCCGGAGCTTAACCACGGGCAGGCCAGCGGTCGCCCCTTCTCACGCAAGTCGCTTGCACGTTAAAGCGGGGCTCTTGAGCACCGCGCCTCGGGAGCTCCTCTGGCTCTCCAGCCCTCACCCCGGCCTTGAGCGGCGTCGCGACTGGCATGCAGTGGCGGATGAGCTTCGCTCGAGGGCAGGACCCAGGATGTAGAGCACCTAGACGAGCGGGAAAAAGGGATGGCCGGCGCGGGCCCTACCTAGAGGCGTCACCGTTAAGGCACGATTGGGCACCACACAAGGGGATCGTCGTAGGCTCACTAAGATAAGTCACCCATGCATATCAGTGTGAACCTCATAGCTCAATTCCACGACCCTCGCAGCCTCGCTTGGGCAATGTCGCTTCCCTTTCCAGCCTCTAGGAAGCTGCTTGCGCGCCTAAGGGGACCTCTTGAGCATCGCGCCTCGGGAGCTCTCACCGGACCTCAGGCCGCTCACCTCCTGGCCTTGACCACGACATCGTGACCTGGCATACTAGCGACGGCTGAAGCTTTCATGGGGACTGGGTCCTGTCGGCGTAGAGCGCTAAGCTACCTCGAGAACGGAAACGGGAAACCATGCTGGAACAGGACGCACAATTTCAATGCAGTACTAGGAAGGATAACATTGAAGCAAAGTCATTACATTTTTTACATACCCCCATGGGGCTTGTCACAATTCTGCGTAGGGAAACAAAAGAAGAAAAACCTCGAAGGACCGGGCCAGTAGGCGTCACCGGCAACGCCGAGCGGACACCGCTGCCGCGCTCTGGGCATGGCGAGAGCTTGGCAGCACGTAACTATCATCGCTAGACTCCGGAGAACCGCTGGGCTCGGGAGAGTCGCTGGATTCCTAGGAGTCGTCACTCCTGCTGGAGGAGGTGCTGGCAAAGTCAGAGGCGGGCTCAACGCTTGCCCTGGGACAACAGTCCAGCTGCCGGCCCTTCCCGTCGAAGACCTTGAAGAACAACATGGAAGTGCCATTGTACTTGAAGTGGATGGCGAGGGCCTCTTCTGCACGGCAGGCACGGGCGACCTCGCTCCATCCACGAGTCATGAAGATGTTGCCTGGGGGACGACCTCGACCTCCGCTCCAGTGGCCAGGCTGCAGCACCCGACGTGTTGTAGCCACAGCTCGAGCGGCCCTCTCAGCGGCATCTCCTCAGCGAAGAACCTAGGGAACCGGATCTAGGAGCGAGGCAGCATCACCGGCCACACCACAAACTCGTGCGAGTTGCCCTCAGCATGAGTTCGCAGGCCAGCTGGTCGCACGACTTCAGCTTGTCCATCGCTACTCCCAACCGTGCGACGGTGGGCACTGTCACCCTACGCGCGGGCATACAAGTGAAGCGGGAAGCCAGGCGGGGCCGCTCGTTCCAAGGCCGAGTAACTCCCTGCCCATCGTCAGCGTCGCGAGGGCGATTGAATCTCTTCTTCGGTGGAAGCGGTTCGGGCTCCTCCCGAGGGGCTTTTTCCTTTTCCGTCGCGGAGAATCTTCTGATTGGTGCCATGGACGATGCAGCAAGGCAGAGAGGAAGAAGGAACGGGCAGCGAGAAGATGAAGATGGAGATGAGAGAGGAGGGCTCCGCCTCTCCCCTCATTTATAGCCAGAGGAAAGCCAATCACCGGCCTCCATGATCCCACGCAATGATGGTTTCTCTCTGCATGCAGCAGCGACTCGTCAAGTCGATCAGTTGCCGAGGCAGCGTGGGGAAGCGGGGACGCCCATGTCCCATCAATCGCCACGTGTCGCCCAAGGCATGAGCGATTAGGGCTGCATGGCGCTCGCACTTGCCCTTTTGCTTCGCCTCAAAGCCATGTCGAGTGCGCCTTGGGCCGGGGCTCTGTCGACGATGCGGGAATGGGGTACCCAGACTTGCCTGCCTACGGCCCACGTCGTGGCTCCATCGATGACCTGGTATGGCCCAACCGACGCGAAAACTCAAGACCCGCGAGAGGCCAAGCCTCGCGAAGTAGACGACACCAAGACCTCCAAAGGGAGTAGCCTCCTCAGGCTGGCTCCTGAGGAGCGGAGATTTCTATGCAAGGCTCACCTCCTAAGGTTTGGGTGACGTGAGCCATCACGACCAAGGCCAGGCGGGTGCGATGTGCGATTTCCTCTTTGGTGCAAACTAGGCAAGCGGCGAGTGCGGAGTCGAGGAAGCAGCCAAAGGTTTCCATTCCGTGCAACAAGACCAATACCACCGGGGCGGGGGTCATCACCGAGCCCACCAGCGTCATGACCGAGAGGCTTTTGCGGTGAAGACCACTTTAGTCGAGGATAAGATGTACTAGTTGTCTCCCTTCAAATTTGGCGTTGTGGGATCCTTCCCGCCTTCATTTGGGAAGAGGACCAAGGCCACTATAAATAGGACCTAGCCACCATCATGGGACGGGGACGATGGACCAAGTCGACCAAATCCATTCCACCCTCACCAGCTTGCTTGAGCTCAAGAACACACCTCCCGAGGTTGTTCACCACTATACTAGTTCATCCTCAACCCCACGAGGCAAATCCACCACAAAGCGGGAGTAGGGTTTTACACGCAAGGTGGCGAACTGGGTAAACCGTTGTGTCCCTTTTCCTCCGAGTTCGTCGTGCTAGGAGGTGAGATTTGTGAGCAGGAAGACTGGGGAGGTTGAGATCTCCGCACACACCCCGGAGTTCTAACCTCTCAAGGGTTTGCAGAACCCGAAATCTAACAGCCGCACTTTTGAGCGCGCGGACACGAAGCTCTTCGTCGTCTAGGTGTGGTTGTGGCAGCTCCACCACATCCCCACCAAGAAGACATTGTGGAAGCACGCGAGAGGAGTTGGCCGGGTGGAGAAGATGCTCGGCTTCTCGCCACCGAGCCGGGCGGTCGCGCCACCACCCAACCTGCTCCGCTGGGCGATTACAGTGCACATCGATCGCGTTGAAGGCTGGGCCGCTGTCCCACCGCTCCTCCCACTTGTAGGCGGCCTCCCTCAATAGCAGCGATGATCGCTTTGTGCCGTGCTACCCCATGCGGGTGGCTGGGTGTCAGTCTGGAGGACGGTAGGCCATCACAGAGAAGGGGCCACGCCTCGCCCCTCAGCAGTGGCACCCTCGGGCTGCAAGGGCATGCCTCGCTGTAGCCACAGCGCAGCCACGACAGCGATGGCGATGGCGGCGGAGGAGATCTGGAAGGACACACTCCTTGGCGGGGTGGCGGCAAGGAGCCGGCCGCGCTCCCCTCGATGGAGCGTCGCGCAGCCGCACCCCACTTCATGCCACATCGGGGCCGCCCGCGCTGACAGAGCTCGGGCCATGCCGCCAGGGCAGCCCTAGGGATGGGGCGGGCAAGGGCTGTTGGGGAGCGAGTAATTTCAAAAATTTTCCTCGCACACGCAAGATCATGGTGATGTATAGCAATGAGAGGGAGAGTGTTGTCACGTACCCTCGTGAGACCAAGCGAAGCGATCTGGCGTAGAGGAAGTAGTCGACGTTCTCCTCGCGATCCGACCGATCCGGCGCCGTTACTCGGCGCCCCGAGTTCTTGACACACGTACAGCTCGATGATGTCCCTCGTACTCGATCCAGCCGAGTGTCGAGGGAGAGTTCGTCGACCGACGACGGCGTGGTGGCGATCTTGATGTTTCACGGCGCGAGGGCTTCGCCTAAGCTTCATGACGGTATAACCGAGGTGGAATATGGTGGAGGGGGCACCGACACGGCTAAGGAGCGATCCAAAGATCAAACTTGTGTGTTCTAGGGTGCCCCCCTGCCCCCGTATATAAAGGAGCAAGGGGGAAGGGGCTGGCCGGCCAAGGGTGGCGCGCCAGGGAGTCCTACTCCCTCTGGGAGTAGGATCCCCCAATCCTAGTTGGACTAGGATTCCGGAGGGAAAGAGAGAGAGGGGGGCTGGCCCCCTTTCCTAGTCCTAGTAGGACTAGGGAAGGGGAGGCCGTGACCACCTAGGGCTGGCCCTTCTCCTTTCCACTAAGGCCCACTATGGCCCATTTACCTCCGGGGTTCCAGTAACCTCCGGTACTCGATAAATTCTGTTTTGCCGGAACCATTCGAACTCCAAACATAGGCTTCCAATATATCAATCTTTATGTCTCGACCATTTCGAGACTCCTCGTCATGTCCGTGATCACATCCGGGACTCGAACTTTGTCGGTACATCAAAATACATAAACTCATAATAAGCATCATCGAAACCTTAAGCGTGCGGACCCTACGGTTCGAGAACAATGTAGACATGACCGAGACACGTCTCGGACAATAACCAACAGCGGGACCTGGATGCCCATATTGGTTCCTACATATTCTACGAAGATCTTTATCGGTCGGACCGCATAACAACATCGTTGTTCCTTTGTCATCGGTATGTTACTTGCCCGAGATTCGATCGTCGGTATCCAATACCTAGTTCAATCTCGTTACGGCAAGTCTCTTTACTCGTTCCGTAATACATCATCTCACAACTAACTCATTAGTTGCAGTGCTTGCAAGGCTTCAGTGATGTGCATTACCGAGAGGGGCCAGAGATACCTCTCCGACAATCGGAGTGACAAAACCTAATCTCGAAATCGCCAACCCAACATCGCCTTTGGAGACACTGTAGTACTCCTTTATAATCACCCGATACGTTGTGACGTTTGGTAGCACCAAAGTGTTCCTCCGTAAGCGGAGTTGCATAATCTCATAGTTACGGGAACATGTATAAGTCATGGATAAAAGCGGTAGCAACATACTAAATGATCGTGTGCTAAGCTAATGGAATGGGTCATGTCAACCAGATCATTCTACTAATGATGTGACCTTGTTAATCAAATAACAACTCTTTGTTCATGGTTGGGAAACATAACCATCTTTGATTAACAAGCTAGTCTAGTAGAGGCATACTAGTGACATCTTGTTTGTCTATGCATTCACACATGTATCATGTTTCCGGTTAATACAATTCTAGCATGAATGATAAACATTTATCATGAAATAAGGAAATAAATAATAACTTTATTATTGCCTCTAGGGCATATTTCCTTGATCTCCCACTTGCACTAGAGTCAATAATCTAGATTACATAGTAATGATTCTAACACCCATGGAGTCTTGGTGCTGATCATGTTTTGCTCGTGGAAGAGGCTTAGTCAGCGGTGCGCAACATTCAGATCCGTATGTATCTTGCAAATCTCTATGTCTCCCACGGACTAAGTCCGG
The DNA here is from genome assembly GCA_021437245.1 of Aegilops speltoides. Classification (NCBI taxonomy): domain Eukaryota; kingdom Viridiplantae; phylum Streptophyta; class Magnoliopsida; order Poales; family Poaceae; genus Aegilops; species Aegilops speltoides. The sequence continues at coordinate 180,409,142 of CM038142.1, forward strand.
ATGGAATTGAGGCGTCTCTTGATGTGCTTGGTCCTCTTGTGAAATCTGGATTCCTTCGCTAAGGCAATTGCTCGAAGATTGTCACGAAGATTTTCATTGGACCCGATGCACTAGGTATGACACCTAGATCGGATATGAACTCCTTCATCCAGACTCCTTCATTAGCTGCTTCGAAGCTGCTATGTATTCCGCTTCACATGTAGATCCCGCTCTGACGCTTTGTTTAGAACTGCACCAATGACAGCTCCTCCGTTTAGTGTAAATCGTATCCGTCTGCGATTTAGAATCATCCGGATCGGTGTCAAAGCTTGCATCAGCGTAACCATTTACGATGAGCTCTTTGTCACCTCCATATCGAGAAACATATCCTTAGTCCTTTTCGGGTATTTCAGATGTTCTTGCCCATTGTCGATGATCCACTCTGGATTACTTTGGTACCTCCTGCTAAACTTATAGCAAGGCACACATCAGGTCAGTACACACATTGCATACATGATAGAGCCTATGGCTGAAGCATAGGAACATCTTTCATTTTCTCTCTATCTTCTGCGTTGGTCGGGCATTGAGTCTTACTCAACTTCACACCTTGTAACACAGGCAAGAACCCTTTCTTTGCTTGATCCATTTTGAACTTCTTCAAAATTTTGTCAAGGTATGTGCTTTGTGAAAGTCAATTAAGCGTCTTGATCTATCTCTATAGATCTTGATGCCCAATATAAGCAGCTTCACCGAGGTCTTTCATTGAAAACTCTTATTCAAGTATCCCTTTATGCTATCCAGAAATTCTATATCATTTCCGATCAGCAATATGTCATCCACATATAATATCGAAATGCTCTGAGCTCCCACTCACTTTCTTGTAAATCAGGCTTCTCCAAAAGTCATACAAACCCAAATGCTTTGATCACACTATCAAAGCGTTTATTCCAACTCCGAGATGCTTGCACCAGTCCATAGATGGATCGCTGGAGCTTGCACACTTTGTTAGCTCCTTTGGATCGATAAAACCTTCGGTTGCATCATATACAACTCTTCTTCCGAAATCCATTCAGGAATGCAGTCTTTACATCCATTTGCCAAATTTCATAATCATAAAATCGCAATCGCTAACATGATTCGGACGGACTTAAGCATCGCTACGGGTGAGAAGGTCTCATCGTAGTCAATCCCTTGAACTTGCCGAAAACCTTTGCGACAAGTCGAGCTTTATAAACGATAACATTACCGTCAGCGTCAGTCTTCTTCTTGAAGATCCACTTGTTTTCTATTGCTTGCCTACCCTCGGGCAAGTCAACCAAAGTCCACACTTTGTTTTCATACATGGATCCCATCTCAGATTTCATGGCTTCAAGCCATTTTGCGGAATCTGGGCTCACCATCGCTTCTTCATAGTTCGTAGGTTCATCATGATCTAGTAGCATGATTTCCAGAACAGGATTACCGTACCACTCTGGTGCGGATCTTACTCTGGTTGATCTACGAGGTTCTGTAGCAACTTGATCTGAAGTTTCATGATCAACATCATCAACTTCCTCACTACTTGGTGTAGATGTCTCAGAAACCGGTTTACTGCAGAACTACTTTCAAGTAAGGAGAAGGTACAATTACCTCATCAAGTTCTACTTTCCTCCCCTCACTTCTTTCGAGAGAAACTCCTTCTCTAGAAAGGATCCATTCTTAACAACGAATGTCTTGCCTTCGGATCTGTGATAGAAGGTGTACCCAACTGTCTCCTTTGGGTATCCTATGAAGACACATTTCTCGATTTGGGTTCGAGCTTATCAGGTTGAAGCTTTTCACATAAGCATCGCATCCCCAAACTTTAAGAAAGCGACAACTTTGGTTTCTTGCTAAACCATAGTTCATAAGGTGTCGTCTCAGCAGATTTCGACGGTGTTCTATTCGGTGTGAATGCGGCCGTCTCTAGAGCATAACCCCAAAATGATAGCGGTAAATCTGAAGAGACATCATAGATCGCACCATATCTAGTAAAGTACGATTCGACGTTCGGACACACCATTCTGTTGTGGTGTTAGGGTGGCGTGAGTTCTGAAACTATTCGCATTGTTTCAAATGTAGACCAAACTCGTAACTCAAATATTCACCTTCACGATCGGATCGTAGAAAGTAATTTTCTTGTTACGATGATTTTCAACTTCACTCTGAAATTCTTTGAACTTTTCAAATGTTTCAGACTTATGTTTCATTAAGTAGATATACCCATATCTCGCTTAAGTCATCTGTGAAGGTGAGAAAATAACGATATCCGCCACGAGCCTCAACATTCATCGGACCACATACATCAGTATGTATGATTTCCAACAAATCTGTTGCTCTCTCCATAGTACCGGAGAAGCGGGTTTTAGTCATCTTGCCCATGAGGCACGGTTCGCAAGTGCCAAGTGATTCATAATCAAGTGACTCCAAAAGTCCATCGATATGGAGTTTCTTCATGCGCTTTACACCGATATGACCTAAGCGGCGATGCCACAAATAAGTTGCACTATCATTATCAACTCTGCATCTTTTGGCTTCAACATTATGAATATGTGTATCACTACTATCGAGATTCATCAAAATAGACCACTCCTCAAGGGTGCATGACCATAAAAGATATTACTCATATAAATAGAACAACCATTATTCTCTGATTTAAATGAATAACCGTCTCGCATCAAACAAGATCCAGATATAATGTTCATGCTCAACGCAGGCACCAAATAACAATTATTTAGGTCTAAAACTAATCCGAAGGTAGATGTAGAGGTAGCGTGCGACCGCGATCACATCGACTTTGGAACCATTTCCCACGCGCGATCGTCACCTCGTCCTTTGCGAGTTAAGCAATCCGTAGTCCTGTTTGAGTTGCAAATATTAGCAGCAGAACCAGTATCAAATACCAGTGCTACTACGAGCTCTAGTAAGGTACACATCAATAACATGTATATCACATATACCTTTGTTCACCTTGCCATCCTTCTTATCCGCCAAATACTTGGGGCAGTTCCACTTCGGTGACGATCGCTTGCGGTAGAAGCACTTTCGATTTCAGGTTTAGGGCCGGACTTGGGTTTCTTCTCCCGAGCAACTTGCTTGCTGTTCTTCTTGAAGTTCCTTCTTCTTCCCTTTGCCTTTCTTCTTGAAACTAGTGGTCTTATTGACCATCAACACTTGATGCTCCTTCTTGATTTCTACCTCGCAGCCTTTAGCATTGCGAAGAGCTCTGTATAGTCTTTACTAACCCTTGCATATTATAGTTCATCACGAAGCCTTTGTAGCTTGGTGGCGGTGATTGAAGAATTTCATCAATGACACAATCATCCGGAAGATTAACTCCCAATTGTGTCAAGTGATTGTAGTACCCGGACATTACGAGTATATGCTCACTAACGAACTATTCTCCTCCATCTTGCAGCTATAGAACTTATTGGAGACTTCATATCTCTCAATCCGGGCATTCTGTTGAAATATCAACTTCAACTCTGGAACATCTCATATGCTCCATGACGTTCAAAACGTCGTTGAAGTCCCGGTTCTAAGCCGTAAAGCATGGCACACTTGAACTATAGAGTAGTCATCAGCTTTGCTCGCGCGGATGTTCATAACATCTGCGATTGCATGCTGACGAGCTGGCACCTAGCGGTGCATCCGGGACGTAACTCTTACGTGCAGCAATGAGGATGATCCTCGTTACGGACCCGATCCGTGTAATTGCTACCATCATCTTTCAACTTTGCTTTCTCAAGGAGCATTAAAATTCAACGGAACAACAAAGACGAGCCATCTATCTACAATCAATCATAAACAAGCAAGATACTATCGGTACTAAGTTCATGATAAATTTAAGTTCAATTAATCATATTACTTAAGAACTCCCACTTAGAAAGACATCTCTCTAGTCATCTAAGTGATCACGTGATCCAAATCAACTAAACCATAACCGATCATCACGTGAAATGGAGTAGTTTTCAATGGTGAACATCTTATGTTGATCATATCTACTATATGATTCACGCTCGACCTTTCGGTCTCCGTGTTCGAGGCCATATCTGCATATGCTAGGCTCGTCAAGTATAACCGAGTATTCTGCGTGTGCAAAACTGGCTTGCACCCGTTGTAGATGGACGTGAGAGCTTATCACACCCGATCATCACGTGGTGTGCAGGCACGACGAACTTTGGCAGCGGTGCATACTGGGAGAACACTTCTTGATAATTTAGTGAGAGATCATCTTATAATGCTACCGTCAATCAAAGCAAGATAAGATGCATAAAGGATAAACATCACATGCAAATCAATATAAGTGATATGATATGGCCATCATCATCTTGTGCTTCATGATCTCCATCTTGCAAAGCACCACCATGATCACCATCGTCACCGGCGCGAAAGTTTCATGCATTGTATATACTTTCATGTTACAATCATCGGCATGCCATCAAATGTTTCCGCTTGTTATGTACATTCCACGGTCCATCCAAGGAATACGTTTCGTCAGATGTACATCCCACACAGTCAATCCAGGAAAACATTTCCGTCAGATATACATCCCACGATACGTCTCCATCGTATCTACTTTGCTAACACTTTTCCTCTTGTTTTGGACTCTAATTTGCATGATTTGATTGAAACTAACCCAGACCGACGCTGTTTTTAGTAGAACTACCATGGTGTTGTTTTTGTGCAGAAATAAAAGTTCTCGGATTTGAACGCAACTTTTTGAAGAATTTTTATACTATAAAAGAAAAATAATGGAGCCAAGAACCACCGGAGGGGGTCCCTGGGGGAGCACAACCCACCATGGCGTGCCCCCTTCTGGCGCGCCTAGGTGGGTTGTGCCCACCTGGTGGTCCCGCAGACCCTATCTCCGCCGCTATAAAATCGCATTTTTCCAGAAAAATCAAGGAGGAAGAGTTATCTCGTTTCACGATACAGAGCCACCGCCACCTCCTGTTCTTCATCGGGATGCCAGATTTGGAGTCCATTTTGGGCTCCAGAGAGGGGGATCTTCGATCTTCATCATCACCAACCCTCCTTCATCGCCAATTCCATGATGCTCCCCATCGGGAGTGAGTAATTCCTTCGTAGGCTCGCTGGTCGGTGAGGATTTGGATGATATTCATCATGTAATCGAGTTAGTTTTGTTAGGGCTTGATCCCTAGTATCCATTATGTTCTGAGATTTATGTTATTGCCATTATATCTATGTTCTAGATCCGTCCTTGCAAGGCATGTTCACCTATTATGTGCTGTGATCCGTAAACCCCGCAGTGGCAGTATTCGGGATACTTTCCGGTGATGACCGTAGTTTGAGGAGTTCATGTATTCACTATGTGCTAATGCTTTGTTCCGGTTCTCTATTAAAAGGAGGCCTCAATATCCCTTAGTTTCCATATGGACGCCACTACCATGGGTGGGTAGGACAAAAGATTTGATGCAAGTTCTTTCCACAAGCACGTATGACTATTTACGGAATACATGCCTACATTATATTTATGATCCGAGCTAGTTTTATATCGCCTAGGTTGTGACTGTTTTATGATGAATATCATCCAACTAATCCAATCGATCCAATGCCTCACGATTTTCCTATATATTGATCTTGCTAAGTTACTACTACTATCATTATGTTACTTGCTACAAAATCATTGCTACCCAACGTTATGCTATCGTTGTTGCTACTAATATCAAAACTATCATACTACTTTTGCTATCGATCACTTTGATGCGGATAGTTAATCTCGTGTGTGTTTTAATTGACAACTCAGCCGCTAATACTTGCAAATATTCTTTTGCTCCTTGTGTCGAATCAATAAATTTGGGTTGAATACTCTACCTCAAAAACTCTTCGACCCCCTATACTTGTGGGTTATCAAGACCTTTTTCTGGCGCCGTTCGGGAGCATAGCTATATTTGTTGAGTCACTTGGGATTATTATCTATTTATCACTATGAAGAATCAAGGATACAAAGACCCTCTAGGATGAGGGAGGTAAGGAACTACCATCACACTCTACACTTGATTCACCTTCTATTTTGTGTAGAATTGCAACACCACCACATGCTATTAGTCCCGATATGTCACAAGTTATTGATGATGCTACTTCTATGAATGCTACTCATGATGATGCTAGTACTTTGCTTGATGATGGTGTGCTACTAGGTGATTTTCTTGATGAACATATTGCTAGAGCTAAAGAGAAATTACTGAAATTGATGAAATTATTGAAACTAAAAATTTGGAAACACCTATTAGACCTAGCCCTCCTAGATATGAAATTAAGTAAGATATCTGAAGGTTATGTTATGGATGAGGAGACAACTAGAGACTTTCTTGCTTGCAATGATAGAGATGATCTTAAGAAATTATTATGCAAAATGAAGGAAAAATCTTTGAATGCTGTGAAATCTGATCCTAAGTTTGCTACTTCACATATCTTTGTTGATGATAAGGATTATGAATTCTCTATCGACCCAGAGTTAATCACTTTGCTTGAATCTGATCCTTTCCATGGTTATGAAACTGAAACTATTGTGGCACACCTTACCAAATTAAATGATATAGCCACCCTATTTGCTCATGATGAGAAGATTCGACTTTATTATATCCTCAAATTATTTCCTTTCTAATTAAAGGGTGACGCTAAGATATGGTACAATACTCTTGGTACTAGTTGTGTGTGTAGTCCCAGGATATGATTTACTACTTCTCGAAAAATGTTTTCCTGCTCATAAGAAACAAGTTGCCTTACAGAAATATTTAACTTTGTGCAATTTGAAGAAGAGAGTCTCCCACAAGCTTGGGGAGGCTTCTCCAACTGCTTAATGCTTTTCCTAATCATCCTCTTAAGAAAAATGAAATACTTGATATCTTCTAAAATGGACTAACCGATGCTTCTAGGTACTTCCTAGATAGTTGTGCTGGTTGTGTTTTTAGGAACGAACTATTGAACAAGTGAGGAATTGTTGAACAACATATTGGAAAATCATGATGATCGGACTCTTCCTGAACCACCTCCTAAACCCACTCAAGAAGAGGGAATCTTATATCTCAGTCTTTAAGATATGCAAGAAGCAAACAAATGTATGAAGGAAAAAAGTTATTAAAGTCAAGATGTCAAAATTCACCTCCTATTGAAGATATACATGGACTGATACACCACCACCCAAGGTGGTAGAGGTAAACTCTGTAATGAAATTTAATGAAAAGGACAATCCTTATAATATGCATCCTAGTCAATGCCTTTATGAGTTCGATAACTACATTAGAAAACAAGATCACTTCAATGAAAATGTTATGAAACAATTGAAAAACAACTCTAATATGATTGCTAGCTTGAGTGATTTGTTATTTAGAATCTCTAATGATGTTAGAGGTGTAGGAAAACATGCCTCTATGGTTCATACTCAGTTAGAACAAGTTGCTACATCTCAAAGAGAATTGCTTGATGAAATGAACAATAATATCAATGATCATGCTGTTAGAGTAATGACTATAGGAGGTAAAATTACTCAGGAACCTCTTCATCATGAGGGACACCCTAAAAAATTGAACAAGACTCTCATAGAATTAACACTGATGCACCTAGTCCTTCTAAAAAGAAAGAAAAAAAAGAAAAATGATAGGACTTTGCATACCTCTAGTGAACCTGAAGTAGAAAAAACTCTTGAAGAATAATGATGTTTCTATCGCAGATGCTGACACTCAATTTGGTAATGAACACCCACCTAGTGATAATGAAAATATAATGATGATGTTCATAAAGACACTCAACCAAATAATGATAAAGAACTAGATAATGATGTTGAGATAGAACCATTGTTGATCTTGAGAACCCACAACCTAAAAATGAAAGATATGATAAAAGAGACTTTGTGGCAAGAAAACATGGTAAAGAAAGAGAACCATGAGTTCAAAAACCCAATCCCTTTCCATCTAACTCAACTGAAAAGAAAGATGATGAAGAATTTGAATGCTTTCTTTGAAATGCTTAGGCAAGTCTTTTGTGCACTCGCTGATCGATATTTTAAAGATGGCCCTTATGCAAAGTGTATGAAAGACATCATCACTAATAAGAGAAAAATACCGAAGCTGAAATCTCCAGCATGCTTGCTAATTATTCTTAAGGATGGAGTACCTAAAAACTTGGAGATACGGAATACCAACTATACCTTGCTCCATCAAAAGCGTGTTAAAACTACTTTGTGGGATTTAGGGCTGGTGTTAGTGTTATGACTTTCTCTTTATACAAAAGACTTGACTTGAATAAACTCACACCTACTGAAATATCTTTGCAAATGGCTGATAAATCAACTGCTATACCTATCGATATTTGTGAGGATGTGCCCGTTGTTGTTGCAAATGTTACCATCTTAACTGACTTTGTTATACTTGAGATGCCTGAGGACGACAACATGTTGATTATCCTTGGTAGAACCTTTTTAAATACTGCAGGGGCTGTTATTGATTGCAATAAAATCAAGGTCACTTTTCATATCAATGGTAGTGAGCATACGGTGCAATTTCCGAAGAAACAATTCCAAGTGAATGGTATTAATGTTATTGAAAAATCTCCGACACTCACTATTGGAAGTTTTCAACTACCTCTACCTACTGCCAAAAAGAAATATGATGTACTTATTATTGGGGACATGCATATCCCGTTGAGGTAACTTAGTGTTTTCCAAAAGTTCTTGATTTCATGCAAATCAAAGGTGGTTATTAATAAGACTTGATCAACCTTATTAGTGGATCATATTTGAGAAGTATGAAGTCGATGAATTTAGTAAGCACTACCTTGTGTCCTTATCTTTTATTTTCTGTTTTTCTTATCTAAATAAAATAAAATGCCTTGTTTATCCTGTTTTCGGATTTTCGTGTAATAAAAAGACCAAAAATGAAAGTTCTCGAATGACCTAAAAATTCAATACAATTTTTAAACTATTTCTAAATTTTTAGTGCAAATAACCCACACAGGCGCCAAAGAGTCCCAGGCGTGCCATGGTGGGTTGTGGCCCCCGTGGGCCCCTCACTTATCTCTTTAGCCCATGTCATCACCTACCTCCAAAAAAATCACCATTGCTATCTCTCTCGTGTTCTTGCGCTCAAACTCGCGGATTTCGATCTTGTTGCTTGAAGCTCCATTTCCGAAATTGTTTTGGGGATTGCTACTTGGTATGTGACTCCTCCATTGGTCCAATTAGTTTTTTCTTTAGTGGATTATATTTTGAATAATTAGCTACTGTTGGTGCTGCTATAGATGAGCTTGCATGTTGAATTCTTAGAGTTCTAAGTAGTTCGAATGCTCAATAGAGCCTCTATGCATGCCTATGAGTAGTTGCGATCAATCTTGTGAAGTTTTGTTGACAAAATTTTGTGGACTAATTTTTTTTCTTCAAAATTTTGTTCATAGGAATAAGATGAATATGTTTAGGAAGTTCGCCTCCAAGAAGAGCTCTAAGAGAGTCATTGGGGATTCATCGGACAGTGACCTTCATACTCGGAGGAGGGAGGTGGTGCGGCCATGCGAATGGCCGCACAATCCCTTCATGGATGGAGTCGGATTCCGTCAATAGTTCACACAATTTGCTGCTAATGCTGGGCTTACCAACTTCATCGCAGCTGAGTGTGAACAATACCATCTCCTTACAAATTCCTTGGTGGAAAGTTTCCATTTTCTGAGTAGGAATAACCCCCCTGAGGTGTAGTTTAATTTATATGCTGAGACCCACCAGATGCCACTCACTGAGTTTTGCGATGTATGCTTGATCCCTTTTGATAGGGAAATAAGAGAGCCTAGGCCTGCAGAGTTTGAGGACTTTTATCGCACTCTGTCAGTGGGAGATGAGAGAGGCATGTCGAGTGTTACTGCCACTAGTTAGCAGTTTCCTACTATGCATTATTTTTCTCTATTCATTGCTAAGTGTTTAATCGCTAGAGAGAAAGTCAGTGTGCTTTGTACGCTGTGCACAATACGACGATAACACTTATAGCCTAGGGGCCATCGTTGCACATCGCTTGCACCTTAACGGGGCCAAGGGCAAAATTCATGGCGGGATTTATGCTACTCGTTTAGCGAGTCACTTTAACATTCAGATTCGCCAACATGATTATAGTTTAGCCAAGGTCTATTTGGATAGCCAAGCGATGAAAGATCACCATTTTATTGACAAAAATGATTCTATTATTAATATTCCTTACAACCTGGTCTTCAGTGAGGATACTCGTGATATTATTCTGTTGCCTGCACCTGCTTTGTTTGGTTCTATTGCCAGGGGCGGATACAGGATCATGCCAGACAACATCATTGCCTACCGGAATGCCCAGGCAGCAGAAGAGGAAGAGCCTTAGGAGTGGGACGCTCAGGTGCCTACTCCACAACACTTCAACGTGGGACCGGATGGCTACTATGAGTGGTGATTACCAAGCAAGGCCAAAAAGCCTAAGCTTGGGGAGTACGTGTTTCCACCGACATTATATTCATGCTCACATTTTTCATTCCAGTGCCGGTGTTCACACTTTTTCATTGTACTATCCATGCTGGGTTTATTTTTTTCTCGCTTTCTTCTTGTGTGTTTGAAAAACTTTGAGAAAACCCAAAAATATTTCCTACTTCTTTTCAGTTTTTCTTTCTAATTTAATTAGTTGTAGTATTTAAAAGAAAACCCAAAAAGATTTCTTGATTCTTCTTTTGCTTGTTGGGAGCTTTCCCGTGTAATTAGTTTTTCTTGTTTTTGTTTTTCTTCCTTTTGATTTGCCTTCTTCAAGAAAAAACTAAAACTCCAAAAATATTTCATTGTGTTTCTCCAAAAAAACTAAGCGGGTTATTCTCATGATTTGTGTTTATTCACTCATCCTTGCACGAGAGGGGCGGTAATAGAGATTCTCAGTCCCAAAAAATATTTCAGTGTGTTTTAGTTTTTCTTCCTTTTAATTTGCTTTCTTCAAGAAAAAACTAAAACTCCAAAAATATTTCAGTGTGTTTCTCCAAAAAAAACTAAGCGGGTTATTCTCATGATTTGTGTTTATTCACTCGTCCTTGCGCGAGAGGGCGGTAATAGGGATTCCCAGTCCCGAAATAAGAAATTGCAAATAATTAAACAAAACTCCCCCAGGACTGGTGTTGGTATGGACGGTACATGTGGATTCGGCTAGCCATGGAGTGTGTTTGTTGGTGGAGGGGGAGTAAACCTTTACTATTATCGCTTGGGAACTGCCACTAATGTGTTTAGCATGGAATATATTGATAACTTTTGGTCATGAAGTAAATAGGAAGGGTGCATTTCCCAAAATTTCATTTATCTCCGTTTTAAAGCTCTGAGCTCTGGTACCACTGCAAATCCCTGCTTCCCTCTCCGAAGGGACTATCTATTTACTTTTATGTTAAGTCATCATCTTCTCAATTAAGCGCCAGACCTGAGAGCACTATTGTCATTCTCATGCATTGTGTATAGTTAATGTTAAATGCATCATGACTAGATCTTTTCTACCATGAATTACAATGTTTAGTCACTGCTTGAACTTTGGAGGTGCTCTGCGTTTTTGTTTTGCGGTCTCAGAAAGGGCTAGCGAGATAGCACTATTGCCATATTGTATCATGATTGTTTTGACAAAGTGTTGGCCTTTGAGATAACCTTTTATTGCTCGCTAGTTGATTATGCCATTGATATGAGTTAATATTTCTAAGAGTTATTGTTGACATGGTTAGTCATGATCTTTGCTGAAAACCTAGGTGCTACTTAAGCTTATTTATGCAATCAAGAGCAAAAGAGTTCATAAAAGTTTTTCTTGTTCATTTTCAGTTTATCAACTGAATTGCTTGATGACAAGCAAATGTTTAAGCTTGGGGGAGTTGATACGTCTCCATCGTATCTACTTTTCCTAATGCTTTTCCTCTTGTTTTGGACTCTAATTTGCATGGTTTGAATGAAACTGACCCGGACTAATGCTGTTTTCAGTAGAACTACCATGGTGGTTGTTTTTGTGCAGAAACAGAAGTTCTCGGATTGGAACGAAACTTTTTGGAGAATTTTTATACAATAAAAGAAAAATACTTGAGCCAAGAACCACCATAGGGGGGGTTCTCTAGGGGAGCACGCTACATTCGCATGCCTTTCGGTCTGCTGAACGCGGCTGCCGCATCCCAGCGCCACATGCGGGCGTCTTGGCAGCTCAGGAGGCCAGGCGCTGAGCGGTCCAGGAGGAGATGGTGATGGATCCTCACGAGCCCCCGGACCTCCAGAGCCTCCCGAGGCTCAGGGCCAGGGCGGATCATGAGGAGCGAACTCTGCAGCGTGCGTCTTCTACTACTCCAACGGCTCTTCAGCAACTGTACCAGGTGACATCTTATAGTTCGTTCAGTTGGGGCGCCCCTCGGGCTGCATGGGTCTGTCCCTATGACATGTATCCTTCTTGCATTCATCAGAACTGGCTTACCTTCTTCCATGAGTTGCTTTATGGTTATCATCCTCATGCTTGGAGGTCTATTACTTCTCGTGGCCTCTCCACATTGTTGACCCGCCTTTTTCTCATCCCGCAACGGGGGCTACACATGCTGGTACGGCACTTGTGCTTGAGTCCATCCCTGCAACGCTGACAAATCTGAGAGAATGAGCTCTGGCTCGCGGCCCGCCCCCACGCACGTCACCTCACCAGGTCCTCAGTGCCTTCATCTTCTTGCAGAAAGATCAATGGACAGGCCGCAAGCGCGGTTCGGGGTCATATTCTCCTCCATAGGCTAACTCGCAGGGACCTCCGAAGCTTAACCACGGGCAGGCCCGGCGGTCGCCCCCTTCTCACGCAAGTCGCTTGCACGTTAAACGGGGGGCTGCTGAGCACCGCGCCTCAGGAGCTCCTACTGGCTCTCCAGCCCTCACCCCCTGGCCTTGAGCACGGCGTCGCGACCTGGCATGCCAGCGGCGGATGAGCTTCGCTCGAGGGCCGGGACCCAAGGATGTAGAGCACCTAGACGAGCGGGAAAAAGGGATGGCCGGCGCGGGCCCTACCTAGAGGCGTCACCGTTAAGGCACGATTGGGCACCACACAAGGGGATCGTCGTAGGCTCACTAAGATAAGTCACCCATGCATATCAGTGTGAACCTCATAGCTCAATTCCACGACCCTCGCAGCCTCGCTTGGGCAATGTCGCTTCCCTTTCCAATTTCTAGGAAGCGCTTGCGCGCTTAAGGGGACCTCTTGAGCATCGCGCTACGGGAGCTCTCACGACCTCGGGCCGCCACCTCCTCGCCTTGACCACGACATCGTGACTGGCATACTAGCGAATTTGAAGCTTTCATGGGGATCGGGTCCTGTCGGCGAGAGCGCTAAGCTACCTCGAGAACGGAAACGGAAACCATGCCGAACAGACGCACAATTTCAATGCGATTACTAGGAAGGATAACATTGAAGCAAAGTCATTACATTTTTACATACCCCATGGGGCTTGTCACAATCTCGTGAGGGAAACAAAAGAAGAAAACCTCGAAGGACCGGGCCATGGCGCCACCGCAACGCTGAAGCGGACACCGCTGCCGCGCTCTGGGCATGGCGAGAGCTTGGCAGCACGTAACTATCATCGCTAGACTCCGGAGAACCGCTGGGCTCGGGAGAGTCGCTGGATTCCTAGGAGTCGTCACTCCTGCTGGAGGAGGTGCTGGCAAAGTCAGAGGCGGGCTCAACGCTTGCCCTGGGACAACAGTCCAGCTGCCGGCCCTTCCCGTCGAAGACCTTGAAGAACAACATGGAAGTGCCATTGTACTTGAAGTGGATGGCGAGGGCCTCTTCGCACGGGCAGCACGGGCGACCTCGCTCCATCCACGAGTCATGAAGATGTTGCACGGGACGACCTCGACCTCCGCTCCGGTGGCGTGCAAGCTGCGGCACCCGACGTGTTGTAGCCACAGCTCGGCGGCCCTCTCAATGCATCTCCTCGGCGAAGAACCTAGGGAACCGGATCTAGGAGCGAGGCAGCATCACCGCCACACCACAAACTCGTGCGAGTTGCCCTCAAGATGAGTTCGCAGCCAGCTGGTCGCACGACTTCAGCTTGTCCATCGCTACTCCCAACCGTGCGGCGGTGGGCACTGCCACCCCACGCGGGCATACAAGTGAAGCGGGGAAGCCAAAGGGCCGCTCGTTCCAAGGCCGAGTAACTCCCTGCCCATCGTCAGGGTCGCGAGGGCGATTGAATCTCTTCTTCGGTGGAAGCGGTTCGGGCTCCTCCCGAGGGGCTTTTTCCTTTTCCGTCGCGGAGAATCTTCTGATTGGTGCCATGGACGATGCAGCAAGGCAGAGAGGAAGAAGGAACGGGCAGCGAGAAGATGAAGATGGAGATGAGAGAGGAGGGCTCCGCCTCTCCCCTCATTTATAGCCAGAGGAAAGCCAATCACCGGCCTCCATGATCCCACGCAATGATGGTTTCTCTCTGCATGCAGCAGCGACTCGTCAAGTCGATCAGTTGCCGAGGCAGCGTGGGGAAGCGGGGACGCCCATGTCCCATCAATCGCCACGTGTCGCCCAAGGCCGCAGGCAGTTAGGGCCCGCGGCGCTCCGCACTTGCCCTTTTGCTTCGCCTCAAAGCCATGTCCGAGTGCGCCTTGGGCCCGGGGGCTACTGTCAGCATTCTGGGAATGGGGGTACCCAGACTTGCCTGCCTACGGCCCACGTCGTGGCTCCATCGATGACCTGGTATGGCCCAACTTCGACATCGAAAACTCAAGACCCTCGCGAGGGGCCAAGCCTCGCGAAGTAGACGACACCAAGACCTCCAAAGGGAGTAGCCTCCTCAGGCTGGCTCCTGAGGAGCGGAGATTTCTATGCAAGGCTCACCTCCTAAGGTTTGGGTGACGTGAGCCATCACGACCAAGGCCAGGCGGGTGCAGTGTACCAGTTTCCTCTTTGGTGCAAACTAGGCAAGCAGCAGGTGCGGAGTCCCGAGGAAGCAGCCAAAGGTTTCCATTCCCGTGCAACAAGACCAATACCACCAGGACGGGGGTCATCACCGAGCCCACCACGACGTCATGACCAGAGGCTTTTGCAGGCGAAGACCACTTTAGTCAGGATAAGATGTACTAGTTGTCTCCCTTCAAATTTGGCCGTTGTGGGATCCCTTCCTGCCTTCATTTGGGAAGAGGACCAAGGCCACTATAAATAGGACCTAGCCACCATCATGGACGGGGGACGATGGACCAAGTCGACCAAATCCATTCCACCCTCACCAGCTTGCTTGAGCTCAAGAACACACCTCCTGAGGTTGTTCACCACTGTACTAGTTCATCCTCAACCCCACGAGGCAAATCCACCACAAAGCAGGAGTAGGGTTTTACACCGCAAGGTGGCCCGAACCTGGGTAAACCGTTGTGTCCCTTTTCCTCCGAGTTCGTCGTGCTAGGAGGTGAGATTTGTGAGCAGGAAGACTGGGGAGGTTGAGATCTCCGCACACACCCCGGAGTTCTAACCTCTCAAGGGTTTGCAGAACCCGAAATCTAACAGCCGCACTTTTGAGCGCGCGGACACGAAGCTCTTCGTCGTCTGGGTGTGGTTGTGGCAGCTCCACCACATCCCCACCAAGAAGACATTGTGGAAGCACGCGAGAGGAGTTGGCCGGGTGGAGAAGATGCTCGGCTTCTCGCCACCGAGCCGGGCGGTCGCGCCACCACCCAACCTGCTCCGCTGGAACGTTCTGGTGCACATCGATCGCGTTGAAGACTGGACGCCGCTGTCCCACCGCTCCTCCCACTTCTGGTAGAGCGGCCTCCCCTCCAATGACGACGATGATCGCCTGTACCCGTGCTACCCCCATGCGGGTGGCTGGGTGTCAGGTCTGGAGGACGGTAGGCCATCACAGGAGAAGGGGCCACGCCTACGCCCTCCCGCGCAGGTGGCACCCTCGGGCTGCAAGGGCATGCCCTCGGCTGGCCACAGGCGCAGCCACGACGGCGATGACAGTGGCGGCCAGAGGAGATCCTGGAAGGACACACTCCTTGAGCGGGGTGGCGGCAAGGAGCCGGCCGCGCTCCCCCTCGATGGAGCGTCACCGCAGCCGCACCCCCACTTCATGCCACATCCGGGGCCGCCCGCGCGACAGGAGCTCGGGCCATGCCGCCAGGGGCCTGGCCCTAGGGATGGGGCGGGCAAGGGCTGTTGGGGAACGTAGTAATTTCAAAAATTTTCCTACGCACACGCAAGATCATGGTGATGTATAGCAATGAGAGGGGAGAGTGTTGTCACGCCCTCGAGACCAAGCGAAGCGATCACAACGTAGAGGAAGTAGTCGACGTTCTCCTCGCGATCCGACCGATCCCGGCGCCGTTACTCGGCGCCCGAGTTCTTGACACACGACAGCTCGATGATGTCCCTCAGACTCGATCCAGCCGAGTGTCGAGGGAGAGTTCGTCAAGACGACGGCGTGGTGGACGATCTTGATGTTTCATCGGCGCAGGCTTCGCTTAAGCTTCATGACGGTATAACCGAGGTGGAATATGGTGGAGGGGGCACCGCACACGGCTAAGGAACGATCCAAAGATCAAACTTGTGTGTTCTAGGGTGCCCCCTGCCCCGTATATAAAGGAGCAAGGGGAGGGGCTGGCCGGCCAAGGGTGGCGCGCCAGGAGTCCTACTCCCTCCGGGAGTAGGATCCCCCAATCCTAGTTGGACTAGGATTCCTGAGGGGGAAGAGAGAGAGGGGGCGGCCCTTTCCTAGTCCTAGTAGGACTAGGGGAGGGGGGCCTTGTGCCACCTAGGGCTGGCCCTTCTCCTTTCCACTAAGGCCCACTATGGCCCATTTACCTCCCGGGGTTCGGTAACCTCCGGTACTAAGATAAATTCTGTTTTACCGGAACCATTCGAACTCCAAACATAGGCTTCCAATATATCAATCTTTATGTCTCGACCATTTCGAGACTCCTCGTCATGTCCGTGATCACATCCGGGACTCCGAACTTTGTCGGTACATCAAAATACATAAACTCATAATAACTGTCATCGAAACCTTAAGCGTGCGGACCCTACGGTTCGAGAACAATGTAGACATGACCGAGACACGTCTCCGGACAATAACCAACAGCGGGACCTGGATGCCCATATTGGTTCCTACATATTCTACGAAGATCTTTATCGGTCAGACCGCATAACAACATACGTTGTTCCCTTTGTCATCGGTATGTTACTTGCCCGAGATTCGATCGTCGGTATCCAATACCTAGTTCAATCTCGTTACCGGCAAGTCTCTTTACTCGTTCCGTAATACATCATCTCACAACTAACTCATTAGTTGTAGTGCTTGCAAGGCTTGATGATGTGCATTACCGAGAGGGCCCAGAGATACCTCTCCGACAATCGGAGTGACAAAACCTAATCTCGAAATACGCCAACCCAACATCTGCCTTTGGAGACACCTGTAGTACTCCTTTATAATCACCCAGTTACGTTGTGACGTTTGGTAGCACCCAAAGTGTTCCTCCGTAAACGGAGTTGCATAATCTCATAGTTACAGGAACATGTATAAGTCATGGATAAAAGCAAGAGCAACATACTAAATGATCGTGTGCTAAGCTAATGGAATGGGTCATGTCAATCAGATCATTCTACTAATGATGTGACCTTGTTAATCAAATAACAACTCTTTGTTCATGGTCAGGAAACATAACCATCTTTGATTAACAAGCTAGTCTAGTAGAGGCATACTAGTGACATCTTGTTTGTCTATGCATTCACACATGTATCATGTTTCCGGTTAATACAATTCTAGCATGAATGATAAACATTTATCATGAAATAAGGAAATAAATAATAACTTTATTATTGCCTCTAGGGCATATTTCCTTGATCTCCCACTTGCACTAGAGTCAATAATCTAGATTACATAGTAATGATTCTAACACCCATGGAGTCTTGGTGCTGATCATGTTTTGCTCGTGGAAGAGGCTTAGTCAACGGTCGCAACATTCAGATCCGTATGTATCTTGCAAATCTCTATGTCTCCCACGGACTAAGTCCGGATGGAATTGAAGCGTCTCTTGATGTGCTTGGTCCTCTTGTGAAATCTGGATTCCTTCGCTAAGGCAATTGCTCCAAGATTGTCACGAAGATTTTCATTGGACCCGATGCACTAGGTATGACACCTAGATCGGATATGAACTCCTTCATCCGACTCCTTCATTAGCTGCTTCGAAGCTGCTATGTATTCCGCTTCACATGTAGATCCCGCCACGACGCTTTGTTTAGAACTGCACCAACCGACAGCTCCTCCGCTTAGTGTAAATACGATCCGTCTGCGATTTAGAATCATCCGGATCGGTGTCAAAGCTTGCATCAACGTAACCATTTACGATGAGCTCTTTGTCACCTCCATATACGAGAAACATATCCTTAGTCCTTTTCGTATTTCAGATGTTCTTGCCGCTGTCCGATGATCCACTCTGGATTACTTTGGTACCTCCTGCTAAACTTATAGCAAGGCACACATCAGTCAGGTACACAACATTGCATACATGATAGAGCCTATGGTGAAGCATAGGAACATCTTTCATTTTTCTCTATCTTCTGCAGTGGTCGGGCATTGAGTCTTACTCAACTTCACACCTTGTAACACGTGCAAGAACCCTTTCTTTGCTTGATCCATTTTGAACTTCTTCAAAATTTTGTCAAGGTATGTGCTTTGTGAAAGTCCAATTAAGCGCCTTGATCTATCTCTATAGATCTTGATGCCCAATATGTAAGCAGCTTCACCGAGGTCTTTCATTGAAAAACTCTTATTCAAGTATCCCTTTATGCTATCCAGAATTCTATATCATTTCCGATCAGCAATATGTCATCCACATATAATATCGTAAATGCTACAGAGCTCCCACTCACTTTCTTGTAAATACTGAGCTTCTCCAAAAGTCTGTACAAACCCAAATGCTTTGATCACACTATCAAAGCGCTTATTCCAACTCCGAGATGCTTGCACCAGTCCATAGATGGATCGCTGGAGCTTGCACACTTTGTTAGCTCCCTTTGGATCGATAAAACCTTCTCGTTGCATCATATACAACTCTTCTTCCGTAAATCCATTCAGAATGCGTCTTTACATCCATTTGCCAAATTTCATAATCATAAAATGCGCAATCGCTAACATGATTCGGACGGACTTAAGCATCGCCACGGGTGAGAAGGTCTCATCGTAGTCAATCCCTTGAACTTGCCGAAAACCTTTTGCGACAAGTCGAGCTTTATAGACGATAACATTACCGTCGTCGTCGGTCTTCTTCTTGAAGATCCACTTGTTTTCTATTGCTTGCCTACCCTCGGGCAAGTCAACCAAAGTCCACACTTTGTTTTCATACATGGATCCCATCTCGATTTCATGGCTTCAAGCCATTTTATGGAATCTGGGCTCACCATCGCTTCTTCATAGTTCGTAGGTTCATCATGATCTAGTAGCATGATTTCCGAACAGGATTACCGTACCACTCAGTGCGGATCTTACTCTGGTTGATCTACGAGGTTACAGAGTAACTTGATCTGAAGTTTCATGATCAACATCATCAACTTCCTCACTACTTGGTGTAGATGTCTCGAAACCGGTTTCGCGATTTAACTACTTTCAAGTAAGGGAGAAGGTACAATTACCTCATCAAGTTCTACTTTCCTCCCACTCACTTCTTTCGAGAGAAACTCCTTCTCTAGAAAGGATCCATTCTTAGCAACGAATGTCTTGCCTTCGGATCTGTGATAGAAGGTGTACCCAACTGTCTCCTTTGGGTATCCTATGAAGACACATTTCTCGATTTGGGTTCGAGCTTATCGGGTTGAAGCTTTTTCACATAAGCATCGCATCCCCAAACTTTAAGAAACGACAACTTTGGTTTCTTGCTAAACCATAGTTCATAAGGTGTCGTCTCAACGGATTTCGACGGTGTTCTATTCAGTGTGAATGCGGCCGCCTCTAGAGCATAACCCCAAAATGATAGCGGTAAATCTGAAGAGACATCATAGATCGCACCATATCTAGTAAAGTACGATTCTGACGTTCGGACACACCATTACGTTGTGGTGTTCGGGTGGCGTGGAGTTGAAACTATTCCGCATTGTTTCAAATGTAGACCAAACTCAGAACTCAAATATTCACCTTCACGATCGATCGTAGAAAGTAATTTTCTTGTTACGATGATTTTCAACTTCACTCTGAAATTCTTTGAACTTTTCAAATGTTTCAGACTTATGTTTCATTAAGTAGATATACCCATATCTCGCTTAAGTCATCTGTGAAGGTGAGAAAATAACGATATCCGCCACGAGCCTCAACATTCATCGGACCACATACATACGTATGTATGATTTCCAACAAATCTGTTGCTCTCTCCATAGTACCGAGAACGGGTTTTAGTCATCTTGCCCATGAGGCACGGTTACGCAAGTGCCAAGTGATTCATAATCAAGTGACTCCAAAAGTCCATCAAGATGGAGTTTCTTCATGCGCTTTACACCGATATGACCTAAACGGCAAGTGCCACAAATAAGTTGCACTATCATTATCAACTCTGCATCTTTTGGCTTCAACATTATGAATATGTGTATCACTACTATCGAGATTCATCAAAATAGACCACTCCTCAAGGGTGCATGACCATAAAAGATATTACTCATATAAATAGAACAACCATTATTCTCTCGATTTAAATGAATAACCGTCTCGCATCAAACAAGATCCAGATATAATGTTCATGCTCAACGCAGCACCAAATAACAATTATTTAGGTCTAAAACTAATCCGAAGGTAGATGTAGAGGTAGCGTGTCGACCGCGATCACATCGACTTTGGAACCATTTCCCACGCGATCGTCACCTCGCCCTTTGCGAGTTAAGCAATCCGTAGTCCTGCTTCGAGTTGCAAATATTAGCAATGTAACCAGTATCAAATACCCAGTGCTACTACGAGCTCTAGTAAGGTACACATCAATAACATGTATATCACATATACCTTTGTTCACCTTGCCATCCTTCTTATCCGCCAAATACTTGGGGCAGTTCCACTTCCAAAGGACCGACCGCTTGCGGTAGAAGCACTCGATTTCAGGTTTAGGGCCGACTTGGGTTTCTTCTCTGAGCAAACAACTTGCTTGCTGTTCTTCTTGAAGTTCCTTCTTCTTCCCTTTGCCTTTCTTCTTGAAACTAGTGGTCTTATTGACCATCAACACTTGATGCTCCTTCTTGATTTCTACCTCCGCAGCCTTTAGCATTGCGAAGAGCTCGGTATAGTCTTTACTAACCCTTGCATATTATAGTTCATCACGAAGCCTTTGTAGCTTGGTGGCGGTGATTGAAGAATTCATCAATGACACAATCATCCGGAAGATTAACTCCCAATTGTGTCAAGTGATTGTAGTACCCGCACATTCCGAGTATATGCTCACTAATGAACTATTCTCCTCCATCTTGCAGCTATAGAACTTATTGGAGACTTCATATCTCTCAATCCGGGCATTCTGTTGAAATATCAACTTCAACTCTGGAACATCTCATATGCTCCATGACGCTCAAAACGTCGTTGAAGTCCGGTTCTAAGCCGTAAAGCATGGCACACTCGAACTATAGAGTAGTCATCGGCTTTGCTCGCCAGATGTTCATAACATCCGCAGGTTGCATTAGCAAGAGTCTGCACCTAGCGGTGCATCCAGACGTAACTCTTACGTGCAGCAATGAGGATGATCCTCGTTACGGACCCAATCCGTGTAATTGCTACCATCATCTTTCAACTTTGCTTTCTCAAGGAACGCATTAAAATTCAACGGAACAACAAAGACGAGCCATCTATCTACAATCAATCATAAACAAGCAAGATACTATCGGTACTAAGTTCATGATAAATTTAAGTTCAATTAATCATATTACTTAAGAACTCCCACTTAGAAAGACATCCTCTAGTCATCTAAGTGATCACGTGATCCAAATCAACTAAACCATAACCGATCATCACGTGAAATGGAGTAGTTTTCAATGGTGAACATCTTATGTTGATCATATCTACTATATGATTCACGCCGACCTTTCGGTCTCCGTGTTCGAGGCCATATCTGCATATGCTAGGCTCGTCAAGTATAACCCGAGTATTCTGCGTGTGCAAAACTGGCTTGCACCCGTTGTAGATGGACGAGAGCTTATCACACCCGATCATCACGTGGTGTCCAGGCACGATTTAACTTTGGCAACGGTGCATACCGGGAGAACACTTCTTGATAATTTAGTGAGAGATCATCTTATAATGCTACCGTCAATCAAAGCAAGATAAGATGCATAAAAGGATAAACATCACATGCAAATCAATATAAGTGATATGATATGGCCATCATCATCTTGTGCTTCATGATCTCCATCTTGCGGCACCACCATGATCACCATCGTCACCGCGCGACACCTTGATCTCCATCGTAGCATCGTTGTCGTCTCGCCAAACTTATGCTTCTACGACTATCGCTACCGCTTAGTGATAAAGTAAAGCATTATGAGCATTGCATTGCATACAATAAGCGACAACCATATGGCTCCAGCCATTGCCGATAACTTCGTTACAAAACATGATCATCTCATACAATAAAATATAGCATCACGTCTTGACCATATCACATCACAACATGCCTGCAAAAACAAGTTAGACGTCCTCTACTTTGTTGTTGCAAATTTTACGTGGCTGCTACGGGCTTAAGCAAGAACCAGTCTCACCCACGCATCAAAACCACAACGATATTTCGTCAAATAGACTCGTTTTAACCTTCTCAAGGACCGGCGTAGCCACACTCAGTTCAACTAAAGTGAGAGAGCAGACACCCACCAGTCACCTTTAAGCAACGAGTGCTCGTGGCGGTGAAACCAGTCTCGCGAAGCGTCACGCGTAATGTCGGTGCAGGCCGCTTCATCTCACAATACCGCTGAACCAAAGTATGACATCTTTGGTAGGTAGTATGACTTGTATCGCCCACAACTCACTTGTGTTCTACTCGTGCAAAACATCAAACCATGGAAAAACCTAGGCTCGATGCCACTGTTGGGGAACGTAGTAATTTCAAAAATTTTCCTACGCACACGCAAGATCATGGTGATGTATAGCAACGAGAGGGGAGAGTGTTGTCTCACGTACCCTCGTGAGACCCGGCGAAGCGATCACAACGTAGAGGAAGTAGTCGACGTTCTCCTCGCGATCCGACCGATCCGGCGCCGTTACTCCGGCGCCCGAGTTCTTGACACACGTACAGCTCGATGATGTCCCTCAGACTCCGATCCAGCCGAGTGTCGAGGGAGAGTTCGTCACAAGACGACGTGGTGGACGATCTTGATGTTTCACCGGCGAGGCTTCGCCTAAGCTTCGCGACAGTATAACCGAGGTGGAATATGGTGGAGGGGGCACCGACACGGCTAAGGAACGATCCAAAGATCAAACTTGTGTGTTCTAGGGTGCCCCCGCCTCGTATATAAAGGAGCAAGGGGAGGGGCTGGCCGGCCAAGGGTGGCGCGCCAAGGAGTCCTACTCCCTCGAGTAGGATTCCCCCAATCCTAGTTGGACTAGGATTCCTGAGGGGGAAAGAGAGAGGGGGCGGCCCCTTTCCTAGTCCTAGTAGGACTAGGGGAAGGGAGGCGCGCCACCTAGGGCTGGCCCTTCTCCTTTCCACTAAGGCCCACTATGGCCCATTTACCTCCCGGGGTTCCAGTAACCTCCGGTACTCAGTAAATTCTGTTTTACTTGGAACCATTCCAACTCCAAACATAGGCTTCCAATATATCAATCTTTATGTCTCGACCATTTCGAGACTCCTCGTCATGTCCGTGATCACATCCGGGACTCAACTTCTTCGGTACATCAAAATACATAAACTCATAATAACCGCCATCGAAACCTTGCGTGCGGACCCTACGGTTCGAGAACAATGTAGACATGACCGAGACACGTCTCCGGACAATAACCAACAGCGGGACCTGGATGCCCATATTGGTTCCTACATATTCTACGAAGATCTTTATCGGTCAGACCGCATAACAACATCGTTGTTCCTTTGTCATCGGTATGTTACTTGCCCGAGATTCGATCGTCGGTATCCAATACCTAGTTCAATCTCGTTACCGCAAGTCTCTTTACTCGTTCCGTAATACATCATCTCACAACTAACTCATTAGTTGCAGTGCTTGCAAGGCTTGATGATGTGCATTACCGAGAGGGCCAGAGATACCTCTCCGACAATCGGAGTGACAAAACCTAATCTCAAATACGCCAACCCAACATCTGCCTTTGGAGACACCTGTAGTACTCCTTTATAATCACCCGATTCGTTGTGACGTTTGGTAGCACCAAAGTGTTCCTCCGTAAACGGAGTTGCATAATCTCATAGTTACGAGGAACATGTATAAGTCATGGATAAAAGCAAGTAGCAACATACTAAACGATCGTGTGCTAAGCTAATGGAATGGGTCATGTCAATCAGATCATTCTACTAATGATGTGACCTTGTTAATCAAATAACAACTCTTTGTTCATGGTCAGGAAACATAACCATCTTTGATTAACAAGCTAGTCTAGTAGAGGCATACTAGTGACATCTTGTTTGTCTATGCATTCACACATGTATCATGTTTCCGGTTAATACAATTCTAGCATGAATGATAAACATTTATCATGAAATAAGGAAATAAATAATAACTTTATTATTGCCTCTAGGGCATATTTCCTTCAAGGGCAGCTCCCGTGGCGCATCTTCTTCCGCGATGATGGCGCCCTCGACTAACCCGCTGCTAGCACCACCCCAGCCTCTGCCCAGGGCTTTGGGAGCCGCGTAGGAGGACGACCCGATGGTGGCCGTCTTCGATGAGGTGGGAAAGGAGTTGCCCCCTCTGCCATGGGTGGACCCAAGGGCGGCCGCGGTAGACAAGGCAGCCGCGGCCACCGTGGACAAGCCTCTCTGCTTCGCAGAGAACGCAGACACCGTCAGCAACAACGAGGACGACATCGACATGGACACGACCCTCTCCCTCACCCGACACCCCCCAGAGCAGCCACAGCACACTCCCTGCAGCTCGGCACGATCACCTCCCAGGTGTGCCACCTGCAGATCACTGAAGCTGGTGGGAGCGGCACTCCCGGTCAGCTGTTCGCCAGTACCGTGCCGTCTGTGCTGGGGAAAGCCCCTGCTCACGCCAAGACATTGAAGCACATCAGACCTGCTGCAACCCCGTCTCGCCAGAGCCCTCGTCAAGCAAGCAACCCATCCAGCGTCTCGGTCAGCCAGAGGGAGCCACGTTGCGTATTGTTCATGGCCTGGGCATCTTGGGGCCAAAGGAGACCATGACGGCCAAGGTAGCAGAGGTGCTGATCCACCGTTTCGACGAGCCGCTCTCTGACTCCAACATCAAGGCCATCGCCAAGCTCACCAACCTTGATGCTGCGGCTCTCAGGATTGCCGCGGGCATGCACGGACCAGACAGAGAGGCCTCTCAGGCCACCACCTCCCCATGTTATGGCTCCCCAGTAGTTTTAGTCTCCGGCGACCCCCAGCGATCGGCTGGGTAGAGTGAGATTCTTCTATATGTTGTAATAGTCTAGAATACTCTTGCAGTAGAGGTGTAGTCATTCGCCGGCGGAATTTGGGGCCTATTGGTGGCCGCCGGTGACCCCCCAGGCCGATGGTGGTGTACTTGTGTTTCTTTTCTAGTAGAGTTAGTCGTCGGAGCAACCACCTGTTTCCCCATAATTGACACAAATTGCCCAATTATGAGCTGGAACATACGAGGGCTCAACTCGCCGGCCCGGCGAGCAGAAGTGAACGAGACGGCGGAGACGCACAAGCTCGCTCTTCTCTGTCTCCAAGAGACAAAGATCAACGAATGGAGCAGATCACTATTTAGGGAGGTGGGTGGAGCCAGACTAGCAGACTGCGTTGTCCTCCCGACCACGGGCACTAGGGGAGGTGCGGTGATCTTCTGGGATAGAAGCTGTGTAGAGGTGCAATCCCACGCCATTGGTAGTTTCTCCATCACACCCAAGATCACTCTCGCCGCAACAACAACATCATTCTGGATGATGACGGTGTACGGGTCTATCGATGACGGGAGGAAACATGAGTTCCCGACCGAGCTAGCACGAACAACACTGGCCCCAAGTGATCCATGGCTCATTAACGGTGATTTCAACCTAATCTATGAAGCGCGGGATAAGAACAACAACAACATGAACCGTAGGATCATGGGAAAATTTCGGGTTGTAATCGACATGGCGGGCCTCAAGGAGATCAAATGCAAAAACAGAAAGTTCATGTGGAGCAATGAACACGCGTCTCCAGCCCTAGTTAGCATAGACAAGTTCATCTGCAATGTGGATTGGAACTCTATGTTCCCGTCCTACCTCCTTCATGTTGCGTCCACATCGTGCTTCGACCATTGCCCCTTGCTGCTGTCGGAAGCTGCAGCGCCTCGCCGTGCGGCCCGTTTCCACTTCGAGTCCTTCTGGCCGCGCTTCCCTCGGTTCGACATCACGGTCCAGCATGCGTG
The DNA here is from genome assembly GCA_021437245.1 of Aegilops speltoides. Taxonomy (NCBI): domain Eukaryota; kingdom Viridiplantae; phylum Streptophyta; class Magnoliopsida; order Poales; family Poaceae; genus Aegilops; species Aegilops speltoides. The sequence continues at coordinate 180,435,652 of CM038142.1, forward strand.
GGATCGCCTGGTCACCTCCAGCTGCGCTTCACAACGTCTCAACATGAAACTTGCTAGAGCGACTAAAGACCTGAAGATTTGGGCAAAGGGTTTCTTCAGTGAGACAAGGCTCCAGATGCACATTGCAAATCAGATCGTCCTACGTCTCGACATCGCCCAGGAGAGCAGGCAGTTGTCGCACTGTGAGCTCCAGCTGTGGAAACATCCCAAGCTACGCATCCTCGACCTCGCTGCGATCGACAAAGCTCGGAAGCGGCAAGCATCGCTGATACGTCTCCAACGTATCTATAATTTTTGATTGTTCCACGCTATTATATTATCAGTTTTGGATGTTCAATGGGCTTTATTATACACTTTTATACTATTTTTGGGACTAACCTATTAACCGGAGGCCCAGTCCAAATTGTTGTTTTTTTGCCAATTTTAGTGTTTCGCAGAAAAGGAATATCAAACGGAGTCCAAACGGAATGAAACCTTCGGGAGAGCCGTTTTTGGAACAAACGCAATCCAGGAGACTTGGAGTGGACGTTAAGGAAGCAACGACGCGTCCACGAGGCAGGGAGGCGCGCCCAGCGGGGTATGCACGTCCCCCACCCTCGTGGGCCCCATGTGGCTCCCCTGTCCGACTTCTTTCGCCTATATATACTCATATACCCTGAAAACATCCGAGAGCACCACGAAACCCTATTTCCACCGCCGCAACCTTCTGTACCCATGAGATCCCATCTTGGGGCCTTTTCGAGCGCTCTACCGGAGGGGGAATCGATCATGGAGGGCTTCTACATCAACACCATAGCCTCCCTGATGATGTGTGAGTAGTTTACCTCAGACCTTCGGGTCCATAGTTATTAGCTAGATGGCTTCTTCTCTCTCTTTGGATCTCAATACAAAGTTCTCCTCGATCTTCTTGGAGATCTATTCGATGTAATTCTTCTTGCGGTGTGTTTGTCGAGATCCGATGAATTGTGGGTTTATGATCAAGATTATCTATGAACAATATTTGAATCTCCTCTGAATTCTTTTATGTATGATTTGTTATCTTTGCAAGTCTCTTCGAATTATCAGTTTGGTTTGGCCTACTAGATTGATCTTTCTTGCAATGGGAGAAGTGCTTAGCTTTGGTTCAATCTTGTGGTGTCCTTTCCCAGTGACAGCAGGGGCAGCAAGGCACGTATTGTATTGTTGCCATCGAGGATAAAAATATGGGGTTTATATCATATTGATTGAGTTTATCCCTCTACATCATGCCATCTTGCCTAATGCGTTACTCTGTTCTTATGAACTTAATACTCTAGATGCATGCTGGATAGCGGTCGATGTGTGGAGTAATAATAGTAGATGCAGAATCGTTTCGATCTACTTGTCGCGGACGTGATGCCTATATACATGCTCATGCCTAGATATTCTCATAACTATGCACTTTTCTATCAATTGCTCGATAGTAATTTGTTCACCCACCGTAATACTTATGCTATCTTGAGAGAAGCCACTAGTGAAACCTATGCCCGCCGGGTTTATTTCCATCATATAAGTTTGCGATCTATTTTATTTTGCAATCTTTACTTTCCAATCTATATCATAAAAATACCAAAAATATTTATCTTATTATCTCTATCAGATCTCACTTTTGCAAGTGGCCATGAAGGGATTTACAACCCCTTTATCGCGCTGGTTGCAAGGTTCTTATTTGTTTGTGTAGGTACGAGGGATTTGAGTGTAGCCTCCTACTGGATTGATACCTTGGTTCTCAAAAACTGAGGGAAATACTTAGGCTACTTTGCTGCATCACCCTTTCCTCTTCAAGGGAAAACCAACGCATGCTCAAGAGGTAGCAAGAAGGATTTCTGGCGCCGTTGCCGGGGAGTCTACGCACAAGTCAATACATACCAAGTACCCATCACAAACTCTTATCACTCGCATTACATTATTTGCCATTTGCCTCTCGTTTTCCTCTCCCCCACTTCTAAAATGATTTTCGAAAACCTTTGCCTTTTCTTCGCCTTCTTCTCGTATGTATCTTGGGTTGTGTTTCCTTGTGCCTTCTATTTGCTTGCATCTTTGCTTGCTAAAAATATATTGATATGGATCCACTTAAAGTGTTCTACTTGGATCATCTTTGATCTATTTGTGCTTGTGCTGAAACCCCAACTAGTTTAGTTGAGGGAAAATCTTTAGATGAGCATGCTCATTTTGTGCGTCACCGTTTGTCTGAAAAAGGAAGACTCTTATGGGATCAAATAAACAGATTGTTGTGTTATGCTTGGAATCTTTGTGAAATTTATGATTTTACTTGTTGCTCTAAGAACCCTAAAAAACACCTTCCCTGCCTATGTGAGTTTAATGATAATGAAATCTTATCTTCTTATGCAAAGGATGTTTATAGTTATGATATCAAACAAATTGAAGAATTTTTTGCTTTTAAGGGTGCTTATGAAGTTGCTTCTTTGATTGAAAAGTGTGATATTACTCTCTACAAATCTAAAAATTTTGACATACTTAAATATTGCTATGGAAACTATGCTCATAATGTCTATGTCAAAGAATTTATTGAAAGAATGACCGTTGCTTTGGAAGAAAATAATGATATGCATGAATCTATAGATAATTATGATTCCGATGACATGATGCTTGCTATTCTTGTGGCCATTATGCCAATATTTATGAAGACGAATTTGCTATAGTTCCTTATGTTAAACATGAGATCGTTGCTATTGCACCCATACTTGATAGTCCCTTCGATGAGAAGCATGATTGCAATAATTTTATTATAAATTCTCTTAATGCCAATTGTGTTAATGATATGCAAAACCTCAAGCTTGGGGATGCTAGTTTTGCTATGACTACTATTTGTTGCAATGATCATGATTGGGGTGATTTTTCTTATGATGTTGAAAATTTATTTAAGCCCCATGATGGATATGAGATTGATAATAGTGTTTGCAATATTATTGAAAGTGGATTTGGAAGAGTGTCAACTTTAGATCCCACATATTTGGAGAATGTTCAATCTTATGAAATTTTTGATAAAAGTGGGTTTGGAGAGGTCATGACTTTAGTTAATGTTAATCCCACTATTTTGGAAGAGTGTCAACTTCGTATGCATGTGGATCGTGTTGAAAATATTTTGTGTGATAGCTAATTTGATGAATTTTCTCATGATCCCACATGTAATTATTATGAGAGAGGAAAATATGGTTGTAGAAATTTTCATGTTACTAAATTACCTCTCGTTATGTTGAGATTGCTATTGTTTCTTTCCGCTTCCTTGCAAATGCTAGTTTTTGCTTGCTATGATAATTTGTTTGCCTATAAGATGACTATTCATAGGAAGCATGTTAGACTTAGATGTGTTTGTCACGTGTTTCATGATGCTCTCTTTGCACTTCAATTCTTGTCTTTCATGTGAGCATCATTGAAATTATTAATGCCTAGCTAGGGGCGTTAAATGATAGCGCTTGTTGGGAAGCAACCCAATTTTATTTTTGTTCTTTGCTTTTTGTTCATGTTTAGTAATAAATAATTCATCTAGCCTCTGGTTATATGTGGTTTTATGTTTTAATTAGTGTTTGTGCCAAGTAAAACCTATAGGATCTTCTTGGGTGATACTTAATTTGATCTTGCTGAAAAACAGAAACTTTTGCGTGCACGAGAATAATTTTCATAAATCACAGAAACATGATTTTCAGTTGATTCTTTTGAAGAAGATTCATAAACAAATTCTCTAGGACTTCCTATTTTCTTAGAATTTTTGGGGTTCCATAAGTATTCAAAAGTTACATATTGCTACAGACTGTTCTGTTTTTGACAGATTCTGTTTTTCGTGTGTTGTTTGCTTATTTTGATGAACCTATGGCTAGTATCGGGGGCGGGGGGGGGGTATGAACCATAGAGAAGTTGGAATACAGTAGGTTTAATACCAATATAAATAAAGAATGAGTTCATTACAGTACCTTAAAGTGGTGGTTTGTTTTATTTCGCTAACGGAGCTCATGAGATTTTCTGTTGAGATTTGTGTTGTGAAGTTTTCAAGTTTTTGGGTAAAGATTTGTGTCGGCGTTCTGGGAACGGGGGTTCCCAGACTTGCCTGCCTGCGGCTCACGGCGTGGCTCCACCAGTGGCCCAGTACGGCCCGTCTTCATCAACCAACCCTCAAGACCCTCGCGAGGGGCCGAGCCTCGCGAGGCGGACGACACAAGGCCTCTTCAGGAGCGACCTTACCAGGCAGGCTTGCGAGGAGGCGGAGAGATCAAGGCAAGGGGTACCTCGCAAGGTTCCCGTGACGGAAGCCATGACGACGAAGGCTAGGCGGGCGCCAGCGCACGAAGTGTCCTCATTTGGCCTTTGGTGCTAATGTTGGGGAACGTAGTAATTTCAAAAAATTTCCTACGCACACGCAAAATCATGGTGATGGCATAGCAACGAGAGGGGAGAGTGTTCGTCCACGTACCCTCGTAGACCGTAAGCGGAAGCGTTAGCACAACGCGGTTGATGTAGTCGTACGTCTTCACGATCCGACCGATCCAAGCACCGAACGTCCGGGGCCTCCGAGTTCAGCACACGTTCAGCTCGATGACGATCTCCGGCCTCCGATACAGCCGAGCTCCGGAGATGAGTTCCGTCAGCATGACGGCGTGGTGACGATCATGATGTTCTACCGGCGCAGGGCTTCACCTAAACTCCGCGACGATATGACCGAGGTGGAATATGGTGGAGGGGGGCACCGCACATGGCTAAGGAACGATCCGTAAATCAACTTGTGTGTCTATGGGGTGCCCCCCCCCGTATATAAAGGAGCAGGGGGAGGCGGCGGCCAAGGAGGGCGCGCCAGGGGCAGTCCTACTCCCACCGGAGTAGGACTCCCTCTTCCAAGTAGGAGTAGGAGAAGGGGGATAGAGGAGGAAGAGGGAAGGAAAGGGGGCGCCGCCTTCCCTTGTCCTATTCGGACTAGGAAGGGAGGCACGCGCCCCTCCCGCCTCCTTCCTCTTCTCCCTCGAGGCCCATGTAGGCCCAATAACCCCCGGGGTTCCGTAACCTCCGGTACTCGGTAAAATGCCGATTTCACCGGAACCATTCTGATGTCCAAACATAGGCTTCCAATATATCAATCTTTATGTCTCGACCATTTGGAGACTCCTCGTCATGTCCGTGATCACATCTGGGACTCCGAACAAACTTCGGTACATCAAAACTTATAAACTCATAATAAAACTGTCATCGAAACGTTAAGCGTGCGGACCCTACGGGTTCGAGAACTATGTAGACATGACCTAGTACCATTCTCGGTCAATAACCAATAGCGGGACCTGGATGCCCATATTGGTTCCTACATATTCTACGAAGATCTTTATCGGTCAAACCGCATAACAACATACGTTGTTCCCTTTGTCATCGGTATGTTACTTGCCCGAGATTTGATCATCGGTATCCAATACCTAGTTCAATCTTGTTACCGGCAAGTCTCTTTACTCGTTCCGTAATACATCATCTTATAACTAACTCATTAGTTACAATGCTTGCAAGGCTTAGGTGATGAGTATTGCCGAGAGGGCCAGAGATACCTCTCCGACAATCGGAGTGACAAAACCTAATCTTGAATTACGCCAACCCAACATGTACCTTCGGAGACACCTGTAGAGCACCTTTATAATCACCCAGTTACGTTGTGACGTTTGGTAGCACACAAAGTGTTCCTGCGGTAAACGGGAGTTGCATAATCTCATAGTTGCAGGAACTTTGTATAAGTCATGAAGAAAGCAATAGCAGTATACTAAACGATCAAGTGCTAGGCTAACGTAATGGGTCATGTCAATCACATCATTCTACTAATGATGTGATCTCACTAATCAAATGACAACACATGTCTATGGTTAGGAAACATAACCATCTTTTGATTAATGAGCTAGTTTAGTAGAGGCATACTAGTGACTATAGTTTTGTCTATGTATTCACACATGTATCATGTTTCCGGTTAATACAATTCTAGCATGAATAATAAACATTTATCATGATATGAGGAAATAAATAATAACTTTATTATTGCCTCTAGGGCATATTTCCTTCAGTCTTCCACTTGCACTAGAGTCAATAATCTAGATTACACAGTAATGATTCTAACACCCATGGAGTCTTGGTGCTGATCATGTTTTGCTCGTGAGAGAGGCTTAGTCAACGGGTCTGCAACATTCAGATCCGTATTTATCTTGCAAATTTCTATGTCTCCCACTTGGACTTGGTCCCAAATGGAATTGAAGCGTCTCTTGATGTGCTTGGTCCTCTTGTGAAATCTGGATTCCTTTGCCAAGGCAATTGCACCAGTATTGTCACAGAAGATTTTCATTGGTCCCGATGCACTAGGTATGACACCTAGATTGGAAATGAACTTCTTCATTTGCTGCTTCAGAAGCAGCTATGTACTCCGCTTCACATGTAGATCCGGCCACGACGCTTTGTTTAGAACTGCACCAACTTACAGCTCCACCGTTATAAAAACACGTATCCGGTTTGCGATTTAGAATCGTCCGGATCAGTGTCAAAGCTTGCATCGACGTAACCATTTACGACTAGCTCTTTGTCACCTCCATATACGAGAAACATATCCTTAGTCCTTTTCGTATTTCAGATGTTCTTGACCGATGTCCAAATGATCCACTCTCGATTACTTTGGTACCTTCCTGCCAAGCTTATTGCTAAGCATACGTCAGTCCGGTACACAACATTGCATACATGATAGAGCCTATGGCTGAAGCATAGGAACATTTTCATTTTGTCTCTATCTTCATTGTGGTCGGGCATTGAGTTTGACTCAACTTCACACCTTGTAGCACGTGCAAGAATCCTTTCTTTGCTCGATCCATTTTGAACTTTTTCAAAATTTTGTCAAGGTATGTGCTTTGTGAAAGTCCTATTAAGCGTCTTGATCTATCTCTATAGATCTTGATGCCCAATATGTAAGCAGCTTCACCGAGGTCTTTCATTGAAAAACTTTTATTCAAGTATCCCTTTATGCTATCCAGAAATTCTATATCATTTCCATTCAATAATATGTCATCTACATATAAAACTAGAAATGCTACAGAGCTCCGACTCACTTTCTTGTAAATACAGGCTTCTCCAAAAGTCTGTATAAAACCATATGCTTTAATCACACTATCAAAGCGTTTATTCCAACTCCGAGATGCTTGCACCAGTCCATAAATGGAGCGCTGGAGTTTGCACACTTTGTCAGCACCTTTTGGATCAACAAAACCTTCCGGTTGCATCATATACAACTCTTCTTCTATAAATCCATTCAAGAATGCAGTCTTGACATCCATTTGCCAAATTTCATAATCATGAAATGCAGCAATAGCTAACATGATTCGGACAGACTTAAGCATCGCTACGGGTGAGAAAGTCTCATCGTAGTCAACCCCTTGAACTTGTCGAAAACCTTTTGCAACAAGTCGAGCTTTATAGACAGTTACATTACCATCAGCGTTAGTCTTCTTCTTAAAGATCCATTTATTCTCAATGGCTTGCCGATCATCGGGCAAGTCAACCAAAGTCCATACTTTGTTTTCATACATGGATCCCATCTCAGATTTCATGGCCTCTAGCCATTTTATGAATCTGGGCTCATCATCGCTTCTCATAGTTCGTAGGTTCATCATGGTCAAGTAACATGACTTCGAGAATAGGATTACCGTATCACTCAGTGCGGATCTTACTCGTAGACCCACGAGGTTCAAGAGAAACTTGATCTGAAGTTTCATGATCAATATCATTAGCTTCCTCACTAATTGGTGTAGTTGTCACAGGAACCGGTTCTCGTGATGAACTACTTTCCAATAAGGGAGTAGGTACGGTTAGCTCATCAAGTTCTACTTTCCTCCCACTCACTTCTTTCGAGAGAAACTCCTTCTCTAGAAAGGATCCATTCTTAGCAACGAATGTCTTGCCTTCGGATCTGTGATAGAAGGTGTACCCAATGATCTCTTTTGGGTATCCTATGAAGACACATTTCTCGATTTGGGTTCGAGCTTATCGGTTGAAGTTTCTTTACATAAGCATCGCAGCCCCAAACTTTAAGAAACGACAACTTTGGTTTCTTGCCAAACCACAGTTCATAAGGCGTCGTCTCAACGGATTTTGATGGTGCCCTATTTAACGTGAATGCGACCGTCTCTAAAGCATAACCCCAAAACGATAGCGGTAAATCAGTAAGAGACATCATAGATCGCACCATATCAAGTAAAGTACGATTACGACGTTCGGACACACCATTTCGTTGTGGTGTTCCGGGTGGCGTGAGTTGTGAAACTATTCCACATTGTTTCAAATGTAAACCAAACTCGTAACTCAAATATTCTCCTCCACGATCAGATCGTAGAAACTTTATTATCTTGTTACGATGATTTTCCACTTCACTCTGAAATTCTTTGAACTTTTCAAATGTTTCAGACTTGTGCTTCATTAAGTAGATATACCCATATCTGCTCAAATCATCTGTGAAGATGAGAAAATAACGATATCCGCCACGAGCCTCAACATTCATCGGACCACATACATCTGTATGTATGATTTCCAACAAATCTGTTGCTCTCTCCATAGTACCGGAGAACGGTTTTTAGTCATCTTGCTCATGAGGCACGGTTCGCAAGTACCAAGTGATTCATAATCAAGTGATTCCAGAAGTCCATCAGTATGGAGTTTCTTCATGCGCTTTACACCGATATGACCTAAACGGCAGTGCCACAAATAAGTTGCACTATCATTATCAACTCTGCATCTTTTGGCTTCAACATTATGAATATGTGTATCACTACTATCGAGATTCAATAAAAATAGACCACTCTTCAAGGGTGCATGACCATAAAAGATATTACTCATATAAATAGAACAACCATTATTCTCTGATTTAAATGAATAACCGTCTCACAATAAACAAGATCCAGATATAATGTTCATGCTCAACGCGGCACCAAATAACAATTATTCAGGTCTAAAACTAATCCGAAGGTAGATGTAGAGGTAGCGTGCCGACCGCGATCACATCGACTTTGGAACCGCTTTCCCACGCGCATCGTCACCTCGTCCCTGGCGATGCTGCTCGCTTATTTCAGTAGTCCTGCTTTGAGTTGCAAATATTAGCAATGAACCGTATCAAATACCCAGTGCTACTACGAGCTCTAGTTAGGTACACATCAATAACATGTATATCACATATACCTTTGTTCACTTTGCCATCCTTCTTATCCGCCAAATACTTGGGGCAGTTCGCTTCCGGTGACGATACCGCTTGTAAGAGAAGCACTCAGTTTCAAGCTTAGGTCCAGACTTGGGTTTCTTCTCTTGAGAAGCAACTTGCTTGCCGTTCTTTTGAAGTTCCCTTCTTCTTCCCTTTGCCCTTTTCTTGAAACTAGTGGTCTTGTTGACCATCAACACTTGATGCTCCTTCTTGATTTCTACCTCCGCAGCTTTTAGCATTGCGTAAGAGCTCGGGAATAGTCTTGTTCATCCCTTGCATATTATAGTTCATCACAAAGCTCTTGTAGCTTGGTGGCGATGATTGGAGAATTCATCAATGACACTATCATGAGGAAGATTAACTCCAGCTTGAATCAAGTGATTATTATACCCGACATTCTGAATATGTGTTCACCGATGTAACTATTCTCCTCCATCTTGCAGCTATAGAACTTATTGGAGACTTCATATCTCTCAATCCGGGCATTTGCTTGAAATATTAACTTCAACTCCTGGAACATCTCATATGCTCCATGACGCTCAAAATGTCGTTGAAGACCGGTTCTAAGCCGTAAAGCATGGCACACTAAACTATAGAGTAGTCATCAGCTTTGCTCGCAGACGTTCTTAACATCGTCAATTGCATCAAGAAGAGTTCGCACCCAGCGGTGCTTCGGGGCGTAACTTTTACGTGCAGCAATGAGGATAATCCTCGAGTTACGGACCCGATCCGTGTAATTGCTACCATCATCTTTCAACTTTGCTTTCTCAAGGAACGCATTAAAATTCAACGGAACAACATCACGAGCCATCTATCTACAAACAAACATAGACAAGCAAAATACTATCAGGTACTAAGTTCATGATAAATTCAAGTTCAATTAATCATATTACTTAAGAACTCCCACTTAGACAGACATCTCTCTAGTCATCTAAGTGATCACGTGATCCAAATCAACTAAACCATAACCGATCATCACGTGAGATGGAGTAGTTTTCAATGGTGAACATCACTATGTTGATCATATCTACTATATGATTCACGCTCGAACTTTCGGTCTCCGTGTTCGAGGCCATATCTCGCATATGCTAGGCTCGTCAAGTTTAACTCGAGTATTGCGTGTGCAAAACTGGCTTGCACCCGTTGTAGATGGACGAGAGCTTATCACACCCGATCATCACGTGGTGTGCAGGCACGACGAACTTTGGCAACAAGTGCATACTCGGGAGAACACTTCTTGATAATTTTAGTGAGAGATCATCTTAAAATGCTATCGTCAATCAAAGCAAGATAAGATGCATAAAGGATAAACATCACATGCAATCAATATAAGTGATATGATATGGCCATCATCATCTTGTGCTTGTGATCTCCATCTCCAAGCACCGTCGTGATCACCATCGCCACCGGCGCAACACCTTGATCTCCATTGTAGCATCGTTGTCGTTCGCCATCTATTGCTTCTCGACTATCGCTACCGCTTAGTGATAAAGTAAAGCAATTACAGTGGCATTTGCATTTCATACAATAAAGCGACAACCATATGGCTCTCGCCGATTGCCGATAACCGGTTACAAAACATGATCATCTCATACAATAAAATATAGCATCACGTCTTGACCATATCACATCACAACATGCCCTGCAAAAACAAGTTAGACGTCCTCTACTTTGTTGTTGCAAATTTTACGTGGCTGCTACGGGCTTAGCAAGAACCGTTCTTACCTACGCATCAAAACCACAATGATAGTTCGTCAAGTTGGTGCTGTTTTAACCTTCGCAAGGACCGGGCGTAGCCACACTCGATTCAGCTAAAGTGAGAGAGACAGACACCCGCCAGCCACCTTTAAGCACGAGTGCTCGTAACGGTGAAACCAGTCTCGCGTAAGCGTACGCGTAATGTCGGTCCGGGCTGCTTCATCTCACAATACCGCCGAACCAAAGTATGACATCTTTGGTAAGCAAGATGACTTGTATCGCCCACAACTCACTTGTGTTCTACTCGTGCATATAACATCAACGCATAAAACCTAGGCTCGGATGCCCTTTGTTGGGGAACGAGTAATTTCAAAAAATTTCCTACGCACACGCAAGATCATGGTGATGGCATAGCAACGAGAGGGGAGAGTGTTCGTCCACGTACCCTCGTAGACCGTAAGCGGAAGTGTTAGCACAACGCGGTTGATGTAGTTGTACATCTTCACGATCCGACCGATCCAAGCACCGAACGTACGGGGCTTCCGAGTTTAGCACACGTTCAGCTCGATGACGATCTCCGGCCTCCGATCCAGCCGAGCTCCGGAGATGAATTCCGTTAGGTCGACGGCGTGGTGGCGATGATGATGTTCTACCGGAGCAGGGCTTCGCCTAAACTCCGCGACGATATGACCGAGGTGGAATATGGTGGAGGGGGGCACCGCACACGGCTAAGGAACGATCCGTAGATCAACTTGTGTGTCTATGGGGTGCCCCCCGCCCCCGTATATAAAGGAGCCATGGGGAGGAGGCGGCCGACCAAGGAGGGCGCGCCAAGGGGGGAGTCCTACTCCAACCGGGAGTAGGACTCCCTCTTTCCAAGTAGGAGTAGGAGAAGGGGAAAGAGGAGGAAGAGGGAAGGAAGGGGGCGCCGCCTTCCCTTGTCCTATTCGGACTAGGAAGGGGAGGGGCGCGCGGCCCCCACCTGCCTCCTTCCCTCTTCTCCCTCGAGGCCCATGTAGGCCCAATAACCCCCTGGGAGTTCCGGTAACCTCCCGGTACTCCGGTAAAATGCCGATTTCACCGGAACCATTCCGATGTCCAAACATAGGCTTCCAATATATCAATCTTTATGTCTCGACCATTTCGAGACTCCTCGTCATGTCCGTGATCACATCCGGACTCGAACAAACTTCGTACATCAAAACTTATAAACTCATAATAAAACTATCATCGAAACATTAAGCGTGCGGACCCTACGGGTTCGAGAACTATGTAGACATGACCTAGAACCATTCTCGGTCAATAACCAATAGCGGGACCGGATGCCCATATTGGTTCCTACATATTCTACGAAGATCTTTATCGGTCAAACCGCATAACAACATACGTTGTTCCCTTTGTCATCGGTATGTTACTTGCCGAGATTTGATCGCAAGTATCCAATACCTATTTCAATCTCGTTACCGCAAGTCTCTTTACTCGTTCTGTAATACATCATCTTATAACTAACTCATTAGTTATAATGCTTGCAAGGCTTAGGTGATGAGTATTACCGAGAGGGCCCAGAGATACCTCTCCGACAATCGGAGTGACAAAACCTAATCTTGAATTACGCCAACCCAACATGTACCTTCGAGACACTGAGAGCACCTTTATAATCACCCGATTCGTTGTGACGTTTGGTAGCACACAAAGTGTTCCTCCGGTAAACGGGAGTTGCATAATCTCATAGTTGCAGGAACTTTGTATAAGTCATGAAGAAAGTAATAGGAGTATACTAAACGATCAAGTGCTAGGTTAACGGAATGGGTCATGTCAATCACATCATTCTCCTAATGATGTGATCTCACTAATCAAATGACAACACATGTCTATGGTTAGGAAAAATAACCATCTTTTGATTAATGAGCTAGTTAAGTAGGGGCATACTAGTGACTATAGTTTTGTCTATGTATTCACACATGTATCATGTTTCCGGTTAATACAATTCTAGCATGAATAATAAACATTTATCATGATATGAGGAAATAAATAATAACTTTATTATTGCCTCTAGGGCATATTTCCTTCAGCTAAGGGGGCAAGCGCGGGCGCAAAGTACTGAGGCATCAGGCAAAGGTTTCCATATCGGTGCAACAAGACCAAGACCAGCAGGACGGCAAGATGGAGGTCATTGCGGAGCCCAAGATGGTGTCACCACCAGCGCCTTTGATAGGCGAAGACCACATTTAGTCAGGATAGCTTGTACTAGCTGTCCCCTTTCAAATTGGCCGTTGTTGGATCCCTTGCCGCTCAATATTTGGGAAGAGGACCAGGGCCTTTATAAATAAGGCTAGCCACCACAGTAGAAAGGGAACGAAACAAGAACAAGTAGAATACCACACCAACTCAAGAACACCTCTCCTCAGGAGGCTGTTCTTCCCTTGTACTGTTCATCATCAGCCCTAGAGGCAATCCACCACCACCACACAGGAGTAGGGTATTACACCACAACGGTGGCCCGAACCTGTATAAATATTGTGTCTCTTGTGTTGTGAGTTCATCGAGATAGCTTAGGGATCGCGGCAAAGCTGAGGGCGAGATTCGGTAGGGGGAAATCTTCGTGCGCACCCTAGTGTTTGAACCTCAAGGGTTTTGCTGGAACCCTAAATCTGACATTTGGCGCGCCAGGTAGAGGTGCGCCGAAGTCTTCCTTCCGCTGTTCTGCGTCCCATCACTTTGTCACATCCATGTCTGATGCCCGCCGAGCCCGCGCTGAGCGCCAGGCCACTCTTGTTGGGTAACGTAGTAATTTCAAAAAAATTCCTACGCACACGCAAGATCATGGTGATGGCATAACAACGAGAGGGGAGAGTGCCCGTCCACGTATCCTCGTAGACCGTAAGCGGAAGCATTAGCACAACGCGGTCGATGTAGTCGTACGTCTTCACGATCCGACCGATCCAAGCACCGAACGTACGGGGCCTCCGAGTTCAGCACACGTTCAGCTCGATGACGATCTCCGGCCTTCGATCCAACGAAGCTCCGAAGATGAGTTCCGTCAGCACGACGGCGTGGTGACGATGATGATGTTCTACCGGCGCAGGGCTTCGCCTAAACTCCGCGATGATATGACCGAGGTGGAATATGGTGGAGGGGGGCACCGCACACGGCTAAGGAACGATCCGTAGATCAACTTGTGAGTCATGGGGTGCCCCCTGCCCCCGTATATAAAGGAGCAAGGGGGAGGGGGCTGGCCAAGAGGAGGAGGCGCGCCCAAGGGGAAGAATCCTACTCCAAGTAGGATTCCCCCCTCTTCCGTGTCCTACTAGGAGAAGGGAAGGAAGGGAGGAGAAGGAGAAGGAAGGAGAGGGAGGAGAAGAAGGAAAGGGGGGCCGCCCCCTAGTCCAATTCGGTTTGGGCTAGGGGGCCGCGCGCCCTACCTCCTCTCTTCCACCACTTGGCCCATGAGGCCTATTGCTTCTTCCTCGTATTCCCGTAACTCCCCGGTACCCCCAAAAATACCCGAATCACTCGGAACCTTTCCGAACTCCGAATATAGTCGTCCAATATATTGATCTTTACATCTCGACCATTTCGAGACTCCTTGTCATGTCCCCGATCTCATTCGGGACTCCGAACTCCTTCGGTACATCAAAACTCATAAACTCATAATGAAACTGTCATTGTAACATTAAGCGTGCGGACCCTACGGGTTTGAGAACTATGTAGACATGACCTAGAACTATTCTCGGTCAATAACCAATAGTGGAACCTGGATGCCCATATTGGTTCCTACATATTCTACGAAGATCTTTATCGGTCAAACCGCATAACAACATACGTTGTTCCCTTTGTCATCGGTATGTTACTTGCCCGAGATTCGATCATCGTTATCCAATACCTAGTTCAATCTCATTACTGGCAAGTCTCTTTACTCGTTCCGTAATGCATCATTCTGTAACTAACTCATTAGCTACATTGCTTGCAAGGCTTATAGTGATGTGCATTACCGAGAGGGCCCAGAGATACCTCTCCGACAATCGGAGTGACAAAACCTAATCTCGAATTACGCCAACCCAACATGTACCTTCGGAGACACCTGTAGAGCACCTTTATAATCACCCAGTTACGTTGTGACGTTTGGTAGCACACAAAGTGTTCCTCCGGTAAATGGGAGTTGCATAATCTCATAGTTGTAGGAACATTGTATAAGTCATGAAGAAAGCAATAGCAACATACTAAACGATCAAGTGCTAAGCTAACGGAATGGGTCAAGTCAATCACATCATTCTCCTAATGATGTGATCCTGTTAATCAAATGACAACTCATGTCTATGGTTAGGAAACATAACCATCTTTAATTAACGAGCTAGTCAACTAGAGGCATACTAGTGACACTCTGTTTTTCTATGTATTCACACATGTATTATGTTTCCGGTTAATACAATTCTAGCATGAATAATAAACATTTATCATGAAATAAGGAAATAAATAATAACTTTATTATTGCCTCTAGGGCATATTTCCTTCGGTCTCCCACTTGCACTAGAGTCAATAATCTAGTTCACATCGCCATGTGATTTAACACCAATAATTTACATCACCATGTGATTAGCTCCCATAGTTCACATCGTCATGTGACCAACACCCAAAGGGTTTACTAGAATCAATAATCTAGTTCACATCGCTATGTGATTAACACCCAAAGAGTACTCAGGTGTGATCATGATTTGCTTGTGAGATAATTTTAGTCAACGGGTCTGTCACATTCAGATCCGTAAGTATTTTGCAAATTTCTATGTCTACAATGCTCTGCACGGAGCTACTCTAGTTAATTGCTCCCACTTTCAATATGTATCCAGATTAAGACCTAGAGTCATCTGGATCGGTGAAAAGCTTGCACCGTTGTAACTTTTTACGACGAGCTCTTTTATCACTTCCATTATCGAGAAATATTTCCTTAGTCCTCACTAAGGATATCTTGACCAATGTCCAGTGATCTACTCCTAGATCACCATTGTACTCCATCGCCCAATTCAGTGCAAGGTATACAATAGGTCTGGTATATAGCATAGCATACTTTATAGAACCTATGGTGAGGCATAGGGAATGGTATCATTCTCTTTTCTATTTTTCTGCCGTGGTCGGGATTTGAGTTTTACTCAATTTCACACCTTTGCAACACAGTGCAAGAACTCTTTCTTTGACTGTTCCATTTTGAACTACTTCAAAAACTTGTCAAGGTATGTACTCATTGAAAAAACTTATCAAGCGTCTTGATCTATCTCTATAGATCTTGATGCTCAATGTGTAAGTAGCTTTGCAGAGGTATTTCATTAAAAACTCCTTTCAAACACTCCTTTATGCTTTGCAGAATAATTCTACATTATTTCCGATCAACAATATGTTATTCACATATACTTATCAGAAATGTTGTAGTGCTCCCACTCACTTTCTTGTAAATACAGGCTTCACCGCAAGTCTGTATAAAACTATATGCTTTGATCAACTTATTAAAGCGTATATTCCAACTCTAAGATGCTTGCACCAGTCCATAGATGGATCATTTGGAGCTTGCACATTTTGTTAGCACCTTTAGGATTTAAAAACCTTCGGTTGTATCGTATACAACTCTTCTTTAATAAATCCATTAAGGAATGTAGTTTTGACATCCATTTGCCAAATTTCATAAAATGTGGCAATTGCTAACATGATTCGGACAGACTTAAGCATCGCTACAGTTGAGAAAATCTCATTGTAGTCAACACCTTGAACTTGTCGAAAACCTTTTTGTGACAAGTCGAGCTTTGTAGATAGTAACACCAGCATCTGTCTTCCTCTTGAAGATCCATTTATACAATATGGCCTGCCGATCATCGGGCAACTCCACCAAAGTCCACACTTTGTTCTCATACATGGATCCTGATGGAGTCATGTACCTAGGGTAGGGTCATAGACCTGACCTAAACGTCCTACCCAAGGACACTCTTAGAAGAGATCACCTCCCAGTCGACCAACGAGAAATCCACTCGACTGGTTAGAAGGACTCGACCATGGAAGACTCACTCGACCATGAAGATACACTCGACCACCAGAAGGTCGGAAGGCACTCCGCAACAGCCTGTAATTGAATAGACTTAATGATAGTTAAGGCACTTTATGAGTGGCGTTACCAGTAACGCCCCAGGCTTAATGTACTTTAACCTCTCCATTATGTGGGCTGGCTGGGGTCATGGCGCACTCTATATAAGCCACCCCCCTCCACAGGCAGAGGGGTTCGCACTCTTGTAATACCTACTCTGATAATCCACTCGACCGCCTCAGGGCTCCGAGACGTAGGGCTTTACTTCCTCCGAGAAGGGCCTGAACTCGTACATCGCTTGTGTTCACAACCTCTCCATAGCTAGGACCTTGCCTCTCCATACCTACCCCCCACTCTACTGTCAGACTTAGAACCACGATAGTTGGCGCCCACCGTGGGGTAGGTGTTCTAGCGATTTGTGGAGAAGTTGCGGTACTTCCGAGTACTTTCATCATGATGACTGCTGGAGTTTTGGTTGAGGGGCGCGAGATCCGTCTCGGTGCTCTCACCTTTGTCGCCGACGACTCCGCATGGCTCCAGGAGGCTCCACTCGACATCGAGGTGCTCCCGTCTGCTGGTGACGACTTCGCGCATGTGTCCGCGGGCGTTCTGCTGCGGCAACCGTCGACCGTGTCGGTCGACTCCTTTATCGATCGCCTACGGTCTCCCACCAGCGCAAGCGCTCTGGTGGTCGAGACTCCAGTGTGGGTGAAGCATGCGTGGCTCGCCAGCAGCCATCGCCTGTGTCGCGACAATTGAGCCCGACGAGTCCCTCTACTACTGCTCGATCTGTCGACCGGCTCAGAGATCGCATCGAATGCGGTAGCGATGATCCAGCGGCGGAGATCCTCATGGTCGACGGCCCCGCGATCCTCCCGGCCGCCCATGGCGGCGAGCAGCCGGAGGAGGTGACCCAGCGCAAGAGCACGAAGAGTATCGCCCGAGACACTCGACTCTGCAGAGAGAAGAGCTTCGCCGCAGAACATGGATGCCTGCATACTCCCATCGCCGGAGAAACCCACGAGGCTCGCGCCTTGGAGGAGGCACGTTTGGCCAATGTCGCCGAATCGCGCCACCGAGAACCTTCACGCGAGCACTCGGCGAGCCTGTGCGGCAACCAGTTCTGAAGTTACCGACGTCGACTCTTCCGCCGACTCGGGTATACCGTGACGCCAATTCAGAATTTAGCAGCTGCAACCCATATAGCGAGTCCATCCAGCCTTCCCGGTCGAAGGTGGGAGAGGCTTGATGCAGATCGAGATTTACTCCGCGGCAGAGACCGAACTCAGCCGTGTCGCAGCATCGCGCAGAATTCACGATCGATCCGTCGCTGCGAATCATCGATCGCTCACGAGCCCCGATCGCCTCCGCGGCGAGAAGGGCGCGACAACCGGCGAGATCGATATGGAGACCGACATGACCGGGATGACGAGCGCCGAGTGCCCGTTTCTCCGAGGGAAGGATCTTACGCCTCGGCGGCAGGATGACAGACGTCGATTCAAGATGGGCGAAGAGTTCGGTCGACCCAGAGAACCAAGCTTCGACGCGATCCATTATCGTGCAAGGCTTGGTCGACCGAACGAGCTCATAGAGGCGGACCGAGAGGATGCACCCACAAGCGATCGAGTGCATGTTTCGGTCGGAGTGTTTTAGCAGGCTATCGAGCCGCGATGATCCCTCCCAATTTTAGGTTGGCAACAGAATCGATAAATTCATCGGGGAGTCCAAGCACGAAACTTGGCTTGAGGATTACCGAGTGGCCGCTCAGATTGGTGGCGGGAATGATGAGGTGGGCATGAAGCACTTGCCCTCATGTTGGAAGGTTCTCGCCAGGCATGGCTGAATCGATTACCTCCTAGCGTATATACACTTGGGAAGATTTGTCCCGAGTGTTCGCTGAACTTTTGAAGGAACCTGCAAGTTTAACCGGCTGGCTTGACAGAGCTGCAAGTCTGTGTGCAGAAGACCAATGAAACTCTCCGAGAGTACATTCAGAGGTGGACCACTCTGCACCATACTGTGGAGAATGTGTCGGACCATCAGGCAGTTTGCGCCTTCAAAGATGGCGTCAAGAATAGAGAATTGAGTCTGAAGTTCGGTCGAACCGGCGACATGAACTTGAGTCGGATGATGGAGATTGCTACCAAGTACGCCAACGGCGAGGAAGAAGACCGACTCCGAAGCGGCAAGTATAAACCAAGTCAGTCGGAGAAGGGAAATTCCAGTCGGAAACAGAAGCGGAAAGCCGAGCCAGCAGCTCCTGGAGAGGCCCTGGCCGTCACTCAGGGGAAGTTCAAGGGGAAGCCGAAAGGATCCTGGAATCCTAAGAAAGTAAAGGATAAAGAAGGAAATGACGTGATGGATATGCCATGTCATATTCACACAAAGAAAGATGAAGAGGGCAACATCATTTACCCAA
Source organism: Aegilops speltoides (assembly GCA_021437245.1). Taxonomy (NCBI): domain Eukaryota; kingdom Viridiplantae; phylum Streptophyta; class Magnoliopsida; order Poales; family Poaceae; genus Aegilops; species Aegilops speltoides. The sequence goes on from CM038142.1 coordinate 180,455,059, forward strand.
AGCACACCACACGCCAAAGATGTCGACTCTCGATCCAAAGAAGCCAGGAAAACAGTCTAAGGACAAGGAGAAGGAGCCGACAAGGCCGGAGACAAAGAGGACAAAGTGAGGAAGAATATCCACATGTCAACTCCACTCGATGATCTTCGCGGATGTGGAAAGGAAAAGTCGATCGAAAGTCATTAACCGTGAGGTGAACATGGTTGCCCAAAGAAAGCCAAGTTACGTGAAGTGGTCTCAAACACCCATCACATTCGACCAATCAGATCATCCGACTCATATTGCCACTCCTGGGCGGCAAGCGTTGGTGGTCGATCCAATTGTCGAAGGCACTCGACTGACGAAAGTGCTGATGGATGGTGGTAGTGGGCTGAACTTGTTATATGCAGATACATTGAAAGGGATGGGCATTCCGATGTCCCGTCGAGCACCAAACAACATGAGTTTCCACGAGTCATACCAGGGAAGAAGGCCAATTCACTCGGCCAAATAGCTCTGGACGTGGTTTTTGGTGATTCCAAGCACTTTCGCAAGGAAAAGTTGACCTTTGAGGTCGTGGATTTTCAGAGTGCGTACCACGCCATTTTGGGGAGGCCAGCCTACGCACGATTCATGGCTCGACCATGTTACGTGTACCTCAAACTGAAAATGCCAGGCCCCAAGGGAGTGATCACTGTCACCGGCGATCGGAAAAAGGCAGAAGAGTGCTTTCAGAAGGGCTCGAAGATTGCCGACTCCCAAGTGACAGCGATCGAATTCGAAGGATATAAGCAAAACGCAGATCCGAGTGATTTGCTGCGATCCAAGAAGCCGGCCACAGAGTCTGTATTTCAGTCGTATGGTGAGACGAAGCCAGTTCTTATTCACCCGACTGACCCCAATGCAGCCCCGACCCACATCTCCACGACACTCGACCAGAAATAGGAAGAAGCGCTCATCCAGTTCCTCCGTGAGAACTGGGACATTTTTGCATGGAAGCCGGTGACATGCGAGGTGTTCCTCAGGGATGGTGAGCATCGCCTCCAGTCGACAAGTCAGCAAAACCAGTTAAAGAGCATCTCGGGTCCGCCGTCGTAAGAGAAAAGCTATTGGTGAAGAAGTGGCTCGACTGTTGGCCGCAGGATTTATCCGAGAGATATACCACTCCGAGTGGCTCGCTAATGTCGTCATGGTTCCCAAGAAGGACAACTCACTCCGCATGTGCATTGACTTTAAGCACATCAATCGGGCCTGCTCGAAGGATCATTTTCCTCTCCCCCGCATAGATCAAATTGTTGACTCGACCGCGGGATGTGAGAGATTGTCTTTTCTAGATGCATATTCCGGGTATCATCGGATCCGTCATATGGACCCGACGAAATAAAACAGCTTTCATCACTCCATTCGGGTGCTTCTGCTATATCACCATGCCATTCGGCCTCAAGAATGCCGGAGCCACATTTATGCGAATGATTCAGAAGTGTCTTCTCACTCAAATCAGTCGGAATGTGGAAGCGTATATGGATGATATCGTCGTTAAGTCGCGAAAAGGTTCCGACCTCCTTGCTGACCTCGCCGAAACATTTGCTAACCTCAGAAGGTACGATATCAAGCTCAATCCGTCAAAGTGCACACTCGGAGTTCCTGGTGGAAAATTACTCGGTTTTCTCGTTTCCGAACGAGGGATCGACGCTAATCCAGAGAAGATCGGCACTATTCTCCAAATGAAACGCCCTACGCGCGAGTGCACGATGTCCGAAGCTTCTTGGATGCTTGGCGCTTTAAGTCGATTCATTTCATGACTCGGTGAAAAGGCATTGCCTCTTTACCGATCGATGAAGAAGGCGACAAGTTCGAGTGGACTCGAAGTCGATGCAGCGTTTGCCGAGCTAAAAGCTCGCTATCCACCCAGCCGGTGCTTGCTGCTCCAATCAGCAAAGAGCCTCTGTTGCTTTATATCGCAGCCACCGGACAAGTCGTCGATCAAAGGCTTACGGTCGGCGGGAAGAGGAAGGAAAGGCCTTCAAAGTTCAGCGCCGGTGTATTATTTGTGCAAGTCTTGACTCCATCCAAGCAGAGATATCCTCATTATCGAAGCTTGTGTATGGCATATACATGACCACAAAGAAGGTTGCTCATTATTTCTCGATCATTCTATCACGATCGTGCCACGACGCTCCTCTATCGGAGATTTCGCACACTGTGAGACGCAACCGTCAAGTGGCGAAGTGGGCGATTGAACTTCTTCCCTTGATATCAAATTTGAGGCAAAGAAAGCCATTAAGTCCGTGCAATAGCTGATTTCTCGCCGAGTGGATTGAACAACGACAACCGGTGAAGTTCACTCGGAGCATTGGACCATGTTCTTCGATGGCTCTAAGATGCTGAATGGTTCGGTCTTTGGGGTGGTTCTGGTTTCCCCGGAGGAGACAAGCTTAGATATGTGCTCCAGATTCACTTTGATTCCTCCAACAATGAGGCAGAGTATGAGGCCCTTTTATATGGATTGCGCATGGCCATCTCACTCGGCGTCCGTCACACCGATGGTTTATGGCGATTCAGATTTAGTGGTCAACCGGTGATGAAGGAGTGGGACGTGAGAAGCCCAGCCATATTCGGATCTTGCAATGCGATGAGGAAGCTGGAAAAGAAGTTCGAGGGGTTGAGCTCCATCACATCCCCCGACTGAAAAATCAAGCAGGAGATGATCTGGCAAAGATAGGTTCCAAAAGAGAAGCCATTCCGAGTGGTGTATTTTTGGAACATATACGCACTCCGTCAGTTAAAGAAGACCCCTTCACAGAGGAAGCTCCACAGCCCAAGAGTGCCACAGATCCGACTGAGGTTGAGGTCCCGGCAGTGGTCGACTTGGTCATGGAGGTTTTAGTGGTCACTCCCGATTGGACAATTCCCTATATCGCATATATCCTGAGAAAAGAACTCCCGGAGGATGAGGAAGAGGCCCGCGGATCGTCCGTCGATCCAAAGCCTTTACCGTTATCAAAGGACAGTTTGATAGAGAAAGCCCGATCGAGTTGGTCAAAATGCATAACGCCCGAAGAAGGTCGAGTCATTCTCCATGATATCCACTCGGGGACTGTGGTCACCATCGTCCTCTCGGACCATTGTAGCCAAAGCATAACGAGCTGGATTTTACTCGCCGAGGGCGAATGAGATGGCGAAAGAAATAGTGGACAAGTGCGAAGGATGTCAATTCTACTCCAATATGTCGCACAAGCCTGCGTCAGCTCTGAAGACCATTCCGCTCGTCTGGCCGTTCGCAGTATGGGGATTGGACATGGTCGGTCCCTTGAGAACGGATCGTAGTGGTTTCACGCATGTACTGGTAGCAGTCGACAAGTTCACCAAGTGGATTCAAGCTAAACCCATCAAGAATCTTGACGCCGGTACTGCTGTTTCCTTCATCAGAGAGCTGACGTTCCGTTATGGAGTCCCACACAACATTATTACAGATAATGGGTCGAATTTTGACTCAGAAGAATTCAAGGATTTCTGCAACGCTCAAGGCACTCGAGTCGACTACGCTTCAGTCGCACATCCGCAGTCGAATGGACAGGCAGAACGAGCCAATGGCTTAGTCCTCAAGGGTCTGAAACCCCGACTGATGCGAGATCTTAAGCATGCGGCTGGAGCGTGGGTCGACGAACTCCCTTCAGTGCTTTGGGGATTGCGGACCACACCTAATCGGTCGACCGGCAGAACTCCGTTCTTCTTGGTCTATGGAGCTGAAGCAGTCCTGCCGAGTGATCTTCTTCACAACGCTCCCCGAATCGAACTTTACAACGAAGCAGAAGCTGAACAAGCGCGTCAGGACGCAGTCGACCTTCTAGAGGAGGAAAGGGAGATGGCTCTGATCCGCTCGACCATCTACCAGCAAGACTTGCGTCGGCTTTATGCCAGAAATGTGAGAGGTCGAGCCTTCCAGGAAGGAGATCTAGTTCTCCGAGTGGATCAGCAGAAACAACATAAGCTCGCTCCTTCCTGGGAAGGGCCCTTCATCGTCACCAAGGTTCTCCACAACGGAGCATATCGTCTCTACAACATCGAACACAACATCGAAGAGCCCCGAGCTTGGAATGCGGATCTGCTCCGCCCGTTTTACACTTAAAGTTTTTCACTCGGATGAGTTGTAATAAAATACTTCTGTAGTTCATGAAGTTCGAAATAATAGTGTCATAATTCCTTCATGATTTTTGTCACTTTTTATTTTTTTGTTCAGTAAAATTTTCCCCCAGTGGGTGGCTTAGCCGCGAATCCGCTTCGCCTAAGTTTGTACAAATCTTACCGAGTGGTAAGCCAGACTTCCACTCGGGGGCTTAGCTGCAGCCCAGAGGTGCTCGCCTAAGGTATAAAAATCCACCGAGTGGTAAGCGGACTTCCACTCGGAGGCTTAGCTGCAGCCAGTGCTCGCCTAAGGTATAAAAATCCTACCGAGTGGTAAGCCAGACTTCCACTCGGGGGCTTAGCTGCAGCCCAGTGCTCGCCTAAGGTATAAAAATCCTACCGAGTGGTAAGCCAGACTTCCACTCAGGGGCTTAGCTGCAGCCCAGTGCTCGCCTAAGGTATAATAATCTTACCGAGTGGTAAGCCAGACTTCCACTCGGAGGCTTAGCTGCAGCCCAGTGCTCGCCTAAGTTATTAAAAATCCTACCGAGTGGTAAGCCAGACTTCCACTCGGAGTCTTAGCTGCAGCCCAGTGCTCGCCTAAGTTATTAAAAATCCTATCGAGTGATAAGCCAGACTTCCACTTGGAGGCTTAGCTGCAGTCCAAGTACTCGCCTAAGTACGACGTACGCTCGCAAAGAGGACGAGGCGCAGGTCGACTGCGACCCTCTCCTCCGAGCTACACCATAAGTATGATGTGCGCTCGCAAGGAAGATGAGGTGCAGGTTGACTGCGGCCCTCTCCTCCGAGCTTCGCCACAAATACAACGGAAATCCTACCAAGTGAAGAGCAAACCTCTCACTCGGGGGCTTAGCTGGAGCACAGTGCTCGCCTAAGGTTTAAGAAATCCTACCGAGTGAAGAGCAAACCTCTCACTCGGGGGCTTAGCTGCAGCCCAGTGCTCGCCTAAGGTATAAGAAATCCTACCGAGTGAAGAGCAAACCTCTCACTCGGGGGCTTAGCTGCAGCCCAGTGCTCGCCTAAGGTTTAAGAAATCCTACCGAGTGAAGAGCAAACCTCTCACTCGGGGGCTTAGCTGCAGCCCAGTGCTCGCCTAAGGTATAAGAAATCCTACCGAGTGAAGAGCAAACCTCTCACTCGGGGGCTTAGCTGCAGCCCAGTGCTCGCCTAAGGTATAAGAAATCCTACCGAGTGAAGAGCAAACCTCTCACTCGGGGGCTTAGCTGCAGCCCAGTGCTCGCCTAAGGAATAAGTCGACTGCAGTAGGCATCTCACTGTGAACCTGCGAAGGGCAACTCAAGCCAAAAGCAATCATGTCCAAACGTCCAATCCAAGTTTAGGTCGATACCTAAAGGAACCGAGAGTGCTCAGGCACTAAGCCTGTTAAGGTTTTATCGGTTACAATTCCACTCGGCATACCGAGGCAAATTTAAAGTATCAGACTTAAAAGAAGTTTTTTACCCCTCCTGTGAAGGGCTGGAAGGAGCAATGAACTCATCAAGGTCGATCCCATCTGCGATCCGTGTAGCAGCAGCGATGAAAGTTTCCATGAAGGACCTGAAGTCGTGTTTCTTGGTGTTGGCCACTCGGAGAGCCGCCAGCTTATCCTCTCGTGCGTCCTTGCAGTGGACTCGCGCCAGGCACCGAGCGACATCTGCGCCGCACCGAGCCGAGGACTTCTTCCATTCCTGCACTCGGTCAGGGACGGCGTTCAATCGAGCCATCAGCGACTCGAGGTCATTTTGGAGTGTTGCCCCGGGCTAGAGCGTCGAGTCGATGCGGGATGTAGCAACCTTCAGCCTTGCGAGGTAGTCCACGACAGCGGCAACACGGGACTCCAGTCGAAAGACATTCATGGCAACTTCATCATTCACCGGAGAATTGACAGGGTCAAGGTTCAGCTCTAACTGGCTGGTTTCTTCTTCAAAGTTGCGACAGAATTTTGCAAAGACAAAACCCCGAGTCAAGACGATGGTCGAATGGAAACATCACAGTTGGAAGAATTGGTCGAGCGTAAAAGACTACCTTCGAGCATAAGGAACAATTTCTTAGCAAGACCACCCAGGAAGCCTTCCAGGTCATTCTTCTTCCCAGTCAACTGGTTGATCTTCTCAGTCAGAGTGGTCTTGTCAGCTTTCAGTCGGTCAACATCCTTGGTGGCAATGGCCAGAGCAGCCTTCAGATTGGTGTTGTCTGTTCGAGCTTGGTGACCGAGGCTAACTTCTCGTCAGCAAGCTTGATCTTCTCAGACAACTCAAGATCCTTCTTCCTCTGGGCCTCCTTCACCTTGCACGTAAATTACAGCAAAGTCAGATTTGAAAAGATGGGGAAGAAAGGAGTCGTCGAAGTCTCACCGAACATACCTTTGGTCTCCTCCTTCGCCTTCTTCAGATTCTCCTGCACTAGCTTCAAGTCCAACTCAAGCTGAATATGCTTCTGCTCCAGTTCAGTATAGCGCGCCGCAAGATCACAGGATTTCTACGAAGAATCAATCGACAAAATGTCAAGAGATGATTCACTTCTGAGTGAATAAGAGGAAAATCATACGTTTCTAAGACCACAGTCGAATGCAAGCATTCGACCGTAGTCTCGGGGACTACACCCAGTGGGTGCACTCAGCGTGCCCCCACTGATCCTATTCAAGACAGAGTCGACCAATCGACCAAAAAAAAAGTCGACCGATCGACCAAAGCTTCTTCAGATCTGTAATCAATCGCGGTGATCGACCACGATCTCGGGGATTACACCGGTGGGTGCACTCAGCGTGCCCCCACTGGTTTCGTAAACCCATTCATTTTAGTCGAATGATGATCAATATTTACTTGTAAAGCCTAAGGCCGATCGCCGGCAATCGACCTTAGCCTTGGGGATTACACCGGCGGGTGCACTCAGCGTGCCCCGCCTCACGGAGTTTTATCAACACACCCGGTGGGTGACTGCTATGGATTTCGGAAAGAAAAGAAGTTTTGATAGCATATCCTAACAGTAGCAGGCGGTGGTCGATCGACTGAACATTGCTTTGAAGAGCGGAGCTGGCATCATAAGCTGCTTGGCTTGCGTCCGGACGATCTTCACCGCTCCATCATGATTCGCCATGGCGATCGCCTCCTTAGCAGCACTAGCTTGGTCCTCCGGGACGTGGTGCGTGGTGAAGAGCGAAGGTTGCCCAAAGACTTTCGGCAAGTGGGTTGAGCACTCGTCAACGGTATTGCGAAGGACACTGTATGTCGTGTGGTGATCTCCCCCTCCATTGCAACAGTCTCGGGCGCCGTCACATCTTGGGCTGCTTTGCCAGTGGATGCCTTCCTGCTCCTCCTATACCTCAATGGTTCTTCATCCTCATCATCATCAGGAAGGGTGATAATGTCATTGGTTGGAGCTTCAAAAAGAATCAAAGTTAGAAACTATGAGTCAGTCGACTGAGAACAGAATCAAGGATACAATACCAGGATTTGAGGTCGCCGCGTCCTCCATCTCATGGTCCTCGGCCTTGCCTGAGGTTTCGGAAGTCGCCGCACTGAAGTTCCAAAGAATCAGCCGATTAATTCAAGTATCAACCAGAGATAAAGCTTGTACAAAACAGGAAGGCTCAAGTAATACGTTTACCCTGATATGGTGGGGATGGACACCTTCATTTTTGGCAGAGGCTTGGTTGGCTTCAACGGAGCTACCTTCGACTGCTTCGGCGCCTTCTCAGTCGGCACCGGAGAAGCGGTCCGAGGGCGTTTGGTCGACTGCGAAGCCGACTCCCTTACCGCGTTCAGTCGAAGGGTCATGAACAAGTTTCGACCGCCTTTCCGAGCGCGGTGGTGCAACCTCTTCCTCCTCCTCCTCTTCTTCATCCTCATCATCGTCGTCGTCGTCATCGTCATCCTCAACGGCGTCTGAATCCCACTCTTCCTGGCTCTCACCCCCGCTAGCTTCTCCTCCTCGGAGAACTGAGCTCCATTGGGCATTGAGTAACGCTTTCGGTAAGGGCACAGAAAGCGCCAAGACAGAGTTCAATCGACCAAATTGCGGGACATCTGAAACACATTCAACGGACATACAATGGAAGGCGAGTAAATGTACCTTATCCGAACGCTGTGATGGTCGAGTGGAGAAATCCTCCGGGATCCACGAGGATTGTCCTTGTTTCGAGTGATCGCGCCATCCATCTTTCCACTATGGCGTCGCCGACCGCCTCGGGTGGACTCGAGTCTCATCTTGGTTCAGCGGTACAGCCACATGCAGTGGCTCCGGAACTAAAGAGGTTGGATTCGCCTCCGAAGGAAAACCTCCAAGAGGTCCATGCCAGTCACGCCGTCCCGAACCAACTGCACCACGCGGTCCATCAACATCTTCACGTCAGCTCTCTCCTCCGGAACCACCTTCAGGGAGGAGGGTTTGTTCACTCGACTCATCGTGAATGGAGGAGTCCACTGATCGACCAGCCGTCGGCTCATTCAGCGATAAAACCAGGTCGATTGCCACCCCGACCGATCGGGAAAAGACATAGCTGGGAAGGTGCTCTTATTCCTCACTTGGATTCCTAAGCCCCCGCACATCTGGACCACTTGGGTTTTCTCATCTCCTGGACTCGCTTTCTTCACAGTCTGAGAACGACATGTGAAGATGTGCTTGAACAATCCCCAGTGCGGTCGACAGCCCAGGAAGTTTTCACACATGGATACAAATGCAGCAAGATACACGATGGAGTTTGGAGTAAAATGGTGGAGCTGGGCTCCAAGGAAGTTCAAAAAGCCACGAAAGAAAACACTCGGCGGCAGGGAAAATCCTCGATCAACATGGGTGGCCAGGAGCACACACTCACCCTCCTCCGCCGAGGCTGCCACTCTTCTTGGGAAGCCTTGCGGCGCCATGGGGATCAGCCCGTCGTCGGCCATATCGAGAGATCCTTCTCCTCGATGGTCGTTGGATCCAATCTCCTGGACCCAGCCCTTCGCAAGCGGGATCTTGACGAAGACCCATCTGCGGCTGGTGGATCTCCCTTCGCCTTCTCGGCCCGACGCCTTCTCCGCCGCCGACGCCTTCTTCACGCGCTCGGCGCGCCGTCTTCTCCTTGCCCATGGCGGCCGCGAAGCGCGAGAGAGAGAGTTATGGAGGCGACAGCAAGTTGCGTTAGGCGGAGGCAAAGAGAGCAGAGGAGGAAGAACGAGGTATCGTGCGTGAAGCCCTCACAAATCGCATTTATAACGCCCTTCCAGTGGATGATGTGGACCCGGACGATCCAATCATATCCCAAACAGTTGCATTGACACGATACGTGGCGGAAAAGCGGCGTGGAGATCGAGGCGCCCATGTCCCGCCCCGTCCGAAAGCACTGCTGTCCGTTTCGCTTCGCGCTTCCCCAAATTTCAGATCCCGAAATCATGAGCGGATCGGTCTGTCAAGCGCGAGATTTCTGCGATCCGTCGCTTGGGAACAGCTGATATATAAAAGATGACTCGGCGAAAGAACGAGAATGGATCGAGTCGATCAAGAAAAGTTGCTCGTCACCAACAAAGAAAATCTTGATCAAGAAGGCACATAACCAGCATGCCAAAGTTCAATCGAACAACATCAACTCCTTCCTCACTCAAGCATCAATCCATTCGGGGCTAATGATGGAGTCATGTACCTAGGTAGGGTCATAGACCTGACCTAAACGCCCTACCCAAGGACACTCTTAGAAGAGATCACCTCCCGATCGACCAACGAGAAATCCACTCAAGCTGGTTAGAAGGACTCACCATGGAAGACTCACTCGACCATGAAGATACACTCGACCACCGGAAGGTCGGAAGGCACTCAAGAACGGCTCGTAATTGAATAGACTTAATGATAGTTAAGGCACTTTATGAGGCGTTACAAGAACGCCTGTGCTTAATGTACTTTAACCTCTCCATTATGTGGGCTGGGTGGGGTCATGGCGCACTCTATATAAGCCACCCCCTCCACAGCAAGAGAGGGTTCGCACTCTTGTAATACCTACTCGATAATCCACTCGACCGCCTCGGGGCTCCGAGACGAGGGCTTTTACTTCCTCGAGAAGGGCTGAACTCGTACATCGCTTGTGTTCACAACCTCTCCATAGCTAGGACCTTGCCTCTCCATACCTACCCCCCACTCTACTGTCAGACTTAGAACCACGACAGATCCTATCTCAGATTTCATGGCCTCTAGCCATTTTGCGGAATCTGGGCTCATCATCGCTTCCTCATAGTTTGTAGGTTTATCATGGTCTAGTAACATGACTTCCGAGCAGGATTACCGTACCACTCAGTGCGGACCGTGCTCTGGAAGACCCACGGGTTCTGTAGTAACTTGATCTCAAGTTTCATGATCATCATCATTAGCTTCCTCACTAATTGGTGTAGAAATCACTGGAACTGATTTCAGTGATGAACTATTTTCCAATTCGGGAGGAGGTACAGTTACCTCATCAAGTTCTACTTTCCTCCCACTCACTTCTTTCGAGAGAAACTCCTTCTCTAGAAAGGATCCATTCTAAGCAACGAATGTTTTGCCTTTGGATCTGTGATAGAAGGAGTACCCAACAGTTTTGGGTATTCTATGAAGACGCACTTCTCCGATTTGGTTTTGAGCTTATCAGGTTGAAAACCTTTTTCATATAAGCATCGCAACTCCAAACTTTAAGAAACAACAACTTAGGTTTACTGCTAAACCATAGTTCATATGGTGTCGTCTCAATGGATTTAGATGGTGCCCTTTTAACGTGAATGCAGCTGTCTCTAATGCATAACCCCAAAACAATAGTGGTAAATCAGTAAGAGACATCATAGATCGCACCATATCCAATAAAGTGCGGTTACGACGTTCGGACACAACATAACGTTGTGGTGTTCTGTGGCGTGAGCTGTGAAACTATTCCACATTGTTTTAATTGAAGACCAAACTCAGAACTCAAATATTCGTCTCCACGATCAGATCGCATAAACTTTATTTTCTTGTTACGATGATTTTTCCACTTCACTCTAAAATTCTTTGAACATTTCAACTATTTCATACTTATGCTTCATCAAGTAGATATACCCATATTTACTCAAATCATCTTGTGAAGGTCTAAAAATAATGATACTTGCCCCGAGCATCAACACTCATTGGATCGCATACATCGGTATGTATTATTTCCAATAAGTCAGTAGCTTGTTCCATTGTTCCGGAGAACGGAGTTTTAGTCATCTTGCCCAAAAGGCACGGTTCGCAAGCATCAAATGATTCATAACCAAGTGATTCCGAAAATCCATCTTTATGGAGTTTCTTCATGCGCTTTACACCGATATGACCCAAACAGCAGTGCCACAAATAAGTTGCACTATCATTATTAACTTTGCATCTTTTGGCATCAATATTATGAATATGTGTATCACTACGATCGAGATCCAACAAACTATTTTCATTGGGTGTATAACCATCGAAGGTCTTATTCATGTAAACAGAATAACAATTATTCTTTAACTTCAAATGAATAACCGTATCGCAATAAACATGATCAAATCATATTTATGCTCGACGCAAACGCTAAATAACATTTATTTAGGTTTAACACTAATCTCAAAAATATAGGGAGTGTGTGATGATGATCATATCAATCTTGGAACTATTTCCAACACTCATCGTCACTTCCCCTGTACTAGTCTCTGTTTATTATGTAACTCCTGTTTCGAGTTACTAATCTTAGCAACCAAACAAGTATTAAATACTAAGGGGTTACTATAAACACTAGTAAGGCACACATCAAACACCTGTATATCAAATATACCCTTGTTCACTTTGCCATCCTTCTTATCCACCAAATATTCAGGGTATTTCCGTTTCCAATGACCATTTCCTTTGCAGTGTAAGCACTCAGTTTCAGGCTTTGGTTCAGCTTTGGGCTTCTTCGTGGGAGTGACAACTTGCTTGTCATTCTAGTTGAAGTTCCCTTTCTTTCCCTTTGCCCTTTTCTTGAAACTAGTGATCTAGTCAACCATCAACACTTGATGCTCTTTCTTGATTTCTACCTTCGTTGATTTCAACATCACGAAGAGCTTGGGAATCGTTTTCGTCATCCCTTGCATACTATAGTTCATCACAAAGTTCTACTAACTTGGTGATGGTGACTAGAGAATTCTGTCAATCACTATCTTATCTGGAAGATTAACTCCCACTTGATTCAAGCGATTGTAGTACCTGACATAACTGAGCACATGCTCACTAGTTGAGTGATTCTCCTCCATCTTTTAGCTATAGAACTTGTTGGAGACTTCATATCTCTCAACTCGGGTATTTTCTTAAAATATTAACTTCAACTCCTGGAACATCTCATATGGTCCATGACGTTCAAAACGTCTTTGAAGTCCCGATTCTAAGCCATTAAGCATGGTGCAGTAAACTATCAAGTAGTCATCATATTGAGCTAGGCAAACGTTCATAACGTCTGCATATGCTCCTGCAATAGGTTTGTCACCTAGCGGTGCATCAAGGACATAATTCTTCTGCGCAGCAATGAGGATAAACCTCAGATCTCGGATCCAATCCGCATCATTGCTACTAACATCTTTCAACACAGTTTTCTCTAGGAACATATCAAAATAAACATATGAAAGCAATAACGCGAGCTATTGATCTACAACATAATTTGCAAAATACTACGGGACTAAGTTCATGATAAATCTAAGTTCAATTAATCATATTACTTAAGAACTCCCACTTAGACAGACATCTCTAGTCATCTAAGTGATCACGTGATCCAAATCAACTAAACCATGACCGATCATCACGTGAGATGGAGTAGTTTTCAATGGTGAACATCACTATGTTGATCATATCTACTATATGATTCACGCCGACCTTTCGTCTCCGTGTTCGAGGCCATATCGCATATGCTAGGCTCGTCAAGTTTAACCTGAGTATTCCGCGTGTGCAAAACTGGCTTGCACCCGTTGTAGAAGGACGTAGAGCTTATCACACCCGATCATCACGTGGTGTCTGGGCACCACGAACTTTGGCAACGGTGCATACTCAGGGAGAACACTTCTTGATAATTAGTGAGAGATCATCTTAAAATGCTACCGTCAATCAAAGCAAGATAAGATGCATAAAGGATAAACATCACATGCAATCAATATAAGTGATATGATATGGCCATCATCATCTTGTGCTTGTGATCTCCATCGAAGCACCGTCAAGATCACCATTGTCACCGGCGCGACACCTTGATCTCCATCGTAGCATCGTTGTCGTCTCGCCAACTATTGCTTCTATGACTATCGCTACCACTTAGTGATAAAGTAAAGCATTACAGGGCGATTGCATTGCATACAATAAAGCGACAACCATATGGCTCCTGCCAGTTGCCGATAACTCGGTTACAAAACATGATCATCTCATACAATAAAATATAGCATCACGCTTGACCATATCACATCACAACATGCCCTGCAAAAACAAGTTAGACGTCCTCTACTTTGTTGTTGCAAGTTTTACGTGGCTGTTACGGGCTGAGCAAGAACCGTTCTTACCTACGCATCAAAACCACAACGATAGTTTGTCAAGTTGGTGCTGTTTTAAGCTTCACAAGGACCGGGCGTAGCCACACTCGGTTCAACTAAAGTTGGAGAAACTGACACCCGCCAGCCACCTGTGTGCAAAGCACGTCGGTAGAACCAGTCTCGCGTAAGCGTACGCGTAATGTCGGTCTGGGCCGCTTCATCCAACAATACCGCCAAACCAAAGTATGAAATGCTGGCAAGCAGTATGACTTGTATCGCCCACAACTCACTTGTGTTCTACTCGTGCATATAACATCAACGCATAAAACCTAGGCTCGGATGCCACTGTTGGGTAACGTAGTAATTTCAAAAAAATTCCTACGCACACGCAAGATCATGGTGATGGCATAACAACGAGAGGGGAGAGTGTACGCCCACGCACCCTGAGTGGTATGAAGCGAAGCGTTAGCACAACGCGGTTGATGTAGTCGTACGTCTTCACGATCCGACCGATCCAAGCACCGAACGTACGGGGCCTCCGAGTTCAGCACACATTCAGCTCGATGATGATCTCCGGCCTTCGATCCAGCGAAGCTCCGGAGATGAGTTCCGTCAGCACGACGGTGTGGTGACGATGATGATGTTCTACCGGCGCAGGGCTTCGCCTAAACTCCGCGACGATATGACCGAGGTGGAATATGGTGGAGGGGGGCACCGCACACGGCTAAGGAACGATCCGTAGATCAACTTGTGTGTCATGGGGTGCCCCCCTGCCCCCGTATATAAAGGAGCAAGGGGGAGGGGGCCGGCCAAGAGGAGGAGGCGCGCCCAAGGGGGAGAATCCTACTCCAAGTAGGATTCCCCTCTCTTTCCAAGTCCTACTAGGAGAAGGGAAGGAAGGGGAGGAGAAGGAGAAGGAAGGAGAGGGAGGAGAAGAAGGAAAGGGGGGCCGCCCCCCTAGTACAATTCGGTTTGGGCTAGGGGGGCCGCGCGCCCTATCTCCTCTCTTCCACCACTTGGCCCATGAGGCCCATTGCTTCTTCCTCGTATTCCCATAACTCCCCGGTACCCCCGAAAATACCCGAATCACTCGGAACCTTTCCGAACTCCGAATATAGTCGTCCAATATATCGATCTTTACGTCTCGACCATTTCGAGACTCCTCGTCATGTCCCCGATCTCATCCGGGACTCCGAACTCCTTCGGTACATCAAAACTCTTAAACTCATAATAAAACTGTCATCGTAACGTTAAGCGTGCGGACCCTACGGGTTCGAGAACTATGTAGACATGACCTAGAACTATTCTTGGTCAATAACCAATAGCGGAACCTGGATGCCCATATTGGTTCCTACATATTCTACGAAGATATTTATCGGTCAAACCGCATAACAACATACGTTGTTCCCTTTGTCATCGGTATGTTACTTGCCCGAGATTCGATCATCAGTATCCAATACCTAGTTCAATCTCGTTACCGGCAAGTCTCTTTACTCGTTCCGTAATGCATCATTCCATAACTAACTCATTAGCTACATTGCTTGCAAGGCTTATAGTGATGTGCATTACCGAGAGGGCCCAGAGATACCTCTTCGACAATCGGAGTGACAAAACCTAATCTCGAATTACGCCAACCCAACATGTACCTTTGGAGACACCTGTAGAGCACCTTTATAATCACCTAGTTACGTTGTGATGTTTGGTAGCACACAAAGTGTTCCTCCGGTAAACGGGAGTTGCATAATCTCATAGTCATAGGAACATGTATAAGTCATGAAGAAAGCAATAGCAACATACTAAACGATCAAGTGCTAAGCTTACGGAATGTGTCAAGTCAATCACATCATTCTCCTAATGATGTGATCCCGTTAATCAAATGACAACTCATGTCTATGGTTAGGAAACATTACCATCTTTAATTAACGAGCTAGCCAAGTAGAGGCATACTAGTGACACTCTGCTTGTCTATGTATTCACACATGTATTATGTTTCCGGTTAATACAATTCTAGCATGAATAATAAACATTTATCATGAAATAAGGAAATAAATAATAACTTTATTATTGCCTCTAGGGCATATTTCCTTTAGCTCTCGCCGCAAGCATCGCCCAGACGGCTCCTGTCGGCGGACCTCCCCGTTGTACTCTGTCGCCTGCCGCCAACGCCGCCACCGGCCCGGCGGGGAACGAGCAACAAGAATCCTTGCTGCACCCCTCGATGCGGCGGGACGGCCGCTCCACCACTCCGTCGCTGACCCCAGCCGGCTCGTCGTCCCACACTCGTTGCGCCACCATGGACGCACAAGCCGTGCTGCTTATAGCGCGCTTGCTCCTGTGTTACCGCCCCATCGACGACCTCTATGAAGAATGGCTCGCTCGCATCACCGAGCTCGTCAGCGCCGCAGGGGGCTCTCCCGCGCCGTCTTTCTTGTTGCCTCGCCCTCTGCCAGGTACGGCAACGTGGCTCAAGGAGCGCCTCCACCACCTCTGCCCCCAGACGGCGCCCTGACTCCAAGGAGCACCACCCCTGGGCGCGATCCACCGCGTCCAGCACCCGCGCGGCAAGGAGGAACCTGTCAAGAAATCCCTCGGCCTCAAGAAGGTGCCCCGTGCTCCCTGCACCGGCGTGACAAGACCATGTGCTGCCTGTGGCGGCGGTGCGCGGGTACCATCAAGAGCAAGCTCCGTGTTAGCAAAGGGCCCCGGTGACCACAGCAGGCTGCCGCGCCTTCACCCTCGAGCTGCGTAGCGTCGCCTGGCCGGGCAAGTTCAAGCCGGACCTGCCTCTTCGCTATGACGGCACCCCCGACCCCGCGGAGTTCTTGCAGCTCTACGAGCTGAGCATCAAGGCGGCCAACGGCGACGAGAAAGTCATGGCGAATTGGTTTCCCATGGCACTCAAGGACGGTGCCCGCTCGTGGCTCCTGAACCTGCCTCCCGGCTTGATCTCCTCCTGGGACGAGATGCGAGCCGCTTCATCGCCAACTTCTAGGGCACTCGCGACCGACCCCCGGCCGTGGGTGACCTATGCCGCATCAAGCAGCAACCTAGGAAGACCCTGCAGAAATACATCCAGCGCTTCAACAGCGTCCGCCTCAAGATCCCCAAGGTGACGGACAAGACCATCATCTCAGCGTTCTCTGATTGCGTCCGTGACGTCAAGATGAATGAGGAGCTCGCCATCCACGAGGAGTTCTGCACATCTCTGGAGCTGTTCAACCTGGCGACCAAGTGTGCAAGAGCTGAAGAAGGACGCCTCTCGCTCCTTGAGCTTCCAGCCGCTGATCCGAAAGAAAAGGAGGCCAAGGCCAAGGACGTGAAGCGCGAGGGAGTGGCCGTGCTCGCGGAGGAACCGGACACGAAGCGCAGCAGGGACCAACCGGAGTCGTCCAAGGGCAGCCGACCATACTGTGCCTACCAAAACCTCCACACCCACAACACCAACGATTGCCAGGAGCTCAGGGCTGTTCGAGAAGGATGCTTTGGTCGATGCCCCGAGCGCAACGACCGGGGCTATGGCCGAGGAGGAGGACATGGCAGAGGACGATGGGATGACCGTGGCCCTCGTCAGGAGTGGCGTGACCGACCTCGTGAGAATCACTGGCAGGACCAGCCTCGCGAGGGCGCCTGGAGGGACCAGCCTCGCGAGGGCGCCGGGAGGGATCAGCCTCGCGAGGATCGCTCCCAGGGTAACGCATGCCTTCCTCCGTTGCCGCCGCCGCCAAGAAGGAATGACGACCATCATCAGGACGAGGGGGCTGGGGGCTTCCATGAGCCACGTGCTATCGCTTGCATCTTGGGCGGAGCTCAGGCCCCAGCCTCTCAGCGTATCTTCAAGCAGTTTGCTCGCGAGGTGAACGCAGCCCTCCCTAGGCTCAAGGCCATGCGCCCGCTCAAGTGGTCCAAGTGCGCCATCACATTCAGCTCAGCAGATCAACTCAAGTGCGCGGCTACTGCTGGCATTCTCCCGATGCTCTGCTCACCCGTCATCAGCAATGTGCTAGTCACCAAGACCCTCATCGATGGCGGTGCAGGACTTAATGTCTTGTCCGTCGAGATGTTCGACAACCTTCAAGTGCCATACGATCAACTTCAGCCTACCAAGCCCTTCTCAGGAGTTACCGACGGTTCTACCACCCCGATAGGGCAGGTCTGCCTCCCTGTCACCTTCGGACAGCGCGACAACTATCGCACCGAGCTCATCGACTTCGACGTCGCCCACATCCACCTGCCGTACAATGCCATCCTCGGGTATCCAGCCCTGGCCAAGTTCACGGTAGTGACCCACCATGGCTACAATGTCCTCAAGATGCCAGGAAGCGGCGGAATCATCACAGTCCCCTGCGAAGAGAGAGATGCAGTGTGCTCCCTTGAGCATGCCTTCCAAGCCGCAGCAATCAAGGACCCGGACAGCATGGGCGAGAACCCTCCTGAAGCCATCCTCGAGAATAAGAAGCAACTGCTCCACACAGGGCCTTAGGAGGTCGGTACCCCGGGTGGTCCCGCGTTAGGATCAGCGCCCGCGCTTGGGGCGCCTCCTTCCATTGCATAGGAAGGCGCACCCAGCGCCCTCCTCGGGCAGGGCTCGGGGGCTCTCTTCTGGAGGGCCTCAGACCTCGCCAACATCACGAGGGAGGCGCTCAGGCACCACTTGGAGGCATGCTTCGCGACACGTTTCCCTCAGGAAGGCACAGGGCATGGAAAGCCCAACGTTAAGGAGTTCATTGCCAAGACCACTCAGGAGCTTCAGGAAGCGAGGGCCATGCATGGCGACCGCTGCTTGCCCAGCGCGGCTCCCCATCCAGGCGAGGATGGTGGGCTGCGCGTCTGCATCGACGTCCCAGGGCTCAACCGAGCCGCATCTTAGGAGTGCTTCTGGCCTTCGCGCGTGGACGCTACGAGGGTCCGTCGCACAACTATCTTCGCATGCCTTTCGGCCTGCCGAATGCAGCTGCCACCTACCAACGTCACCTGTGGAGCATTCTGGCGGCTCAGGAGGCCAGGCACCACACGGTCCTAACAGAGATGGAGACGGTCCTCAAGGAACCACCTGGACCCCTAGAGCCTCCTGAGGCTCAGGGCCTCGGTGGCTCGTGAGGGTCGGCCCCTTCACCGCGCATCTTCAGCTGCCTCAAAACCCCCTCTACAATGGAACCAGGTGACATATTCCAAGTTCATTTCAGCTGGGAGCGCCCTCAGGGCTGCATCATTCCCAGGCCGCGTGGGTCCGTCCCCGCGGCATGTATCTCTTTTTATGTCTTTAGCTTACCTTGCTGGGGGCGCCCCTCGGGCTGCATCATCCCCAAGCCGCTTGGGTCTGACCCAGTGGCATGTATCCATCCTGCATTCACCTAAGCTAATTTGCCTTTCATGCCTAATCTACATGTGATTATCACCTACTCGATTGACACCTACCACGGGTACCTCCCTCTCTCATGCAATTCGCTTGCGCGTTAAAAGGGGGGCTCCTGAGCATCGTGACTCAGGAGCTCTTACTGGCTCTCCAGCCCTCACCACCTGGCCTTGACCATGGCATCGCGACCTGGCATACCAGCGGCGACTAAGCTCACTTGAGGGCTGGGACCTGAGGACGCAGAGCATTTATACCTAACTGTCTTGCAGGAACACACAGTTGTCAAAGACCTAAGATCAGGCGCAACCCGCCTTGAGGTAGGGCCTCGTGAGTCCCACGCTGGCTCACGAGTGCCTAGATACACCTCGTCTAGCCCTGCCGTGCAAGCCACGTGTCAGGGCGGGGCTATACACGCCCTGGGGGCTCTCCGCAGCAGGGAGCCCCCCTCCCACGCACCAGTGGAAGCACCATGCTCTGTGCTGGCTAACGACACTGACGAGGAGCGGCTATGCCCGTACACATACGGAAGCGCTATGCTCCGCGCTGGTGATAAACAACCGAGGGCGGTCTCATGGCCGTATCAACCTCAAGGAGCCCCAGAGCTTAGTGTCTGGCCTCATCGCAACACCTCCCCTCGTGAGCATCGCGCGAGGGGGCTGGGCACGGGGGCTGCGCCCGGGTCACGCCCGAGCGTACGCCACCCAGCCAGGTCCTCCAGACTTGGTCGTCGCGCGCCCCTCCTCGAGTGGAGCCAAGGTATGAAGGTCGCTTGAACGTCAAGGGGGACTCCTGAGCATTGCAACTCAGGAGCCTAACTGGTCACGCAGCCCCTCACTCCTTGGTCCCGTCCTGGTGATCCGGTCGGGGCTAACGGCGGTTGAGGTATGCGCGGGGCTGGGCTCTGCCAACGTAGAACGCTAGATCTACCCCTACGTTCCCTTCCTATAAGTTGTTTGCGCGTCAAGGGGGACTCCTGAGCATCGCGACTCAGGAGCCTAACTGGTCACGTAGCCCCTCACTCCTTGGTCCCGCCCTGGTGATTCGGTCGGGGCCAATGGCGGCTGAGGTATGCGCGGGGCCGGGTTCTGCCAACGTAGAACGTAAAGCAAATAGGAAGAAAACTGCAAAATCTCGAAGCAAATATTACAAACCATGATTGTCTTCACAATACCAGACGCAAGTTTAAACGCCTCCACGAGGCATGGTGCACATTGCAGGAATTAAGCAGGAAAGAAGCTGTAAGTCAGTCATCCTTGGACATCGCCGTTGCCCGCCAGGGACTCCACTCCCGTGGTGGCATCGCCTTCACCTATACCACCACCCGGGGCTGCAGGATCAGCAACACTGCCTGCCATGGGCGCAGGAGCGAAGGCGCAGAACTTTCCCAGCAAGGCCTCCACTTGGCCCCTCACGGCTTCAGCAGCAGCGGCGTAGCACTCGCCATCCACAGGCTCCAGCAGGTCGTCAAGATTGGCATTAGGATCACGGAGGTGGAGGTGGCTGAAGACGCGCATCAGTGCCGCGGAAGAAAGGACGTGAGCTTATACCTCTACCATGGGGCCGACACCGCTCACGACTTCCTCAAGCGCCTCGACCAAGTAAGGAAGCAGTTGGGCGGGGCCGTCCTCGTCGGTAGCCAGCGGTTTCTCCATGCCCTTCTCATAGAGTGCCTTCAGCGCCACGCGAGACCTCTCCTCAAGGAGTGCGAAGGCCGTGCGTTCCTCGGCCAGGACCTTCGCCTTGGCGTCAAGCTCGGCCTTCTCCACCATCACCTTCTGCTCTAGCGTTTCTAGCCGGCTGCACTCAGCGGCCTGCCTCCGCCAACCACGCTAGCTCGGTGTCGCGGTCTCTGACGGCATTCTCCCGAGCCTTCATCCTCTCCTCCTCCGCCCGACGGTCGCGAGCTTCTTCGGCGCGCTTGTCGCGCAAATCCTTCAGCTTGGCCTCTAGTGCCTTGCAGTGGTCCTGGGCAGCCGCGGCATCCTTCAGCACCACCTCGCGAGCGGCTATGGCTTGGGTGGCGACCTGCTTCTCCTTCTCAAAGGCCGTCACGACCCGCCCTAGCGCCGCTCGGACAGAGGCGTTAGACTGAAGCCAGCCAGAAACCAGCTCCAGACGCCCGGCTACCAGATGGGATTCGGTGCCCTGGAGGTCTGCTCGCAGCTGGGCCATCTCGGAAAGGGCACATTCCAAGACATCGCAGGAGGCAGAGGACCTGGAACCAGCGGCGTGATATGTCTCCAATGTATCTATAATTTTTGATTGTTCCATGCTATTATATTACCCGTTTTAGATGTTTATGGGCTTTACTTTACACTTTTATATCATTTTTGGGACTAACCTACTAACCGGAGGCCCAGCCCGAATTGTTGTTTCTTTTGCCTATTTCAGTGTTTCGAAGAAAAGGAATATCAAACGGAGTCCAAATGGAATGAAACCTTCGGGAGCGATTTTTTTGGAACAAACGTGATCTAGGGGACTTGGAGTGGACGTCAAGCAATAGAGGAGGCGACCACGAGGGTGCCCGGTGCACCCCCTACAGGTGGGCGTGCCCCCACCCTCGTGGGCCCCTCAAGCATCCACCGACCTACTTCTGCCCCCTATATATACTCACGTACCCTGAAAACATCAGAAGCGACCACGAAAAAACTATTTCCACCGCCGTAACCTTCTGTATCCACGAGATCCCATCTTGGATTCTTCGTCGGTGCTCCGCCGGAGGGGGAATCAACCATGGAGGGCCTCTACATCATCTACAAGGCCCTTCCGATGAGTTGTGAGTAGTTTACCATAGACCTTCGGGTCCATAGTTATTAGCTAGATCGCTTCTTCTCTCTCTTTGAATCTCAATACAAAGTTCTCCTCGATCTTCTTGGAGATCTATTTGATGTAACTCTTTTTGCGGTGTGTCTGTCGAGATCCGATGAATTGTGGATTTATGATCAAGTTTATCTATGAGAAATATTTGAATCTCCTCTGAATTCTGTTATGTGTGATTAAGTTATCTTTGCAAGTCTCTTCGAATTATTAGTTTGGTTTGGCCTACTAGATTGATCTTTCTTGCAATGGGAGAAGTGCTTAGCTTTGGGTTCAATCTTGTGGTGTCCTTTCCCGGTGGATGTTAGGGCAGCAAGGCACGTATTGTATTGTTGCCATCGACGATAAAAAGATGGGGTTTATATCATATTGCATGAGTTTATCCCTCTATATCATGTCATCTTTCCTAATGTGTTACTCTATTCTTTATGAACTTAATACTCTAGATGCATGCTGGATAGCGGTCGATGTGTGGAGTAATAGTAGTAGATGCAGGCAGGACGCTGTCTAGTTGTCACAGACGTGATGCCTATATACATGATCATGCCTAGATAATCTCATAATTATTCGCTTTTCTATCAATTGCTCGACAGTAATTTGTTCACCCGCCGTAATACTTATGCTATCTTGAGAGAAGCCACTAGTGAAACCTATGGCCCCCGGGTCTATCTTTTACCATATTAGCTTACAATCTACTTTTATTTGCATCTTTACTTTTCCAATCTATATCATAAAAATACCAAAAATATATTTATCTTATCAGATTATCTCTATCAGATCTCACTTTCGCAAGTGGCTGTGAAGGGATTGACAACCCCTTTATTGCGTTGGTTGTGAGTTCTTGTTTGTTTGTGTAGGTGTGTGGGACTTTTGAGGAGCCTCCTACTGGATTGATACCTTGGTTCTCAAACACTGAGGGAAATACTTACGCTACTTTGCTGCATCACCCTTTTCTCTTTAAGGAAAACCAATGCAAGCTCAAGACGTAGCACGAAGGATTTCTGGCGCCGTTGCCGGGGAGGTCTTCGCTCAAGTCAAGACATACCAAGTACCCATCACAAACTCATCTCCCTCGCATTACATTATTTGCTATTTGCCTCTCGTTTTCCTCTCCCACTTCACCCTTGCCGTTTTATTCGCACTCTCTTTCCCAATCTCCTCTCTTTTTTGCTTGTCTTCTTGTGTGCTTGTTTGCCCTTATGGCTTTGCCTAAGAACACCGACCTTCATCTTAGAAGGTTGGAAGAGATTGAATCGAACATTAGAAGTTTTATGACTACAATTTGAGCATAATAGTTTCTTCAGAAAAGAGCTTAAATAACAAAAAAGCTTTATGGAGTATATGAACAAAGAGCTTGATGATATGTCTAAAGATTTTTATGGTTTGAACTCTCAAATTACTCGTCTTGAAAAATCAATAGCCCAAATTTCTGATAAGCAAGCCACCTTGGTCAATAAGATGGCTGCCAAACCAGAAGGATTAGGGGAAAATAATGATGAAGATCTTAAAGTTATTGATGTGTCCCCTATTAAATCTTTGTTTTGCAATATGAATCTTAGTAATGATGGGACTGGATATGAGTCAACTTTAGTTAAAAGGCATCCCAATGATTCGGAGTTTTTAGATCTTGATGCTAAATTTGGTAAAAGTGGGATTGGAGAGGTCAAGACTTTAAATAGCATTGAACCCACTATCTTGGATTTCAAGGAATTTAATTATGATAATTGTTCTTTAGTAGATTGTATTTCCTTGTTGCAATCCGTTTTGAATTCTCCTCATGCTTATAGTCAAATAAAGCCTTTACCAAACATATTGTTGATGCCTTGATGCAATCTTATGAGGAAAAACTTAATTTGGAAGTTTCTATACCTAGAAAACTTTATGATGAGTGGGAACCTACTATAAAGATTAAAATAAAAGATCATGAGTGCTATGCTTTGTGTGATTTGGGAACTAGTGTTTCCATGATTCCGAAAACTCTATGTGATATTCTAGGTTTCCATGATTTTGATGATTGCTCTTTAAATTTGCACCTTGCGGATTCCACCATTAAGAAGCCTATGGGAAGAATCAATGATGTTCTTATTGTTGCAAATAGGAACTACGTGCCTGTAGATTTTATCGTTCTTGACATAGATTGCAATCTTTCTTGTCCTATTATTTTTGGTAGACCTTTCCTTACAACGATTGGTGCGATTATTGATATGAAGGAAGGGAATATTAGATTCCAGTTTCCATTAAGGAAAGGCATGGAGCACTTTCGAAGAAAGAAAGTCAAATTGCCTTATGAATCTATCATGCGAGCTACTTATGAATTGAGTGCCAAAGATGGCACTACTTAGATCTATCCTCGTTTTTATGCCTAGCTTGGGGCGTTAAACAATAGAGCTAGTTGGGAGGCAACCAATTTTATTTTTGTTTTTTTATTTTTGCTTCTGTTTAGTAATAAATTTTTCATCTGGATTCTGTTTAGATGTGTTTTTATGTTTTAGTTAGTGTTTGTGCCAAGTAGAACCTATAGGATAACCTATGGTGATAGTTAATTTGATTCTGCTGAAAAACAGAAACTTTGCGCGCATGAAAATAATTTTAGTAATTCAAAGAAACGTGCTTTTGTGTTGATTCTTTCTGCTGTAGATCAATAGATACATTTCCCAGGACTTCCTATTTTTGTAGGATTTTTAGAGTTCCATAAGTATTCAAGAGTTACAGATTGCTACAGACTGTACTGTTTTTGACAGATTCTGTTTTTCGTGTGTTGTTTGCTTATTTTGATGCATCTATGGCTAGTATTAAGTGGTATGAACCATAGAGAAGTTGGAATACATTAGGTTTAACACCAATATAAATAAATAATGAGTTTATTACAGTACCTTATGTGGTGATTTTTCTTTCTTGCACTAACGGAGCTTATGAGATTTCCTGTTGAGTTTTGTGTTGTGAAGTTTTCAAGTTTTGGGTAAAGATTTGATGGACTATGAAATAAGGAGTGGCAAGAGCCTAAGGTTGGGGATGCCCATGGAACCCCAAGATATTCAAGGATAACCAAAAGCCTAATCTTGGGGATGCCCCGGAAGGCATCCCCTCTTTCGTCTTCGTTCATCGGTAACTTTACTTGGAGCTATATTTTTATTCGCCACATGATATGTGTTTTGCTTGGAGCGTCTTGTATGATATTAGTCTTTGATTTTTAGATTACCACAATCATCCTTGCTGTACACACCTTTTGGGAGAAACCCACTTGATTGGATTTATTAGAATACTCTATGTGCTTCACTTATATCTTTTGAGCTAGATAGTTTTTGCTCTAGCGCTTCACTTATATCTTTTAGAGCACGGCGGTGGCTTTATTTTGTAGAAATTGTTAATCTCTCATGCTTCACTTATATTATTTTGAGAGTCTCTTAGGACAGCATGGTATTTGCTATGGTTATAAAATTGGTCCTAGAATGATGGTCATCCAAGTTGGGTATAATAAAAACCATCATAGGAAGTGAATTGGATGCTATGATCAATTTGATACTTGATAATTGTTTTGAGATATGGAGGTGGTGATATTAGAGTCATGTTAGTTGGGTGATTATGAATTTAAAGAATGCTTGTGTTGAAGTTGGCAAGTCCCATAGCATGCACGTATGGTAAAAGTTGTGTAACAAATTTATTGCATGTGGTGCTCTTTTGATTGCCTTCCCTTGAGTGGAGGTCGGGGGCGCGCGATGGTTAATTCCTACCAACCTCCCCCTAGGAGCGTGTGTAGTAGTACTTTGCTTCAAGGGCTAATAAAACTTATGCAATAAGTATATGAGTTCTTTATGACTAATGTTGAGTCCATGGATTATACGCACTTTTACCTTTCCATCATTGCTAGCCTCTTCGGTACCGTGCATTGCCCTTTCTCACATTGAGAGTTGGTGCAAACTTTGCTGGTGCATCCAAACCCCGTGATACGATACGCTCTATCACACATAAACCTCCTTATATCTTCCTCAAAACAGCCATATAACGCCCTCGATGCGGCTATATCTCCCACGTGTCGAAGCACGACTTAGAGGCATAACCGCATTGAAAGCAATGTCGCAAGTGAGGTAATCTTCACACAACCCATGTATTACATAAGGGACAGAGATACATAGTTGGCTTACAATCGCCACTTCACACAAATACATGATTAAAGCATTACATCATCCAGATACAATCAAGGTCCGACTACGGAACCAAAATAAAAGAAGAACCGCAAATGCGACAAAAGGTCCCCGATCGACCCCAACTGGGCACCACTACTGATCTACTAGAACGAAACAACACAAAGGGCAAGATCTTCAACGAGCTCCTCCTTGAGCTTGGTTGCGTCACCTTTCGGTAACATAGGCACCGCAAACTGGTTTTGAAGTATCGGTGAGCCACGAGGACTCAAGCAATCCCATTACCATGGGTATCAAGACTAGCAAAGCTTAATGGGAAAGGAAGGGGTAAAGTGGTGAGGTTGCAGCAGCAGCTAAGCAAGTATGGTGGCTAACCAACGCAAATGAGAGTGAGAAGAGAAACAAGCGGAACGGTCGTCAACTAGTAATGATCAAGAGGTGATCCTGAACACCTACTTACGCCAAACATAACACGAAACCGTGTTCACTTCCGGACTCCGAGAAGAGACCATCACGGCTACACACTCGGTTGATGCGTTTTAGTTCGGATCTCGTGTCAAGTTATCTACAACCGACATTAACAAATTCCCATCTGCCACATAACCGCAGGCACGGCTCTCTAAAGTTTAAACCTGCAGGGTGTCCCAACTTAGCCCATGACAAGCTCTCGCGATCATCGGCGAATAGACCTTCACCCGAGACACTCCGATCGACTCGGTATCCGGTACATCAAGACATTTCGACAATGGTAAAACAAGACCAGCAAAGCCTCCGGCGTGCCGACATCCCCGATAGTAGCGCAGCGTATCTCGCCTCGAGCCACGACCGGATGAGCTAAGCGCATGTGTCTCGACATAACCCAAGTTGCCAAGGGATGGTCCCGCACGGTGCTCTAGTTTGGACCAACGCTTAGACAAGCACTGGCCCGGGGGGGCTATAATAAAGATGACCCTTGGGTTAATTACTCCCAAGGGAAATATAGGTGGTGGTGAGGCAAATGGTAAAAGGCAATGTTGGGCCTTGCTGGACAAGTTTTATTCAAAGCGAACTGTCAGGGGGGTCCCATAAATCACCCGACCGCGTTAGGGACGCAAAATCCGGGAACATAACACCGGTATGACGGAAACTAGGCGGCAAGAGTGGAACAAAACACTGCATAAGGCCGAGCCTTCCACCCTTTACCAAATATATAGATGCATTAATAATATAAGAGATATTGTGATATCCCAACAAAACCCCGTCCACCATGGAGCAATCTTCAACTTCACCGCAACTAGCAACGCTATAAGAGGGCTGAGCAAAGCGGTAACATAGCCAAACAACGGTTTGCATAGGAAAGGTGTCAAAGGTTAGGGGTTCATGGAAATATGGGATGGCTGGACAAACAGGTAATAGGTAGCGCAGCATAGCGAAAGAACGAGGCAACTAGCATAGCAATGATAGTAGTGAGATCTAGGGTAGCGGTCATCTTGCCTGAAATCCCGCAAGGAAGAAGAACGATCCCATGAAGAAGACAAACGAACGTAGTCGAACGGATCCTCGCAACTCCGGAACGAAACCAAAGCTAACGAGAGAGGCAACCCGGAAAGAAGCAAACAACATAGTAAACAACCATCGCATAATCATGGCATGATGCACAACCAAGTATGATGCATGTCCGGTTTAATGAGGCATGGCATGGCAAACTGCAACACACAAAACTACAAGTTAACTGGAGCTCAATATGCAACAAGTTGCATATTGACAAAACACCACATGCAATTATTTAGTTTGATCTCGTTTAAGCTAGCAAACAATATTAAATGTTGTTAAACATGGCAAGACATGAAGCATAATAAAACTACCTAACTAGGCAAGTTTAAATGAGGCCGGAAGAACAAACAACAATTCCGGAAGAACCTCATATGCAATTTATGAATTTGCTACTGTTCTGCCCTAAACCATATTTTATAGTTGTTAAACAGGAAAATAAAGTGGACCATGTTAATCTAGGCATTTTCCACCCCATTTACATATAAAGTTTATTAAATTCGGAGTTACGGTTAATTAGTTATGAAATAAATCATTTTAACACGGCATATAAGCAAATTAATGCAAACAACAATTTAAACATTTTAAACATGGATGAAAGTGGCATATTATTAATCTACACAATTTTCTGAGCATTTTACATGTATAAATTATTTACATATGATGCATAGTTTGTGAGTTATTAAATGCATGATCTAGAGGGACTTTTCTGTAAAACAGTAAAACACAAGATAATGCTAAAATCGTAGGACTGGAAAAAAATGATATGGGCCGAAACTGACTGGGCCACAACAGGAGAAAAAAAAGGGAGGGGGCGCTGGGGGTGGCCTCACCATGGGCCTTGGGCCGGTTCGGGCGAGGAGGCAGGCGAGCCGCATGATGCAGGCAGCGCGAGGCTGGCAGCAGGCGCTGGCTGGGAGGAGGGCTCACGCGGCGCGCTGATGGGCGAGGCAGCGCCCGTCGTCGTGTCTTTCGCCCTCGAGCGTGATTTGACAGAGCTGCCGTGGCGAGGGGAGGACGGGACGAAGGGCGGCACCGAGGCTGGCCGGATCCGGGCGAGCGACGGGCGGCGCGTGGAGCGGCGATTTAACGGCGGCGGGCGTCGGAGGGTGCGGATCCGGCGAGGGACGCTGGGAGCAGCGGCGGAGCTACTAGAGAGAGAGATGGTGGCGTTAGAGAAAGGGCGCCGCGGGCGCAGGAGGTTCGCGATGGCGGCGCGGGGTCGCGGGCGCGACGGCGGGGCGTTCACGGCGAGGGCAGAGAAAGCTGGGCGGCACGGGCGGCAACACGAGGATCCCCGGCGGCGGGGCTGCTGGAAGCGGGCGGCGCGGTGAAGGGCCGCTGGGCGAGGCGGGCCGGGCGGTGGAGGAGGACAGGTGGCGGGCGCCGAGTGGCTCCGGGCGGCGGCGATGATGACGTGTGACCTGCTATTGGCCGAGGCGACGTGGCGGCGGACGCGTCCGGCGGCGGGCGGACGTGTCCGGCGCGCAAAGGAGGAGATCTAGGGTTAGGGGTGAAATTGATCCGAAAATTCGGGGGAGGGGTGTTTAAATAGGTAGAGGGAGCTAGGAGAGTCCAAATGAGGAGCGGTTTTCGGCCACGCGATCGTGATCGAATGACCGAGAGCATGGAAGGGAGTTTGCTAGGCTTTGGGCCACTTTGGAAGGGGTGTTGGGCTGCAAACAAAAGAGGCCTTTTGCGGTTACCCGGTTAACCGTTGGAGTATCAAACGACCTCCAAATGGCACGAAACTTGACAGCGGTTCACGGTGTTATACCAAGGCCGCTTGGCAAACCTCGGCCATTCCGAGAAAGTTTAATACCCGCACACAACAGAGAGAAGAAGGAACGCGGATGACATAGGAGTGCCGGATTGCAAAAGCGGACAACGGGAAAATGCTCGGATGCATGAGACGAACACGTATGCAAAATGAAATGCACATGATGACATGATAAAATGCAAATGATGACATGACAAATGCAACACGCAAGCAAATGACATGGCAACGACGGCGAATAACTGGCGGACACCTGGCGCATTGGTCTCGGGGCGTTACAAGCCACCATACCTACCTACTATGGCATTTCCATAACCATTCCGAGATATATTGCCATGCAACCTTCCACCGTTCCGTTTTGTTTTGATGACACGCATCATCATTGTTATATTGCCTTGCATGATCATGTAGTTGACATCGTATTTGTGGCAAAGCCACCATACATAATTTTTCATACATGTCACTCTTGATTCATTGCCCATCCCGGTACACCGCCGGAGGCATTCATATAGAGTCATATCTTGTTCTAGTTTTGAGTTGCAATTCATGAGTTGTAAGTAAATAGAAGTGTGATGATCATCATTATTAGAGCATTTCCCCCAAATAAAAAAAGGGAAAGGCCAAAAAAAAGGCCAAATAAAAAAAGAAAGAAAAGGCCAAAAAAGGCCCAAAAAAAGAAAAGAAAATAAAAGAAGGGGGCAATGTTACTATCCTTTTTCCACACTTGTGCTTCAAAGTAGCACCATGTTCTTCATATAGAGAGTCTCATATGTTGTCACTTTCATATACTAGTGGGAATTTTTCATTATAGAACTTGGCTTGTATATTCCTACGATGGGCTTCCTCAAAATGCCCTAGGTCTTCGTGAGCAAGCAAGTTGGATGCACGCCCACTTAGTTTCTTTTGTTGAGCTTTCATACATTTATAGCTCTAGTGCATCCGTTGCATGGCAATCCCTACTCCTCATGTTGACATCAATTGATGGGCATCTCCATAGCCTGTTGATTATCCTCGTCAATGTGAGACTTTCTCCTTTTTTGTCTTCTCCACACAACCTCCATCATCATATTCTATTCCACCCATAGTGCTATATCCATGGCTCATGGTCATGTATTGCATGAGAGTTGAAAAAGGCTGAAGCGCGTTAAAAAGTATGAACCAATTGCTTGGCTGTAGGATCGGAAGTATGTCTAGAGGGGGGGTGATTAGACTACTTGACAACTTAAAAGTTTAGCCTTTTGATTAGAGTAGGTTTTTAGCAAGTTCACAATGATGACCAAGTCAAGTATCACCCTACACATGCAATTCTAGAGTTATGGCAGCGGAAAGTAAATTGCACATATAGTAAATAAGAGGTGGAGAAGAGCAAACGCAATTTGGAGAAACGGAGATTTTTCTCGTGGTTCCGATAGGTGGTGCTATCGTCAATCCACGTTGATGGAGACTTCAACCCACGGAGGGTAACGGCTGCGAGAGTCCACGGAGGGCTCCACCCACGAAGGGTCCACGAAGAAGCAACCTTGTCTATGCCATCATGGCCTACGTCCATGGAGGACTAGCCTTACTCGGGGTAGATCTTCACGAAGTAGGCGATCTCCTTGCCCTTACAAACTTCTTGGTTCAACTCCACATCTTGACGGAGGCTCCCAAGCGACACCTAACCAATCTAGGAGGCACCACCTCCAAAAGGTAATAGATGGTGTTGGTGATGATGAACTCCTTGCTCTTGTGCTTCAAATGATAATCTCCCCAACACTCAACTCTCCTCACCGATTTGGCTGTGGTGGAAGAAAGGATTGAGTGGCAAGCAACTTGGGAAGGCTAGAAATCAAGTTTCATATGGTGGGAGTGGAGCAACTTGATCTCAACACAAGGGTAGGTAGTTTTCTTCTCGAAATGTAAGGTAGGAGTGGTAGTTCTTTCGATGGCTCTCTCCACGAATGAAGAGGAGGTGGAGGGTATTTATAGCCTCCACACAAATTCCAACCGTTACACACATTTGACCAATCTCGGTCGGACCGAAGTTGACAACTCGGTGAGACCGATAGTTCAAATCTTGTGAGCGTTGGGATTTTCAGTGGGACCGAAAATACAATCTCGGTTAGTCCGATTCTTCCAAAGTCTAGGGTTTGCCAATCTCGGTGGGACCGACTTTCTCATCTCGGTGACACCGATTTGAGTCTGAAGTTTCTGAAGCTTGGCAACACCAATTTCGTATGACCGAGTTTGGAATCGGAAAATCCGAAATTCTTAGGGTTTGGGTATATGGTGAGGTGGTTCATCTCGGTGTGGTGAGTTTGGAATCGGTGGGACCGAGATTACTTATGGGTTTATGTTGGCGTGAAAGATTGCTGATAGTTTGAGAGATAAATCACTAAGCACTTTTAGCAACCGGATCATCATCATAACCTCATCCCTTTTAATAGTATTGGCTTTCCTATGGACTCAATGTGATCTTGGATCACTAAACCAAAAATAGAGTCTTGAGCTTTTGCCAATGTTTTCCTTAGCATTTTGAGGGTCCACATCATCGGTCATTGCCATACCCATATCCTTGAACTTTACGAAATATTCTCAAGAAATGATTAGTTCAATGATATATATGTTGTTATTAATTACCAAAACCACCCGGGGATTAGTTGCACTTTCAATCTCCCCCTTTTTGGTAATTGATGACAACATATAGATCAAAGCTTCGACAAATGATATAATCAATGAATAACATCGTCGCTTTGAGAAGTATGTGATAAGCAAGAGCTCCCCCTAAATTTGTGCATTATTTAAGATTTGCGTTTGAATGCAAATGCACAATCGATTAGGATCATGGGTCACTCTTCCATGTCACATACATCTTGGTGGAGCGCACACAGTGATAAGAATGAATAACATGCACCCAATCACCAAGACATGAGTAAATGATCATACAGGATATGAATGGAATATGATAAACATTAAGCACACATTAAGCATAGTATGATCAAGCACTCATCAAGATAGAGCAAATGTAGTATCAAACACACGAAATGTCTCAAAGAACTCAAAAGTATCTCAAGGAAAACCGCAAACGAAAGAGCAAAAAACGAGCACTCTCTCTCTCGAAGTCCTATGATCTATACAATTTCTCCCCCTTTGGCAACAAGTTACCAAAAAGTTCGAAAGGTATAGAGCTAATCGTCACTAGGGACTCTGCTGGCGGCTCTGCTGCGTCGATGGAGTGGAGATAGCGGCATCTGCAAGCTTCTGCTGAAGTCTGTGGAGCTGGAGGAGTGGACACTGGAGCTGGTCTTTGGGAACCGATGGAGCTGTGGGAGGTCTTGAAGTAGTAGCCACTGGGTCATCACGGGAATAGCAAATGATCTGGGCTTTGTGGGCACTGCAGCAGGCTGCTCATAGTCATCTGAACCAAATCATCTTCCATCTCCTTCATGAGCTCTGCCTTCTCCCTCTTCGCTTCCTCAATGTCGCCTCAAGCTTGTTGACGGTGACACGCACTTGATCGACTTAACATCCAGAGCATGGAACTTATCTTCAACGATCCTCTCTAGGCTCTCCCGAGACTGCACTATGCTGGCCAAAGCGTAGTTCAATTCTCCGAGTGGCTTCAAGAAGTTGTTCTCCAACGCTCTTGGGCTTTCTTCTTGCTTCCTTTTCAGCTTTAGCTTGTTTGGCGACTTCGGACTTAGCATGTCCTTCAACAGATGTGGGAGCATCCTCGGTCATCACAACTTCATTATCTTCATGTTCGCTGCAATGGCAAGTGGGGTCTATCCAACGGTAGGTGTCCGTGCCAAACTTGGCATTAATGAGCATCTGAATATGCGGAGCAAACCCACACGACCTCTTACAGTCGGTCTGCTGTCCTCTTGATAGTCTCAACTATCGTGTCCATCACCTTAAAAGGTGCCTTCGATCTAGAATGTGCAGCATGTTGATAGAATACCCTCTTATCATGCGGTGGTCTCGACTTAGGCATCAAAGTATGTCTCGTAATGGTGTTGGTGGTTGGGAGACTGCTCAAGATGATAAACGATCCAAGCTTCCATAACTCAACATCCTTGTCGGTACCTCATTGTACATGTTCCTCATCGACTCATGATTTTTCTTGGAATGCCATAGACATCAACATCATCATCCCTTGATTTGGTGCATTCAGAACGCTCTCCATTCCTCAACAGTTGAGGAGAATCTACGTCATTCATCATCCATACAATTCGCCATCTGGATAGAAATGTGCGGTGGCATAGAAGCGCATGATCATCTCATCGTTCCAAGCGGTCAATTTCGACCAACGAACTCAAGAACTCCACATGCGGTGAAGCTTTCATGCACATGTGGGAAATAGTCTCTGTGCTCTTTCATTGTCAATGTATTCCCGGTCTACATATCCGTGTCAAGAACAATTGGCTTCTTATCCATGAGCACTGTCTCATAAAAGTCTTGTTGCTCTCCGTGTGGAATCTAGAGTCAACAACTGTCCTTCTCCGGTGGCATATGGATCAACTTGCCTCCATAGCACGAGACCTTTGTCCTTCCTTTCCTTCATATTTTCAGCTCGAGGATGAGCATCATTATGAGGCGGCAATTTCGCTCGAGCTTGACAAAATATGAGCCTCATCATCGATTCTGCGGTGGCACATTGTCCTTCTTCTTCTCTGAAGGGTATGTTTCTTCTGAGTCTTCTTTGGCTTGGCAGCAGGTTTGGCTTGGGCTGCCTTTGCTTGAGTGATGGCTTAGCTTTTGTGGGTACTCCTGCCTCGATGGCATCTCCCATCAACTTCGCTTCGAGGAGGTGGGGTGCTTCCTCATCGAGTCATCATCATCGACTTCTTCATGAACTAGCCTCTTCCTCTTGGAAGTTTTCTTGATCTTCTTTGGAGGTTTCTTCTTCCATCTTGAGCTTCTTTGCAGCGATGGATTTCTTCACCTTGTTGGTGCCTTTCTTTGTTGTTGCCCTTGATAGCCCTTGGCAACCACTTGCCTTTTGGCTTTGAAGTTATCTCCTCATCTGCAACAAAGTCGAATCCTCCTCATCGAATTCCTCTTCTTCCAGCCCCGTGGCAGTGGAGGCAATCCACTTGGAGTGCTCCTCTCTCCATCATCTGAAAAACTGCTTTCTTCAGACTTGTAGCTGCCTCTGGAATCTCAAGCGGCAATTCGGACTGTTCGATTGTCACTTCCATCGACATGTTGACAACTTTGTGAAAAGAATGGGTATAGGAGAATAGAAGAGTTATCACAAACCGCAGAGGTTTTGCAAAAGAATGAGTTCAAACATTAGTTTTAGGTTTTCACAGAATACATTTGGTCGACCGAGTCTATAAATTCGTGAATCCGAGGTGTCTAAACAGACCATATACCCCACTTTCGGTTGGACGAAATGGGTTTTGATCTGGCCGAGAGCACTAGGGTTTCACTAAATCCTCACTTCGGTCTTACCGATTTGCACAACTCGGTTTAACCGAAAAGTGCGATCAATGACCAGAGGCCAAATCGGTCGGTCCGAGAATGTAGAATCGGTCACACCGAGATGTGTTCGTGGAAACCTAACCCTAAAATTTTCACTCGAATTTTGTTCTATGATCTAATCTGCTGGATAGGAAGATTTTAATCTTGGCAAGAAACTAGGCAAAACCTATCGTGCATTGAATCAGCGGTTGAAGCACGAGAGGATGAAACTCACCCAATCTGGTGGAGCTTCACTACGGCGGCAACGGCGCGATGAGAAAGACCGCTGACGGCGATGGAGACCAGCGGCGGGCGCCTGAGCGACGGCGGAGACGATCCAAAGACCAAGGCGACGACACGGCGAAGGGTTTGAGGGCGAGGCGTTTTGAAGAAGTAATCAACGCGCTGTCCTCGGGTATATATACCCTTCGGTTGTCGGTGGGACCGAGTTGAAAACTTCGGTGGGACCGAGATGGTTAGCTGCGTGCGATTACACACTTCGATCACGCCGAATTTGTAACTTCGGTTTCACCGAGGTGAAAACCTAGATCAATCCAAGTGATTTCGATGCGTCCGATTTGAGTATATCGGTTTGACCGAAAGTACTTAGAAGGTTTTGGAAGTTAGGCTTTTGACGGATCGGTGGCTCCGAGTGCTCCTCACTCGGTTTGTCCGAAAAAGTCTTGTTCAAAGTTTGTGATATAAGCATGAATAGAGTTTGAGACAAGAAAGCATAGATAGCTAGCGGAGGAACTTAGGCATTCTTGTCCATCCATTTGGTCAAAAAGAGAAATCCAAAAGACCAAAGCAACAAATGGATGTCCTTGAATGGATAAAATCATGCATCCAACATGCTCACACAATAAGATAGCAAATGAAATATGTGTCAAACATGCACAAACAAAACACTAGCTTCTAGCACACAATTTGGTGATGACTAGGTCATCTATATATGAGTATATTGACTTAGGAGTCAAATGAGAACATTTGATCATAGGTCATACTCATCGTTTAAGCACAAGTGCGGTTACCACTTTTCCATAAAGCATTAATGTGTTCACATCATTAAAAGATGCTTTAGCTCATTTCTTTAGAGCAAAGCTCCCCCTTGATGTGAGAACCCCTTTCAAAGGGTCAAGCTAACCTTGGGTTGTCGTTGAAGACTTCATGTAGATGTTGAAGATGTGGATGCTCAATGTTGATGAAGATCATCAAGAGTTGGGAGCAATCCTTTGGATTCGGGCACTTTCAATACCTACATGGGTTAGTCCCACAAGGAACAAACAAGGATATCCATGGACATAGATTGAAGTACACAGTAGATGGTGTCCATGAAAGCAATGATTACCTTGTCCCTTGACTTACCAACATGAGGGTTTGTGACTCCATGAACTAGTGCAAGATGTGGAAGTTGATTGCACAAGTTCTTGCCAAAATGAATGTGAGTGAAGTATGTTGGCGGAGTCACCCTCAAGAACTTTCTAGTTCTTCTTCTTCGGGATCCACATCATCTTGATGGGAATCCTTGGGGTAGTAGTTGAGCTTGTCGAAGTAGAACTTGAAGTGGCCTTGGGAACCCACTTGACCATGGCCTTGGGTGCTTCAATGAATGCATCAATCTCTTCTTGAAGCTTGTCCTTGCCTTTTAGCTTGTGGTCTTGTGGTGGAAGGTCATCTTGAGCTTGTTCCTCATTTGAAGAAGTAGGATCATACTTCTTCTCTTGAGAAACAAACTTTGGAGTGGGATATTGACCTTCTTCCCATTCAACACCCTCGGCGTTGAACTTTCGCTCAAAACCAATTCCTTGATTCTTCCGGTGTCTTCCTTGCTTGCGAACAATTTCCTCAAAGCTCTTGCTTCCGGCAAGACTCTTGTAGACACCTTTCTCTATAATCCCTTTCAATAGACTATTTTCTTGCTCAAGTGAAACTTGGCTTGAAACATTGTTAGTGGAATCAAGAGAATTACTAGAAGTAACAACATTTGATTTAGCATGATTATTGTTACTACTAGATGAAGAATTTTTCTTATGCTTGTCATGCTTAGTTTTAATAGGTGGCAAGAAATTTGACAAGAGAAGTCGTTTGGCAAGATATGAAGAACTCTTCTTTCGAAGATCGTCATTGATAGCTTTTAGAAACTCATGCTCTTGCTCTAGATTGAGCTTCTCGAAGCGTAGCTTCTCATGAGATCTTAGGAGCTCTCTATGATCTTCTTGAGTTGTTTCATGAGCTAACTTAAGAGTGTTTAGTTCTTTAGTTAGACGCTCAATCTCCTTCATAGCATTGTCATTCGACTCTTCTCGACTATAAAGACTATTAGCATGTTCATCATTACTAAGCTCGCTAGATTTGTCATGTAAAAGCTCAGCTTCACCAAGCAAATCATCCTCATCACTATCAAAGTCAATAAACTCAGGATGTGATACCTTGGGGCCTTTTGCCATGAAGCATCTTCCAATTCCCTCATTTGGTGAATCAAATATGTCGTAGGAGTTGGAGTTGGAGGACACGAGAGCAAGACCGCAACACCTTCATCTTGATCAGATTCGGAGTTGGAGTGATAGCTTCTTTCGAGTGATTGTCTGAGTCGGAGCCGAAACCCATTCACCAACATGAGCTTGATGTTTTCTTCTTGTGTAGCTCCTTGATGACTTGTCTTTCCTTTCCGAATCCTTGCTTCTCCGAGAGGGTCTTCGTTCATAACGGTCATCTCTGCTCCTTCTCTCTTTCCGAGGTGACTCATCTCTTGAGCTTCTTCTTCTTGGAGATTCTTCTCTTCTCTTGTGGGGAGCCGTACACTCATTTGAGTAGTGTCCGGGTCTTCCACAATTGTAGCAGTTTCGATCACGACTAGAAGATCTCTTTTCATCATATGATCTAGACTTTGAGCTTCTCTCCTTGCTTCTACTCTTGTAGAATTTGTTGAAGTTCTTCACCATTAGGCTTATCTCTTCATTGGAAACTAGCTTGTCACTTGAGGTTGTGGGAGCTTCAACTACAGCTTTGTGAGCACCACTTGACTTGTTGTGAAGCTCTTCCTTGTCTTTAAGTGTCATCTCATGAGCAACAATTCTTCCAATGACTTCGGTAGGCTTGAGATCTTTGTAGTTTGGCATCATTTGGATCAAAGTGCACACGGTGTCATACTTTCCATCCAAAGCTCTGAGAATCTTCTTGATGATGAATCGGTCGGTCATTTCTTCGCTTCCTAAGCCTGCCATCTCATTGGTAATGAGAGCAAGCCTAGAATACATTTCAGCGACTCCTTCACCTTCCTTCATCTTGAACTTGTCAAGCTGACCTTGAAGAACATCTAGCTTTGATTCCTTCACGGACTCGGTACCTTCGTGCATTTCAACCAAAGTATCCCAAATCTCTTTTGCATTCTCAAGACGGCTGATCTTGTTGAACTCCTCGGGACACAAAGCATTGAAGAGAATGTCACAAGCTTGAGCATTGTTCTCAGAACATCCGCAACTCATCCGCAGAGCTTCGCGATCCGGAACTTTTCCTTCCTCAAAAACTCACCTTGCAAGCCAACACAAATAATGCCCCATGCGGGGTTATGTCCAAGAATATGCATTTTCATTTTGTGCTTCCAACTAGCAAAATTTGAACCATCAAAGTAAGGACCTCTCGGAAATTACCTCACTAGACGCCATACTCTCCTAGGTTGTGAAACCAAGCTTATGGAGTCCAATGCAATGGAAACCAATCCAATGGAGACCAAAGCTCGATACCACTTGTAGGATCGGAAGTATGTCTAGAGGGGGTGATTAGACTACTTGACAACTTAAAAGTTTAGCCTTTTGATTAGAGTAGGTTTTTAGCAAGTTCACAATGATGACCAAGTCAAGTATCACCCTACACATGCAATTCTAGAGTTATGGCAGCGGAAAGTAAATTGCACATATAGTAAATAAGAGGTGGAGAAGAGCAAACGCAATTTGGAGACACGGAGATTTTTCTCGTGGTTCCGATAGGTGGTGCTATCGTCAATCCACGTTGATGGAGACTTCAACCCACGGAGGGTAACGGCTGCGAGAGTCCACGGAGGGCTCCACCCACGAAGGGTCCACGAAGAAGCAACCTTGTCTATGCCATCATGGCCTACGCCCACGGAGGACTAGCCTTACTCGGGTAGATCTTCACGAAGTAGGCGATCTCCTTGCCCTTACAAACTTCTTGGTTCAACTCCACATCTTGACGGAGGCTCCCAAGCGACACCTAACCAATCTAGGAGGCACCACCTCCAAAAGGTAATAGATGGTGTTGGTGATGATGAACTCCTTGCTCTTGTGCTTCAAATGATAATCTCCCCAACACTCAACTCTCCTCACTGATTTGGCTGTGGTGGAAGAAAGGATTGAGTGGAAAGCAACTTGGGAAGGCTAGAAATCAAGTTTCATATGGTGGGAGTGGAGCAACTTGATCTCAACACAAGGGTAGGTAGTTTTCTTCTCGAAATGTAAGGTAGGAGTGGTAGTTCTTTCTGATGGCTCTCTCCACGAATGAAGAGGAGGTGGAGGGGTATTTATAGCCTCCACACAAATTCCAACCGTTACACACATTTGACCAATCTCGGTCAGACCGAAGTTGACAACTCGGTGAGACCGATAGTTCAAATCTTGTGAACGTTGGGATTTTCGGTGGGACCGAAAATACAATCTCGGTTAGTCCGATTCTTCCAAAGTCTAGGGTTTGCCAATCTCGGTGGGACCGACTTTCTCATCTCGGTGACACCGATTTGAGTACAGAAGGTTACAGAAGCTTGGCAACACCAATTTCGGTATGACCGAGTTTGGAATCGGAAAATCCGAAATTCTTAGGGTTTGGGTATATGGCTGAGGTGGTTCATCTCGGTGTGACTGAGTTTGGAATCGGTGGGACCGAGATTACTTATGGGTTTATGTTGGAGTGAAAGATTGCTAATAGTTTGAGAGATAAATCACTAAGCACTTTGAGCAACCAGATCATCATCATAACCTCATCCCCTTTTAATAGTATTGGCTTTCCTATGGACTCAATGTGATCTTGGATCACTAAACCAAAAATAGAGTCTTGAGCTTTTGCCAATGTTTTCCTTAGCATTTTGAGGGGTCCACATCATCAGTCATTGCCATACCCATATCACTGAACTTTCTGAAATATTCTCAAGAAATGATTAGTTCAATGATATATATGTTGTTATTAATTACCAAAACCACCCGGGGATTAGTTGCACTTTCATTGGCTGAAACCATGTGTAACACCCCGGATGTAACTTTCCATATTTGTAACTCCAACTCTTGCCATTTTCGGCTACGTGCTATGATATTCCCTCCGTGGTTGGGTTTTGTCTTTTGTTTTGCATTCTGTTCATGTGATGCATCTCATATCATGTCATCATGTGCATCTCATTTGCATACGTGTTCGTCTCATGCATCCGAGCATTTTCCCCGTTGTCCGTTTTGCATTCCGACACTCCCACATGCACCGGCGCACCCCTCTTGTTCTTTTTCGTGTGCGGGTGTTGAACGTACTCGGAATGGACCGAGCATTGCCAAGTGGACCTGGTATAGCACCGGTAGACCACCTGTCAAGTTTCGGGTCATTTGGAGCTCGTTTGGTACTCCAACGGTTAACTGCACTCTCGCAAAGGCCTCTTTTAAGTTGCAGCCCAACACCCCTCCAAAACAGCCCAAAAACCCATCTAAGTCACTTCCATGCTCTCCATCGTCGGATCACGATCGGGTGGGCGAAAACCGCACCTCATTTGGACACTCCTAGCTCCCTCTACCTATAAATATGTGCACTCCCCCGAATTTCCGGACGAAACCCTAGTCTCCCCGCTCCCCTCGCGCCGCCGGACAAAATCCGGACGGCCGGACACGTCCGCCCGCGCCGCCGGACGAATCGGGCGTCGCCACGTGGCGGGCCGCGCCGCATCGCCGCCGCCCGGCAGCAGCAGGCCAGCCCGCCCAGCGGCCAGCGCCTCCGCCTCCGCGCTGAGGCCTCCGCCGCAGATCTCCGCCGCCGGACCACCGCCGCCGCCACCCCTTGTGCTGGCCGCCCGCCCTGCGCCCGAGCCGCCGCCGTCCTCCGCCTCGGCCGGAGCTCCCGTGCCCGGCCTCCTCCGCCGGGATCGACGCTGCCGACCTCTCCCGCGGCCGGATCCGCCACCCAGCCTCCTCTGGCGAGCTCGGGCAACTCCGCGAGATCCGCCTGCGTTTGATTCAAGGTGCGAGCGAACCCTAGGTTGACCCGATTATTCCACCAAGTCTTTTCCTGTCATAAATTGTTGCATATTCATCGCATCACATCTTTGCACACGTGGCTCCGTTTTGGGCATGTAGCATATCAAATTGTTCGTCTCAATGAGTACATCATTTCATCTCATTGCACCATTTTCATTTGAGCTCATCTTGATGCCGAAATGCTGTTGGAAGAGGGCTATGTGATGTTAGTTTCATTTCTTAGAGAACATGCACTTTGTCATTTTGCCATGATTAATGTGTGCATCTTATGAACTTCAGCCCTACATATGTTTTGATATATGCCATGCCAGCTTTACAGGGGTGTATGCCATGTATTTTTGTGATCTCTGTGGTGACTAGCACAAGCATGCAAACTAGGGATGATAATGTTGCTGATTTCAGGAACTTAGTAATTTCACTAAGTCATGTCCTGCTGTTATTTTATGCCATCTGTTCATGTTGTTACAGAGAGTTCTATGCCTATTTTGAGCATGATCAGTAAGGGTGTTTTGAACATATGGATGTGCTCTATCCATCCATGCCTTTGTTGGCATTTATGGAGTAGTCTAGCATGTCATTTTCATGCTCTACTTTTGCTTCAAAATGTTTCCTGGCAGATTGTTTACATGATATTCAATTTTCACAAGGTTGTTGTAGTTGATCCTTGTATGCTATGATGTTGTTCTTGCCATGTATAGCTTCTATGTCATGTCTTCTTGATGGGTGTATGCTTAGTTTATCATGAGATGCTCTGTAGTGAGTGCATCGAGCTCACGAACATGCCTACTTGTTATCTGTTTTTGCCATGTCCAGTTTTTCTGCTAAGTCTGAGATCTGTAATGAAACTTGCTATGTTTACATGGGTGCCATCATTTCTTATGGTCCTTTTTGGCTTATGATCAGTAAGGGACTTTTGATCTATGCTTTGAGTAGATTCCTTCCATGTC
This sequence comes from Aegilops speltoides, assembly GCA_021437245.1. Classification (NCBI taxonomy): domain Eukaryota; kingdom Viridiplantae; phylum Streptophyta; class Magnoliopsida; order Poales; family Poaceae; genus Aegilops; species Aegilops speltoides. The sequence goes on from CM038142.1 coordinate 180,496,910, forward strand.
TTGTTTTGCTATTATAAGTTCCTGTAGCTTGTTGTTTGCTTGCTCTAAACATGCCTTCCTGATGTTAATTTCTCGCATATTAGAGTTTTTCACTAAGTTTGTGAACCTGATGTTTTTTGCACTTTCACCATGCTTGATTGAGCCTGTTATGATGTGATTTAGCCGTAGCTCAGTGTTCCTATTTTGTTAAGCATCTCCTGTAGATCACTGTCATATGCTTTGTTTTCATGTTGGGGTGCTGTAGCATAGTTTCTTGTTGCATGCTAAGTAGCATTGTGCTGTTAAACGCAGATTCACGTCATTCTTGTCTTGCTTGTCATTTGCAAACCGTGCATCCGATTCCGGTGATCTTTATATCGATTTCAACCGAAATCATCTCATCTTTCCAGCGGCATACTTGGGTTGCCAAGTTGATGCCCGGTTCATCATTTTCCTTCCGGAGCACACATATGCATTGCATATCACATCTCGCATAGCATGTCATGTATTGCATCATATTGCTTGTGCATTGCTCCTTGTTTGATTGTTGTTCCATTGCTTGTGTTCTTGCTTTGGGTAGAGCCGGGAGACGAGTACGTGAACGAGGAACCTGTTGAGAACGCCTACGAGGATCAAGCCTTCGACAACTCTGAGAACCTTGCAGGCAAGATGACCATACCTTCGATATCACTTCTATCTTTGCTTGCTAGATGCTCGCTCTTTTGCCATGCCTATGCTACGTTACCTACCACTCGCTATATCATGCCACCCATATTGTCATGTCAAACCTCTAACCATCCTTTCCTAGCAAACTGTTGTTTGGCTATGTCACCGCTTTTGCTCAGCCCCTCTTATAGCGTTGCTAGTTGCAGGTGAAGATGAAGTTTGTTCCGTGTTGGGACATGGATCCTTTCGGGATATCACAATATCTATTGTTTTAATTAATGCACCTTATATACTTGGTAAAGGGTGGAAGGCTCGGCCTTATGCCTGGTGTTTTGTTCCACTCTTGCCACCCTAGTTTCCGTCATACCGGTGTTATGTTCCTTGATTTTGCGTTCGTTATGCGGTCGGGTGATTTATGAGACCCTTGACAATTCGCTTTGAATAAAGTCCTCCAAAGAAGGCCCAACTTTGTTTTTACCATTTGCCACCTATACCCCTTTTTCCCTTGGGTTTTCGCGAGCCCGAGGGTCATCTTTATTTTAGCCCCCGGGCGGTGCTCCTTCAAGTGTTGGTCCAACTGAAGCGATGTCCGGCGCCTTTGGGCAACCAGGTCTATGCCAACCCGACGTCTGGCTCATCCGGTGTGCCACAGGAACGAGATATGTGCAGCTCCTATCGGGATTTGTCGGCACTTCGGGCGGCTTTGCTGGTCTTGTTTTACCATTGACGAAATGTCATGCGAACGGGATTCCGAGATCGATCGGGTCTTCCCGGAGAAGGTTTATCCTTCGTTGACCGTGAGAGCTTATGATGGGCTAAGTTGGGACACCCTGCAGGTATTATCTTTCAAAGCCGTGCCCGCGGTTATGAGGCGAGATGGGAATTTGTTAATGTCGGTTGTAGAAAACCCGAAGTTGACCTTAATTAGAATACATCAAATGCGTGTGTAACCGTGATGGTCTCTTCTCGGCGGAGTCCGGGAAGTGAACACGGTGTTGGAGTTATGCTTGACGTAAGTAGTTTCAGGATCACTTCTTGATCGCTACTAGCTTCACGACCGTGCCTTGCTTCTCCTCTCGCTCTCTTTTGCGATCGTAGCCACCATATATGCTAGTCGCTTGCTGCAGCTCCACCTCATTACACCACCCTTCCCTTAAGCTTAAATAGTCTTGATCTCGCGGGTGGGAGATTGCTGAGTCCCCGTGACTCACAAATTCTACCAAAACAGATGCAGGTACCGGTGACACCAGCACAGATGGCGCAACTGAGCTGAAGTGGGAGTTTGATGAGACCTTGGGTCGTTACTATGTTTCATTTCCAGACGATCAGTAGTGGAGCCCAGTTGGGACGATCGGGGATCTGTGTTGCATTTGGGGTAGTCTTCTTTTATTTTGGTTCCGTAGTCGGACCTTGAGTGTAAACTGAATGATGGATGTTTATTTATGTATTGTGTGAAGTGGCAATGTAAGCCAACTATGTATCTCTTTCCTTATGTATTACATGGGTTGTGTGAAGATTACCTCACTTGCGACATTGCTTTCAATGCGGTTATGCCTCTAAGTCGTGCTTCGACACGTGGGAGATATAGCCGCATCGAGGCGCTAAGTTGGTAATCGAGCCTTCCCGACCTTAGGAGCCCCACAGCTTGATCGTTTTTAGCGGCGAGTTGTGTCTAGAAAAATGTTTTGAGTCATTTAGGATTATATATATCGGAGAGTTAGGAATTCTTTTTACTCCCGGTCTCTTCATCGCTCTGGTAAGGCATCCCGACGAGAGTTTTGACTCTTCTCTTCTCAAATTTCACTAAAAAAATTTTAGGATCACACTGGTATCTTGGAATCGTTCGATGGTTTTATGATGAGAACATTGTCTTGGTGCCTCTGTCGGGGTTTAGTGGAAGTGTCCCGGGAGTTGAGCTCGAGGTGTTGTCGCCATAATTTTATCGTTGCAGTTCTGGAATACTGAGTTTAGTCGCCGACATCGAAAATCTCTTTTATGCAGTTGTTGGTGAGATAACCCGATAACCCAAAGATCGAGGTGAGTACGGGAGTATTGCCATGACTCGTATAACGGATGCTTTTCGAAGGTTGAGGTACACGATTTCCGAAGGTTTCTTGGTTATGTGTTGATGGATGGATACAGCTGGATGTAGGGATTGTTAGTTTGGGTGAGATATATTGCTTCCCCTGTATCCCCAACACCTGATTACATAACCGAAAAGTTTCGGGAGTTTATAGGTGGGATTCAAGTAGCTCTAGCACTTCTTCCCGTACATATTTGGTTTGTGATTGGGTAATCCTTACCACTTATTTGTTCCATTCATACCTTGTTTTTATTTTCATTCATCAATCTCTTATCAAGTGGCTTCTCACCGTAATGGACGTGATGTTTACTTTGGAATTCATTCATTCATCCCTGTTCGAATGTTTATTGTGAAGACTATATGTTGCAATTTCTATCTGTTGATTCAACTTGTCTATCATCTATCAAGATGCTAACGGATGTCACCCTCTTCAGATGGCTCCGCCAAGCGTCGAGAATCCGAACGCAGTGATGGGAGTCAGCGAACCCTCCACCTCCACCTCCGCCTCCGAGGCATGGCAAACTTTGATGGCAACCACTAACGCCAACGCTTCGCTTGTTGATTCACCGATGCAAGAGCGTAACCAAGGCCAAGGCAACCAAGGGAATCAAGGTCAAGGCAGTTCTACCATCGGCCTCCGTTTCCTACCCTCAACCAGTTCCTTGCAAATCAGCCAAAGTCTTTCACCATCGTGTCGAGGCCACGACGCACGACGATTGGCTCGTGGATATCAACAAGCATTTGAATGCAGCAATGTCGGACACGAGGACTACGTCAAGTTCGCGTCTTTTCAGCTCAAGGATTAGGCAGCTGATTGGTTCCAAAGAATACAAGGATTCCAGAGGAGGTCGAGTGATTACTTGGACTGATTTTGCCGGGACTTTAAAGCTCACCACATTCCTACGGTGTTGTTGAGAGCAAGCGTGAGGAATTCCGCAATCTCAAGCAAGGCAACATGTCAGTGTACGAATACAACAAGCAGTTTCAGAAACTTGCTCGCTTCGCTAAACAAGACGTTCCTGACGAAAAGAGTATGATCTATCAATTCAGAGGTGGCCTTAGAGAGGATCTGCAGTTACCTCTCGTTCTTGTTGAGCCTACTCAGTTTGATCAATTCTACAATATGGCCCTCAAGCAAGAAGGTGCTCAGCTCAAGTGTGAGGCTTCAAAGAAGAGAATTAGGGATGCAGTTCAGTCTTCTTCTTCCTCTCAAGGCGCGGCTAAGTAGCAAAAGTTCTACCTTCCTCCTCCTCCGTTTCGTCAGCCTTACCAACAGAAGAACTCAGGTGGTCGTGGATCTTCCCACCCACCCAACCCAAGCTACCAGAACAAGTCTCAGCCCCAAGCTCCAAGGTCAAATGCTCCTTATCACCGTCCGCTCTCAGAGGTGACCTGCAACAAGTGTCAGCAAAAAGGTCACTATGCGAACAAATGCTTCAACCAAAGGCGCCTTCCTCCTCCTCCTCCTGTGAGGTCTTCAAGCAATGCAGTGGTCAAGCATAATCCCAAGTCTGCAAAGGTCAACATGATGAATGCAGCTCAGGCAGAGGATTCTTCAGATGTGATCATGGGTAATCTCTCCGTTAATGATATTCCTGCAAAAGTCTTATTTGATACTGGTGCATCACATAGTTTCATCTCAAGACCTTTTTCATCTAAGCATGAGATGGTTTTTCAAGATTTTCCTAGACCGTTATCAGTTGTCTCTCCGGGTAAATTCATGAATGCAAGCTCCATGGTTCGGGATGTCTCTATCCAGATGGGCGACTATAGATTTCTGTCTTCTCCAATTGTCCTTGGTGACTCGGACATCGATCTTATTCTTGGGATGGACTGGCTTTCTCAGCACAAAGCTCAACTTGATTGTGCTGCCAGGGAAATTCAATTGACACACTCTTCTGAGGATGTTATCATCTATGCCGCTCGTGATGAAACCATTCGGTTGTTTTCTCTCAATGAGAAGGGCGAGCTACATGCAATCTCTCAAATTCCAGTCGTTTGTGAGTACCAAGATGTTTTTCCAGAAGCGCTTCCGGGTATGCCTCCTCATCGGCCAGTCGAATTCGTTATCGATCTTGAGCCCGGCACTGAACCCGTTTGCAAGCGTCCATACAAGCTTGGACCTGAAGAACTGAAGGAATTGAAGAAACAGCTCGATGAACAAGAGCCTCTGGGTTTGATCAGACCGAGTTCATCTCCATGGGGTTGTGGAGTTCTTTTTGTCCAGAAGAAGGATGGTACGGACCGACTTTGCGTCGATTACCGTCCATTGAACAAGAAGACAATCAAAAACAAATATCCACTTCCCAACATCAATGAGCTATTCGAGCAACTCAAAGGTGCTAAAGTTTTCTCCAAGCTTGACCTCCGTATGGGTTATCATCAGATTCGCATTCATGAACAAGATATTCCCAAGACAGCATTCGGAACAAGCTATGGTTCTTATGAATATATTGTCATGTCTTTCGGCCTTGTCAATGCTCCTCCAACTTTCTCTCGAATGATGAACTTCATTTTCACCCCCTACACCAATGATTTCGTCTTGGTGTATCTCGATGATATTTTGGTCTTCTCCAAGAACAAGCAGGATCATGCCAAACATTTGCGATTGGTGCTCGACAAGCTCAGAGAGCATCAATTCTATGCGAAGTTTTCCAAATGTGAGTTCTGGCTTGATGAAGTTCTTTATCTTGGTCACATCATCTTCGCCAAGGGCATCACTGTTAATCCCGAGAAGATGTCTTCAATTGTGAATTGGGAACCTCCTCAGAATGTCAAGCAGCTCTGCAATTTTCTCGGTCTTGCAAGCTATTGCCGAAGATTCGTTGAGAATTTCTCTAAGATTGCAAAGCCTCTTTCCAACCTCCTCCAGAAGCATGTCAAGTATGTCTGGACGCCTGCGTGTGATGTCGCTTTCAACACCCTCAAAGAGAAACTCGTCACAGCTCCTGTCTTGACTCCTCCTGATGAATCCAAGCCATTCAAAGTTTTCTGTGATGCTTCCTTGCAAGGTCTCAGTGCTGTGTTAATGCAAGAGAAGAAAGTTGTGGCCTATACCTCTCGCCAGTTGAAGCCCAACGAAAAGAACTACCCCACTCACGATCTTGAGTTGGCGGCAGTTGTCCATGCATTAATAACATGGAGACATCTCTTGTTGGGAAGGAAAGTGGACATTTTCACAGATCACAAGAGCCTCAAGTATATCTTCACTCAACCCAACCTCAACCTCAGGCAAACTCGATGGGTCAAAATGATTCAAGAGTACAATCCAAGTATTGAATATACTCCTGGCAAGGCGAATGTGATTGCAGATGCGTTAAGCAGAAAGGCTTATTGCAACAGTCTAATTATCAAGCCCTTCCAACCGGATCTTTGTGAAGCTTTCCGCAAGCTGAATCTTCAAGTTGTTCCTCAAGGCTTTCTTGCCAACCTCATAGTCTCTCCTACTTTGGAAGATCAAATTCGTGAGGCACAACTCCTGGATACCATGGTGAAGAAGGTGAAACGTGGTATCAACAAGGGTTTTTCCAAATACAAGTGCTATCGCTTGGATGACAAAGATACTCTTTTCTTCGAGGATCGCATTGTGGTTCCTAAAGGCGATCTGAGAAAAGTCATCATGAATGAGGCACACAATTCCCTCCTATCCATTCATCCTGGAAGTACGAAGATGTACCATGACCTCAAGTAGTCATATTGGTGGACTCGAATGAAGCAAGAAATTGCTCAATTCGTGAATGAATGTGATGTCTGCAGAAGGGTGAAAGCAGAACACCAAAGACCAGCTGGTCTCCTCCAACCTCTTGCTATTCCGGAATGGAAATTTGACCATATCGAGATGGACTTCGTGACTGGATTTCCTAAGTCCAAGCGTGGAAATGATGCTATCTTCGTTGTCATTGACAAGCTTACTAAAGTGGCTCATTTCCTTCCTATCAAAGAATCTATCACAACAGCTCAACTGGCAAAGGTATACACCTCCAGAATTGTCTCCTTGCACGGTATTCCACAATTGATCTCTTCAGACCGTCGAAGCATCTTCACTTCTAAGTTCTGGGACTCCTTCGAAGGCCATGGGCACCAACATTCGTTTCAAAGACAACTTTCCATCCTCAAACAAGTGGCCAAGTCGGCGAGTCAATCAAATCCTTGAAGATATGCTCGTGGCTTGTGTCATTTCCTTTGGCATGAAGTGGGAAGATTGTCTTCCATATGCCGAAGTTCTCCTACAACAACAGCTTCCAAGCGAGTTCGGGCAAGGCCCCATTCGAAATTCTCTATGGCAGAAAGTGCCGTACTCCTCTCAATTGGTCTGAGACAGGTGAACGCCAACTTCTTGGCAACGACTTGATCACAGAAGCCGAAGAAATGTGCAAAGTCATTCGTCAGAATCTCAAAGCCGCATAATCGCGCCAGAAGGGCTATTATGATGACAAGCACCGTGATGTGGCTTTTGAAATCAGAGACCATGTCTACCTCCGCGTCTCTTCAATGAAAGGCACTCTTCGCTTTGGTATCAAAGGGAAGCTTGCCCCTAGATACGTGGGTCCTTTCAAGATCATTGGCAAAAGAGGCGATCTCGCCTATCAACTTGAGCTTCCGTCCAATTTTGCAAACGTGCACGATGTGTTTCACGTGTCACAGCTTTGCAAGTGCTTCAAGATTCCTGAACGCACTATCAACTTTGAAGAAATTGACCTCCAAGAAGATCTCTCTTATCTTGAGCACCCCGTTGCTATTCTTGAAGAAACTGAGCGCAAGACTCGCAACAAGTCAATCAAATTCCTGAAAGTGAAGTGGTCACACCATTCACCGAGAAGCCACCGGGGGCGCGAGGATCACCTCCGTTCCGAATATCCGGAGTTCTTTCAGTCCTAGATCTCGGGACGAGATCCTCTTGTAGTGGTGGAGTGTTGTAACACCCCGGATGTAACTTTCCATATTTGTAAGTCCAACTCTTGCCATTTTCGGCTACGTGCTATGATATTCCCTCCGTGGTTGGGTTTTGTATTTTGTTTTTCATTTTGTTCATGTCATGCATCTCATATCATGTCATCATGTGCATATCATTTGCATACGTGTTCGTCTCATGCATCCGAGCATTTTCCCCGTTGTCCGTTTAGCATTCCGACACTCCCACATGCACCGGCGCACCCCTCTTGTTCTTTTTCATGTGCGGGTGTTGAACGTTCTTGGAATGGACCGAGCCTTGCCAAGTGGCCCTGGTATAGCACCGGTAGACCACCTGTCAAGTTTTGGGTCATTTGGAGCTCGTTTGGTACTCCAACGGTTAACCGCACTCTCGCAAAGGCCTCTTTTAAGTTGCAGCCCAACACCCCTCCAAAACAGCCCAAAAACCCATCTAAGTCACTTCCATGCTCTCCGTCGTCGGATCACGATCGGGTGGGCGAAAACCGCACCTCATTTGGACACTCCTAGCTCCCTCTACCTATAAATATGTGCACTCCCCCGAATTTCCGGACGAAACCCTAGTCTCCCGCCCTCCCGCGCCGCCACGGACGAAATCCGGACGGCCGGACACGTCCGCCCGCGCCGCCGGACGAATAGGGCGTCAGAGCGTGGCGGGCGCGCCCGCATCGCCGCCCGGCCGCGCCAGCCCATGAGGCCGGCTCCGGCCCCCTGCCCGCGCCTCCGCCTCCGCGCCCGAGGCCTCCGCCACGCATCTCCGCCGCGGACCACCGCCGCTGCCGCCCGCAAGGCCGCCCGCCAGCGCCCAGGCCGCCGCCGTCCTCCGCCTCGGCAGAGCTCAAGGCCCGGCCGCGCCCGCCGCGCCCGGCCTCCTCCGCCCGGGATCAACGCCCGCCGACCTCTCCATGGCCGGATCCGCCACCCCAGCCTCCTCCGGCGAGCTCCGGGGCAACTCCGGCGAGATCCGCCGCCGTCTCGGTTCGCGTGCCGACGAACCTAGGTTGACCCGATTATTCCACAAAGTCTTTTCCTGTCATAAATTGTTGCATCTTGATCGCATCACATCTTTGCACCCGTGGCTCCGTTTTGGGCGTGTAGCATATCAAATTGTTCGTCTCAATGAGTACATCATTTCATCTCACTGCACCATTTTCATTTGAGCTCATCTTGATGCCCGAAATGCCGTTGGAAGAGGGCTATGTGATGTTAGTTTCGCTTTCTTAATGTAACATGCACTTTGTCATTTTGCCATGATTAATGTGTGCATCTTATGAACTTGAGCCCTACATATGTTTTGATCTATGCCATGCCAGCTTTACAGGGGTGTATGCCATGTATTTTTGTGATTTCTGTGGTGACTAGCACAAGCATGCAAACTAGGGATGATAATGTTGCTGATTTCAGAAACTTAGTAATTTCACTGTCATGTCTTGCTGTTATTTTTATGCCATCTGTTCATGTTGTTACAGAGAGTTCTATGCCTATTTTGAGCATGATCAGTAAGGGTGTTTTGAACATATGGATGTGCTCTATCCATCCATGCCTTTGTTGGCATTTATGGAGTAGTCTAGCATGTCATTTTCGTGCTCTACTTTTGCTTCAAAATGTTTCCTGGCAGATTGTTTACATGATATTCAATTTTCACAAGGTTGTTGTAGTTGACCCTTGTATGCTATGATGTTGTTCTTGCCATGTATAGATTCTATGCCATGTCTTCTTGATGGGTGTATGCTTAGTTTATCATGAGATGCTCTGTAGTGAGTGCATCGAGCTCACGAACATGACTACTTGTTATCTGTTTTTGCCATGTCCAGTTTTTCTGCTAAGTCTGAGATCTGTAATGAAACTTGCTATGTTTACATGGGTGCCATCATTTCTTATGGTCCTTTTTGGCTTATGGTCAGTAAGGGACTTTTAATCTATGCTTTGAGTAGATTCCTTCCATGTCTTGTTTTGCTATTATAAGTTCCTGTAGCTTGTTGTTTGCTTGCTCTAAACATGCCTTCCTCATGTTAATTTCTGGCATATTAGAGTTTTCCACTAACTCTGTGAACCTGATGTTTTTTGCACTTTCACCATGCTTGATTGAGCCTGTTATGATGTGATTTAGCCGTAGCTCAGTGTTCCTCTTTTGTTAAGCATCTCCTGTAGATCACTGTCATATGCTTTGTTTTTATGTTGGGGTGCTGTAGCATAGTTTCTTGTTGCATGCTAAGTAGCATCGTGCTGTTAAACGCAGATTCGCGTCATTCTTGTCTTGCTTGTCATTTGCAAACCGTGCATCCGATTCCGGTGATCTTTATATCGATTTCAACCGAAATCATCGCATCTTTCCAGCGGCATACTTGGGTTGCCAAGTTGATGCCTGGTTCATCATTTTCCTTCCGGAGCACACATATGCATTGCATATCACATCTCGCATAGCATGTCATGTATTGCATCATATTGCTTGTGCATTGCTCCTTGTTTGATTGTTGTTCCATTGCTTGTGTTCTTGCTTTGGGTAGAGCCGGGAGACGAGTACGTGAACGAGGAACCTGTTGAGAACGCGTACGAGGATCAAGCCTTCGACAACTCTGAGAACCTTGCAGGCAAGATGACCATACCTTCGATGTCACTTCTATCTTTGCTTGCTAGATGCTCGCTCTTTTGCCATGCCTATGCTACGTTACCTACCACTCGCTATATCATGCCACCCATATTGTCATGTCAAACCTCTAACCATCCTTTCCTAGCAAACCTTTGTTTGGCTATGTCACCGCTTTTGCTCAGCCCCTCTTATAGCGTTGCTAGTTACAGGTGAAGATGAAGTTTGTTCCGTGTTGGGACATGGATCCTTTTGGGATATCACAATATCTATTGTTTTAATTAATGCACCTTATATACTTGGTAAAGGGTGGAAGGCTCGGCCTTATGCCTGGTGTTTTGTTCCACTCTTGCCACCCTAGTTTCCGTCATACCGGTGTTATGTTCCTTGATTTTGCGTTCGTTATGCGGTCGGGTGATTTATGAGACCCCTTGACAATTCGCTTTGAATAAAAGTCCTCCAGCAAGGCCCAACTTTGTTTTTACCATTTGCCACCTATACCCCTTTTTCCCTTGGGTTTTCGCGAGCCCGAGGGTCATCTTTATTTTAGCCCCCGGGCGGTGCTCCTTGGTCTTTGGTCCAACCTGAGTGATGTCCGGCGCCCCTTGGGCAACCAGGGTCTATGCCAACCCGACGTCTGGCTCATCCGGTGTGCCCTGGGAACGAGATATGTGCAGCTCCTATCGGGATTTGTCGGCACTTCGGGCGGCTTTGCTGGTCTTGTTTTACCATTGACGAAATGTCATGCGAACCGGGATTCCGAGACTGATCGGGTCTTCCCAGGAGAAGGTTTATCCTTCGTTGACCGTGAGAGCTTATGATGGGCTAAGTTGGGACACCCCTGCACGGTATTATCTTTCGAAAGCCGTGCCCGCGGTTATGAGGCAGATGGGAATTTGTTAATGTCCGGTTGTAGAAAACCCGAAGTTGACCTTAATTAAAATACATCAACCGCGTGTGTAACCGTGATGGTCTCTTCTCGGCGGAGTCCGGGAAGTGAACACGGTGTTGGAGTTATGCTTGACGTAAGTAGTTTCAGGATCACTTCTTGATCGCTACTAGCTTCACGACCGTGCCTTGCTTCTCCTCTCGCTCTCTTTTGCGATCGTAGCCACCATATAAGCTAGTCGCTTGCTGCAGCTCCACCTCATTACACCACCCTTCCCTTAAGCTTAAATAGTCTTGATCTTGCGGGTGTGAGATTGCTGAGTCCCCGTGACTCATGATTCTACCAAAACAGATCAGGTACCGGTGACACCAGTAGCAGATGGCGAACCGAGCTGAAGTGGGAGTTTGATGAGACCACGGTCGTTACTATGTTTCATTTCCGCACGATCAAGAGTGGAGCCAGTTGGGACGATCGGGATCGTGTTGCATTTGGGGTAGTCTTCTTTTATTTTGGTTCCGTAGTCGGACCTTGAGTGTAAACTGAATGATGGATGTTTATTTATGTATTGTGTGAAGAGGCGACTGTAAGCCAACTATGTATCTCTTTCCCTTATGTATTACATGGGTTGTGTGAAGATTACCTCACTTGCGACATTGCTTTCAATGCGGTTATGCCTCTAAGTCGTGCTTCAACACGTGGGAGATATAGCCGCATTGAGGGCGTTACACCGTGGTTGTTCTTGATGGGAGTATTTTGTGTGATGAAAATGAAACATAGCCTAACTATATGATTTTGTAGGGATGAACTTTCTTTAGCCATGTTATTTTGAGAAGACATGATTGCTTTGATTAGTATGCTTGAAGTATTACTATTTCTTATGTCAAAATGAACTTTTATTTTGAATCATTTGGATCTGAGCATTCATGCCACAATAAAGAAAATTACATTGAGAATTATGCTGGGTAGCATTCCACATCAAAAATTCTGTTTTTACCATTTACCTACTCGAGGACGAGCAGGAATTAAGCTTGGGGATGCTTGATACGTCTCCAACGTATCTATAATTTTTGATTGTTCCATGCTATTATATTACCCGTTTTGGATGTTTATGGGCTTTACTTTACAATTTTATATCATTTTTGGGACTAACCTACTAACCGGAGGCCCAGCCCGAATTGCTGTTTTTTTGCCTATTTCAGTGTTTCGAAGAAAAGGAATACCAAACGGAGTCCAAACGGAATGAAACCTTCGGGAGCGATCTTTTTGGAACAAACGTGATCCAGGGGACTTAGAGTGGACGTCAAGCAACAGAGGAGGAGGCCACGAGGGTGCCCGGCGCGCCCCGCACCCTCATGGGCACCTCGAGCGTCCACCAACCTACTTCTTCCAACTATATATACCCACGTACCCTGAAAACATCAGAAGCGACCAAGAAAAACTATTTCCACCGCCGTAACCTTCCGTATCCGCGAGATCCCATCTTGGAGCCTTCGTCGGTGCTCTGCCGGAGGGGGAATCGACCATGGAGGGCCTCTACATCATCTCCAAGGCCCTTCCGATGAGTTGTGAGTAGTTTACCACAGACCTTCAGGTCCATAGTTATTAGCTAGATGGCTTCTTCTCTCTCTTTGAATCTCAATACAAAGTTCTCCTCGATCTTCTTGGAGATCTATTTGATGCAACTCTTTTTGCGGTGTGTCTGTCGAGATCCGATGAATTGTGGATTTATGATCAAGTTTATCTATGAGAAATATTTGAATCTCCTCTGAATTCTGTTATGTGTGATTAAGTTATCTTTGCAAGTCTCTTCGAATTATTAGTTTGGTTTGGCCTACTAGATTGATCTTTCTTGCAATGAGAGAAGTGCTTAGCTTTGGGTTCAATCTTGTGGTGTCCTTTCCCAAAGGATGTTAGGGCAGCAAGGCACGTATTGTATTGTTGCCATCGAGGATAAAAAGATGGGGTTTATATCATATTGCATGAGTTTATCCCTCTATATCATGTCATCTTTCCTAATGCGTTACTCTATTCTTTATGAACTTAATACTCTAGATGCATCTTTGGATAGCGGTCGATGTGTGGAGTAATAGTAGTAGATGCAGGCGGGGATGCTGTCTAGTTGTCCTGACGTGATGCCTATATACATGATCATGCCTAGATAATCTCATAATTATTCGCTTTTCTATCAATTGCTCGACAGTAATTTGTTCACCCGCCATAATACTTATGCTATCTTGAGAGAAGCCACTAGTGAAACCTATGGCCCCCGGGTCTATCTTTTACCATATTAGCTTTCAATCTACTTTTATTTGCATCTTTACTTTTCCAATATATATCATAAAAATACTAAAAATATATTTATCTTATAATATTATCTCTATCGGATCTCACTTTCGCAAGTGGCCGTGAAGGGATTGACAACCCCTTTATTGCATTGGTTGCGAGTTCTTGTTTGTTTGTGTAGGTGCGTGGGACTTTTGAGGAGCCTCCTACTAGATTGATACCTTGGTTCCCAAAAACTGAGGGAAATACTTATGCTACTTTGCTGCATCACCCTTTCCTCTTCAAGGAAAACCAAGGCAAGCTCAAGATGTAGCACGGCGCGGCAGGAGGAGGAGGCGGTAGCGTAGCCAGGGCTTGGGAGACCGGGGGCTCCTGAGCCTTGGGTACCTCAGCAGCAGCATCGGGAAACGGCACCTCCGGAGCCAGCAGGACCATGGGGGCTAACTCTTCGCGAGGACGCTCTCCCGAGTCTTGCGAGGATGTCCGGGTAGGGTGTCACGCCCAAGATGCGACCCTATCCTAAAGGAACTCAAAGGTCCCACCAAGGATAGAAGCGCATCTTGAAGACGCTTTTGCAAGGTGGATATCATTACATCAACATTACATAATAGATGGGGATACATACATAAGGCATACAATGCCACATGAATACAGCATCACAATACATAAGAGCACCATCCGACTATGGATGAAACACAAACAGAAGCTCAAACGACATCCACCCTGTTAGCCTAGGCTGCCGACCTGGAACCTATCCCCTGATCGAACAAGAAGCAGAAGAAGAACTCCAAACAAGCAAACATCGCTCTCGCGTCATGATCATCGCATAACCTGTACCTGCAACTGTTGTTGTAGTAATTTGTGAGCCACGAGGACTCAGCAATCCCATTACCATGGGTATCAAGACTAGCAAAGCTTAATGGGAAAGGAAGGGGTAAAGTGGTGAGGTTGCAGCAGCGACTAAGCAAGTATGGTGGCTAACATATGCAAATGAGAGCGAGAAGAGAAACAAAGGAACGGCCGTCAACTAGCAATGATCAAGAAGTGATCCTGACTCCTACTTACGTCAATCATAACACAGAAACCGTGTTCACTTCCCGGACTCCGCCGAGAAGAGACCATCACGGCTACACACGCGGTTGATGCATTTTAATTCGGATCTGGTGTCAAGTTATCTACAACCGGACATTAACAAATTCCTATCTGCCACATAACCGTGGGCACGGCTCTCGAAAGTTTATACCCTACAGGGATGTCCCAACTTAGCCCATGACAAGCTCTCGCGATCAACGAAGGAATAGACCTTCTCCGTGAAGACCCGATCGGACTCGGAATCCGGTTTACAAGACATTTCGACAATGGTAAAACAAGACCAGCAAAGCCGCCGGATGTGCCGACAAATCTGATAGGAGCTGCACATATCTCATTCTCGGGGCACACCGGATTGTCCAAACTTCCGGTAGGCGAGCCCAGAGTTGCCCCAGTGGCCACCGTGGTGACAGATTTGGACCAACACTCAACGAGCACGGCCGGGGGTAAATAAAGATGACCCTCGGGCTCCGAAACCCAAGGGAAAAAGGGCTAGGTGAGGCAAATGGTAAAACCAAGGTTGGGCCTTCTGGACAAGTTTTATTCAAAAGCGAACTGTTAGGGGGTCCCATAAATCACCCGACGCGTTAGGAACATAAAATCCGGGAACATAACACCAAGATGACGGAAACTAGGGCGGCAAGAGTGGAACAAAACACGGGCATAAGGCCGAGCCTTCCACCCTTTACCAAATATATAGATGCATTAATAAACATAAGAGATATTGTGATATCCCAACCAAAATCCTGTCCACCATGGAGAAATCTTCAACTTCACCTGCAACTAGCAACGCTATAAGAGGGCTGAGCAAAGCGGTAACATAGCCAAACAACGGTTTGCTAGGAAGGGTGTCAAAGGTTAGAGGTTCATGGCAATTTGCGAGGCTTGAAGAGCAAATGATAGGTAACGCAGCATAGCGATAGAACGAAGCAACTAGCATAGCAATGATAGTAGTGAGATCCAGGGTAGCGGTCATCTTGCCTGAAATCCCGCTAGGAAGAAGAACGAGTCCATGAAGAAGACGAACGGGAGTAGTCGAACGAATCCTCACAATCGCAACATTACGGAACTAGAAGCAACACGGAAAGAAACAAACAACATGGTAAATGCACAAGCATAAACATGGCATGATGCACAAACAAGTATGATGCATGTCCGGTTTAATAAGGCATGGCATGGCAAAGTGCAACAAACAACACTACAAATTAAGTGGAGCTCAATATGCAACGAGTTGCATATTGACGAAACACCACATCACTTATTTAGTTCTCTCTCGGTTATGCTACTCATCAATATTAAATGTTGTTAAACATGGCAAGGGGTGAATCAAAAGTAAACTAACTATTTAGGCAAGTTTAAATGAGGCCGGAACAACGAACAACAATTCCGAAAAAATCCCCATATGTCATTTAGCAATTTAACGCAAACAACATTTTCAACATTTTAATTGTTGTTATCATGATGCGGATGACATATGCAAATCTTATGCAATATTATGAAAATGTTGACATGAGCATGTTATGAAGCATTTGTCACCATGGCGGAACGAAAAGGGTGCCACGACGGTGAAACAGAAATGGTGCCACGGCAACATTCCGGTTCCGGTAACTTGAGGAGATACCGATGCAAACGAGAAGTGTGCGGATGTGCGCAAAATGCAAGAGATGGCATGATGCATGCACAAACAAAACAAATCCCACGATAAAACTCGAAATAGCTGGAAGTCTTCTGGAGCATCGGTCTCGGGGCGTTACAACACTCCACCACTACAAGAGGATCTCGTCCCGAGATCTAGGATGGCACCGGAGAGAAACGGAAGAGATAGAGAAGAGGTAAAACTAAGTTGCTTCTTCGACCAATGAGTGAAACCAAAGAACCTTGAGAAGTTGAGCAATTTAAAAGAAAGAGTACAACAGAGATGAACGAGATTGCAAACAATCCGTTAGAAAAGAGGAACAAGCAGTATTATGAGAATTTGAAGGTTGAAAGACATGGAAATAAGAGCTTCACGAACGAAAAGAATATGACCACCTCTGTATAATGAGATAGCCAAGGAACAAGAATGATAGAATTTGGACAGCACTCCGGTAGAAAAGAGAAGAAAACTTGATGAGATGAAAAGATATTGAAGAGGTGATACAACACTCCGGTTAAATGGATAAGCAAGAAAAGAACACGATCCTCACAAAACGAGGTGATGGGTGAAGAGCACAACATCACAATGCCTTCGTAACGAAAGAATAGAAGTTAGACCGTTGGGATAAAGGGACGGAGAAGAAAATGACAACTTTTGCCACAAGTGTACTTGGAAAGCATCCTTGCAAAGAAGAATCGAACGGAGTTGTTGGGAAATCAACAACGAAACGAATAAGCTTGTAGTGGGCTTATGGAAAACATCTCAAGATTATGAGGTGGCAACCGGCCACAAATGGAAACCATTGATTTGATTAAGAACACCGAAGAGATGAAAAACTTCTTCCACCAAGATGATAGAGAGATAACTTGGATTATTGATAAACACCATAAATAGCAACAACCCTTACGGAAAGGCTTTAGGTGAAATCTGACACAAGAGTTAACGAAGAGAAAATGATGGATTTAAAATACCTCATTCTTGACAACATATGAATCATGAAACATGAAGGAAATTGTCAAGAGTGACATAACACCACCTCAAAAGATAAGGTAGAAAGAATTTCACTTGGAATGCAAGATGAAGAATACTTGAGCTCCTCAAAACAAAACATGTGTTTAGCACCATGTTTACTTTAGAGTAAAGCTTGGTGGATCTTAACTTCAAGAGAAATCTTGAAGAACAATTGAAGAATGACAACAATCCTTGACGAACCATCATGTAGATCCTCCATGAAGAACTCCAGTAATAAAAAGATGATAAAAAGGAAGAGAGGTTGAAAACACTAGGTGAAGCCTTGCAATGATTTAGATGGAGCTTCGTGACGAGATAATGTGGAAAACTTGGAACTCCGGAAAAGAAAAGATGTAGCATCTCGAACCGAGAATGTGATATGATGAACAACACCGGAAAGAGGAAAATAGATCGCTTGGATGAAACAATAATAAGAATTACGTTATGCATATCCTTCACCAATTTAAATTGATGACAAGTAACAGATTTGGCATACTACTTATTCTTCTTGAGGGATTAAGGATAGAGATAGCGCAAACTTGAGAAGGTATTGATGGAACCATCGGTGGGATTTGGAAACAACAAATGAATTGATATGATAACAAAGGAAGTGAAATCTTGAACGAACCCCCATAAAAATTGGAAAAGAGAGTAGCAAGGGCACAATTCACCGAAAATAATGAAGATACTTGAGGGGATTTAGATACATGAGAACGAAGAGATCATGAACTGATTAGAGGATATTTGAACGATGCACCGATAAGATTTGGAGAACGATAGCTACACGCTGAGAATGAAGAATTATGACATGATGGCCTTCAGAAGAAAGAAATAGAAACAACTCATGAAATGCTCCGGATGGTAAGAAAACAATCGTCACAATCAAAAACAATTATAAGAAGATGGCATAAAGCTAGAACCATGAATCTCTGGAAGAACGGGTAAGGATTTAAGAGGAACTCTTCATCGGTCTTCAAAATCCAAGAATGTCGAGGAGAAACAACACCAAAATTGCTGAGATACTCCGGGAGAATGAAAAGCGAAGAGGTTGAGGCAACAATGAAAAGAATTTGAAAGTGATCTTGGAAAAGGCATGTGACTGATGAAATCCATTCTTACGTCACACTTGAAAAGAATTTGAATGACTCCGGGGGAATCAGAACAGTCAGGTAAGATCCTGGGAAAAGACCTGCGGGTTAGGGCCCACTAAAGAAAAACACCGTTGGAAAGAATTGTTAAACAGATTGACGATGCACCGGGACAATTGAGATATTTGAATGAGGTGGCGAACTCGAATTAATTTGAACACGGACGAATCTCCTGAGATGTCTTGAACACTCCGGAAGGATAAACTGGCGAGAGGCGAACGAGCAAGGGGAAAACATTTGAGCCGAGGAAAAGAATATGATCAACCCGAAAAAAAACTTGAATTGAGTCCACCGGAAAGAGAAAGGGATGAAGAATGACGGATGAGATGAGAATTCACCGGTTGAAATAATTGACGAAAGACTGAAGAGGCTCCGCACGAATGAAATTGATACTTGAAACAGACTCAGACTCCGGGAAGAAGAAAGGGTGAGAGGGCGGGAAAAACAAAGACAACTTGGGATGAACGAAACAAACACCGTTGAGAAAACTTAGAATTGATCTTGCGGATGGGGAGAATGATGGGATCATCTCGAAGAGAAGCGCACCGGTTGGAAAAGAATTAACATGACAACCTCAATGATCAAAAGGATTAGTATTCACATAGCAATATGAGAACACCGTTTAGGAAAGGTATGGATTCAACACTTGACTTCGAAGCAACTCGAATACCACAAATAAAACAAAACAAAGGATTTGGCTTGCAGAATAAGCCGGAACAAACACATATGATAGAGATTTACCCAATCCTATATCATGCATCTGTCGGAAAGATATTCTAGGAGCTACTTGAATTCCCACCTATAAACTCCCGAAACTTTCTGGTTATGCAATCTGGTGTTGGGGATATAGGGGAAGCAATATATCTCACCCAAACTAACAATACCTACATCCAAGCTGTATCCATCCGTCAACACATAACCAAGAAAACTCTGGAAATCGTGTACCTCAACCTTCGAAAAGCATCCGTTATACGAGCTATGGCAATACTCCCGAACTCCCCAGTACTGGGTGGCGTCGAGGCTATCTCACCAACAATTGCATAAAAGAGATTTTCGATGTCGGCAAAACTCGGTATTCGAATCGCAGCGATAAAATTATGACGACAACACCTCGGAGCTCAACTCCCGGGGACACTGCCACAACCCCTAAATGTCAGGAGGCACCAAGAACAATGTTCTCGTCATAAGAATATTGGAACGATCCCAAGATACCCGCGTGATCCTAAAAAAAAATTTAGTGAAATTTGAGGAGAGGAAAGACAAAACATCTACGCCAGGAGTCCTCACCAGAGCGACGAAGGGGGCTGAGGAGTAAAAAGAATCCTACTCTCCGATATATATAATCCTAAGACTCAAAATAGTTTTTTTTTCTAGACTCAACAACGGCCAACAATCAAGGGGGCTCCTATGGTCGGTCAAGGCTCTGATACCAACTTGTCACGCCCAAGATGCGACCCTATCCTAAAGGAACTCGAAGGTCCCACCAAGGATAGAAGCGCATCTTGAAGACGCTTTTGCAAGGTGGATATCATTACATCAACATTACATAATAGATGGGGATACATACATAAGGCATACAATGCCACATGAATACAACATCACAATACATAAGAGCACCATCCGACTACGGATGAAACACAAACAGAAGCTCAAACGACATCCACCCTGCTAGCCCAGGCTGCCGACCTGGAACCTATTCCCTGATCGAACAAGAAGCAGAAGAAGAACTCCAAACAAGGAAACATCGCTCTCGCGTCATGATCATCGCATAACCTGTACTTGCAACTGTTGTTGTAGTAATCTGTGAGCCATGAGGACTCAGCAATCCCATTACCATGGGTATCAAGACTAGCAAAGCTTAATGGGAAAGGAAGGGGTAAAGTGGTGAGGTTGCAACAGCGACTAAGCAAGTATGGTGGCTAACATACGCAAATGAGAACGAGAAGAGAAACAAAGGAACGGCCGTCAACTAGCAATGATCAAGAAGTGATCCTGACTCCTACTTACGTCAATCATAACACAGAAACCGTGTTCACTTCCCAGACTCCGCCGAGAAGAGACCATCACGGCTACACACACGGTTGATGCATTTTAATTCGGATCTGGTGTCAAGTTATCTACAACCGGACATTAACAAATTCCCATCTGCCACATAACCGCTGGCACGACTCTCGAAAGTTTATACCTGCAGGTCCCAACTTAGCCCATGACAAGCTCTCGCGATCAACGAAGAATAGACCTTCTCCCGGAAGACCCGATCGGACTCAAATCCGGTTTACAAGACATTTCGACAATGGTAAAACAAGACCAGCAAAGCCGCCGGATGTGCCGACAAATCTGATAGGAGCTGCACATATCTCGTTCTCGTGGCACACGGATTGTCCAAACTTCCGGTGGCGAGCCCAGAGTTGCCACAGTGGCCACCGTGGTGACGATTTGGACCAACACTCACAACGAACACGGCGGGGGTAAATAAAGATGACCCTCGGGCTCCTAAACCCAAGGGAAAAAGAGCTAGGTGAGGCAAATGGTAAAACCAAGGTTGGGCCTTCTTTGGACAAGTTTTATACAAAGCGAACTGTCGGGGGTCCCATAAATCACCCGACAGCGTTAGGAGCATAAAATCCGGGAACATAACACGGTATGACGGAAACTAGGGCGGCAAGAGTGGAACAAAACACCAGGCATAAGGCCGAGCCTTCCACCCTTTACCAAATATATAGATGCATTAATAAACATAAGAGATATTGTGATATCCCAACCAAAATCCTGTCCACCATGGAGAAATCTTCAACTTCACCTGCAACTAGCAACGCTATAAGAGGGCTGAGCAAAGCGGTAACATAGCCAAACAACGGTTTGCTAGGAAGGGTGTCAAAGGTTAGAGGTTCATGGCAATTTGGGAGGCTTGAAGAGCAAATGATAGGTAACGCAACATAGCGATAGAATGAAGCAACTAGCATAGCAATGATAGTAGTGAGATCCAGGGTAGCGGTCATCTTGCCTGAAATCCCGCTAGGAAGAAGAACGAGTCCATGAAGAAGACGAACGGGAGTAGTCGAACGAATCCTCACAATCGCAACATTACCGGAACTAAGAAGCAACACCGGAAAGAAACAAACAACATGGTAAATGCACAAGCATAAACATGGCATGATGCACAAACAAGTATGATGCATGTCCGGTTTAATAAGGCATGGCATGGCAAAGTAAAACAAACAACACTACAAATTAAGTGGAGCTCAATATGCAACGAGTTGCATATTGACGAAACACCACATCACTTATTTAGTTCTCTCTCGGTTATGCTACTCATCAATATTAAATGTTGTTAAACATGGCAAGGGGTGAATCAAAAGTAAACTAACTATTTAGGCAAGTTTAAATGAGGCCGGAACAACGAACAACAATTCCGAAAAAATCCCCATATGTCATTTAGCAATTTAACGCAAACAACATTTTCAACATTTTAATTGTTGTTATCATGATGCGGATGACGTATGCAAATCTTATGCAATATTATGAAAATGTTGACATGAGCATGTTATGAAGCATTTGTCACCATGGCGGAACAAAAAGGGTGCCACGGCGGTGAAACGGAAATGGTGCCATGGCAACATTCCGGTTCCGGTAACTTGAGGAGATACCGATGCAAACGAGAAGTGTGCGGATGTGCGCAAAATGCAAGAGATGGCATGATGAATGCACAAACAAAACAAATCCCACGATAAAACTCGAAATAGCTGGAAGTCTTCTGGAGCATCGGTCTCGGGGCGTTACATAGGGGAGGTGCGAACGTCGTCGCCTCCCCTCCCCACGGAAGAAGGTGCGGCCGCGGCAGATGGATCAGCCCCAGACGGCGTCACCGCGTCCTCCTTCCTCTTCTTCACCGCAGACGGCGGCCTAGCCAATCAATGGTGAACGTCAAGGATCAACAACATAATCAAGAACAAGATGGAGCATGGACACTTACTGGTCTACCGCGGTTTAGTCCACCTTCCTCTTGCTGAGCTTGAAGCCCGAGAGCTTCGCGGCCCGGGGCGCAGCCGCAAGGGTTCCAGGAGCAGAAGAAGGTGCTGCGGAAGGGCTGGAGGCGGCTCTAGGCGGCGGCCGGGCAAAAGAAGCCTCTCGGGAGATCAGTGCCGACCTGCCCTTCGTCGAGATCGCGGGCGGATCCCCTTCTCTTGGGTGGCGTCGG
Source organism: Aegilops speltoides (assembly GCA_021437245.1). Taxonomy (NCBI): domain Eukaryota; kingdom Viridiplantae; phylum Streptophyta; class Magnoliopsida; order Poales; family Poaceae; genus Aegilops; species Aegilops speltoides. The sequence goes on from CM038142.1 coordinate 180,519,408, forward strand.
CCTTGTCGTCGTCTAGCAAGGTGCGGAGGATGTCGGCCTGGCGCGAGGGGGAGGTCTCCCCCGTCCCCTCGAGGGTCGCCTCCGAGTCACGCTCCTCGTCTTCCTCCTCTGCAGGAATCACCCGAAGACACGTCCACCGGCACAGTCGCCCCCCGGACCACAAGGGGCGCCGGCGGTACTAGGACGCGCCCATCAAAGGTGGGCATATCAGCCACCACCTGCGCCATGTCCTTGCGGAGGAACAAGGGGACGGGAGCACTCGACGGATACTCCTGGTCGTCCCCGACCAAGAGGTGGAGAGCTGCGGCCAGCTCCTGATCAGTCAAAGCCACCAGATTCAGGCAAAGCTTGTCATCTGCACCCCCAAGCATCCATAAGGGGCACGAGTGCGCCTGAAGCGGAGCCACCTGCTGCATCAAGAACTCCCTCAGGAGCACGGCTCCCGTTAGCTTCGCCGCCTTCGCGTTGCCCGGCTTCAGGTCGGCGTTCATCCTCTCCAGCACCAATGTCGCCCGATCGTCAGTAGGCTTCATGCGAGACCACCCTTCGTCAGACTGGGGCATCTTCATCGGCAGCGCCAAGCATGGGTGGACGCACTTGGCATCCATCATGACCCACTTGCTCCGGAAGCCGTCGACCCTCTTCCCGGCCTTCGAAATCGCATTGGCCTTGCCGTACGCGATGAAATTGGCGCACGCCAAGGTGTGGTCGCCGTTGGTTCGGAGAAGGAAGAAGTGGCGCAACAGAGCCACAGACGGCATCACCCCAACATGTGCCTCGCAGTAGTAGGCAAAAATCGACAAGAGAAGAATGGAATTGGGATGGAGATGAAGGGCCTGCAACCTATAATGGCGGAGGACGGCGTAGAAGAAGTCGGAGAAGGGGGGAACTAGGCCTGCAACGACGGCGTTCGTGAAGAAGGGATAGAAAGTGTTCCCCTGAGCCTCCGGCACAGTGGAGCCAGCCCGGAGTTCGGTCTTCCCCTTTTCATTGCTCTCCCCCGCCGTCAGCAGGCGCGTGGCGGCGAGACTCTTCTCCGGGACAGTAGGCGCGTCCAGGGCCGGCTCGTACCAAGCTGGTGGCGCGTCGACCTTGGTCTTGCAGGGCGCCATTGGTCGCTCGAGGGGAAGGATCGGAGCGGATCTGGAGATTTCAGAAGCACGGAGCAAGGAATGGGATCTGGAGCAAGACGAAGGAAAAGCAATGAAGGCAAGCCTTGCCCGTGCCAGCATTTTGTCAGATGGGCAGTTGCCGAGGCAGCGTGGGAAAGCGGAGACGCCCACGTCCAATCAGTCGCCACGCGTCGACCAAGGCCGCAGGCTGATGGTGCATGTGGCGCTCCGCACTTGCCCTTTGGCTTCGCCGCTAAGCAAAGTCCGAGCGTGCCTTGGTCCCGGGGGCTACTGTCGGCGTTCTGGGAACGGGGGTCCCCAGACTTGCTTGCCTGCGGCCCGCGGCGTGGCTCCACCAGTGGCCCAGTATGGCCCGTCTTCATCAACCAACACTCAAGACCCTCGCGAGGGGCCGAGCCTCGCGAGGGGCCGAGCCTCGCGAGGCGGACGACACAAGGCCTCTTCAAGAGCGGCCTCACCAGGCAGGCTCGCGAGGAGGTGGAGAGATCAAGGCAAGGGGTACCTCGCGAGGTTCCCGTGATGCAAGCCATGACAACCAAGGCCAGGTGGGCGCCAACGCACGGAGTGTCCTTGTTTCCCCTTTGGTGCTAAGGGGGCAAGCGCAGGCGCAGAGTACCGAGGCATCAGGCAAAGGTTTCCATATCGGTGCAACAAGACCAAGATCAGCAGGACGGTAGGACGGAGGTCATCATGGAGCCCAAGACGGCGTCACCACCAGCGCCTTTGACAAGCGAAGACCACCTTTAGTCAGGATAGCTTGTACTAGCTGTCCCCTTTCAAATTGGCCGTTGTTGGATCCCTTCCCGCTCAATATTTGGGAAGAGGACCAGGGCCTCTATAAATAGGGCTAGCCACCACAGTAGAAAGGGACCGAAACGAGAACAAGTAGAACACCACACCAGCTCAAGAACACCTCTCCTCAGGAGGCTGTTCTTCCCTTGTACTATTCATCATCAGCCCCAGAGGCAATCCACCACCACCACATAGGAGTAGGGTATTACACCACAACGGTAGCCCGAACCTGTATAAATATTATGTCTCTTGTGTTGTGAGTTCATTGAGCTAGCTTAGGGATCGCGGAGAGGCTGAGGGCGAGATTCGGTAGGGGGAAATCTTCGTGCGCACCCCAGTGTTCGAACCTCAAGGGTTTTGCCGGAACCCTAAATCCGACAATTTGATGGATTATGGAATAAGGAGTGGCAAGAGCCTAAGCTTGGGGATGCCCAAGGCACCCCAAGGTAAAATTCAAGGACAACCAAAAGCCTAAGCTTGGGGATGCCCCGGAAGGCATCCCCTCTTTCGTATTTCTCCATCGGTAACTTTACTTGATGCTATATTTTTATTCACCACATGATATGTGTTTTGCTTGGAGTGTCTTTTATGATTTGAGTCTTTGCTTTTTAGTTTATCACAATCATCCTTGCTGTACACACCTTTTGGGAGTGACACACATGAATCGGAATTTATTAGAATACTCTATGTGCTTCACTTATATCTTTTGAGCTAGATAATTTTGCTCTGGTACTTCACTTATATCTTTTTAGAACACGGCGGTGGTTTTATTTTATAGAAATTATTGATCTATCATGCTTCACTTATATTATTTTGAGAGTCCTTTAGAACAGCATGGTAATTTGCTTTGGTTAAAATTTTAGTCCTAATATGATGAGCATCCAAGATAGGTATAATAAAAACTATCATATAAAGTGCATTGAATACTATGAGAAGTTTGATACTTGATGATTGTTTTGAGATATGAGGATGGTAATATTAGGGTCATGCTACTTGAGTAGTTGTGAATTTGAGGAATACTTGTGTTAAAAGTTTGTGATTCACGTAGCATGCACGTATGGTGAACCATTATGTGATGAAGTCGGAGCATGCTTTATTTATTGATTGTCTTCCTTATGTGTGGAGGTCGGGATCGCGCGATGGTTAACTCCAACCAACCCTTCCCCTAGGAGCATGCATGTAGTACTTTGTTTTGATAACTTGTAGATTTTTGCAATAAGTATGTGAGTTCTTCATGACTAATGTTGAGTCCATGGATTATACGCACTCTCACCCTTCCACCATTAGTAGCCTCTCTTGTGCCGCACAACTTTCGCCGGTATCATACACCCACCATATACCTTCCTCAAAACAGCCACCATACCTACCTATTATGGCATTTCCATAGCCATTCCGAGATATATTGCCATGCAACTTTCCACCGTTACGTTTATTATGACACGCTCCACCATTGCCATATTTCTTTGCATGATCATGTAGTTGACATAGTATTTGTGGCAAAGCCACCATTCATAATTCATTCATACATGTCACTCTTGATTCATTATCCCGGTACACCACCGAAGGCATCCATATAGAGTCATATTTTGTTCTAAGATTCTTGAGTTGTAAGTAGATAAAAGTGTGATGATCTTCATTATTAGAGCATTGTCCCATGTGAGGAAAGGATGATGGAAGCAATGATTCCCTCACAAGTTGGGATGAGTCGCCAGAGTTTATGAAAAATAAAAGAGGCCAAAGAAGCCCACACGAAAAATGAGAGAAAAAGAGAGAAGGGACAATGTTACTATCCTTTTACCACACTTGTGCTTCAAAGTAGCACCATGACCTTCATGATAGAGAGTCTCCTATGTTGTCACCTTCATATGCTAGTGGGAATTTTTCATTATAGAACTTGGCTTGTATATTCCAATGATGGGCTTCCTCAAATTTCCCTAGGTCTTCGTGAGCAAGCAAGTTGGATGCACACCCACTTAGTTTCTTTTGATGAGCTTTCATACACTTATAGCTCTAGTGCATCCGTTGCATGGCAATCCCTACTCACTCACATTGATATCTATTAATGGGCATCTCCATAGCCCGTTGATACGCCTAGTTGATGTGAGACTATCTTCTCCTTTTTTGTCTTCTCCACAACCACCATCCTATTCCACCTATAGTGCTATGTCCATGGCTCATGCTCATGTATTGCGTGAAGATTGAAAAAGTTTGAGAATACTAAAGTATGAAACAATTGCTTGTCTGGAACCGGGGTTGTGCATGATTTAGATATTTTGTGTGATGAAGGTAGAGCATAGCCAGACTATATGATTTTGTAGGGATAACTTTCGTTGGCCATGTTATTTTGAGAAGACATGATTACTTTGTTAGTATGCTTGAAGTATTATTACTCTTATGTCAATATTAAACTTTTGTCTTGAATCTTTCGGATCTAAACATTCATGCCACAATAAAGAAAATTACATTGAGAATTATGCTAGGTAGCATTCCACATCAAAAATTCTGTTTTTATCATTTACCTACTCGAGGACAAGTAGGAATTAAGCTTGGGGATGCTTGATACATCTCCAACGTATCTATAATTTTTGATTGTTCCATGCTATTATATTATCTGTTTTGGATGTTTAATGGGATTTATTATACACTTTTATACTATTTCTGGGACTACCCAGAGGGGGTAGGCGCGCCCCCCACCCTCGTGGCTCCCCTGTCCGACTTCTTTTGCCTATATATACTCATATACCCTGAAAACATCCGAGAGCACCACGAAACCCTATTTCCGCCACCGCAACCTTCTGTACGAGTGAGATTCCATCTTGGGGCCTTTTCCGGCGCTCCGCCAGAGGGGGAATCGATCATGGAGGGCTTCTACATCAACACCATAGCCTCTCCAATGATGTGTGAGTAGTTTACCTCAGACCTTCGGGTCCATAGTTATTAGCTAGATGGCTTCTTCTCTCTCTTTGGATCTCAATACAAAGTTCTCCTCGATCTTCTTGGAGATCTATTCGATGTAATTATTTTTGCGGTGTGTTTGTCGAGATCTGATGAATTGTGGGTTTATGATCAAGATTATCTATGAACAATATTTGAATCTCATGTGAATTATTTTATATATGATTTGTTATCTTTGCAAGTCTCTTCGAATTATCAATTTGGTTTGGCCTACTAGATTGATCTTTCTTGCAATGGGAGAAGTGCTTAGCTTTGGGTTCAATCTTGCGGTGTCCTTTCCAAGTGACAGCAGGGGCGGCAAGGAATGTATTGTATTGTTGCCATCGAGAATAAAAAGATGGGGTTTATATCATATTGATTGAGTTTATCCCTCTACATCATGTCATCTTGCCTAATGGGTTACTCTGTTGTTATGAACTTAATACTCTAGATGCATGTTGGATAGCGGTCGATGTGTGGAGTAATAGTAGTAGATGCAGAATCATTTCGATCTACTTGTCGCGGACGTGATGCCTATATACATGATCATGCCTAGATATTCTCATAACTATGCACTTTTCTATCAATTGCTCGGCAGTAATTTGTTCACCCACCGTAATACTTATGCTATCTTGAGAGAAGCCACTAGTGAAACCTATGGCCCCCGGGTCTATTTTCCATCATATAAGTTTCCGATCTATTTTATTTTGCAATCTTTACTTTCCAATCTATATCGTAAAAATACCAAAAATATTTATCTTATTATCTCTATCAGATCTCACTTTTGCAAGTGGCCATGAAGGGATTGACAACCCCTTTATCGCATTGGTTGCAAGGTTCTGATTTGTTTGTGCAGGTACGAGGGATTTGAGTGTAGCCTCCTACTGGATTGATACCTTGATTCTCAAAAACTGAGGGAAATACTTACGCTACTTTGCTGCATCACCCTTTCCTCTTCATGGGAAAACCAACACATGCTCAAGAGGTAGCAACCGCGCGTCACCTGGCTCCGCACGGGCGACGCCAAGACGCGTTTTTTCAGGCAAAGATCAACTCCAGGCACCAGAAGAACTTCATCCACGCCCTCTATGCCCATGACTCCATTGCCAACTCCCACAGCGACAAGGAGCGGATCATACATGAGCACTTCAACTCCACGCCGGGGGCGACGACGCTGCATAGCTGCACCATTGATTGGGACTCCATCCACTTGCCGACCCTTCCTGCGGCCGGCCTCGACAACCCATTCACTGAGGAGGAGGTTTGGGCGGCGATCTGCAAATCTCCGTAGGATAAATCCCCAGGGTCAGAAGGCTTCAACGACACTTTCTTCCGATCGTGCTGGCCCATCATCAAGGCGGACGTCATGGTGGCCTTTCACCAGTTCTACAACCTCGCGGGGGGGGGGGGGGTGTGAATGATCAACAACGCGCCAATCATCCTCTTACCAAAGAAGGACGGGGCGACAGAGATCACGTACTACAGGCCCATCAGCTTGATCCACTCGATCGCAAAGCTCATCTCCAAGGTCCTCTCCATTAGGTTAGCATCCGTCATCAGCTCCATCACCTCACAAGCGCAAACGGCATTCGCGAAGATAAAATACATCCACGACATCTTCCACTTCGTGCAAAACTCCGTCCGTGCCCTTCATCGCCGCAAGACACAGTGTCTCCTAATGAAGCTCAAGATAGCAAAAGTGTTTGACACCGTGTCCTGGGAATATCTCCTGGAGCTGCTCCAGAAGCTAGGGTTTAGTGCGCGCTGGCGCGATTGGGTGGCTCGCCTTTTCGCCACGGCATCCTCTTCGGTCTCCCTCAACGGCACGGCGGGCCCTAGTATTCTCCACCATCGCGAGCTGTGGCAAGGCGACCCGCTGTCTCCCTTCCTCTTCATCCTAGCCATCAATCCGCTGTACCACCTCATCGCAACCACGTGTTATTTATCACACACGTGTTAACATAAGGAAACGTATGTGTAACTTACTAATCATCGCACATGAGTACTCGCAGACGCATCATGTGCGATACTCCTAGCCACCGCAAGCAACTAGTTTGCATTTTTCAAAGTTTTTTGTACGAACAAAACCACACACGAACTAACTATAGTAACCATCTATGTTATAATTTCTCAACGCAAGCAATTCATCCGAGTGGACTGTTTGCGGCTTATCACACATATATTGTTTACACGAATCATTTGTGTTCTTTTGGCTCATCGCAAATGCCGCATATCACGTACATCTTGTTAAGTTGAACCGTTTCTATTCTCTTCCCTAATCGAAAACAGTTCGTCCGAGTGAATCGTATGTCGTATATCACACACACCTTGATCTGTTTGACCGTTTCTGTTGCATTTCCTAATAGCACACAGTTCATCGGAGCAAACTGTATGCCGTATATCGCACACACATTGATATGGCTGCCCGTTTCTGTTGTTCTGCCTTATCGCAAACAGTTCTTCTAGATCAACCATATGCCCCGCATCGCACACGTAACTAAAATCTGAATCGTGTTTGATGTCTCCGCCATCGCAAATGTTTTGCATCTTTTTTGACGTTTTTTTACATCCCTGTTTGTGATTAATGCATCGCACACAATTTCGTCATAGGGTCTCTGATCATAGTGTCGCGTTAGCAGCATCCTGCAGTAGAGTACCCCTTTCTCAGCAGGCTTTCCAGGAAATGCAAAACTTGCAGCTCATGCTGGGTAACATGGAGATGAGGATGGAGGAAAATGATTCATGGGTGTTGAGACAGGATGATAAATCTTATTCAGTAAAGAGGTACTACACTCACATCCACAAACATATCACTCCAAACCCACTGCTTAATTGGATTTGGGCTTCTTGCTGCACAATGAAGTTAAAGGTTTTTTGCCTGGATGCTGGTCATGGATAGGCTTAACACTCAAGACATGCTTCTGAGGAGACACTGGAATGTTTCAGATTCTCCTTTATGTGTGCTCTGCCCTACACAAACTAGGAAGGATAGAGATCATCTCTTCTTCAACTACAAATTTAGTTGTTGGGTATGGAATCATTTGTAAATCGACTGGCAACATGGTGATGATCAGAGGGAAATTGTACTTGTTGCGCGAAGAGATTTTGGAAAGCAAACCCAGTTTCTGGACAGAAACTTAGCAACCCTAGTTTCACATTTATTTGAATTTAATTAGTGAAATAGAACTTGTAACTAAACCAAATTCAAATAGAATAATCCCTAGACTTGTTTGAAACATAATTTGGCATTAAATAAAGTATTTTGAAAATAAATTGAACCATAGTTTGAACTAAAGGAAATTTAATCATAAACCCTAATATTTTATAAAGGAAAATGGTAGAATAATTAATAGGTCGTTTAAATTTAATAATTAAATCATTATGACTGCTATGTGTTATATTTTTGTCAATGTTTGATTACGAGGAGTGCAACACCTATGACTGTGAGGAGTGCACCAGTGTCAACAACAACCTAGCCAAGTTCCACTTCAATCATGTTACCCAATATTTTATTTGCATTGTAGTTTTGCCATGTTTGGTGTGTGAGTTTAGGATGCTAAATTCTATACAAACCAGTAGTTGAAAACTTAGGTTCAAACTTACCCTGACCTTGTAACCATCGAGTAGGTGCTTAGCTGCTATAACGTGGATTGGGAAACATCAATTATTATTCCACCATACAACCTCATGGTTGACTACTTAACTACTACTTCATTAATGAATCGATCTGGGTGGACTGGCTTTGGTTGGGTCATCAGAGTGTAATCTTTGGTAGGGAATGCCACCCATGTAGTTCAAAGTTTAGTAGCTTCCATGTGTAACCGTGATACATTATGGGCTCTGTCTAGACTGAGTAAGTTATGGGAACCCTCATGAGTAGACCAACATATGTAGGTGTATAGGTCAGACTAGGTGTGCCATTCTGAAAGGGCTACTACTTCCCAAAAGTCTCGTCTTGATCTACCTAGCTACTTCACAAGTGAAGTTTAGTAGCATAAGGGTGTGATTGGGAATCACGGGTAAAACACACAAACCTCTACAGACTGTATAAGACTGATCATGATTAGCCGTGTCTTCGATTATGGACAATTTTTGATCAACTCACCCGAGAATTATCATCTTGATCTCATCACCTCTTCTTTTAAAAGCAATGGGTTGAACCAATAGGGAGTGTGGAGCTGATCTCAGAGGACTAAAGGACCCAGGGTCTCTGGAGAAAGGCTTGGGGCAACCATGCGGTGCGGAAGCCCACATATTCAAATTGCATTTATGAGTGATCGCGTGATACGATCTGCCCGGAACTACTGTGTGATGCGCTATATCTAGCTATTAGAGTAGACCACTAATAAAATAATAAGGCAAAACTATTTTTCTACGTAGATGAACAAGATTCCAAGTGAACTATGGACTCGCCAATACATTCAAAGTATTGGCTCCAGTGACTGCAACGTATCATATTGCATATGACTAGTGGTTGGGGCGCCACCCTGTGGCGCCGCTTGAGAGGAAGTTGTGTGAATGTTTTCACTTAAAATAAAATACATAGAGTCCTCTCCTCCGTCTAAAAAAACATCTCAGAAAAAAATATACTCACCTTCATCTAAAAAAGGTAAAAAAGAAAAAAGAAAAAACTACCACCGCAGCCTACCAGCGAGTGCCACTTTGCATAACCCTCCATTTAAAAAATACCAATGTCCTCATCTCCGTCTAAAAAGAAAAAATACATATAAAAAATAATCCACACCTCCATCTAATTTTTTTTCCAAAAGAGTTCTCATCGCGGCCAACCAGCTTGTGCCATGTGGCATAGCTGATTGGTTTTTTTCCAAAAGAGTTCTCACCGCGGCCAACCAGCTTGCGCCACTTGGCATAGCTGGTTGGCCGCCCTTCCCGCGTAACTTAATGGGTTTAATTACTACAAGGAGTGGCTTATGTAGGGTGTCGTGCCTCCACTCGACATGCTTCCCCGTGGTGTTGGAGCTTATCAAGACGTCTACCTTAGTTTTGCTTTTGTTTTCGCTTGTTATGAACTTTGTTTGCTTATTGTAAAACTATGTATTTGACTATGGCTAGAGTCTACAAGACTATTTGCTTTCTGAATGATGCGATGTAATAAAGGTTGCATTTGTGTATGTTGACGATTCGATTCAGACGTTGGCATAGAAACACAGAGAGACCGTATGCCTGAAAAAAATGAGTTGTGACGCTCTGAGGCTTAATGAAGGACATGAAATGGTAGCAGGTGTGAACAAAGCTAGCCCGAAGGCATTCCCGTAAAGAAAAAAAACTATATTTCCGCCTCTCTCTCTCAAAATAAAAACACATCCCCGTCTTTTCTATACTACTATTAAACAAGCGAACTTTATCTTTCTTAAGGCCATCCCGGCTAACGCACACAGAACAACAAAGAGCAATTACAGCCTCACGATCAGACCCACATATTTGTATATAACCTTCAAAACAACAACTAATCCGGAGATAAGTACGCTTAGCAATTTAAGTGGGCGGACGAAACTCTGCCATCCGCGTCGTCCGCACTTATTTAGCCCCACGCCACGGAAAAAAAAAACAAAAAAAAAACAGACGCAACTGCGCCTCAATCCCTATTCACCCCATCTACATCTCCTCGCGCCGCCGCTCGCACCTTGCATCGCGCCGCCGCTCGCACCTTGCCTCGCCGCCGCACCCCTCAACTCATCCGCACCGCCACGCCTGCCCGGCAGGGGATCAACTGCTCCGTCCTCTACAAGGTGGCCGCCGCCGGGGATGTGGATGGACGCGGAGCTGTCGGCCGCCGGCGAGCGACGATGCGCATGTGAGGCGCGCGGCACTGTGCAACAGTCTCCTCCATGCCGTCGCCGAGCTCCCTGCTGCCTGCGACGCCCTCTTGTCTCATCCACACATGCCTGCCCCTGATATCTCCGTCCCTCTCAGTCTCTTCTTTCTGTTCTCAATGAACTGCAGGTACTGATACGTGTGTTGTTTTTCAAATCAACCCTGCTCTTCCTTGTTGGAACCGTTGACATACATTGCATGCTCATAGGCTCATGACGTTCTCACGGGAAAACACCAAAAAATTGTGTAGAGATGTCTTGGGGAGATAACACAGATTTGTTCTCCGTTCATGTCAATGCATCCTATTATATCATCCCTTTTATACTGATCCTCTTTTTTTGTGCAGCTAGCTTCGGCAGGTTTGTTAGGCTAATATAAAGTAGGGAGCTTTCCTACATAGTAATACAACGATGACACTGAAGGATGTTTTGCAACTAGCAAGATACTTTGTTTAGAAGCTGATTGTCCTGTCAGACAATATAAAACTTTTGCCATGATATTTCCTTATATGCAGTTTCAAGGTCACATGGATGCTGATAGCTCTCAGGTGTATGGCATATCTATTGCTGGCTATTGTTCCGTTTCTTCCTGGTATGCCAATGTATATTGCTTCAATTTTCATATTGACATTGATGAAGAATCTAGGCTACGAAGTGCAGCTTGAGAACATGTATGCTTACTGTTGCCTTTCTTCCTGATACCAGGTTTATACAATGAAGGACTCTGAATTGATGCATATATTGTCTCGAAAAGTAACTAGGCTCCAAAGTGGAGACTGAGAAGAGGTATGCTTACTGTTGTCTGTGTTGCTCTATCTACTCAGTCACCTTTATATGAACAAGTACATGGGAATTGTTTATCTTAGTGCATTAGAAATTTAGAATTGTTCCTTCGGTGCTATTGATGCCACATCTTCTCTTTTTCTTTTCTTGGGAGTAGAGGTAACAACAAAGGTTTCACTCAAGGATCGAGCAAATGCAATTCTAATGCTTATGTCTTCTAATTCTAAGCATGACGACATTAACTGTCCATGACATATTTCTCCTCTTAAATCAAAAAAGCTATATATAGAAGCACGAAAATTAGACTGGATTTATTGGATTCTGTTTGGTGCATAATTTATTGCATACTAGACGCAACGATGCCGATCTATTATATTTAGGTGGGTGTACCATGTACCATGCATACTATCTTTCAACTAGGCCGTTAAAAGTTGGCATTTCTGTCATGCGAGCTTCAGAGAAGGATTGATCTGATTGTCCTTTGATGTTCTAGAGTTTAGTTTGTTGATTGTTTCAGTCATGGTGGTGTTACTTGGAATAAGAATGACTCCAGCTGCTTGTAACATTGGTAGAATGGTGGAATTCTAGGAGCAGTCCTTAGTTTCAGTCTAGTTTCTGTGTAACAAATACAATCAGTCTATTATTAGTCCACTTTTATTGTTTTTATTGGATGTGTATCAACCGTGAGGCATACATTGTACATGCAAGATTACTAAAATTGTGAATTTTATATGAAAGACACGCATTGCACTATTTTTGTGGGCACACCAGTTGATTAACCATGCTTAACCTTTGGTTTAGTATGACACAGAACTACCCTCATGTGGTAACATCCTTTCGTGTCGCACAGAATTGAGTTCTGCTACTTCAGGTTAAGCCAGATGATGGTTTGGCCAGCCAGATCGGCATGTGAAATGCAAGTACATAACTAATTACTTTCTTGGAAGATGTTATATGTACGTATTTGAAAAGGATCAATTTTTCGTGGCTATCACACCGGCAAAACCAATGAAGTTTGTCATGGTAGCATGATTGCCCCAACTAACTAGATGTTACTGTTGTTTTAAATTGTGTTCCTCGGATTATTGAGTTATGCCTGTGCTTATGGTATTCGATACCAAGACACCGCTATACAAATTTTAATCCATTTAATCATAGAAAGATGTGTTTTGTGTTACCATGTTCCCTTTTAAAAGTTGTTACATAAGAAAACAATCAGTTGCATTAGTTCACACGTCCATTGTTTGTGAGGTTTCTTCTATGCTTGCCAGGGAGTTAACAAGTGCATTGCATGTACACTATTACTATTACAATTTAATGGTACACGCGTATGTAGGATGTAATTTGCTGTTGGGGAATCTCCAAATCATATAACCAGCTAAATTGTATCCTTGTGGATTTTTCTAACCCGCGGGAACATGGTAAATGATAAGGCCAAAGAAATAGCTTTGATGAAAATGATTCACATCAGTTATGAATTTTTGATTTTTTTCTGCATGTGCCTTTCTAAACTCACATCAGTTATGGATTATATGTTGAGATACTGGCTAATTATAGAGATATTTTTTATTATCTGCTGATGTTTATATACTGTAAATGGTGGTTGTGGGCATCCCAAAGAAGCTTGTTCTGACCATTGGCATTTTCATGGACCACCGTGGCAAGAACATGCCACTAGAGGTTATGCAGTCTAATGTCCAGAAGGCTCAAGATACAAGGCCAAGCTGGAAGCTTGATCTTCCCAAGGTGTGCTTGCAAGTATGGGTCTGTTTCGTTTTCTCCGTGTTTACACCTCTCTTGCTCCAAGGCTGGTGATTCGATTGTAATAGAGGAGCCTGCTACATTCATCCAGGGTCCAGGGCGATTACATGCCCATCACCCGCAGCGGCGAGAAGCACATGCATACGACGAGCTCCGTGTCAACATGATGAACCAGCACGAGTTGGGGCCCAGGTGAAGAGGTTGTCGACGCGGAGAAAGAGGAGAAGTGATCACATGTTTATAGTAGCTAATGGATGATGTTATCTTAGTTTGTGAATTTTGTTTTGGTCAACTCAGAAACCTTGTTTGATGTCCGAAGATCCCTTTCTACCCACTATTCAAAGCATCTCTTCATAGATCCAACAATACACTTCAAATAATTAAGTTGACATCCAAGAATATTTTGAAAAAGGATGTATTTATCGCCTCAGATAATTCTTATTCATCACACTAGATCGTATTTTCATTTAATTATTCTTGAGAATAGATTTAATAGTTTTTTTAGAAATACAGATATTTGATATATTGCATGTTAATTTAGACGTGCATTGCAAGTGCAAGCTTACTAGTTTTATTTGAAAAGCAAAACACATCCCGTCTCTCCTGCTATGTGAGCCACGAAGACAGGAAGGCAGGAACAGCACGTACCCAGCCTCGCCGGCCACGAAATACGCCTTCCCGATTGATTTACGTACTCTTTGGGGGATAACGCTATTTATGGGGCTATAAAGAAGGACACCAGTCGGTGTTGGGCTAAAACGAAAGCCGCCACGCCTTCTAGAACCTTCCACATCACTTTCCGCAAAACCCTAAACCCAGCACCACCCAGCCGGAGCCATGCGCCGGCCGCAGCGCCGCGCTGTAGCTAAGCAAAGCCGCGCCAAGGATGGCGACGAGATCCGCCTCCTTGAGGCCTGGATCGACGCCGGCAAGCCCCTCCCGGGAACCAAGCCGCCTCCCCCCTCCGAGGAGTCCTCCGCCGCCAACGCACGGGTAAGGGCACGAGATGTAGTGGCTAAGGCGGCGGCTGGGGACTACTCGGATTATGGCGCGTCCACGCGGTTCGACGAGCTACCGCTGTCGCAGAAGACCAAGGACGCCCTGCGGAAGGCGGGGTACAAGGAGATGAGCGAGATCCAGCGGGCCGCCCTGCCCCACGCGCTCTGCGGGCACGACGTCCTCGGCGCGGCCAAGACCGGGTCCGGCAAAACCCTCGCCTTCGTCATCCCAGTAAGCTGTTAATTTACTCTTTAAATCCCACTTGTAGGGAACGCAGATTAAGAATGGTCGCATACACTCTGAATTATCATCATAGTTTTATCATTTAGCTCTGCAAATTGTGCTCTTGAAGCACGCATTACTTACGTCTTGACTGTTTAGCTCATCATATGGTCAAAGTGCCGCTGCCAAGAAATCCGTGGGTATCTTATCACAATCCTTTTTGGCAGGTCATCGAGAAGCTGTATCGGGAGAAATGGAGTCAAGAGGATGGTGTGGGTTGCATTATTCTCTCTCCCACTAATGATTTAGCTGGTCAAATTTGGGAAGTGGTCAGGAAGGTCGGGAAGCACCATAACTTTAGTGGTGGTGCTATCGTTAAGCGCACGGGTATCGAGCAAGAAAAAGAACGCATAAACAGTTTGAATATCTTAGTGTGCACTCCTGGACGGTTAGTCCAGCACTTTGATGAGACTCCAAACTTCGATTGCTCAAATCTCCAGGTTATCAGACATAACTTGATTTATGGTTATTTCAAATTCCAAATGATGAGATGTAGATAATCTAACATCATGTCTTCTTTGGTAGGAAACAGATATTGGTGCTTGATGAGGCGGATCAAATACTTGATAAAAATTTCAAATCCCAAGTTGACATTATCCTTTCTCAAATTCCCAAAGCTAGACAAACCTTACTGTTTTCTGCCACACAGACGAAGTCAGTTAAGGACCTCGCAAGGGTTAGCCTAAAGAATCCTGAATATATTAGTGTGCATGAGCAGGCTAGCACGGCTACCCCAGATAACCTTGAGCAGTGTGCCATGATTGTGCCTCTTGAACAGAAACTGAATATGCTTTGGAGTTTCATCAAAAGGCATCTAAAGTCAAAAATACTAGTCTTCTTATCAAGTGTTAAGCAGGTAATGTTTTATCCGTTGACAAGTTGTACTTTGTGTGCCCCCCAGCAGTCATGTCATTAAGGAACAAAATAGATAAACCTTCTGTGGAAATTGGCAGTGGTGTTTATTTTCTTTTCTTTTCTTGGGTACTGTGTGTCTTACATTTTGATTTATCACTTGTCGTACTAAAATAGAAGGAACGTGTGTGCGTGAAAATGTGTGTGTTGCTAATTTTATTAATTTGTGAAATAGACCTGGATTTTTCTTGTGGAATTTTAATTTGTATTTTTGCTACCTAAATTAGTGATGACTGTATGAGTGTACCAAGGGTGATTGCAGGGCATATTTTTGAAACAGATTGTTCAAGAGTTAGTTATTATTGTTTCTTATTTATGTAATATTGGACTTTTGCAGGTCAAATTTGTGTATGAAATTTTCAAGAAACTACGTCCTGGTATTCCTCTAAAATGTATGCATGGGCGGATGAAATACGAAGTACAGCAGGCCATAGTAGCAGAGTTCAGCGAAAGTACTTCGGTTTTGTTCTCAACTGATATATTTGCTAGAGGACTGGATATAGGGAATGTGGATTGGGTGGTACAGGTATATCTTTGTCTCAAGAACTAATATTTTGCTTGAAACGCTCATACTGTAACTTAGTTGTTGCTTTTGTAGGTTGATTGTCCAGAAAGCGTCGCACTGTACATCCACAGAGTTGGTCGCACAGCTCGTTACAACAAGAAAGGGAAATCTCTTATATTCTTGTGTCCACAGGAAGAAAGAATGCTGGAAAAATTGAAGGCAACCGAGAGTAAAATACCTATAAATATTCGAAAGGTCAGCAGCAAGCTTATCAGTTTATCTAATGCTTAGTTTGTTGCTTGATCTATATCTTTTCAAGTTTGATCAATATTTGCTCAATCTCATCTCAGGTGAGCTTTTTGAATGAGTAGGCTAGACATGAGGCGGTTCTACCATAGCTGCTTATCTACCATAAACGCTCTTATATTTCTTTACGGAGGGAGTATATTTTTGTCATGTCTAGCGGACTTCCTTTTTTTAATACTTACTGTACAAATTTTCTTTGTTATAGCCAAAAGTGGAACAACTGGAGCAGATATCTCAGAATGTAGCAGCAGTGCTTGTTAAATTTCCCAATCTGCAGCAACTAGGTAAAAGGGCTTTTGTGACCTATCTCAAGTCAGTGTACCTCCAGGGAGACAAAGAGGTGTTCGATCTGAGCAGGTTCTCTGCGGAGAATTTTGCTGCATATGCCTCTTCACTTGGTCTTCCTGTTACCCCTAAAATCCGCTTCGTAAGCCACAAGAAGAATGTGTCGAAGAAAGATATGAAGGACATTGATGTGAAACAGATGAAACACAAAGCTGAAGTCATTGAAATAAATCCACAGGTCAATCGTGATATGCTTGCAGATGATGGACCTGACGATGATATCCTTTATCCGAAGAAGCCCAACACAGATGCAAATATTTATGGACTAGATGATATCCTTTCTCCCAAAGTGCCTGGCGCTGATACACATATGGAACCAGAAAAAATCGAAGAGTATGTCCCTTTAACTTTTTTTAATGGCATGCTCCTTGTATCTCCCAACTTCCATAATCCAGGCTCAGATCTGGGTGTTGTTATTTGTGGGTTATGCTAATCTGTTGTCTTGTCAGGCTGGCAGCGAGGCCCTTGAAAAAGAAGAAACTGAAGATAAACATGCACAGGCCTGTTGGAACAAGGGTCAAGTACGATGATGAGGGCAATGCGATTGATCCTCTTGCGTCTTTAGCCGAAGAAGTGGGCCCAGAAGACGTGATTCACAAGGATAAAAGTTTGTTCAGCTTCTTTTACGATTCATACCTACCATGTGGCTTGAAAGTTGAAACTCACATAATTTTTGACTTTTTTGCTGCAGTTCTGCAGAGGTATGCAGAGATGCTGAGAGAAATGCAGGAGGATGACAAGGAGGACAAGGCCCAGCACAAGAAGAGTTTGCACGAGAAGAAGTTTGAGAAGAAGATGAAACTGAAGCGCAGGCGACAGGAGGAAACAGATGCGGTGTCTGACGACAGTGGCTCAGAGTCGGACAGAAACCAGAACATGTCCTCCAAGGGTAAAAAGAAGTACTTCAACAACAGCGACGATGATGAAGGTGGCGATGCAGCTAAGGGTGGAGACCTTCTCGCGCAGCAGGAGGCACTGGCACTGAAGCTTCTGGGTAAAATGCACGACTAAACTTCCGGGTCTGATGGTGTTGGGTGTAGGTGCCGAGCGACAATGCTGGGTGTGTACTGGGTGTGTACCGCGTGATTGCCGGTTGTAGGTTAGTGAACTCTCCACAATGGAGACGAAATTTTGATGTGCTACTGTATGGTTTCCTGGGAGTTGATATATATAATTGAAGGGAGACTTACTTATTTGGCCCTTAAAAAAACATGCTTCCCTGTCTGGCCCTATTTCCCCCCTATTATACATCATAACATCTAAAATTTACTACTCCCTTCTATCCATATTAATTGATGCTAATTTGGTCCTTTAAAATACTCCCTATTTGGTCCTAGCCCTTAAAAAATGTTTCTCTATTTGATCCTAATTTTTTTCCTTATTTGAAATAACTTATAAAATTTACTGAATATGAATAGCCAAAGAAATAATATGACAGCTAAAATTGGAAGTATTTATTGTGTTTGGTTACTGTATTTATTGGAAGTATTTATTGTGTTTAGGTTATCAGAGCATCTACAACTGACTTGAAAAATCCTGAAAAGTCCGCCCCCTTATACATACGTGGCCGCGTCCTTGGACAACGCCTGGCCCCTCGTGTCCGCGGATGGCCCCTCATTTGGCCTGCCGGACAGCCACACACCTCAAATGTAGATCCTCGAACCCATACAATTCATTCATGTGGATCCTAGAGCACAAATTTGGCAATTCAACAACGCGACAAAGCAAAATAAATTATAGTTCAACAATCTGGTCATGCCAAAACGAAATTCAAATTCGAGCGTGATGGATCACTTGCTGGCCGGATCACTCGCCGGACGCCATCCATGTCGCCTGCTTCGCTGTCATCCTTACCCCTGCTCCGATTGCTTTGCCTGGACCATTGCCACTTGCTCTACCTGCATCTCTGCCTTCGCTCCCGCTGCCTCAATCGCCGGTTCCTATGGGCGACGTTCTCCCGCTTGCACGCCGGAGCCGAGGATGGGACTCCCACGACCGTCACCGAAGCAGCCTTCGTGGCGGCCCCTTATACACACCTGGCCGCGTCCCTGGACAACGCTTGGCCCCTCGTGTCCGCGGATGGCCCCTCATTTGGCATGCCGGACAGCCACACACCTCAAATGTAGATCCTCAAATCCATGCAATTCATTCATGTGGATCCTAGAGCACAAATTTGGCAATTCAACAATGCGACAAAGCAAAATAAATTATAGTTCAACAATCCGGTCATGCCAAAACAAAATTCAAATTCGAGCTTGATGGATCACTTGCTGGCCGGATCACTCGCCGGACGCCATCCATGTCGCCTGCTTCGCTGTCATCCTTACCCCTGCTCCGACTGCTTTGCCTGGACCATTGCTACTTTCTCTACCTGCATCTTTGCCTTCGCTCCCGCTGCCTCAATCGCCGGTTCCTATGGGCGACGTTCTCCCGCTTGCACGCCGGAGCCGAGGATGCGACGTTCTCATGGCGGCGGTGTGGGACGGGCTGGTCGACATGCCGACAGATAGGTGCCGACGGTGAGGATGAGGGAGCAACGGGGGACGACGAGAAAGGAAATTGTGGACAAACACGGGAAGAGAGCAGTGGGTTTGGTGGACATGATGGATTTGATGCAATTTATGATGGGGTCAGGCTATCTGGTCCAACGTGACCGATGCGCCTGGGTCTTCTCATATGCCCTAGATTTGGGCTGGATATGAGGGATGTCGGTCAGACCAGGCGTTTAGCGCCGGTATGAGGAGCCTGTCTGGATTTTTCTTTACTAGTTAATGATCGGACAGTTCGGCCAGCGTTTGAGGCCGGTTTGAGGCCCCACCTTGTCTTGTTTATTGCTGTAAGACATACGCCACCACCCTCAGCTCGATCGAGCTTTCATTCTGCGGCATGGCATGGGAATGACCCGCATGTGAATGGACTTTGGCATCTTAATTTGATTCCTGATGCCATTGGTCAACAACGTTAAACTCCAATTGCATTTCTTACGGTTCGACGTACGTTCACATCAGCTTCCGAACGTCCCCTCCTCTCTAAGCATGCAACATACCTTCTCTCACAGCTTCAGAAGCCGCAATGTACCTTGGCACTATTGTGGAATCAGAAACTGTTTCCTGCTTGGAACTCTTTCAACTCATTGTACCTTTGTTCAGGAAATGAACGCTACACGAAAGTAATCTTTATCAGTTGGGAAACTAGCATCGGCGTAACCCTTTGCACCGATCCCTTTCTCACTTCCATAAACCAGGAATATATCCTTAATTAGTCCCTCTTAAGTACTTAAGGATATTCTAAATCATTGTCCGGTAACTCTCACCTGGATCAGTAGGGTATCTGCTCGTGAAACTCTGAACATCCAGACGAGTACATAGCATAGCATAGATGATTAACCGATAGCCGAAGCATACAAAATCTTATCTGAGTAACTATGAGTCTTGCTATGACAAATTCCATGAGACATAGGCAAGAACGTTTTCTTGGCCTCATGCATGTTGAACCACTTCAACAACTTCTCAATGCAAGTACTCTGGCTTCATCCAATAAGCATCTTCGGTATATTTCTATAGATTCTGATTCAAAAAATATAAGCTCCTTCTCCCAAGTCCTTTGTTGAAAAACTATTTTTCAGCAAGTGTTTGATAGATCAAGCATTTGAATGTCATTCCCAATCAATAATAACGTCATCCATATATAAGTTAGAAATACAACATAGCTCCCACTAAACTTCTTGTAAGCACAAGGTTCATTTTTGTTTTGAATGAAGTAAAACCCTTTAACCACCACATCAAAATGAATGCTCCATCTCCAAGAGGCTTACTTCAATCCATAAATGGATCTTTGAAGCTTGCATACCTTACTAGCATTCTGTGGATTGACAAAACCCTCGAGTTGTATCATATACACATCTGGGGTTAAATTTTCATTAAGGAAACTTGTTTTCACATCCATCTGTCATATCTCATAATTAAAATCCATATATATATAGTTGGAATGATCCGAACTGACTAAATCATCGCTACCAGTGAGAAAGTCTTGTTGTGGTCAACTCCTTGAATTTATCAAAAACCTATTATGAGAAGTCGAGCTTTATTAATCTAAATGTTTCCATTCATATCAGTTTTCTTCTTAAAAATCCATTTGCACTCAATTGTTTTAACACCACCTGACGGATCAACCAAGTTCCAAACTTGATTGTCGTCCATGCACTTTAACTCAGATTTCATGACCTCAAGCCATAACTCTAAATCTCGGACCACCATCGCTTCCACATAGGTCGAAGGCTCATCGTTGTCGAACAACAATACTGATGTGATCATAGATCGCGCTATTCCATATACATTGCAGATTGGCGATTTTTGTAATGCCGTCGACACAACCAGGGAAGCAGGATATCAAATCCACATTTAGAACACCATGCAATTTTTTTGTATTGGTTCGTGTGTGTGGAGTACTAGGACGTGAAGGATGGAGTTTTAGAGTTGAACCAAATACAGAAAAACACAACGCTATGGTTGCACCAAATACGTTCACTTGCTGATCCGCAAGGATCCAAGAGTTGCTTGGCGTGAGATTGATATGTGATTGATTATATGCTGGTTTTTCTGCACTTTGGTATTTTGGTGCATTACCTGATCCGAAGAGCCGCTTTTCTACCTTTTCATCCATTTTTGCTATCATGAGAGTTGTTCATCATGTTCGTCGTGATTTTCTTGTACCGTGAAAGATTGGGCCAACAAACGACTCGCTGTCTAGTTGGTTCTCGTCAAGTGGTATCAAAGCAAGGTTGATCCCTGTATAATTTTTTCTCTAGTTCTTGAGTTGGTCTATTTGAGTCGCTGCAATGGTGAATTCACAGAAATCAAATTCAAGTGTTCATGGTGCACATGAAGGAGATGTAGATAACGAGCTGCCTTTGCGCACCTATGATCGGAGTGTTGTGCCGGCTATTGTGCTAGGATTTGAGGCAACTCATGACTATGTGTTGAGTCGAGTGGGGAGGTGCATTGATAAGGTCGAGGTAAGTCCTGGTAAAAAGATAGTCGATCTGACTGAGGTTGTTCATCAACTGAGACCATGATCACCACCTAGTGATGGGTCTGTTGCGTTGCGACGTCACTGGCAATTATCTTGGCAGTGGGTACATGATGATGGTATTGGTAGAATAGATATTTCTATACCGCTGTTTAGTGGAAAAGATAAAACAAATGATTATTTGGAGCGGGAGATACGTGTGGATAAGATTTTTTATGGACAACAATACACCGAGGAGAAAAAGGTTCGTGCTGCCTCTATTGAGTTCACGAGTTCTTTAATATGGTGGAACCAACTATGCCATGTGGGAGCACGTCCAAAGTCTTGGAATCAAATGAAAAATATCATGAAGAGATGCTTTGTTCCGGAGAACTTCACTAGAACCTTGTACACACGATTGCAGCAACTTCGACAAGGTAACACTAGTGTTGAGGAATGAGGAGTATTATAAGGAGATGAAAATATTATTGATTCGCACAGGGTAGAGGAGCAAGAAGAGGCTACAATGGCACGATTCATGCATGGTCTGAAATCAAAGATACGGGACCTGTTGCTATGGTAGAATATAATGGATACATGGATTATTACACCACACCATTCGAGTGGAGTAGCAAGTAAAGCGTCATATCGGTCATCATAATTTATCAAACTCGGTGCGCCTTAATTTTCAGAGAGAGGGTTGGTGGTAATAGTGGTTTCAAATCAGATTCTAAGCCGGCTACCAAGGAAGTATCTCAATCCAAGGTTGAATCGTCTCGTGCTTCTAACTCTCATACTAGTGATATTGTGTTCTTCAAGTGTGGTGCAGGGGACATAAAAAGTTTGAGTGTCCTAATGAGAATAGAGTGCTCCCCAGAGAATAAGGATACATGTGTGCAAGTGACGGAGAAAAAATATTGACACTTCTAGTGAAAAATCTGAAGAAGATCAAAAAGTAATTTTGATGTTTTTTGAAGCCGCAGAAGCATACCCATCATTAATGGTGCAACGAGTGCAGGAAGATCATATTGAGGATAAGGGGCAACGATGAAATATTTTTCAGTCCAAGTGTAAGATCAACAACGCCAATTGCAAGACAATAATAGATGGTGGAAGCTATACCAATGCAGTCAACAAAGGGTTAGTTGATGCTTTGGGGTTGCCTACATGGAAGCATCCACACCCCACTGTGTCGAGTGGATGCATCATACTGGAAAGCTAAAGGTTACTCAAAAGGCGCGTGCCAAATTCTATGTTGGAGATTATACTTATATGGTGATTTGTGATGTTATACCCATGGATGCATTTCACTTTTTATTGGGAAGGCCATGGCAATACGACCATAACACAACGCATGAATGTCGAACCAACACTTACTCATTCTGGAATGCCAGAAAGCGACATCTGTTGCGGCCGATGTTTGACAACGCAATCAAGGTGGATGGACATGTTACATTGTTGAACAAGGTTACAAAGACTGATCCGAAACCGAGGACAACTTCGTTTGAAGGGGAGGGGATGATGTGATCATAGACCGTGCTATTCCATATACATTGCAGATTCACGATTTTTGTATTGAGGTGCTGTCGACACAACGAGAGAAGCAAGAGATCAAAACCACGTTCAGAACACCACACACTTTTTTTTGTATTGATCGTGTGTGTGGAGTACCATGACGTGAACGAGGGAAGTTTTAGAGTTGAATCAAATACAGAAAAATGCAATTCTATGGTTGCACGAAATACATTTGCTCCCTGGTCCGCAAGGGATCCAATAGTTGCTTGGTGTAAGATTGATCTATGATTGATTATGCTGGTTTTTCTGCACTTCGGTTTTCTGGCGTACCGCCTGATCCCAAGAGCCGCTTTTCTACGTTTTCATCTATTTATGCTATCACGAAAATTGTTTGTTGTGTTCGTCGTTGATTTTCTTCTACTGTGAAATATTGGGCCAACATATGACTCACTGTTTAGTCGCTTCTCATCAAATACATTGTATACATTACACAGCCTTTGTGACCATCGTGGTGTAGGTGCAACCTCAACCACGGTTCCCCGTCTGGTTCTGCTATGATGTCATCACTTGAGGCCTCCTCGAGTGGTTTGTCTTGAAGTTTTTTGGGTTGCATCGTCCTTCCACCCACCTTTCGACTAAGACATTCTTTCTCAAGGAAGACACTAATACAATACCCTATGGGTTCTCTAAGATATCTCACGAATATGCATTTATCCGACTTACGTGTGAGCATGTTCGACTGAAGTCACTTAACATATGTCTCACAACCCCATCTTTAGAAAAGACAAATTGTGATGTTTTCTAGTCCATATCTCACATGGTGTTTGATCTATGGATTTAGATGGTACTTTGTTAATGTGAAAGCTGCAGTTTCTAGAGTGTAACCTGAAAATGACAATGATAGGTGAACCAACTTATGGTTGGATGACTAAGAGGACAGTGGTATCCCCAGCCCATCAGAGTTCAACTCCTAGACTTGACACCAGTCTTTACATTTTTTTGGATTTATTTTCGGCCTTCTGGCAATGTGCATTAAGTGGGAGGAGACGTCTCGTCGATTATGAAGGCGTCTGTGGTGACTTTGTCAATCTCAAGATGATCTGTCAGCTTAGTCTCTCGGATGTGCTCATAGTGAGAACCATTTCACAAATTCTTCAAATAATCATCAAACTCTTGACTCAGATACAACTACGAAGTAAAATGTGCACCACATGGATCCCAAAGAAATGGTGTGCAAGAATTTTTGTGGGGCAAATATAGCCACAGGATCCCACAAGAAGTAAGAGATAAATTAAAGGTGAAGTATAGGAAAAAGAGTTTCTATCTTTGGACTTCTGTGTGAGTTAAACTATTCCGAACTTAAATGCCAGATAAAGCCAGCCCTTGGCAGCTTGGCTTCGCGACATAGAACAACACTAGCAAAAGAGTCCGTGTGTTGCAACGGAACAAAAAGATATCCCACTTTCCTAACCCAATAACCATTACTCCAGACTTCAATTGGTCCACACCCTTTATTTCAACACATGGCATTCCATCTGTATTGCCATTTATCTTTTTTCCTACCCTCGGCGACGGTGGCCTTAATGCTCACACAATCACAACACGACTGAATGTTGTCAATTCTAAGGCGTTTCTCTCGGCATAAGATGATAAATCTGTTTTTTCTCGTGAAGTTTTGGCGAGGCGTGCATGCTTGGTTATAGATATTTTTTCGTCTCCAATCCTAGTTTTGCGGAGGTGTTCATTTTCAATCTGGATTGGCACCGGTATGAAAGAAAGACAGATCATGCTCGACACCCATAAAAAGAAAGACGGATCAACGCTATTGATTAAATTTGCGCCCTAAATAGCATTCTTAAAATTGTTGGCCCTGTTTGGATACTCTAACCCAGTTAGAGTTAGAGTTATTTTCTTTTTTTTTCTTCGAAAGGGGGAGGACTCCCCAGCCTCTGCATCAGAATGATGCATACAGCCACGTTTATAAATAAATAAATAAGTTCAACAAAGTCTTGCAGTCTGCACCAAAATGAGAAGTTGGCTCACAAAGAGCAACAAAAGCAAATAAAGGCCCAAAAGCCACAACCGGTTGGCATAAGATAGATAGGTAAACTAGTCGCCTATCCTATTACATGACCGCCATCCAAACCGGTTGAAGATAACCCGCGCTACCATCTCCCACCGGAGAGATGCAGTAACCAAACGCTCACTGGCCTCCGTCGGAGTGAGTAAGGACCACATACGGATTAGCGCAGTAGCCCGGAATAAAACCTGCAAAAAATGAATAGTTGTTGTTCTGTTAAAAGCCAAATCATTTCTGCAGTTCCAAATTGCCCATAACAACGCACACGCTCCTACGCGAATTTGTCTAGCTGTTTCGGACTCTATCCCAACAAGCCAAGTTCCAAATAATGACCTGACCAAATTCGGAGTAGTAATGTTAAAGGCAACTTGCACAGAGCGCCACAATATTCTCGGGCAATCAAAGAAGAGGTGCTTGATATTTTCATCCCGATCACAGAAACTACACCTAGTAGAGCCTATCCAGTTGCGCTTAACCAAATTATCTTTTGTTAAGATGACTTGTTTATGTACAAACCACATAAACACTTTGATTTTCAAAGGAACCTTAACTTTCCACGCATGTTTGGAACTAGGAATAACACTAGAGTTGATAACATCAATGTACATCGACTTGACTGTGAATTCCCCAAATCTAGTAAGTTTCCAACACAACTGATCGGGCCGATGAGTAAGCTGAACCTCCATCAGTCTACTCACCAGATGAAGCCAGGCTTCCCACCGATCTCCAACAAGCACCCTCCTAAACTGAATATTAAGGGGAGTGGACTGCAAATTCGTTGCAACCAGAGCATCACGACGCTGCACAATACGATATAGCGATGGATACTGAAGCGCCGTTCCCCCAGCCAAGTATCCTCCCAGAAGCGAGTGTTGTTGCCATCACCAACAATAAACTTTGTTCTATTAAAGAAAGTAGCTTTGACTCTCATTAGCCCTTTCCAAAATGGCGAATCCGTCGGTCTGACTGTCACCTGTGACAAAGTCTTTGAGTGGAGGTACTTGTTACGCAGAATTTGTGCCCAAGTAGCTTCAGTCTCAGCTACTAACTTAAATAGCCACTTACTGAGAAGACATCTATTCTTAACCTCAAGATTTTCAACACCAAGACCCCCTTGGTCTTTCGGTCGACAGATGACGTCCCATTTGGCTAAATGGTACTTTCTCTTAAGTTCATCACTCTGCCAGAAGAAACGGGACCGATAGAAGTCCAGCCTTTTCCTAACTCCAACTGGTACTTCAAAAAAGGACAAAAGGAACATAGGCAGACTCGTGAGCACCGAATTAATAAGAATCAATCGGCCTCCATACGACATGAGTTTGCTCTTCCAGCAGCTCAGTTTCTTCTCAAACCGATCCTCGATACACTTCCATTCGCTATTTGTCAGCTTACGATGATGAATGGGGATACCTAGGTAAGTGAACGGAAGTGCTCCCAATTCACAGCCAAACAATTGCTTATATGCATCTTGTTCCTCTTTGGCTCTCCCAAAACAGAACAACTCATTTTTATGGAAGTTAATCTTCAGACCGGTCAATTGCTCAAAAAGGCACAACACCAGCTTCACATTTCTCGCTTTTGCCAAGTCATGCTCCATAAAGATGATTGTATCATCAGCGTACTGGAGGATGGACACACCACCATCAACTAGATGAGGCACCAAGCCACCTACTTGGCCGGCCTCCTTTGCCCTACCTATCAGGATTGCCAACATGTCAACGACAATGTTGAACAAAATAGGAGACATTGGATCACCTTGTCTCAGGCCCTTAGGTGTCTGGAAATAATGACCTATATCGTCATTCACTTTAATTCCAACACTCCCTTTTTGCATGAAGGATTCAACTTGTCGTCTCCAAGCTTCATCAAAACCCTTCATGCATAGTGCATGTTGAAGGAAAGGCCATTTGACTTTGTCATACGCTTTCTCGAAATCCACCTTGAAAACAATGCCATCAAGTTTTTTCGTGTGAATCTCATGGAGCGTTTCATGCAGGACCACAACCCCTTCGAGGATGTTCCTGTCCGGCATGAAAGCAGACTGAGTAGGCTGCACCACAGTATGCGCAATCTGTGTGGGCCTATTTGTCCCGACCTTGGTAAAATTTTTGAAACTAACATTGAGAAGACAGATAGGCCGGAATTGCTCAATCTGCACTGCCTCTGTCTTCTTGGGAAGTAAGGTTATCGTTCCAAAATTCAGCTGAAAAAGGTGAAGCTGGCCAGAGAATAAATCATTGAACAACGGCAAGAGATCTCCTTTAATAATGTGCCAACACTTCTTGTAGAACTCTGCCGGGAAACCATCCGGGCCAGGAGCCTTATTATTCTTCATCTGGGAAATGGCCTCAAACACCTCCTTCTCAGAAAAAGGAGCGACTAAAATATCATTCTCAACAGTCGTAAGTTGAGGCACATCCTCAATCCTAGACTCATCCAGTGACACACAGTTGTCCTTTGGAGGCCCAAACAGCTACTTGTAATACTCAGTAATATAGTGCTTTAAGTTTTCCTGACCAAGAATCGTTCCCTCGTCTTGTTCAAGCTGAAAGATCCTCTTCTTTCTATGCTTACCATTGGCGATCAAGTAAAAAAATTGTGTGTTCGCGTCCCCCTGAACGACTCTACTGACCTTAGCCCGAAGCGCCCACTTTAGTTCTTCCTCGCGAAGGGGCTCTTTCAGCCTCATTTCCGCATCAAGCTTGGCATGAAGTTTCGAGGCTGGCAGGATCATGGTTTCGACCTTTACATTAAGGGCATGAATAAGCGCAAGGAGTTGTTCCTTTTCAACCTTATAAATCCCACTGAGATGCTTAGCCCACCCACGTAGGAAGCTTCTCAAATGCCTAATTTTATTCTGCTAGCGCTCGAGCGCAGACCGACCTGCATCCTTAGCCCATTCTCTGGCTACGAGATCCAAGAAACCTTCTCTCTCAAACCAAGCAAGCTCGAAAGAAAAAACATTTTTATTTCCCAAGTGGGTGGCCTCCCCAGAGTCAAGGAATAATGGCGTGTGATCAGAAATACCACGAGTAAGCGCCTGGACTGAAACATATGGGAATTTCTGCTCCCATTTGATGCTAGCTAGGACTTGATCCAGCTTCTCAAATGTTGGATTTGGCAAAGCGTTAGCCCAAGTAAACTTTCGGCCCGAAAGCTCTATTTCACGCAGATCCAGGCTTTCAATGATTGTGTTAAACATGAATGACCATCGGCCGTCAAAATTGTCACTATTCTTCTCATCACTCCTCCTGATGATATTAAAATCACCCCCACCAGGATAGGAAGTTGTTCAGAACCACAAATCCTAACAGATCACCCAAGAAATCCGGTTTGAGCTCGGGATGTGCGGCACCATATACCGCCACCAAAGCCCAGTTAAACCCATCTGTCTTCGACCTCACCCTAAACTTAACAGCGAAATCTCCCATGACCACGCTTCGGACTTCTAACGAATCACATCTAACTCTGAGTAAAATCCCACCCGATCTTCCTCGCGGAGGTAGACAATGCCAATCGAAATCAATACCCCTCGAAAGAGTATTTAGAAATTGTGGCGAGAAGTTGGCTCTACCCGTTTCCGACAAAGCGATAAAGTCCAACTTATGCCTAATAGAAGCCTCAGCAAGAAACCTTCTTTTAGCCAAGTCTTTCAGACCTCTGCTATTCCAAACGATTCCTTTCATATCTCATCATGGAATTTTTTAGCTGTTCGTATCGGAGCGCTCCTCCGCACTGTGGAAACTGGGTAGATCTTCCGCTTCCATTTGCGTTTAGGAGCATTGAAACTCTCCAGCTGGTCCTCACAACCAGTCGCAGAGGAGCGCAAATCCACATTGTCTACTGGCTCATCCTCCTCCTCAGGCTCAGGAGACGGTTGAGCCAGATCCGCACAAAGATTATCGAGCGCCCTGACCCCTAAAGCGTCGATATCTGAATCATTCATGGGTTTGACCGCAGCTAAGTTACGAATCAACTCAAGCGCCTGTTCGGCCTCTAAATCCAGCATATCATTAACCGAGGTTGAGATTTCACTATCTTTACTACCTAGTGAAATTCCTATCTGATTTGCATTATTGATAATCTCGTCATTGGAAAAATGCAAAATAGAATTAGAGGTATTGACCGACATACCAGTAGTGACTCCAGGTCACGAAGCTTGGCCGCCCTCATAGCGCACCGCTGCTGAATGTCGTCCACTTCCAGATGGTCCTGGAGACGGCTACTCACCCATCAGCCCTCAGAGACCGGTTCCGGAATACCACCAAACGCAATCACCTCCTCTCGAGTAGCTGTACTCGAGAACTCCAAGCCAGGGGAAGGTGGAACCAGGGCCTCATGCCCAAGCTCCCCATCCACCCCGGCCCAACGGCCAGCCAGCGTCACCAATGCCGAAGGCAAGCAGGCCTCCCTAAGCGCCCCCGGAGGAGAAAGCCCCGAGGCCACCTGCCCCGAGCCCTCTTCGGAAAGCAACGCCGGCGCCAGCGAAACCGGCCCGACAAAAGAGGAGGAAGGAACCATGGCTGGCAGCCTCGACCCCCCTCCCGAAGAGTGAAGCTGCACCGTGTGGAACTCGTCCTCCACAAGCCCCGATGAGAGCGCCGAGGCCACCTGCCCCATGCCCCCATCAACCGAAGGCACCACCTGCTGAACCTGAGGTACCATGACCGCAGTGGAGGAATTCAAAATCACCATCTCCGGACCCCCGCCAGCAAGAACGGTCTCCTCCACCTCAACCGTGACCGAAATCGACGACGCACGAAGAAGAGGAACCACAGACTCCTTAGACTCCAGCACCGGTAGCGTGTGCTTGAACACCTCATCAGACTCCACACGATCACTCCAAATTCTCGGAGGCGCTGATGCCAGCTCGAAAGACCAGAATCTGAGAGTAGTCGTAGGCATGGTAGAAGGTGGTGTCGTACCATCTGCAGACGTCTGAGAGTCAGCACCCGGCGCAGTGGACAACTCTCGTCCACTGTCAGCTGCTGGTGCCTCCTTTAGAGCCGAGCCATCATCACCCTCGTGCATATCAGTATCCGTCCCATTGGCCGCCTCGGCGAACAGACTCTCATCCTCGAACTCAATGACTAGGTTATAGATGTGGCCTCGATATGCCCACTTTACCACCTCAGGAACATACTCGATGTTCAACACACTAACCAGAAGACGGGCAATCCCGTGGGCTCTGGTGAAGTCCATATCCACTCGCTCTGGTCTGCCCACCATGATACCCAAACTGGCCACGACCCGGGCATCCTGCATCGGCTTGGAGGGAGCCCCAGAGAACCGCAACCAAACCTGAGTCAGAGGCTTGCCCGTAGGCTCAATCCTCTTCCACTCGTGAAACTCAAGCACACCATCAGTACCCGGCACCTTGCACATCCCGAAGCTCAGAAGTCTCTGAAGATCCTCAACTGACGGAAACTCAACCCGAAACAGTTTGTCCTCGACACTAACAAGCTCCCACTGGAACTCCCCAAGAGCTAACTCCTTGAGCCTCTGAACAATCTGTGCCTCCGAGACATCTCCTCTGGCAACTTTGACTAACCCAGTCGTTAAACTCAAATTCTCATCAGGAACCTCCATCTCTGTTGGAGATTCAAACAAAGTAAGCTCAGCACAATACACTCCATACATCATGAGTGCTGGTGCCTGATCTCTCAAAAACGGACAGTCCCCCGAGTCGTGTGCTGGTTTTCCACACATGCCACAAAGCTCAGCAACACACTCAGCAATAAAGTGTCCCTTTCCACCACATCTATAGCACAACATATTTTCTTTCTTACGCGCCCACTTGGCCGCCCGCTCAGAGTCAGACCTGCCAGTTACCTCTACTATCTCAGTCGACCTGGGCTCCGATCCTGGAATCTCAGCCGAGGCAAGCGCCGAGACCACCTCCATAGCTTGTCCTGACAGAACCTGCTCCTCAACGGTCTCGTCAACCGCCATCTGGTCAACCATAGGCAGCGGTGGCGGTCGTGGACGGTACCGGCCATCTCGACCCCCACGGCCACCACGATGACCGCGGAATCCACCCCCTTGTCGGTAACCCGGGCCAGACGCCCCCTCAACAAAACCTCCTGGGTGCCCCATGAAGGGACGCTCCGCCGTGCCATCGCTCTGCCAAGCGTAGCCCCGACCACCGCCCGTCGACGACGACCCACGGTGCTTGCCAGCCCCGTACGCATCGAACCCATCATCACCCCACTGCCCCTTGGGCGTGGCAGAAGCTGGAGGCGTCGGCGGTTGCTGCGTCTGCATCGGCCTGACTCTGTTCTGTTGTGGCTTCGCGACGACGTGAGGCAGAGGGGCCGGCATCGGATGCTGCACGTTCAAAAGCCCAGGCGCAGTCGGTCGTGGCATCGCACCACCACGGCCCGCCGCGATCATCCCTGTTGCTGCCGGCGCCGGAGGCCTTATCCCCGCAGCAGCATTTGCCGACGGTCGCGGACCAGAGGCTCCACCACGGCCCGAAGCCACCGCCGTCACACCACGGCCAGCAGGCAACACCTGCGGTGGAGGCACCCCACGTCCTGTCCCATGGTTGAGCGACAGCCCCGCCCCACGGCCGCTACCCACAGGCAACGGCAGAGCAGCCCCACTCCCGGGAGCAGCCTTTGGCACGGCGCCACGGCCAGCGCCGGCGGCCTGCAGCGGTGCAGTCTGTGCTCGGCCGGCCCCCGCCTTCTTGCCCGACGGCACAACACCTCCGGGGCCCACCATCCGGCCAAGCGGAGGAATGCGTCGCGCTCGTCCAGTCCCGACCGATCGCAAATTAGGACTCCGGCGTCTCTAAATCCTAACAGGCGACGGTGCAGAACGAGACGACGTACAAACTGACGAAGCGACGTCGCCCCGAGCCTCGATCGAAGCCGTATCGCCTTGGGCCACATACCCAGGCAAAACCAGCCCGATCCGTGCGACACTGAAGTCTCGATCCGTTCCCAGCACGAGCTGGTTCGGCACCGGGTTAGTTTGGGCCTCATACCCAGCTAACCTCGGCCCAACTTGACACAGCCCAGGATCGGCCTCAGTCATCCCCTCACGGCCAACAAGAAGTTTCAAACGACGTTGACGACCCACAGCGATCCCGAGACCCGGAAGTCTCGACGAAACAGTCGCTAGCGCCGCCGGCGACGATTTGACCGCCGTCCAGCGACCCTTCTTCTTACGATTGACAGTGATCCACGACTCTGGCCGAACAAGATCAAAAACTGTGAGATTTGGCAAACTAACCTTCGGTAAAGGACCCTTCCAAGGCTTGACCGCCGCCGACGATAATCTCCGATGAACTAGGCGGCGAACCATCTCCATTTTGTCGTCCGTGCGCAACCCGATCCTTGCCGGATCATGTGGTGGCAAAACCTCGCCAATGGAAGAAGCGACCTCCTCCTCCGTGTAGCCCGCGTTGAACCAATCGTTGACATGGTCGGAGGGAGTCGGCGTCGGCGGCGATGGCGGAGAATCGTCCGCTTCTCCGTCCGCGTCCTCCTCATCGGCGTCCGCGAGCGCCCAAAACCTGCCACCTACCCGTCGACCCTCGCCGGAGAGGAGCGGCGGCACGCGCGCGGTAG
This sequence comes from Aegilops speltoides, assembly GCA_021437245.1. Classification (NCBI taxonomy): domain Eukaryota; kingdom Viridiplantae; phylum Streptophyta; class Magnoliopsida; order Poales; family Poaceae; genus Aegilops; species Aegilops speltoides. Next base: position 180,552,173 of record CM038142.1, read on the forward strand.
CCCCGCCCGTCGCCCCGCCCGTTGGCTCGCCTCTCGCCATCGCCACCTCGACACGTCCTGCGGAGGGAGGCGGCGGAGACGGCGGGCGGCGGGGAGATCCGGCGACGAGCAGATCAATCGCTCTCCAGGGGATCCGCCGGCGAGACCTTTTTACCAATGCCAGCCTCACCATGCTGGGGACAGACGTGTTTTCTAACGCACTCTAACCCAAATAAGCACCTCTCCACCGGGATAGTTGGGTTAGATGGAACTAACCCACTCTAACCCTCCCTGTTTGGATACTTTTGGGTTATTTGAGCCCCCAACTAACCCAAACTAGCTCTAACCCCATGATCCAAACAGGGCCATTAACAGGTAAAATAACATCATATTCAGATTCTACACATTTTTCCAATCAAATTACATATAAAACATGTTAAATTTGGAGTTAGGATTTAAAACATACGAATATTTTTTTAAAAAATTGATATGTATTGCGGGTTGATTAACCCAAATATCAGGGGATCTCCTGCAAAAGTGAAAATCCGACTTAAAACTAGCCTTTGGGTTGATTTCCAGAAAACGAAAATTTGTCTTAAAAGTGGATTGCGAGTTGATTAACAGAAATATGAGAGAGTTTTCTGCAAAATAACATGACACACTAAGAATACTTATTTTCTTTACTAGGAAACATGCCCGTGCGTTGCAACGGGAGAAAATAAATCACCCCCATACACACACTCGATGACACCAAGAAATCATACGAAATCTTTCACAATGCCGTACGAGAAACAACATGAGAAGTGATGTTGTGCACAAATATAAAGGTGGGATGATTTTTTAAGTAACTAAAGTTGTGTCCAATTGATTAGAAAACAAAAGTATCTATCTACTTGCTGGTATCAATTCACGTCTTTGTGGTGTTCCTCCTTAGTGATACCTAAGAAATAATGCATTACCCGTAAAAAAAGAAATAATGCATTAGGCTGAAAATAGTGAATTGCACTTTAGTACACAATGATAGCACGTGCATAGGAGCATGTTAGATATCTCCATCAAAAACAATCAATCTATAAGGACATGCATAACGAATAGGCATTTTCAAATTCCCCATATAGAGAAAAGTATTTAATTAAAGTTGGAACATAAAAATAATTTTAGAAATGGTTATCATGCAAGATAATATCATATCTAGATGTACACATTTTTTGAGTGATTATCGTATATACCTTTCTAAAATTAAAGTTAGGTTTTGAAAGATATGAATATATTTTTAAATACTTGAATCTGCCAAAAAAGTTTAAGAAGAAAATGGCTGGGCCGAAATTGGAAAATTGTGTAGCCCATCAGATAAGATGGCAGTTGGGCGAGGATGTTCTATCTTCCACTCACAGAAATCAAGAGAAAACAAAGAAAAAGTGGGAGAAGTGGGGATCGAACTCAGGCCTGTTGGGTGGAAGCGCAAAGCTCCAACCAATACGCTACAACTGTGCTTGTCATTTGTAAACGAATAACCCTGCAAATGAGCTAACCGCAACATTGGTGACTTAAAAATGAATCGTTTTTGCCACTTACGGGTGGCATTGGTGGGTAATTCTTACCAACTTCGAGAGTAGTTTTTATGACGTACGACCAGAAACCGAATTTGCTTTATTATTACTAGCAAAAGAGCCCGTGCGTTGCAACGGGAGAAAAAACATAACACATACTCTTAACCCAACAACCATCACTCAATAGGTCCATCTCCTTTATATTTGCGAGACATCATATTTGTGTTGCTGCTTATCCTCCTTCTCACCCTCGCCGGCGATGGCTTAGGTGTTCACACAAAACAACAAAAAATGTGTTTTAATATGGTTAATCCTAAGACGTCTCTCTCCCTCTCTCCTCCCTCGCCCTCTCTCTCTCTCTCTCCCTCCCTCCCTCTCTCTCTCTCTCTCTCTCTCTCTCTCTCTCTGAGAAATCTGTTGTTTTCCCCTGCGACATTTTTCAGAGGTATGCATGTGTAGTTATTGATGTTTTCTTTTACCTATATGGTTATAGTGGGGTGTTTATTTGCAATCCGGATCGCCGCCAGAACGAAAGAAAAACGGATCTTGCGCTAGAAATTATAAGTTTGCTTTCAAAACAATATTTTAAAAATATTTAACAGGTAAAATTAACATCATATTTAGATTCCACACATTTTTATAATAAAATTTCATATATAATATGTTAAAATCGAAGTTACGGTTTAAAAGATACGGATAATTTAGAAAATCATTTGTTTGATTTAAATATATTCCAGAATAATATTTAAAACTTAATAGGTAAAAATAATCTTATATTCATATTCTACATATTTTTCTAATCAAATTTCATATATAACATGTTTAAATCGGAGTTACGGTTTAAAAGATATGGATGATTTAAAAAAGTTTTTGTTTGACTTAAATATGATCCGCGGATGAATTACCTAAAACGTCGGGGGGGGGGGGGGGGGTTCGAAAAACGTAAAATAACGGTTCGGTTGTGACTTAAATCCGGTCGGCGGGTTGATTTCAAAAAAACATAGGGACTTTTGTGTAAAATACGAAAAAACGATTCGTTTTGACTTAAAACAGGACTGCGGTTTGAATTCTCTGAAATAGAGGGATTTTTCTGAAAAATGCCATGACAGACGAAAGAAACCTAATTTGCTTTATTATTAGGTAAGATTAGGTAGAGATTAGTAGGGTAATAATAGATATAGACACAGATTTAGTCCATGATCTTCAAACTCTTTGCAGCACGCTTCTGCTGCCGAGCTAGGTACAGTTCCGCCGCCGATGCATCATGTACTACAACTCCGGTGGCCATCCAGCATCTTCCCCTATTCTTCTCCTCCGTGTTTAGTTCTGAGCCGTGCAATCAGGTAGCATGAGAAATTTTGCCTCGGCTTTAAAGAAAGCTCGCTGCTTTGACAAGCAGTCGCTACCTCCCTATTTTTGTTTAGGTGATCGTCTTGTCTTGTTTATTGCTGGAAGACGTACGCCTCCGCCCTCTGGCGTCACTCGACTCGATCGAGCTTTCATTCTGCCCCATGGAATGGAAATGACTCGCTTGTGAATGAACTTTGGCATCTTAATTTGATTCCTGATGCCATTGGTCAACAGCGTTATACTCGGTCTGCTTTTTCTTCTGTTCGGCCTATGTTCACATCAGCTTCCAAACGTTTTCCTCCTCTCTAAGCATGCATTTTAATCCCCGTTCTCTTCTAGAAAACTGGATCTTAACCACTAATCCTGATGGTTTATGGTGATCACGTACGTCGCCTCTCCGTTTTCAATCTGTACTCGACGCTGTGACCGTGGTGCTTGACTTTGCATTTCAGATTATTAGATGGCGTTGCTCTTCTATGACAACAGGACAGCACGGTTCAGGCACCAAACCTACTTTTGTTTCTTGAGACACAAAATTCAGAACTTATCAGTGTGGAGGAGGTTACACAGAATCCTACCCCAGACCCAGAGCATGATCAGCATGATAAGGTTCACAAGTTATTGGAGTATTTTCTTGACAACACTAACATAGAGACTGGGCCACTGGTGCAGGATTCCGGCCTGTAGAAGGTAGCCTGGACACAGTAGCGTTGCTTCCACTTTACAATATCCACGTAAAGGCACACAAAATACAATATCTCTCTGTGCCTCGCAATCATGCAGCCCAAATTTGGGTTGTTTTGCCTGTGCAAACCTTGCTGCTTCCCCACCTAAAGAATAGCAATAATGAACGAAAGAGAAGAAGTTCTTTTCATTGGCAGGCAATTTCAAATCCTTTCTCTATGCAAGGATTTCCAATCTATTCATTGACAGCAACGTTGACCTTTGGTGGCAGTTGCTGAGCGGATGCTGAATTTTGTTTAGTGCTGGAAGACGCCCCTGATGTCTGTGAGTAAAATTAGCAGCTTGATGCCATATGTCAACAATGTATTCAACTACGACTTATGATTCTATATCAAGCGCCCGTTTACTTGGTATGTTCAGCTCATTTTCAAGCTTTTCTTTCTACCTCCGAGTATCGATGACAGTTTTTCATGCAGTGTTTGTTAGTCCATTTTGCTTGCCCCGTCGATTCACAGATTAAAAAATAAATCTTGGCCGACTTTGTTTTTTTGCAAAGGAAAGGAAACGAAGCTCCAGCTGTTGTTTACCAAACCAGATTTTAATGTTTGTAAAGCAGTGTATCGCGGTTTTGTAAAGGAATTTTCGCGAATAGGGGCGCAAGCTCCCCTGCACATGCAGTTCAACTTCATACTGGACTAAGGACAGACTGGCAGCATGAGTTAGATCCCAAATCTACTTTCTCATCCACCATTAACAATGCATGACCTTTCGTCACTCTCTTTTCGTTTTGCTGTAGCCGGGCTGACGCAAAACACATGTCCTCCTACCCAGCAGAGGTAGTAGGTAAGCTAATCGTGGATTGCTGTAGCCGTTTTCTCTAGAGATCTTGAAGAACAAAAGCAAAAGGAAAATAAATAAATAAAAGGATTCCTGACTTAATTCTCGAAACATAAGATCCAAAACTCATCGGTGCAGCAAAGGATTTAGCATCTCAATGACTCAATCAACAATTCAACAAGGATATGCTGCATATACATAACTGAAGAGTTTCATCAGCTGTCAGTGACCAACAAGATAGGAGGATCCCAGAGAAAAAGGAAGCCTGAAACAGGAGCAAACATTGCTGACCTGCTCCATTTACAGATTACATACTATACTATGCATCCACACACGCGCGCGCCCAAATCTTCTCGGCATATCAAGGGCAGAAGTTGTTGTTAGCTATTGCGATGATATAAGTAGAAGGCAGCTCAGTTCCCTGACACATAAAAAGCTCTTCCAGAAGGAGGAGATCGAGGGGATCAAGAACGAGGAGACCCGAGCCTCCTGAGATTCTTGAGGTGCTTGAGGACGCTCCGGCAGACGCGGAGCCTGAAGCTCCGGACGGCGATCCTGAGCCTCTTGAGCCGGATGCCGATCCTCACCGCCCTGACGACCCTGCAGCCGCCAGCCTTCGCAAATGCCGCCGCCGGCGGCGGCCGCCTTGTCGGCCCCGTCTCGAGCGCCTTGTGGATCAGGAACTGCGCCTTCCAGTGCCGCGCCTCTTCGGCGTCCACCTTGTCCACCTTGGCATAAGACATCGGCGCTGCCCTTAGCATCAGCATCCTGAGGAATGATGGCGCTGCAGCGACGAGCCAACGAGGAAGAAGAAGAGAGGATTTTGTGTATGAGCTTCTTCTGTGTTGGTATCTGGAAGCTGGCATGGGACGTGTGCGCCTGTCCTCTGTTATATAGCAGGCGACGGCAGCGCAGGCCTCGGGCGGGGCAAGCAGGCCGGTTCTACATCTGGCTCTATGTTTTCAATGGCATTATTGATGAGATCACCAGAGTATTAGTTGGGCAGGCCGTGTAAATGTTTATGACTATTTATCTACTTATCATTTCCAAGCTCAAGAAAAAACCAAATAAAATGCAGGTCTGTGAGGATGGCATGACATCATTGCTAGTTCACCGGGGTAGGGCGCAGCAACAGCGTGGTCAATTTCTTTTTTGAAAAACCGCAACATGTATTAACTTAAAACAATCATACAATCATGCAATACAAACTTTGCTTTGCCACGCAGGACGGAACAGAATGAAAAAGAAAACCATCAGATCTATTATCAAAACTAAACATTGCAACTTGGTGAGCCATCATATTTGCCCTCCTGTTGATCTTGGAAATCCGTAAATTCACCAGCAACTTTGAGACATTTACTGTCTCTTTCTTTAGATCGACAAGGGGTGACCTGTCTATACAATCTCTTTCAAGAACAGAGGCCACAAAGGAATAGTCAGTTTCCAATATGACAGGCATGTTTAGAGTCATACCAATATATAGGCCGGCCGGGGTCTTGATGGTTTCTTACAACCATACCCACGCTCGCAGCTTTAATGGCCTCCGCAAAATTTGCATCGACATTAATCTTGAAGAATTATGAGGTGGGAGGCTGCCAAGGAATAATCTTCCTCTCCATATCAGTGGTTGGCTGAAAATCCACCTCCAATTGCTTACCTTTACTGCACATCTTCACCTGCATTTTAGCATGACAAGACGAGAAAGATGCCCAATAATTTTCTACAAAGCTCACAGAGGCTGAGATGGATAGCATTCCCTTACCAAACATCAAATCATCCCTCAAGTGCCAAGCTCTCTAGAACATGAATATAGTTTGCTCGTGCACAGGTGGATTTAATTGATCCAATAAAACAAGAAACCAATCCGGCCCAGAATATTTGAAGATCTCCTCGGCCGGTAAGTTCCACTCTTCCTTCAAAGCCATACGAAACACATGAGCCTTGGGACAACTCACCAATGCGTGAAAAATACATTCATCTTCAATACCACAGATCGAGCACGTACCTGGAATAGCTTGATGATATTTTACCTTGTTAACTTGAACCGCCAAACTATTAGAAGCAGCCCTCCAGGCAAAAATCCTAATTTTCTGGGGGAGAGTAGCATTCCAAATTATATTCCAGAGCCTCCTTTCCCCATTCATGGCACCACTAGAATTGCCTCAATCGATCTCCAGTTCCTTAAGATTCAGTGCCAGTCTATACGCACGCTTCACCATGAACAAACCACTTTTCTCGTAGATCCAAGCAATAATATCTCCCTCACCCAATCTCAGAGGACACAACTTTATGACCTCCTCTGCATCAATTTCGGTAACCCTAAATGAAAAGTCAAAATTTTTGCCCTAAAAAAGTCGAACTATCTTTTTTGAAGTTACATGACAATTTTTTGGAAATTATTGCCCCAACTTTTAGAAAATTGAATTCAGGTTTCTTTTTAACCTTTTGAAAATTCAGCTTTAGATTTTTTGAAATTCGAACTTTCAATTTTTAAAAGATGTTGGCCCTTGAATTTTTAAACTTTCAAGAATTTTAGAGCTTTGCATGCAAACTGAGGAAAACTAAAGCTTACGTGACCGTGGACCCCATCAAAGAGAGAAAAGGACAAAGGTGAGCAAGCAGCGGCAACCACATCCACGTGTGTGGGCCCCAGGCCTAGACTGTGTCCTAACAAATACGGATCTCGTGTCCCCACCCCTTTAGCCGAAATGCTCCATTCATAGTGTATTTGTTTCATGGGGGTATTCAAACCCAAGACCCGCTCTGAAGTATGCATGATTGGTCTCCTAGTGGGTAAATATACTAGAGAGATAGATGTGATTCCCATTCTTTGTCCAAATTCAAAATTCAAATTCGAATTAAAAAACATCCGATTAACGAACGGTACTTTCGATAATGATAAATTTAGACCCCTTTGGTAAAAAAATAGTCTACTGCCCAAATCTTTGGAATGCACACATGTCTAGGTATCATTTTCAGAAAATGAAGGCCAATTCATGGGTTCTAATTTCCCAACTTTCAACATATGAATGGTACTTTATTGATTACCAACACAATTTATAGTGATGCCGATTATATGCTTCAATGTGATTGGTCAAAAGGAGGAAACCCTAAGTTGCACGAGCATAACTGGAATGAATCATAAAGCAAAATAACTAGATTGCATTTTTTATGAAACAACATAAATGTTATTTATTGCGAAGGAGTTGAAACAAATTTGACCCAAAGGGAGTACCAAAAATCCTGGAAATAAAATAAATGTGATGCCCCAAGGAATTAAGAGATAAAAAAATGTGAAAACTCTTGGTTACATCATTGTGAGATCAAAGCCCGTAAGACGACATTGCTAGTTTGATCCCAATGAATTTGTTTGTTCTTCCTTGATGATGGCTAGAACACCTCCTGCCCTTTGAAGTTATGCTCAAAATAATGTTCTCTTTTGAAACACATTGAAGTGCCAGGAGGAAGAAAGAAGCAACACCCTTGGCAGATTGCAGAACTTATACGCGAAAATCTTCCTTTTCGTTTCCATTTTAGTGTCATTCGAGATATCTTCTTCTCTTTGCTGATAGTAGGAGGCGACCGATCAGAGAGGACTACATGGACAATGGCATTCCATCCGACCAAGGAGATCAACCATCAGTGGCGGCGCTAGGCCAGAGGCATGACCCGGATGAACAATGGAGCTACAACCCCAAACAATGTTACCGTATCTACAGTGTAAAAAGGTAGGAGAGGACATGGCCCAGGCCATGGCCCCCGCTGCCTGGGGCCTTGCTCCTCCACCGTCAACCATCAATGACCTACGTTAGTTTTGTGGAATTGGATATTCAAAAGGTATTTTATACTACCAGTTTGGTTAATAGATCTATGACCTTATCGTCAGGAATCGCCAAGTGATAGGTACAATGTTTCTGATATTTCGATGAGATGATATGGACTTTCGTTGGAGGATTCTTTGACACTCCAACTACATCAAACACTACTCTGTGTGCCTTAGCAGTCACTAAACCAACTCTTGTGCGCCTATTGACGGTGTTGGAAACATGGTCAACCTAATCACTAAGATGAATCTTTGTATGCAACTGAAGTATATGTAAGAATTAAAGATATGCAGCCTAAATTGCGGATATAAGATGAAATACTCATTTAACACAATGAGGTTCCGATGAAGCATAGTACACGAGGTCTAGCCAACTCTCGTGTCCATGACAAAAAGTAAAAAAATGCTAAAATTAAGTCAAACAAAACCGAAACTCTGATTTGACGCCCTCAAGGGGTTTTCAGGGGTACAATTGAGGAGTTTGACCAACCCATGGAGGACGGTCGGATCCACCCTTAAATCAGTCTCATCCCTTAATACAGACTCCAAAAATAATGCACGTAGTCTTTTATTCCAAAAGTACATGGGCGTGGCCCAAACCTGGGTAGCCAACACATATAGATGGATATGGACGAAGTTATGCAATGCCATCTTGTATATTTCACCACTTCCTCACGCGTCATGACAATAGCTTCGAAAATCATGAAATCTCTATTTGTTATTTGGTCTTTGCTCCTTGTATGATTGTTGTCATGCATTTCCATGCTTGGTCATACTCTCATATGTGTCCCACTTGTCCATACTAGATCCCTCATTCCTGAGTAATACAAATAGAAGTACCTTATATTTGAGCTGGAGTGTGCGAGTTTTAGTCATTGGAACTTGAGTCAGCATGGTCATGAGGGCTGATGGGTGTAATTGTACTAGGGATGTGCTCAACGCTAAGATTGGAACACATGAAGAGATAACACATAATAAAATATGGCGTACTAGGTCACTGCAACCTAGAACCAAGAATTACTCAAATAAACATCGCATTAAAAGGGGGTGTAAGAGTAATTACAAACTATCATGAAGGAGTAAGCAGGGGTGATAAAGGCGGTGGCACCATCCCATAGGGCCACTGTCGGTGATTGCGCTTCCCTCGCCGTCTTCCTCCTTAGTCCTCCTTCAATATTTCATTGGATCTTGGAAAAAGAAGATAGACATAGCCCCCAATGGGCCTATAATCTGAATGGAGACGTGTTCTCCACGGGATTAGGGTATGCTAACTTCTTGATGGAGAATATAAATGCCTATAGCTGATCCCCTCCACCATATGATACTCACCTCCTCCTTTCATCCTGGGCTAGTAAGGTGGTTTTGAAGTCTTTAATAACATTTTTGTTATGTACTTTTTACTGCTTATTGTAGAGAAAACCCATCACAACATTGAAATTTTATTAATAATAAATCCATGTACAACATTTACATGGGTCATGAAGGAAATATGCCCTAGAGGCAATAATAAAGTTATTATTTATTTCCTCATATCATGATAAATGTTTATTATTCATGCTAGAATTGTATTAACCGAAAACATAATACATGTGTGAATACATAGACAAACACAATGCCACTAGTATGCCTCTACTTGACTAGCTTATTAATCAAAGATGGTTATGTTTCCTAACCATAGACATGTGTTGTCATTTGATTAATGGGATCACATCATTAGGAGAATGATGTGATTGACATGACCCATTCCGTTAGCCTAGCACTTGATCGTTTAGTATATTGCTATTGCTTTCTTCATAACTTATACATGTTCCTGTAACTATGAGATTATGCAACTCCCGTTTACCGGAGGAACACTTTGGGTGCTACCAAACGTCACAACGTAACTGGGTGATTATAAAGGAGTACTACAGGTGTCTCCAAAGGTACATGTTGGTTGGCGTATTTCGAGATTAGGTTTTGTCACTCCGATTGTCGGAGAGGTATCTCTGGGCCCTCTCGGTAATGCACATCACTATAAGCCTTGCAAGCAATGTAGCTAATGAGTTAGTTACGGAATGATGCATTACGTGACGAGCAAAGAGACTTGCCGGTAACGAGATTAAACTAGGTATTGGATACTGACGATCGAATCTCGGGCAAGTAACATACCGATGACAAAGGGAACAACGTATGTTGTTATGCGGTTTGATCGATAAAGATCTTCGTAGAATATGTAGGAGCCAATATGGGCATGCAAGTCCCGCTATTGGTTATTGACTGAGAATAGTATTAGGTCATGTCTGCATAGTTCTCGAACCCGCAGGGTCCGCATGCTTAACATTACGATGACAGTTTTATTATGAGTTTATAAGTTTTGATGTACCGAAGTTTGTTCGGAGTCCCGGATGTGATCACGGACATGACGAGGAGTCTCGAAATGGTCGAGACATAAAGATTGATATATGGGACGACTATATTTGGACACCGGAAGTGTTCTGGGTGATTTTGGAGAAAACCGGAGTGCCGGAGGGGTTACCGGAACCCCCCCGGGGAAGTATTGGGCCTTAGAGGGCCTGAGGGGAGAGAGAGGGCAGCAGCCCAGGAGGTGGCGCGCCACCCCATGAGGAGTCCGAATTGGACTAGGGGAGGGGGCGCGGCGCCCCTTTTCCCTCTCCCTCTCCCTCTCTTTCCTTCCCCCTTCCTCCTTCCTAGTGGGACTAGGAAAGGGGAGTCCTACTCCCACTTGGAGGAGGACTCCCCCCTCCTTTGCGCGCCCCCTAGGGCCGGCCGGCCTCCCCCCTTGCTCCTTTATATACGGGTGTTGGGTAACGTAGTAATTTCAAAAATTATCCTACGCACACGCAAGATCATGGTGATGGCATAGCAACGAGAGGGGAGAGTGTTTGTCCACGTACCCTCATAGACCGTAAGCGGAAGCGTTAGCACAACGCGGTTGATGTAGTTGTACGTCTTCACGATCCGACCGATCCAAGCACCGAACGTACGGGGCCTCCGAGTTCAGCACACGTTCAGCTCGATGACGATCTCCGGCCTCCGATCCAGCCGAGCTCCGGAGATGAGTTCCGTCAGCACGACGGCGTGGTGACGATGATGATGTTCTACCGGCGCAGGGCTTCGCCTAAACTCTGCGACGATATGACCGAGGTGGAATATGGTGGAGGGGGGCACCGCGCACGGCTAAGGAACGATCCATAGATCAACTTGTGTGTCCATGGGGTGCCCCCCCGCCCCCGTATATAAAGGAGCCAGGGGGGAGGAGGCGGACCGCCAAGGAGGGCGCGCCAAGGGGGGAGTCCTACTCCCACCGGGAGTAGGACTCCCTCTTTCCAAGTAGGAGTAGGAGAAGGGGGGAAAGAGGAGGAAGAGGGGAAGGAAAGGGGGGGCGCCGCCCCCCTTCCCTTGTCCTATTCGGACTAGGAAGGGGAGGGGCGCGCGGCCCCCTCCTGCCTCCTTCCCTCTTCTCCCACGAGGCCCATGTAGGCCCAATAACCCCCCGGGGGGTTCCGGTAACCTCCCGGTACTCCTGTAAAATGCCGATTTCACCCGGAACCATTCTGATGTCCAAATGTAGGCTTCCAATATATCAATCTTTATGTCTCAACCATTTCGAGACTCCTCGTCATGTCCGTGATCACATCCGGGACTCCGAACAAACTTCGGTACATCAAAACTTATAAACTCATAATAAAACTGTCATCGAAACGTTAAGCGTGCGGACCCTACGGGTTCGAGAACTATGTAGACATGACCTACAACCATTCTCGGTCAATAACCAATAGCGGGACCTGTATGCCCATATTGGTTCCTACATATTCTACGAAGATCTTTATCGGTCAAACCGCATAACAACATACTGAAGGAAATATGCCCTAGAGGCAATAATAAAGTTATTATTTATTTCCTTATTTCATGATAAATGTTTATCATTCATGCTAGAATTGTATTAACCGGAAACATGATACATGTGTGAATGCATAGACAAAACAAGATGTCACTAGTATGCCTCTACTAGACTAGCTTGTTAATCAAAGATGGTTATGTTTCCTAACCATGAACAAATGAGTTGTTATTTGATTAATGAGGTCACATCATTAGTAGAATGATCTGATTGACATGACCCATTCCTTAGCTTAGCACACGATCGCTTAGTATGTTGCTACTGCTTTTATCCATGACTTATACATGTTCCGTAACTATGAGATTATGCAACTCCGTTTACGGAAGAACACTTTGGTGCTACCAAACGTCACAACGAATCGGGTGATTATAAAGGAGTACTACAGGTGTTTCCAAAGCAGATGTTGGGTTGGCGTATTTCGAGATTAGGTTTTGTCACTCCGATAGTCGGAGAGGTATCTCTGGGCCCTCTCGGTAATGCACATCATGAAGCCTTGCAAGCACTACAACTAATGAGTTAGTTGTGAGATGATGTATTACGGAACGAGTAAAGAGACTTGCCGTAACGAGATTAAACTAGGTATTGGATACCGACGATCGAATCTCGGGCAAGTAACATACCGATGACAAAGGAACAACGTATGTTGTTATGCGGTCCGACCGATAAAGATCTTCGTAGAATATGTAGGAACCAATATGGGCATCCAGGTCCCGCTGTTGGTTATTGACCGTGAATAGTTCTAGGTCATGTCTACATTGTTCTCGAACCGTAGGGTCCGCACGCTTAAGGTTTCGATGGATGTTATTATGAGTTTATGTATTTTGATGTACCGAAGGAGTTCGAGTCCGGATGTGATCACGGACATGACGAGGAGTCTCGGAATGGTCGAGACATAAAGATTGATATATTGGAAGCCTATGTTTGGAGTTCGGAATGGTTCCGCGAAAAACGGAATTTATCGAGTACCGGAGGTTACCGAACCCCCGGAGATAAATGGGCCACTATGGGCCTTGGTGGAAAGGAGAAGGGCAGCCCAAGAGGGCTGCGCGCCCCCCTTCCCTAGTCCTATTAGGACTAGGAGAAGGGGCGCCCCTCTCTCTCTTTCCCTCCAGGAATCCTAGTTGGACTAGGATTGGGGGAATCCTACTCCCGAGGGAGTAGGACTCCTGCAGCGCCCTCCTTGGCCGCCGCCCCCCCCCCCTGGCTCCTTTATATACGGGGCAGGGGGCACCTTGAACACACAAGTTGATCGTGAGATCGTTCCTTAGCCGTGTCGGTGCCCCCTCCACCATATTCCACCTCGGTTATACCGTCGCGAAGCTTAAGCGAAGCCCGCGCCGGTGAAACATCAAGATCGCCACCACGCCGTCAGTCTTGTGGAACTCTCCTCGACACTCGGCTGGATCGAGTCTGAGGGACGCCATCGAGCTGTACGTGTGTCAAGAACTCGGGCGTCGAGTAACGGCGCCGGATCGGTCGGATCGCGAGGAGAACGTACGACTACTTCCTCTACGTTGTGATCGCTTCCGCTTCGGGTCTACAAGGGTATGTAGACAACACTCTCCCCTCTCGTTGCTATGCATCACCATGATCTTGCGTGTGCGTAGGAAAATTTTTGAAATTACTACGTTCCCCAACAGTGGTATCAGAGCCAGGTTTTTTCTATGGTTTGATGTTTTGCACGAGTAGAACACAAGTGAGTTGTGGGCGATACAAGTCATACTACCTACCAGCATGTCATACTTTGGTTCAGCGGTATTGTGAGATGAAGCGGCCCAGACCGACATTACGCGTACGCTTACGCGAGACTGGTTTCACCGCTGCGAGCACTCGTTGCTTAAAGGTGACTGGTGGGTGCCTGTCTCTCTCACTTTAGTTGAACCGAGTGTGGCTACGCCCGGTCCTTGAGAAGGTTAAACGGAGTCTATTTGACGAAGTATCGCTGTGGTTTTGATGCGAGGTGAGACTGGTTCTTGCTTAAGCCCGTAGCAGCCACGTAAAATTTGCAACAACAAAGTAGAGGACGTCTAACTTGTTTTTGCAGGGCATGTTGTGATGTGATATGGTCAAGACGTGATGCTATATTTTATTGTATGAGATGATCATGTTTTGTAACCGGTTATCGCAATCGGCAGGAGCCATATGGTTGTCGCTTTATTGTATGCAATGCAATCGCCCTGTAATGCTTTACTTTATCACTAAGCGGTAGCGATAGTCGTAGTAGCATAAGTTTGGCGAGACGACAACGATGCTACGATGGAGATCAAGGTGTCGCGCCGGTGACGATGGTGATCATGGTGGTCTTTGCAAGATGGAGATCGTGAAGCACAAGATGATGATGACCATATCATATCACTTATATTGATTTGCATGTGATGTTTATCCTTTTATGCATCTTATCTTGCTTTGATTGACGGTAGCATTATAAGATGATCTCTCACTAAATTATCAAGAAGTGTTCTCCCCGAGTATGCACCGTTGCCAAAGTTCGTCGTGCCCAGACACCACGTGATGATCGGGTGTGATTAAGCTCTACGTCCATCTACAACGGGTGCAAGCCAGTTTTGCACACGCAGAATACTCGAGTTATACTTGACGAGCCTAGCATATGCAGATATGGCCTCGAACACGGAGACCGAAAGGTCGGCGTGAATCATATAGTAGATATGATCAACATAAGATGTTCACCATTGAAAACTACTCCATTTCACGTGATGATCGGTTATGGTTTAGTTGATTTGGATCACGTGATCACTTAGATGACTAGAGAGATGTTTTTCTAAGTGGGAGTTCTTTAGTAATATGATTAATTGAACTTAAATTTATCATGAACTTAGTACCTGATAGTATCTTGCTTGTTTATGTTTGATTGTAGATAGATGGCTCGTCTTTGTTGTTCCGTTGAATTTTAATGCGTTCCTTGAGAAAGCAAAGTTGAAAGATGATGGTAGCAATTACACGGATTGGGTCCGTAACTTGAGGATCATCCTCATTGCTGCACGTAAGAGCTACGTCTGGATGCACCGCTAGGTGCTGTGCTCGCTTGCTAATGCAACCGCAGATGTTATGAACGTCTGGCGAGCAAAGTGATGACTACTCTATAGTTCAGTGTGCCATGCTTTACGGCTTAGAACCGGGACTTCAACGACGTTTTGAGCGTCATGGAGCATATGAGATGTTCCAGAGTTGAAGTTAATATTCCACAGAATGCCCGGATTGAGAGATATGAAGTCTCCAATAAGTTCTATAGCTGCAAGATGGAGGAGAATAGATTTCATTAGTGAGCATATACTCGAGAATGTCCGGGTACTACAATCACTTGACACAATTGGGAGTTAATCTTCCGGATGATTGTGTCATTGATGTAATTCTCCAATCACCGCCACCAAGCTACAAAGGCTTCGTGATGAACTATAATATGCAAGGGTTAGTGAAAACTATACCGAGCTCTTCGCAATGCTAAAGGTCATGGAGGTAGAAATCAAGAAGGAGCATCAAGTGTTGATGGTCAATAAGACCACTAGTTTCAAGAAGAAAGGCAAAGGGAAGAAGAAGGGAATTCAAGAAGAACAGCAAGCAAGTTGTGCTCAGAGAAGAAACCCAAGTCTGGCCCTAAACCTGAAAGCCGAGTGCTTCTACCGCAAGCGACTGGTCTTCGAAGCGGAACTGCCCCAAGTATTTGGCGGATAAGAAGGATGGCAAGGTGAACAAAGGTATATGTGATATACATGTTATTGATGTGTACCTTACTAGAGCTCGTAGTAGCACTGGTATTTGATACTGGTTACATTGCTAATATTTGCAACTCAAGCAGGACTACGGATTGCGAACTCGCAAAGGACGAGGTGACGATGCGCGTGGGAAATGGTTCCAAAGTCGATGTGATCGCGGTCGGCACGCTACCTCTACATCTACCTTCGGATTAGTTTTAGACCTAAATAATTGTTATTTGGTGCTGCGTTGAGCATGAACATTATATCTGGATCTTGTTTGATGCGAGACGGTTATTCATTTAAATCGAGAGAATAATGGTTGTTCTATTTATATGAGTAATATCTTTTATGGTCATGCACCCCGAGGAATGGTCTATTTTGATGAATCTCGATAGTAGTGATACACATATTCATAATGTTGAAACCAAAAGATGCAGAGTTGATAATGAAAGTGCAACTTATTTGTGGCAATCGCCGTTTAGGTCATATCGGTGTAAAGCGCATGAAGAAACTCCATCTTGATGGACTTTTGGAGTCACTTGATTATGAATCACTTGGCACTTATGAACCGTGCCTCATGGGCAAGATGACTAGAACACCGTTCTCGGTACTATGGAGAGAGCAACAGATTTGTTGGAGATCATACATACAGATGTATGTGGTCCGATGAATGTTGAGGCTCGTGGCGGATATCGTTATTTTCTCACCTTCACAGATGACTTAAGCAGATATGGGTATATCTACTTAATGAAACATAAGTCTGAAACATTTGAAAAGTTCAAAGAATTTCAGAGTGAAGTTGAAAATCATCGTAACAAGAAAATCAAGTTTCTACGATCGATCGTGGAGGTGAATATTTGAGTTCTGAGTTTGGTCTACATTTGAAACAATGCGGAATAGTTTAGCAACTCACGCCACCGGAACACCACAGCGTAATGGTGTGTCCGAACGTCGAATCGTACTTTACTAGATATGGTACGATCTATGATGTCTCTTCTGATTTACCGCTATCATTTTGGGGTTATGCTCTAGAGACGGCCGCATTCACCTTGAATAGAACACCGTCGAAATCCGTTGAGACGACACCTTATGAACTGTGGTTTAGCAAGAAACCAAAGTTGTCGTTTCTTAAAGTTTGGGGATGCGATGCTTATGTGAAAAGCTTCAACCTGATAAGCTCGAACCCAAATCGAGAAATGTGTCTTCATAGGATACCCAAAGGAGACAGTTGGGTACACCTTCTATCACAGATCCAAGGCAAGACATTCGTTGCTAAGAATGGATCCTTTCTAGAGAAGGAGTTTCTCTCGAAAGAAGTGAGTGGGAGGAAAGTGGAACTTGATGAGGTAATAGTACCTTCTCCCTTACTTGAAAGAAGTTAAATCGCAGAAACCGGTTTCGAGACACCAACACCAAGTAGAGAGGAAGTTGATGATGTTGATCATGAAACTTGAGATCAAGTTACTCAGAACCACGTAGATCAACCAGAGTGAGATCCGCTTTTGAGTGGTACGGTAATCCTGTTCGGAAGTCATGCTACTAGATCATGATGAACCTACAAACTATGAAGAAGCGATGGTGAGCCCAGATTCCATAAAATGGCTTGAGGCCATGAAATCGAGATGGGATCCATGTATGAAAACAAAGTGTGGACTTTGGTTGACTTGCCCGAGGGTAGGCAAGCAATAGAAAACAAGTGGATCTTCAAGAAGAAGACTGACGCTGACGGTAATGTTATTGTCTATAAAGCTCGACTTGTCGCAAAAGGTTTTCGACAAGTTCAAGGGATTGACTACGATGAGACCTTCTCACCCGTAGCGATGCTTAAGTCCGTCCGAATCATGTTAGCGATTGCCGCATTTTATGATTATGAAATTTGGCAAATGGATGTAAAGCGCATTCTGAATGGATTTCTGGAAGAAGAGTTGTATATGATGCAACCAGAAGGTTTTATCGATCCAAAGGGAGCTAACAAAGTGTGCAAGCTCCAGCGATCCATATATGGACTGGTGCAAGCATCTCGGAGTTGGAATAAACGCTTTGATAGTGTGATCAAAGCATTTGGGTTTGTCTGAGACTTTTGGAGAAGCTGTATTTACAAGAAAGTGAGTGGGAGCTCTGTAGCATTTCTGATCTTATATGTGGATGACATATTGCTGATCGGAAATGATATAGAATTTCTGGATAGCATAAAGGGATACTTGAATAAGAGTTTTTCAATGAAAGACCTCGGTGAAGCTGCTTACATATTGGGCATCAAGATCTATAGAGATAGATCAAGACGCTTAATTGGACTTTCACAAAGCACATACCTTGACAAAGTTTTGAAGAAGTTCAAAATGGATCAAGCAAAGAAAGGGTTCTTGCTCGTGTTACAAGGTGTGAAGTTGAGTCGACTCAATGCCCGACCACTGCAGAAGATAGAGAGAAGATGAAAGATGTTCCCTATGCTTCAGCCATAGGCTCTATCATGTATGCAATGCTGTGTACCAGACCTGATGTGTGCCTTGCTATAAGCCTAGCAGGGAGGTACCAAAGTAATCCAGGAGTGGATCACTGGACAGCGGTCAAGAACATCTGAAATACGAAAAGGACTAAGGATATGTTTCTCGTATATGGAGGTGACAAAGAGCTCATCGCAGTTACGTTGATGCAAGCTTTGACACCGATCCGGACGATTCTAAATCGCAGACCGGATCGTATTTACACTAAACGGAGGAGCTGTCGGTTGGTGCAGTTCTAAACAAAGCGTCGTGGCGGGATCTACATGTGAAGCGGAATACATAGCGGCTTCGAGCAGCTAATGAAGGAGTCGGATGAAGGAGTTCATATCCGATCTGGGTGTCATACCTAGTGCATCGGGTCCAATGAAAATCTTACGTGACAATCTTTGGAGCAATTGCCTTAGCAAAGGAATCCAG
Organism: Aegilops speltoides; assembly: GCA_021437245.1. Taxonomy (NCBI): domain Eukaryota; kingdom Viridiplantae; phylum Streptophyta; class Magnoliopsida; order Poales; family Poaceae; genus Aegilops; species Aegilops speltoides. The sequence continues at coordinate 180,570,928 of CM038142.1, forward strand.
ATTTCACAAGAGGACCAAGCACATCAAGAGACGCTTCAATTCCATCCGGACTTAGTCGGGTGGAGACATAGAGATTTGCAAGATACATACGGATCTGAATGTTGCAGACCGTTGACTAAGCCTCTTCCACGAGCAAAACATGATCAGCACCAAGACTCCATGGGTGTTAGAATCATTCTTGTGTAATCTAGATTATTGACTCTAGTGCAAGTGGGAGCTGAAGGAAATATGCCCTAGAGGCAATAATAAAGTTATTATTTATTTCCTTATTTCATGATAAATGTTTATCATTCATGCTAGAATTGTATTAACAGGAAACATGATACATGTGTGAATGCATAGACAAAACAAGATGTCACTAGTATGCCTCTACTAGACTAGCTTGTTAATCAAAGATGGTTATGTTTCCTAACCATGAACAAATGAGTTGTTATTTGATTAATGAGGTCACATCATTAGTAGAATGATCGATTGACATGACCCATTCCCTTAGCTTAGCACACGATCGTTTAGTATGTTGCTCTGCTTTTATCCATGACTTATACATGTTCACGTAACTATGAGATTATGCAACTCCGTTTACGGAAGAACACTTTGGGTGCTACCAAGCGTCACAACGTAATCGGGTGATTATAAAGGAGTACTACAGGTGTTTCCAAAGGCGGATGTTGGGTTGGCGTATTTGAGATTAGGTTTTGTCACTCCGATAGTCGGAGAGGTATCTCTGGGCCCTCTCGGTAATGCACATCACTTGAAGCCTTGCAAGCACTACAACTAATGAGTTAGTTGTGAGATGATGTATTACGGAACGAGTAAAGAGACTTGCGTAACGAGATTAAACTAGGTATTGGATACCGACGATCGAATCTCGGGCAAGTAACATACCGATGACAAAGGAACAACGTATGTTGTTATGCGGTCGACCGATAAAGATCTTCGTAGAATATGTAGGAACCAATATGGGCATCCAGGTCCCGCTGTTGGTTATTGACCGTGAATAGTTCTAGGTCATGTCTACATTGTTCTCGAACCGTAGGGTCCGCACGCTTAAGGTTTCGATGGCGGTTATTATGAGTTTATGTATTTTGATGTACGAAGGAGTTCGAGTCCGGATGTGATCACGGACATGACGAGAGTCTCGGAATGGTCGAGACATAAAGATTGATATATTGGAAGCCTATGTTTGGAGTTCGAATGGTTCAAGTAAAACGGAATTTATCGAGTACCGGAGGTTACGGAACCCCGGAGATAAATGGGCCACTATGGGCCTTGGTGGAAAGGAGAAGGGCAGCCCAAGAGGGCTGCGCGCCCCCCTTCCCTAGTCCTATTAGGACTAGGAGAAGGGCAGCCCCCCTCTCTCTTTCCCCCTCAGGAATCCTAGTTGGACTAGGATTGGGGAATCCTACTCCCGAGAGGAGTAGGACTCCTGTGCGCGCCCTCCTTGGGCCGGCCCTCCCCCTGGCTCCTTTATATCACGGGGCAGGGGGCACCTTGAACACACAAGTTGATCGTGAGATCATTCCTTAGCCGTGTCGGTGCCCCCTCCACCATATTCCACCTCGGTTATACTGTCGCGAAGCTTAAGCGAAGCCCTGCGCCGGTGAAACATCAAGATCGCCACCACGCCGTCGTCTTGTGGAACTCTCCCTCGACACTCGGCTGGATCGAGATCGAGGGGCGTCATCGAGCTGTACGTGTGTCAAGAACTCGGGCGTCGGAATAACGGCGCGGGATCGGTCGGATCGCGAGGAGAACGTCGACTACTTCCTCTACGTTGTGATCGCTTCGCCGGGTCTACAAGGGTATGTAGACAACACTCTCCCTCTCGTTGCTATGCATCACCATGATCTTGCGTGTGCGTAGGAAAATTTTTGAAATTACTACGTTCCCCAACACATACGTTGTTCCCTTTGTCATCGGTATGTTACTTGCCCGAGATTTGATCGTCGGTATCCAATACCTAGTTCAATCTCGTTACCGACAAGTCTCTTTACTCTTTCCGTAATACATCATCTTATAACTAACTCATTAGTTACAATGCTTGCAAGGCTTAGGTGATGAGTATTACCGAGAGGGCCCAGGGATACCTCTCCGACAATCGGAGTGACAAAACATAATCTCGAATTACGCCAACCCAACATGTACCTTCGGAGACACCTGTAGTACTCCTTTATAATCACCCAGTTACGTTGTGACGTTTGGTAGTACCCAAAGTGTTCCTCCGGTAAACGGGAGTTGCATAATCTCATAGTTACAGGAACATGTATAAGTCATGAAGAAAGCAATAGCAACATACTAAACAATCAAGTGCTAGGCTAACGGAATGGGTCATGTCAATCACATCATTCTCCTAATGATGTGATCCCGTTAATCAAATGACAATCACATGTCTATGGTTAGGAAACATAACCATCTTTGATCAACAAGCTAGTTAAGTAGAGGCATACTAGTGACACTATGTTTGTCTATGTATTCACACATGTATTATGTTTCCGGTTAATACTATTCTAGCATGAATAATAAACATTTATCATGGAATTAGGAAATAAATAATAACTTTATTATTGCCTCTAGGGCATATTTCCTTCAGTCTCCCACTTGCACTAGAGTCAATAATCTAGTTCACATCGCCATGTGATTTAACACCAATAATCATATCTGTATATGATTAACACCCATAGTTCACATCGTCATGTGACCAACACCCAAAGGGTTTACTAGAGTCAATAATCTAGTTCACATTGCTATGTGATTAACACCCAAAATAGTACTAAGGTGTGATCATGTTTTGCTTATGAGAGAAGCTTAGTTAACGGGTCTGTCACATTCAGAGCCGTATGTATTTTGCAAATATTCTATGTCTACAATGCTCTGCATGGAGGTACTCTAGCTAATTGCTCCCACTTTCAATATGCATCCAGATTGAGACTTAGAGTCATCTGGATCGGTGTGAAAGATTGCACCAATGTAACTCTTTTACGACGGGCTCTTTTATCACCTCCATAATTGAGAAATATTTCCTTAGTCCTTACTAAGGATATTCTTGACCAATGTCCAGTGATCTACTCCTAGATCACTATTGTACTCCCTTGCCAAATTCAGAGCAAGGTATACAATAGGTCTGGTACATAACATAGCATACTTTATAGAACCTATGACTGAGGCATAGGGAATGACTTTCATTTTCTTTTCTATTTTCTGCCGTGGTCGGGATTTGAGTCTTACTCAATTTTACACCTTTGCAATTTTTACAGGCAAGAACTCTTTCTTTGACTGTTCCATTTTGAACTATTTCAAAATCTTGCCAAGGTATGTACTCATTGAAAAAATCTTATCAAGCATCTTGATCTATCTCAATAGATCTTGATGCTCAATATGTAAGTAGCTTTTACTGAGGTCTTTTCTTTTAAAGAACTCCTTTAAAACACTCCTCTATGCTTTGCAGAAAAATTCTACATCATTTCTGATCGACAATATGTCACTCACATATACTAATCAGAAAGGTTGTAGTGCTCCCACTCACTTTATTGTAAATACAGGCTTCATCGTAAGTCCATATAAAACTATATGCTTTGATCAACTTATCAAAGCGTATATTCCAACTCCGAGATGCTTGCACCAGTTCATAGATGGATCGCTGGAGCTTGCACATTTTGTTAGCACCTTTAGGATTGACAAAACCTTCTGGTTGCATCATATACAACTCTTCTTCAATAAATCCATTAAGGAATGCAATTTTGTTTATCCATTTGCCAGATTTATAAAATGTGGCAATCGCTAACATGATTCAGACAGACTTAAGCATCGATACGAGTGAGAAAATCTCATCATATTCAACACCTTGAACTTGTTGAAAACCTTTCGCAACAAGTCGAGCTTGGTAGATAGTAACACTACTATCAGTGTTCGTCTTCCTCTTGAAGATCCATTCATTTAACATGGCTTGCTGATCATCGAGCAAGTCAATCAAAGTCCATACTTTGTTCTCATACATGGATCATATCTTAGATTTTATGGCCTCAAGCCATTTTGTGGAATCTGGGCTCACTATCGCTTCCTCATAGTTCATAGGTTCGCCATGGTCTAGTAACATGACTTCTAGAACATGATTACCGTACCACTCTGGTGCGGATCTTACTCTGGAAGACCTACGAGGTTTGGTAGCAACTTGATCTGAAGTTTCATGATCATCATCATTAACTTCCTCACTAATTGGTGTAGGAATCACTGGAACTGATTTCTGTGATGAACTACTTTCCAATAAGGGAGAAGGTACAATTACCTCATCAAGTTCTACTTTCCTCCCACTCACTTCTTTCGAGAGAAACTTCTTCTCTAGAAAGGATCCATCTTAGCAACGAATAACTTGACTTCAGATCTGTGATAGAAGGTGTACCCAATAGTTACCTTTGGGTATTCTATGAAGACGCACTTCTCCGATTTGGGTTTGAGCTTATCAGGTTGAAACTTTTTCACATAAGCATCGCAGCCCCAAAATTTAAGAAACGACAGCTTAGGTTTACTGCTAAACCATAGTTCATCCGGTGTCGTCTCAACGGATTTAGATGGTGCCCTATTAAACGTGAATGCAGCTGTCTCTAATGCACAACCCCAATACGATAGTGGTAAACCGATAAGAGACATCATAGATCGCACCATATCTAGTAAAGTACGATCATGACGTTTGGACACACCATTACGTTGTGGTGTTCCATATGGCATGAGTTGTGAAACTATTCCACATTGTTTAAAATGAAGGCCAAACTCGTAGCTCAAATATTCATCTCTACAATCAGATCATAGAAACTTTATTTTCTTGTTACGATGATTTTCCCACTTCACTCTGAAATTCTTTGAACCTTTCAACTATTTCAGACTTATGTTTCATCAAGTAGATATACCCATATCTGCTCAAATCATCTTGTGAAGGTCAGAAAATAACGATACTTGCCACGAGCATCAACACTCATTGGATCGCATACATCGGTATGTATTATTTCCAATAAGTCAGTAGCTTGTTCCATTGTTCCGGAGAATGGAGTTTTAGTCATCTTGCCCAAAAGGCACGGTTCGCAAGCATCAAATGATTCATAACCAAGTGATTCTGAAAATCCATCTTTATGGAGTTTCTTCATGCGCTTTACACCGATATGACCCAAACGGCAGTGCCACAAATAAGTTGCACTATCATTATTAACTTTGCATCTTTGGACTTAATATTATGAATATGTGTATCACTACGATCGAGATCCAACAAACTATTTTCATTGGGTGTATGACCATTGAAGGTTTTATTCATGTAAACAGAACAACAATTATTCTCTGATTTTAAATGAATAATCGTATTGCAATAAACACGATCAAATCATATTCATGCTCAACGCATAACGCCAAATAACATTTATTTAGGTTTAACACTAATCCCGAAAGTATAGGGGTGTGCGATGATGATCATATCAATCTTGGAACTACTTCCAACACTCATCGTCACTTTCCCTTCAACTAGTCTCTGTTTTATACGTAACTCTGTTTGAGTTACTAATATTAGCAACCGAACAAGTATGAAATACTCGGGGCTACTATAAACACTAGTAAGGCACATATCAATAATATGTATATCAAATATACCCTTGTTCACTTTGCCATCCTTCTTATCCACCAAATATTGAGGTATTTCCGCTTCGGTGACCATTTCCTTTGCGATTGTAAACACTCGGTTTAGGGCTATGGTCCAGCTTTGGGCTTCTTCGCAGGAGTGACAACTTGCTTGTCTTTCCACTTGAAGTTCCCTTTCTTTCCCTTTGCCCTTCTCTTGAAACTAGTGGTTTTGTCAATCATCAACACTTGATGCTCTTTCTTGATTTCTACCTTCGTCGATTTCAACATCACGAAGAGCTCGGGAATCATTTTCGTCATCCCTTGCATACTATAGTTCATCACAAAGTTCTAGTAACTTAGTGATGGTGACTAGAGAATTCTATGAATCACTATCTTATCTGGAAGATTAACTCCCACTTGATTCAAGCGATTGAAGTACCCAGACAATCTGAGCACATGCTCACTAGTTGAGCGATTCTCCTCCATCTTTTAGCTATAGAACTTGTTGGAGACATTATATCTCTCAACTCGGGTATTTGCTTGAAATATTAACTTCAACTCCTGGAACATCTCATATGGTCCATGACGTTTAAAACGTCTTTGAAGTCCCGATTCTAAGCCGTCAAGCATGGTGCACTAAACTATCAAGTAGTCATCATAATGAGCTTAGCCAAACGTTCATAACGTCGCATCGCGCCTACAATAGGTCATCACCTAGCGGTGCATTAAGAACATAATTCTTACGTGCGGCAATGAGGATAAACCTCGGATCACGGATCCAATCCGCATCATTGCTACTAACATCTTTCAACACAGTTTTCTCTAGGAACATATCAAAATAAACATATGAAAGCAACAACGCGAGCTATTGATCTATAACATAATTTGCAAAATACTACCAGGACTAAGTTCATGATAAATTTAAGTTCAATTAATCATATTACTTAAGAACTCCCACTTAGACAGACATCTCTCTAGTCATCTAAGTGATCACGTGATCCAAATCAACTAAACCATAACCGATCATCACGTGAGATGGAGTAGTTTTCAATGGTGAATATCACTATGTTGATCATATCTACTATATGATTCACGCTCGACCTTTTCGGTCTCCGTGTTCCGAGGCCATATCTGCATATGCTAGGCTCGTCAAGTTTAACCTAAATATTCCGCGTGTGCAAAACTGGCTTGCACCCGTTGTAGATGGACGTAGAGCTTATCACACCCGATCATCACGTGGTGTGCAGGCACGACGAACTTTGGCAGCAGTGCATACTCAGGGAGAACACTTCTTGATAATTAGGAGAGATCATCTTAAAATGCTACCATCAAACAAAACAGAATAAGATGTATAACAGATAAACATCATATGCAATCAAAATATGTGACATGATATGGCCATGATCATCTTGCGCCTTTGATCTCCATCTCCAAAGTACTGTCATGATCTCTATCGTCATCGGCACGACACCATGATCTTCATCATCTTGATCTATATCAATGTGTTGTCACATGGTCGTCTCGCCAACTATTGCTCTTGCAACTATTGCTATCGCATAGCGATAAAGTAAAGCAATTATTTGGCACTTGCATCTTTATGCAACAAAGAGACAACCATAGGGCTTACGCGATTGCCGATAACTTCAACAAAACATGATCATCTCATACAACAACTTATATCTCATCACGTCTTGACCATATCACATCACAACATGCCTGCAAAAACAAGTTAGGCGTCCTCTACTTTGTTGTTGCAAATTTTACGTGGCTGCTACAGGCTTAGCAAGAACCGTTCTTACCTACGCAGCAAAACCACAATGATAGTTTGTCAAGTTGGTGTTGTTTTAACCTTCGCAAGGACGGGCGTAGCCACACTCAGTTCAACTAAAGTTGAGAAACCGACACCGCTAGTCACTGTGTGCAAAGCACGGCGGTAAAACCAGTCTCGCGTAAGCGTCTGGCGTAATGTCGGTCCGGGCCGCTTCATCCAACAATACCGCCCAACCAAAGTAAGACATCTTTGGTAAGCGGTATGACTTGTATCGCCCACAACTCACTTGTGTTCTACTCGTGCATATAACATCTACGCATAAAACCTAGGCTCGGATGCCACTGTTGGGTAACGTAGTAATTTCAAAAATTATCCTACGCACACGCAAGATCATGGTGATGGCATAGCAACGAGAGGGGAGAGTGTTTGTCCACGTACCCTCGTGAGCCGTAAGCGAAGCGTTAGCACAACGCGGTTGATGTAGTCGTCGTCTTCACGATCCGACCGATCCAAGCACCGAACGTCACGGGCCTCCGAGTTCAGCACACGTTCAGCTCGATGGCGATCTCGGCCTCCGATCCAGCCGAGCTCGGAGATGAGTTCCGTCGACGACGGCGTGATGACGATGATGATGTTCTACGGCGCAGGCTTCGCCTAAACTCATGACGATATGACCGAGGTGGAATATGGTGGAGGGGGGCACCGCACACGGCTAAGGAACGATCCGTAGATCAACTTGTGTGTCCATGGGGTGCCCCCCCGCCCCCATATATAAAGGAGCCGGGGGGAGGAGGCGGCCGGCCAAGGAGGGCGCGCCAAGGGGGATTCCTACTCCCAGTAGGAGTAGGAGAAGGGGGGAAAGAGGAGGAAGAGGGGAAGGAAAGGGGGGACGCCGCCCCCCTTCCCTTGTCCTATTCAGACTAGGAAGGGGAGGGGCACGCGGCCCCCTCCTGCCACCTTCCCTCTTCTCCCTCGAGGCCCATGTAGGCCCAATAACCCCCCGGGGGGGTTCCGGTAACCTCCCGGCACTCCGGTAAAATGCCGATTTCACCCGGAACCATTCCGATGTCCAAACATAGGCTTCCAATATATCAATCTTTATGTCTCGACCATTTCGAGACTCCTCGTCATGTCCGTGATCACAATCGGGACTCCGAACAAACATAGGTACATCAAAACTTATAAACTCATAATAAAACTGTCATCGAAACGTTAAGCATGCGGACCCTACGGGTTCGAGAACTATGTAGACATGACCTAGAACCATTCTCGGTCAATAACCAATAGCGGGACCTGGATGCCCATATTGGTTCCTACATATTCTACGAAGATCTTTATCGGTCAAACCGCATAACAACATCGTTGTTCCTTTGTCATCGGTATGTTACTTGCGAGATTTGATCGTCGGTATCAATACCTAGTTCAATCTCGTTACCGGCAAGTCTCTTTGCTCGTTCCGTAATACATCATCTTATAACTAACTCATTAGTTACAATGCTTGCAAGGCTTAGGTGATGAGTATTACCGAGAGGGCCCAGAGATACCTCTCCAACAATCGGAGTGACAAAACCTAATCTCGAATTACGCCAACCCAACATGTACCTTCGGAGACACCTGTAGTACTCCTTTATAATCACCCAGTTACGTTGTGACGTTTGGTAGTACCCAAAGTGTTCCTCCGGTAAACGGGAGTTGCACAATCTCATAGTTACAGGAACATTTATAAGTCATGAAGAAAGCAATAGCAACATACTAAACGATCAAGTGCTAGGCTATCGGAATGGGTCATGTCAATCACATCATTCTCCTAATGATGTGATCCCGTTAATCAAATGACAATCACATGTCTATGGTTAGGAAACATAACCATCTTTGATCAACAAGCTAGTTAAGTAGAGGCATACTAGTGACACTATGTTTGTCTATGTATTCACACATGTATTATGTTTCCGGTTAATACAATTCTAGCATGAATAATAAACATTTATCATGAAATAAGGAAATAAATAATAACTTTATTATTGCCTCTAGGGCATATTTCCTTCAACGGGGGCAGGGAGGCACCCTAGAGACACACAAGTTGATCTACGGATCGTTCCTTAGCCGTGCGCGGTGCCCCCCTCCACCATATTCCACCTCGGTCATATCGTCGCAGAGTTTAGGCGAAGCCCTGCGCTGGTAGAACATCATCATCGTCACGCTGTCGCTGTCGTCTTGTGGAACTCATCCCCGACGCTTTGCTGGATCGGAGCCGGGGATCGTCATCGAGCTGAGCGTGTGCTGAACTCGGAGGTGCGTGACGTTCGGTACTTGGATCGGTCGGATCGTGAAGACGTACGACTAAATCAACCGCGTTGTCATAACGCTTCCGCTTACGGTCTACAAGGGTACGTGGACAATACTCTCCCCTCTCGTTGCTATGCCATCACCATGATCTTGCGTGTGTGTAGGAAAATTTATTAAATTACTACGTTCCCCAACAGTGGTATCAGAGCCATGTTTTATGCATAGATGTCATATGCACGAGTAGAACACAAGTGAGTTGTGGGCGATACAAGTCATACTGCTTACCAGCATGTCATACTTTGGTCCGGCGGTATTGTGAGATGAAGCGGCCTGGACCGACATTACGCATACGCTTACGCGAGACTGGTTTCACCGTTACGAGCACTCGTGCTTAAAGGTGGCTGGCGGGTGTCTGTCTCTCTCACTTTAACTGAATCGAGTGTGGCTACGCCCGGTCCTTGCGAAGGTTAAAACAACACTAACTTGACGAACTATAGTTGTGGTTTTGATGCGTAGGTAAGAACGGTTCTTGCTAAGCCCACGTAAAATTTGCAACAACAAAGTAGAGGACGTCTAACTTGTTTTTGCAGGGCATGTTGTGATGTGATATGGTCAAGACGTGATGCTATATTTTATTGTATGAGATGATCATGTTTTGTAACCGAAGTTATCGGCAACTGGCAGGAGCCATATGGTTGTCACTTTATTGTATGTAATGCAAACGCCCTGTAATTGCTTTACTTTATCACTAAGCGGTAGCGATAGTCGTAGAAGTAATAGATGGCATAACGATAACGATGCTACGATGGAGATCAAGGTGTCGCGCCGGTGACGATGGTGATCACGATGGTGCTTTGAAGATGGAGATCATAAGCACAAGATGATGATGGCCATATCATATCACTTATATTGATTGCATGTGATGTTTATCCTTTATGCATCTTATCTTGCTTTGATTGATGGTAGCATTTTAAGATGATCTCTCACTAATTATCAAGAAGTGTTCTCCCTGAGTATGCACCGTTGCGAAAGTTCTTCGTGTTGAGACACCACGTGATGATCGAGTGTGATAGGCTCTACGTTCAAATACAACGGGTGCAAAACAGTTGCACACGCGGAATACTCAGGTTAAACTTGACGAGCCTAGCATATACAGATATGCCCTCGAAACATGGAGACCGAAAGGTCGAACGTGATTCATATAGTAGATATGATCAACATAGTGATGTTCACCATTGAAACTACTCCATCTCACGTGATGATCGTGAAGGAAATATGCCCTAGAGGCAATAATATAGTTATTATTTATTTCCTTATTTCATGATAAATGTCTATTATTCATGCTAGAATTGTATTAACCGGAAACATAATACATGTGTGAATATATAGACAAACAGAGTGTCACTAGTATGCCTCTACTTGACTAGCTTGTTAATCAAAGATGGTTATGTTTCCTAACCATGAACAAGGAGTTGTTATTTGATTAACAAGGTCACATCATTAGTTGAATGATCTGATTGACATGACCCATTCCATTAGCTTAGCACACGATCGTTTAGTATGTTGCTACTGCTTTTATCCATGACTTATACATGTTCCGTAACTATGAGATTATGCAACTCCGCTTACGGAGGAACACTTTGGTGCTACCAAACGTCACAACGTAATCGGGTGATTATAAAGGAGTACTACAGGTGTCTCCAAAGGCGGATGTTGGGTTGGCGATTTGAGATTAGGTTTTGTCACTCCGATTGTCGGAGAGGTATCTCTTGGGCCCTCTCGGTAATGCACATCATCAAGCCTTGCAAGCACTACAACTAATGAGTTAGTTGTGAGATGATGTATTACGGAACGAGTAAAGAGACTTGCGTAACGAGATTGAACTAGGTATTGATACCGACGATCGAATCTCGCAAGTAACATACCGATGACAAAGGAACAACGTATGTTGTTATGCGGTCCGACCGATAAAGATCTTCGAGAATATGTAGGAACCAATATGGGCATCCAGGTCCCGCTGTTGGTTATTGACCGTGAATAGTTCTAGGTCATGTCTACATTGTTCTCGAACCGTAGGGTCCGCACGCTTAAGGTTTCGATGGCGCTTATTATGAGTTTATGTATTTTGATGTACCGAAGAAGTTCGAGTCCGGATGTGATCACGGACATGACGAGGAGTCTCAAATGGTCGAGACATAAAGATTGATATATTGGAAGCCTATGTTTGGAGTTGGAATGGTTCCGAGTAAAACGGAATTTCTCGGAGTACCGGAGGTTACGGAACCCCGGGAGGTAAATGGGCCTCGATGGGCCTTAGTGGAAAGGAGAAGGGCAGCCCAGGAGGCGCGCCTCCCCCTTCCCTAGTCCTACTAGGACTAGGAGAAGGGCCCCCCTCTCTCTTTCCCCCTCCGGAATCCTAGTCCAACTAGGATTGGGGGAATCCTACCAGGAGGAGTAGGACTCCCGGCGCCTCCTCTTGGCCTGGCCCCCTCCCCGGCTCCTTTATATCTGAGGCAGGGGGCACCTTGGAACACAAGTTGATCTTTAGATCGTTCCTTAGCCGTGTCGGTGCCCCTCCACCATATTCCACCTCGGTTATACTGTCATGAAGCTTAGGCGAAGCCTGCGCCGTGAAACATCAAGATCGCCACCACGCCGTCGTCCGTGGAACTCTCCTCGACACTCGGCTGGATCGGAGTCGAGGGGCGTCATCGAGCTGTCGTGTGTCAAGAACTCGGGGCGTCGGAATAACGGCGCCGGGATCGGTCGGATCGCGAGGAGAACGTCGACTACTTCCTCTACGTTGTGATCGCTTCGCTTCGGTCTACAAGGGTATGTAGACAACACTCTCCCTCTTGTTGCTATACATCACCATGATCTTGCGTGTGCGTAGGAAATTTTTGAAATTACTACGTTCCCCAACAAGTGGCATCGAGCCTAGGTTTTTCTATGGTTTGATGTTTTGCACGAGTAGAACACAAGTGAGTTGTGGGCGATACAAGTCATACTACCTACCAGCATGTCATACTTTGGTTCAGCGGTATTGTGAGATGAAGCGGCCCGGACCGACATTACGCGACGCTTACGCGAGACTGGTTTCACCGCCACGAGCACTCGTTGCTTAAAGGTGACTGGTGGGTGCTGTCTCTCTCACTTTAGTTGAACTGAGTGTGGCTACGCCCGGTCCTTGATAAGGTTAAACGGAGTCTATTTGACGAAGTATCGTTGTGGTTTTGATGCGAGGTGAGACTGGTTCTTGCTTAAGCCCGTAGCAGCCACGTAAAACTTGCAACAACAAAGTAGAGGACGTCTAACTTGTTTTTGCAGGGCATGTTGTGATGTGATATGGTCAAGACGTGATGCTATATTTTATTGTATGAGATGATCATGTTTTGTAACGAAGTTATCGACAATGGCAGAGCCATATGGTTGTCGCTTTATTGTATGCAATGCAATCGCTTCTGTAATGCTTTACTTTATCACTAAGCGGTAGAGATAGTCGTAGAAGCATAAAATTGGCGAGACGACAACGATGCTACGATGGAGATCAAGGTGTCGCTACCGGTGGCGATGGTGATCATGGTGGTGCTGCAAGATGGAGATCATGAAGCACAAGATGATGATGACCATATCATATCACTTATATTGATTTGCATGTGATGTTTATCCTTTTATGCATCTTATCTTGCTTTGATTGACGGTAGCATTATAAGATGATCTCTCACTAAATTATCAAGAAGTGTTCTCCCGAGTATGCACCGTTGCCAAAGTTAAATCGTGCCCTGACACCACGTGATGATCGGGTGTGATAAGCTCTCGTCCATCTACAACGGGTGCAAGCCAGTTTTGCACACGAATACTCAGTTATACTTGACGAGCCTAGCATATGCAGATATGGCCTCGGAACACGGAGACCGAAAGGTCGAGCGTGAATCATATAGTAGATATGATCAACATAAGATGTTCACCATTGAAAACTACTCCATCTCACGTGATGATCGGTTATGGTTTAGTTGATTTGGATCACGTGATCACTTAGATGACTAGAGAGATGTCTGTCTAAGTGGGAGTTCTTAAGTAATATGATTAATTGAACTTAAATTTATCATGAACTTAGTCCTGGTAGTATTTTGCAAATTATGTTGTAAGATCAATAGCTTGCGTTGTTGCTCTCATATGTTTGTTTTGATATGTTCCTAGAGAAAACTGTGTTGAAAAATGTTAGTAGCAATATTGCGGATTTGATCCGTGATATGAGGTTTATCCTCATTCTTTGCAGAAGAATTATGTCCTTGATGCACCGCTAGGTGACAAACTATTGCGAGAGCGGATCTGAGGCGTTATGAGCGTTTGGCTAGCTCAATATGATGACTACTTGATAGTTTTGTGCACCATGCTTTATGGCTTAGAATCGGGACTTCAAAGATGTTTTGAACATCATGGACCATATGAGATGTTCCAGAATTGAAGTTAATATTTCAAGCAAATACCGAGTTGAGAGATATGAAGTCTCCAACAAGTTCTATAGCTAAAAGATGGAGGAGAATCGCTCAACTAGTGAGCATGTGCTCAGATTATGCAGGTACTACAATCGCTTGAATCAAGTGGGAGTTAATCTTCCGAGATAAGATAGTGATTGATGAGTTCTCTAGTCACCATCACCAAGTTAGTAGAACTTCGTGATGAACTATAGTATGCAAGGGATGATGAAAAGCGATTCCCGAGCTCTTCGTGATGTTGAAATCAACGAAGGTAGAAATCAAGAAAGAACATCAAGTGTTGATGGTTAACAAGACCACTAGTTTCAAGAAAAGGGCAAAGGGATAGAAGGGAACCTCAAGAAGAACGGCAAGCAAGTTGCTGCTCAAGTGAAGAAGCCCAAGTCTAGACCTAAGCACGAGACTAAGTGCTTCTACCGCAAAGGGACTGGTCCTCGAAGCGAACTACCCCAAGTATTTGGCGGATAAGAAGGATGGCAAAGTAAACAAAAGTATATTTGATATACATGTTATTGATGTGTACTTTACTAGTGTTTATAGCAACCCCTCGGTATTTGGTACTGGTTCGGTTGCTAAGAGTAGTAACTCAAACGGAGTTGCGAATAAATGAAACTAGTTAAGGGTGAAGTGACGATGTGTGTTGAAAGTAGTTTCAAGATTGATATGATCATCATCGCACACTCCCTATACTTTCGGGATTAGTGTTGAACCTAAATAAATGTTATTTGGTGTTTGCGTTGAGCATGAATATGATTTGATCATGTTTATTGCAATACGGTTATTCATTTAAGTAAGAGAATAAACTGTTGTTCTGTTTACATGAATAAAACCTTATATGGTTACACACCCAATGAAAATAGTTCATTGGATCTCGATCGTAGTGATACACATATTAATAATGTTGAAACCAAAAGATGCAAAGTTAATAATGATAGTGCAACTTATTTGTGGTAATCGCCGTTTAGGTCATATTGGTGTAAAGCGCATGAAGAAACTCCATGCTGATGGGATTTTGGAATCACTTGATTATGAATCACTTGATGCTTACGAACCGTGCCTTTTGGGCAAGATGACTAAAACTCCGTTCTCGGAACAATGGAACAAGCTCTTGACTTATTGGAAATAATACATACCGATGTATGCGATCCAATGAGTGTTGATGCTCGTGGCAAGTATCGTTATTTTCGACCTTCACAGATGATTTGAGCAGATATGGGTATATCTACTTGATGAAACATAAGTCCGAAATAGTTGAAATGTTCAAAGAATTTGAGTGAAGTGGAAAATCATCGTAACAAGAAAATAAAGTTTCGTGATCGATCGTGGAGATGAATATTTGAGTTACGAGTTTAGTCTTCAATCAAAACAATGTGGAATAGTTTCACAGCTCACGCCACCTGGAACACCACAATGTTATGGTGTGTCCAAACATCGTAACCGCACTTTATTGGATATAGTGCAATCTATGATGTTTCTTACCGATTTACCAATATCGTTTTGGGATCATGCATTAGAGACAGCTGCATTCACGTTAAATAGGGCACCATCTAAATCCGTTGAGGCGACACTATATGAACTGTGGTTTAGCAAGAAACCAAAGTTGTCGTTTCTTAAAGTTTGGGGCTGCGATGCTTATGTGAAAAGTTTCATCTGACAAGCTCAAACCCAAATCGAGAAGTGCGTCTTCATAGAATACCCAAAGGAAATTGTTGGGTACATCTTCTATCACAGATCCGAAGGCAAAATATTCGTTGCTAATAAATGGATCCTTTCTAGAGAAGGAGTTTCTCTCGAAAGAAGTGAGTGGGAGGAAAGTAGAACTTGATGAGGTAATTGTACCTTCTCCTTATTGGAAAGTAGTTCATCACGAAATCTGTTCTGTGACTACTACACCAATTAGTGAGGAAGCTAATGATGATGATCATGTAACTTCAGATCAAGTTACTACCGAATCTCGTAGGTAAACCAGAGTGAGATCCGCACTGAGTGGTACGGTAATCCTGCTCGGAAGTCATGTAACTAGACCATGATGAACCTACGAACTATGAGGAAGTGATGATGAGCCCAGATTCATGAAATGGCTTGAGGCCATGAAATCTGAGATGAGATCCATGTATGAGAACAAAGTGTGGACTTTGGTGGCGTTGCCCAATGATCGGCAAGCCATAGAAAATAAATGGATCTTCAAGAGGAAGACGGACGCGATAGTAGTGTTACTATCTACAAAGCTCGACTTGTCGCATAAAAGGTTTTGACAAGTTCAAGGTGTTGACTACAATGAGACTTTCTCAAGCTGAAGCGGTGCTTAAGTCTGTCCGAATCATGTTAGCAATTGCCACAATTTATGAAATTTGGCAAATGGATGTAAAAACTGCATTCTGAATGGGTTTTAGGAGGAAGAGTTGTATATGATGCAACCAGAAGGTTTTATTGATCCAAAGGGAGCTAACAAAGTGTGCAAGCTCCAGCGATCCATCTATGGACTGGTGCAAGCATCTCGGAGATGGAATATACGCTTTGATGAGTTGATCAAAGCATATAGTTTTATACAGGCTTATGGTGAAGCCTGTATTTACTAAAAAGTGAGTGGGAGCACTACAACATTTCTGATAAGTATATGTGAATGACATATTGTAGATCGAAAATAATGTAGAATTATTCTGCAAAGCATAAAGAAGTGTTTGAAAGGAGTTTTTCAAAGAAAGACCTTGGTAAAGCTACTTACATATTGAGCATCAAGATCTATAGAGATAGATCAAGATGCTTGATAAGTTTTTTCAATGAGTACATACCTTGACAAGATTTTGAAGTAGTTCAAAATGAAACAGATCAAAGAAAGAGTTCTTGCTGTGTTACAAGGTGTGAAATTGAGTAAGACTCAAAACCCGACCACAGCAGAAGATAGAAAGAGAATGAAAGTCATTCACTATGCCTTGGCCATAGTTTCTATAAAGTATGCCATGCTGTGTACAAGATCTATTGTATACCCCCTTTGAGTTTTCGCAAGGAGTACAATAGTGATCTAGGAGTAGATCATCGACAGCGGTCAAAATTATCCTTAGTGGAATAAGGATATGTTTCTCGATTATGGAAGTGACAAAAGGTTCGCGTAAAGGGTTACGTCGATGCAAGTTTTGACACCGATCGGATGACTCTAAATCTCAATCTAGATACATATTGAAAGTGGGAGCAATTAGCTAGAGTAGCTCCGTGCGAGTATTGTAGACAAAGAATATTTGCAAAATACATACGGCTCTCTGAATATGATAGACCCGTTGACTAAGATTCTCTCACAAGCAAAACATGATCACACCTTAGTACTCTTTGGGTGTTAATCACATAGCGATGTGAACTAGATTATTGACTCTAGTAAACCCTTTGGGTGTTGGTCACATGACGATGTGAACTATGGGTGTTAATCATATCTGAGATATGATTATTGGTGTTCAATCACATGGCGATGTGAACTAGATTATTGACTCTAGTGCAAGTGGGAGATGAAGGAAATATGCCCTAGAGGCAATAATATAGTTATTATTTATTTCCTTATTTCATGATAAATGTCTATTATTCATGCTAGAATTGTATTAACCGGAAACATAATACATGTGTGAATATATAGACAAACAGAGTGTCACTAGTATGCCTCTACTTGACTAGCTTGTTAATCAAAGATGGTTATGTTTCCTAACCATGAACAAGGAGTTGTTATTTGATTAACAAGGTCACATCATTAGTTGAATGATCTGATTGACATGACCCATTCCATTAGCTTAGCACACGATCGTTTAGTATGTTGCTCTGCTTTTATCCATGACTTATACATGTTCCTGTAACTATGAGATTATGCAACTCCGTTTACGGAGGAACACTTTGGTGCTACCAAACGTCACAACGAATCGGGTGATTATAAAGGAGTACTACAGGTGTCTCCAAAGGCGGATGTTGGGTTGGCGTATTTGAGATTAGGTTTTGTCACTCCGATTGTCGGAGAGGTATCTCTTGGGCCCTCTCGGTAATGCACATCACTGAAGCCTTGCAAGCACTACAACTAATGAGTTAGTTGTGAGATGATGTATTACGGAACGAGTAAAGAGACTTGCCGGTAACGAGATTGAACTAGGTATTGGATACCGACGATCGAATCTCGGGCAAGTAACATACCGATGACAAAGGAACAACGTATGTTGTTATGCGGTCTGACCGATAAAGATCTTCGTAGAATATGTAGGAACCAATATGGGCATCCAGGTCCGCTGTTGGTTATTGACCGTGAATAGTTCTAGGTCATGTCTACATTGTTCTCGAACCGTAGGGTCCGCACGCTTAAGGTTTCGATGGCGGTTATTATGAGTTTATGTATTTTGATGTACCGAGCGAAGTTGAGTCCCGGATGTGATCACGGACATGACGAGGAGTCTCGAAATGGTCGAGACATAAAGATTGATATATTGGAAGCCTATGTTTGGAGTTGGAATGGTTCCGGTGAAAGCGGAATTTATCGGAGTACCGGAGGTTACGGAACCCCGGGAGGTAAATGGGCCTCGATGGGCCTTAGTGGAAAGGAGAAGGGCAGCCCAAGGAGGCGCGCGCCTCCCCTTCCCTAGTCCTACTAGGACTAGGAGAAGGGCCGCCCCCTCTCTCTCTTTCCCCTCCGGAATCCTAGTCCAACTAGGATTGGGGGAATCCTACTCCCGGAGGGAGTAGGACTCCTGGCGCCTCCTCTTGGCCGGCCCCCTCCCCTGGCTCCTTTATATCTGGGGCGGGGGGCACCTTGGAACACAAGTTGATCTTTAGATCGTTCCTTAGCCGTGTCGCGGTGCCCCCTCCACCATATTCCACCTCGGTTATACTGTCGAAGCTTAAGCGGCCCTGCACGTGAAACATCAAGATCGTCACCACGCCGTCGTCGTCGACGGAACTCTCCTCGACACTCGGCTGGATCGAGTACGAGGGACGCCATCGAGCTGTACGTGTGTCAAGAACTCGGGGCGTCGGAGTAACGGCGCCGGATCGGTCGGATCGCGAGGAGAACGTCTGACTACTTCCTCTACGTTGTGATCGCTTCCGCCCAGGTCTACAAGGGTATGTAGACAACACTCTCCCCTCTCGTTGCTATACATCACCATGATCTTGCGTGTGCGTAGGAAAATTTTTGAAATTACTACATTCCCCAACAGATCGGACATGGTTTAGTTGATTTGGATCACGTAATCACTTAGATGACTAGAGAGATGTCTGTCTAAGTGGGAGTTCTTAAGTAATATGATTAAATGAACTTAAATTTATCATGAACTTAGTACCTGATAGTATTTTGCTTGTCTATGTTTGTTGTAGATAGATGGCTCGTGCTGTTGTTCCGTTGAATTTTAATGCGTTCCTTGAGAAAGCAAAGTTGAAAGATGATGGTAGCAATTACGGACTGGGTCCATAACACGAGGATTATCCTCATTCTTTGCCTGGAAGAATTACGTCTGGAAGCACCGCTGGGTGCCGAGCTTCTTGCTGATGCTGGCGACGGCGTTAAGAACGTCTGGCGAGCAAAGCTGATGACTACTCGATCGTTCGATTGTGCGGGCTTTACGGCTTAGAACCGGGTCTTCAACGATGTTTTGAACGTCATGGAGCATATGAGATGTTCCAGGAGTTGAAGTTAATATTTCAAGCAAATGCCCGGATTGAGAGATATGAAGTCTCAAATAAGTTCTATAGCTGCAAGATGGAGGAGAATAGTTACGTCTGTGAACACATACTCAAAATGTGCAGGTATAATAATCACTTGATTCAAGCGGGAGTTAATCTTCACGATGATAGTGTCATTGATGAATTCTTCAATCACGCCACCAAGCTACAAGAGCTTCGTGATGAACTATAATATGCAAGGGATGGACAAGACTATTCCCGAGCTCTTCGCAATGCTAAAAGCCGCGGAGGTAGAAATCAAGAAGGAGCATCAAGTGTTGATGGTTAACAAGACCACTAGTTTCAATAAAAGGGCAAAGGGAAGAAGAAGGGAACTTCAAGAAGACCAGCAAACAAGTTGCTACTCAAGAGAAGAAACCCAAGTCTGGACCTAAGCCTAAGATCGAGTGCTTCTCACGCAAGCGTGCTGGACCTTTGGAAGCGGAACTGCCCCAAGTATTTGGCGGATAAGAAGGATGGCAAAGTGAACAAAGGTATATGTGATATACATGTTATTGATGTGTACCTTACTAATGCTCGCATAGTACAGGTATTTGATCTGGTTCATTGCTAATATTTGCAACTCGAAGCAGGACTACGGATTAGCGAAGATTGGCTAAGGGCGAGGTGAGGACAGCGTGGGAAATGGTTCCAAAGTCGATGTGATCGCGGTCGGCACGCTACCTCTACATCTACCATCGGGATTAGTTTTAGACCTAAATAATTGTTATTTGGTGCCAGCGTTGAGCATGAACATTATATCTGGATCTTGTTTGATGTGAGACGGTTATTCATTTAAATCAGAGAATAATGGTTGTTCTATTTATATGAGTAATATCTTTTATGGTCATGCACCCTTGAAGAGTGGTCTATTTTTATTAAATCTCGATAGTAGTGATACACATATTCATAGCGTTGAAACCAAAAGATGCAGAGTTGATAATGATAGTGCAACTTATTTGTGGCACTGCCGTTTAGGTCATATCGGTGTAAAGCGCATGAAGAAACTCCATACTAATGGGCTTTTGGAATCACTTGGTTATGAATCACTTGGTACTTGAGAACCGTGCCTCATGGGCAAGATGACTAAAACGCCGTTCTCCGGAACTATGGAGCGAGCAACTGATTTGTTGGAAATCATACATACTGATGTTTCTGGTCCAATGAATGTTGAGGCTCGCGGTGGGTATCGTTATTTTCTCACCTTCACAGATGATTTGAGCAGATATGGGTATATCTACTTAATGAAACACAAGTCTGAAACATTTGAAAAGTTCAAAGAATTTTAGAGTGAAGTGGAAAATCATCGTAACAAGAAAATAAAGTTTCTACGATCTGATCGTGGAGGAGAATATTTGAGTTACGAGTTTGGTTTACATTTGAAACAATGCGGAATAGTTTCACAACTCACGCCACCCAGAACACCACAACGAAACGGTGTGTCCGAACGTCGTAATCGTACTTTGCTAGATATGGTGCGATCTATGATGTCTCTTACTAATTTACCGCTATCGTTCTGGGGTTATGCTTTAGAGACGGCCGCATTCACGTTGAATAGGGCACCATCAAAATCCGTTAAGACGTCGCCTTATGAACTGTGGTTTGGCAAGAAACCAAAGTTGTCATTTCTTAAAGTTTGGGGCTGCGATGCTTATGTGAAGAAACTTCAACCAGATAAGCTCGAACCTAAATCGGAGAAATGTGTCTTCATAGGATACCCAAAAGAGACTATTGGGTACACCTTCTATCACAGATCTGAGGGCAAGATTTTCGTTGCTAAAATCGGATCCTTTCTAGAGGAGGAGTTTCTCTCGAAAGAAGTGAGTGGGAGGAAAGTAGAACTTGATGAGGTAACTGTACCTGCTCCCTTATTAGAAAGTAGTTCATCACAAGAACCGGTTCTTGTGACAACTACACCAATTAGTGAGGAAGCTAATGATATTGATCATGAAACTTCAGATCAAGTTTCTCTTGAACCTCGTGAGGTCTGCAGAGTAAGATCCGCACAGTGGTACGGTAATCCTATTCTGGAAGTCATGTTACTTGACCATGATGAACCTACGAACTATGAGGAAGCGATGATGAGCCCAGATTCCACAAAATGGCTAGAGGCGATGAAATCTGAGATGGGATCCATGTATGAGAACAAAGTATGGACTTTGGTTGACTTGCCCGATGATCGGCAAGCCATTGAGAATAAATGGATCTTTAAGAAGAAGACTGACACTGATGGTAATGTAATTGTCTATAAAGCTCAACTTGTTGCAAAAGGTTTTCGACAAGTTCAAGGGGTTGACTACGATGAGACTTTCTCACCCGTAGCGATGCTTAAGTCTGTCCGAATCATGTTAGCTATTGCTGCATTTTATGATTATGAAATTTGGCAAATGGATGTCAAAACTGAATTCTTGAATGGATTTCTGGAAGAAGAGTTGTATATGATGCAGCCGGAGGTTTTGTTGATCAAAAGGTGCTAACAAAGTGTGCAAGCTCCAATGATCCATTTATGGACTGGTGCAAGCATCTCGAGTTGGAATAAATGCTTTGATAGTGTGATCAAAGCATATGGTTTTATCTGAGACTTTTGGAGAAGCTTTGTATTTACAAGAAAGTGAGTGGGAGCTCTGTAGCATTTCGATATTATATGTAGATGACATATTATTAATTGGAAATGATATAAAATTTCTGGATAGCATAAAGGGATACTTGAATAAAAGTTTTTCAATGAAAGACCTCGGTGAAGCTGCTTACATATTGGGCATCAAGATTTATAGAGATAGATCAAGATGCTTAATAGGACTTTCACAAAGCAAATACCTTGATAAATTTTTGAAAAAGTTCAAAATGGATCAGGCAAAGAAAGGGTTCTTGCCCGTGCTACAAGGTGTGAAGTTGAGTCAGACTCAATGCCCGACCACAATAGAAGATAGAGAGAAAATGAAAGATGTTCCCTATGCTTCAGCCATAGGCTCTATCATGTATGCAATCCTGTGTACGGACACGGCGTATGCTTAGCAATAAGCTTGGCGGGAAGGTACCAAAGTAATCAGAGTGGATCTTTGGACAGCGGTCAATAACATCTGAAATACGAAAAGGACTAAGGATATGTTTCTCGTATATGGAGGTGACAAAGAGCTAGTCGTAAATGGTTACGTCGATGCAAGCTTTGACCGATCCGGACGATTGTAAATCGCAAACCGGATCGTATTTTTATTAAGCGGTGGAGCTGTAAGTTGGTGCAGTTCTAAACAAAGCATCGTGGTGGGATCTACATGTGAAGCGGAGTACATAGCTGCTTGAAGCAGCAAATGAAGGAGTGCGGATGAAGGAGTTCATTTCGATCTAGGTGTCATACCTAGTGCATCGGGACCAATGAAGATCTTCGTGACAATCTTGGTGCAATTGCCTTGGCAAAGGAATCCAGATTTCACAAGAGGACCAAGCACATCAAGAGACGCTTCAATTCCATCCGGGACCAAGTCCAAGTGGGAGACATAGAAATTTGCAAGATACATACGGATATGAAAGTTGCAGACCCATTGACTAAGCCTCTCTCACGAGCAAAACATGATCAGCACCAAGACTCCATGGGTGTTAGAATCATTACTATGTAATCTAGATTATTGACTCTAGTGCAAGTGGGAGACTGAAGGAAATATGCCCTAGAGGCAATAATAAAGTTATTATTTATTTCCTCATATCATGATAAATGTTTATTATTCATGCTAGAATTGTATTAACCGGAAACATAATACATGTGTGAATACATAGACAAACACAACGTCACTAGTATGCCTCTACTTGACTAGCTTATTAATCAAAGATGGTTATGTTTCCTAACCATAGACATGTGTTGTCATTTGATTAATGGGATCACATCATTAGGAGAATGATGTGATTGACATGACCCATTCCGTTAGCCTAGCACTTGATCGTTTAGTATATTGCTATTGCTTTCTTCATAACTTATACATGTTCTGTAACTATGAGATTATGCAACTCCGTTTACGGAGGAACACTTTGGTGCTACCAAGCGTCACAACGAATCGGGTGATTATAAAGGAGTACTCAGGTGTCTCCAAAGGTACATGTTGGGTTGGCGTATTTGAAATTAGGTTTTGTCACTCGATTGTCGGACGGTATCTCGGGCCCTCTCGGTAATGAACATCACTATAAGCCTTGCAAGCAATGTAGCTAATGAGTTAGTTACAGAATGATGCATTACGTAACGAGTAAAGAGACTTGCGTGCGAGATTGAACTAGGTATTGGATACCGACGATCGAATCTCGGGCAAGTAACATACCGATGACAAAGGGAACAACGTATGTTGTTATGCGGTTTGACCGATAAAGATCTTCGTAGAATATGTAGGAGCCAATATGGGCATCCAGGTCCCGCTATTGGTTATTGACCGAGAATAGTTCTAGGTCATGTCTACATAGTTCTCGAACCCGTATGGTCCGCACGCTTAATGTTACGATGACAGTTTTATTATGAGTTTATAAGTTTTGATGTATCTAAGTTTGTTCGGAGTCCCGGATGTGATCACGGACATGACGAGGAGTCTCGAAATGGTCGAGACATAAATATTGATATATTGGACGACTATATTCGGACACCGGAAGTGTTCCGGGTGATTTCGGAGAAAACCGGAGTGCTGGAGGGGTTACCGGAACCCCCCGGGGAAGTATTGGGCCTTAGAGGGCCTGAGGGGAGAGAGAGGGCAGCAGCTCAGGAGGTGCCCCCCCATGAGGAGTCCGAATTAGACTAGGGGAGGGGGCGCGGCCCCCCCTTTTCCCTCTCCCTCTCCCTCTCTTTCCTTCCCCCTTCCTCCTTCCTAGTGGGACTAGGAGGAGGACTCCCCCCTCCTTGGCGCGCCCCCTAGGGCCGGCCGGCCTCCCCCCTTGCTCCTTTATATACGGAGGCAGGGGGCACCCTAGAGACACACAAGTTGATCTACGGATCGTTCCTTAGCTGTGTGCGGTGCCCCCCTCCACCATATTCCACCTCGGTCATATCATCGCGGAGTTTAGGCGAAGCCCTGCGCCTGTAGAACATCATCATCGTCACCACGCCATCGTCTTGTGGAACTCATCCCCGACGCTTTCTTTGGATCGGAGCCGGGATCGTCATCGAAGTGAACGTGTCTTTGAACTCGGAGGTGCCGTGTAGCGACGGACCTCAAACAGTCGATCTCGTGCTCGAGTGTCATCCCCGGATCAAGAATGTCTTGACACCACACAAGACTTGGAGGATTTATAACAGAGTAGCAATCACACACTTATTACATCGAATGTCTCAAAAGAGAACTTATTGAAATAAGTATGACTTAAGGCCATCTAAAACGATAACAGCGGAAGTCTTGGAAGATAAGTGAGTCCATCAACTCCAACGGCATCACTGAGTATAGAACCATGACCTAAAAGCATCTTAGTCCTCGTCTGAAAAGTCTGCAACATGAAACGTTGCAGCCCGAAAACGGGTCAGCACGTGGAATATGCTGGCAATGTAACACATAGAGAATAACAATGATATAAGCTATACTACATGCATATATGGCTGGTGGTAAAACTCTATGGTTACAGTTTTTGCATAAAGCCAATTTTTCCCTACTGCAAAGGAATAAATTTATTTAACTATCATGGTGGTTGTTAAACATTGAGAATGGTTGACAGCATCCTCAATCCCAATTAAAAGTACTCATTAACATCCCAACAATATTAATTAGAAGTAACATGATGGGATTCACATGATATCCAGGTACTAGATACTCAAGACGTCCATAACCGGGGACACGGCTAACCATGATTAGTTTATACACTCTGCAGAGGTTTGCGCACTTTTCCCCACATGATTTGATCGCCTCCGTTTGGTTTCTCGCACTACATGGTGTTTGAGAAACGGATGACCGAGACATAGTCTTTCAGAAGCACTTGCACCTTACATAAGGGGTAGACCGTACCAACCTACATCCCCTACATCTGCTAGCCCACCCCGTAAGAGTTCGCGCAACTTAGTCAACTATGCTAGAGCCCATAATAGCATGTGGCTGCACACGGAAGTTTCCAGTTTGAATAATCTCATGATCCCTTTGAGCACGGGTGGCGGTCCAGAAGAAATCTGAGCAAGTCTGATAGAAACCAGTGCCTCAATCCACCGAGATGTGTGTTTAAGTTGCCACCTTAAATAAACCATTAATTAACAATCTCACATCTGTCATGGATACACTCACCCAATCCACGTCTACTAGCATAGCATGGCATAATAAGCAAACGTAGAAGTAACTCCCAAAGGTTTGATAATAAAACAGGTAATAGGTACTACCTCATCTACTTCCCATCCCACAATTTAATTAGATCCTAATCATGCAATGTTTGAGGATAGATCTAATGCATAAAACTGGATAGCAGAAAAGGTATGATCAAAGTGTTACTTGCCTTGCTAATGATCCGCGAAACCTAGAGACTCGAAGTAACAGGTGGCTCACTCCGGGTATTCTATCGCAGACAAACAAACAAACAAACATATAATAAGTACTCATCTAATGCACAGGTAAAACTCGAATAAAAGATCTAACCAGAATGTTCAACTTAAGAACTCCGGTTTGCAGAAAGAATCAAAGAAAACAAAGCAACGAAAGTCAAACGGCGAAAGAAAACAGCTTCGTTTTACTAATCTGGATCTAAGTCAAATTTTACAGAAACAAAAACTTGTTTAACTAGATTATTCGAAAAGAGGGTTTCGAGACGAAACTCCCGGCGCTTGAATCGTCTGATTCCGATAAACGAGCGAAAAGTTATACTAAAACGAAATCGGATCAGGAATCGCGATCAGAAAAATCGCGGATTAAATCCGAGAAAAAGAAAAATGACGAACATGTCAACGAACGAACGTTCGTTAACTAAACTAATCTGACGAATACATTCGTTTAAACGAACGAACGAGCGAACGCTCGCTAATTAAACTAAACCGAAAATAAAAACCGATCTAACGAAAAACCGAAAAAAAAACCGCTTGGTTTTTATATAAAAAAACCGGCGGCACGCGGATCGAGGCGGCGGCTAACCTCGGGTAATGGGAAATCCGTGAACCTCGGCGTGGCGGCAATGGCGGCTAGGGTTAGGGTTTCTTGTGGTGGACCAGCGGCTGGCCGGCGGGCGGTAATTTGGGCTGGGGGCGCCGGGCGGCGCTAGATATAGTGCACCCCGAGCGAGTCCCGCCGCACTACCAGAGGTCGGTGCGCGTTTTTTTTAAATAATTCCGCGCAGAAGAAAAATAAAAGGAAATACTATACGGACTCCAAAAATCCCGAAATAAATTTTCCCCGGCTTCTAAAATCAAGCCGGACAAGATGAACATTTATTTGGGGCCTAAATGAAATTTTGAAAAACGCGCATTTTTCCTAAATTCAAATAAAAAGGCGGAAAACTCCAAAATAAATCTTATTTGATTTTTTTATTAAATCTTCATTATTTCTTTATTTTGGGAAAGTCATTTTATTCCCTCTCTGAAATTTTTGGTAGTAGAAATAATTGAAGATAAAATAAATAAAATCAATGATCCTATTTTCAAAATTTGAGAAAACTCAAATAAGAAAATAACAAAATCCCCAACTCTCTCCGTGGGTCCTTGAGTTGCGTAGAATTTCTAGGATCGAGCCAACAATGCAATAAAATTATGGAATGCAATGATGATCTATGTATAACATTCCAAATTGAAAATTTGGGATGTTACAAACCTACCCCCCTTAAGATGAATCTCGCCCTCGAGATTCGGGTTGGCTAGCAAATAGGTGAGGGTGGTCCTTGAGCAGATCTTCTTCTCGCTCCCAGGTGGCTTCCTCCTCGGTGTGGTGGCTCCACTGAACTTTGCAAAACTTGATAACCTTACTGCGGGTAACTCGGCTGGCATATTCTAGAATCTTAACTGGCTTCTCTTCATAAGTCAAATCATCCTTCAACGGAATCGCTTCTAGTGGCACAGTATCTCTCAGTGGTATATCAGCCATCTCTGCGTGACACTACTTCAACTGAGAAACATGGAACACATCGTGAACTCCTGACAATCCCTCAGGTAATTCCAACTTGTACGCCACTTCTCCCATGCGTTCCAAAACTTTGTATGGCCCCACAAAACGTGGCGCTAACTTTCCTTTAACTCCAAAATGCTTAACTCCTCGAAGTGGAGATACTCGAAGATAAACTCTGTCTCCGACTTCATACTCTGTCCCCTTGCGTTTTGAATCTGCATAGCTTTTCTGCCTTGACTGAGCTACCTTGAGCCTATCGCGAATCAACTTTACTTTTTGTTCAGACTCCTTAATCAAATCTGGTCCAAACAACTGGCGGTCTCCAACCTCATCCGACAACAATGGGGTTCTGCACCTCCTTCTGTACAAGGCTTTGAAAGGGGCGATCTTCAAACTGGATTGATAACTGTTGTTGTAAGAAAATTCCGCATATGTCAAGTTGTCATCCCAACTTGATCCATAATCCAACACACAAGCTCTAAGCATATCCTCCAAAATCTGATTGACTCTCTCGGTCATCCATCCACATCTGCGGGTGGAAAGGCATGCTAAACTCCACTGGTTCCCAATGTTTCGTGCTGTTGCTTCGAACTTTGAGGTGAATTGGGTTCCTCTATCGTCTGATACTCCTTGAAACTCCATGCAAACATACAATCCTTGTCATGTATATCTTAGCCAATTTAGCCTTCTTGTAGGTAGTCTTTTTGGAATGAAATGAGCTACCTTCGTTAAATGATCGACTACAACCCAAATCGAGTCATAGCCTGAACGAGTCCTGGGCAATCCCGTGATGAAATCCATGCCTAGTTTATCCCACTTCCATTCGGGTATAGGCAATGGCTGTAACAATCCTACTAGCTTCTGATGTTCTGCCTTCACCCTCTGACATACATCACAAACTGCTACATACTCTGCAATATCCTTCTTCATTCCGGTCCACCAGAAAGTTTCCTTCAAATCCAAATACATTTTAGTATTTCCGGGGTGAATCGAATATGGTGAATCATGTGCCTCTTGCAGAATCAACTTCCTGATCTCCGGATTATTGGGCACATAAACACGGTCCTCAAACCATAAAGTATCGTGCTCATCCTCACGAAATCCTTTAGCCTTTCCCTTGCTCATCCGTTCCTTGATGGAAGCAACTTCCTTATCTGCCTTTTGAGCTTCTCTGATTTTATCCATCGAAGTAGACTGAATCTCCAATGCTGCTACATAGCCTCTCGGAAATATTTCCAAACATAGTTCATGAAGATCCTCGGCTAACTCCCTGGGTATTCCTCCCGTCATTAGTGTATTGACATGGCTCTTGCGGCTCAATGCGTCTGCTACAACGTTAGCCTTCCCGGGGTGATAATGCAATCTCATATCATAATCCTTAATAAGCTCCAACCATCTCCTCTGCCTGAGGTTTAACTCCTTCTGCGTGAAGATGTACTTCAAACTCTTGTGATCCGTGTACACCTCACAACGATTTCCAATGAGAA
The DNA here is from genome assembly GCA_021437245.1 of Aegilops speltoides. Classification (NCBI taxonomy): domain Eukaryota; kingdom Viridiplantae; phylum Streptophyta; class Magnoliopsida; order Poales; family Poaceae; genus Aegilops; species Aegilops speltoides. The sequence goes on from CM038142.1 coordinate 180,600,281, forward strand.
AATGTCTCCACGTTTTCAGTGCGTGCACTACGGCTGCTAACTCCAAATCATGAGTAGTGTAATTCAACTCATGAGGCTTAAGCTGTCGTGAAGCATACGAAACAACTCTTCCCTCTTGCATAAGCACTACTCCAAGTCCTCAACGTGAAGCGTCGCAATACACTTCATAATCCTTGATCCGATCTGGCAGAATTAATACTGGTGAGGTAACCAAACGTTTCTTCAACTCTTGGAAACTAGCCTCACACTCCTCAGTCCAAATGAACTTAGTATCCTTCTTCAGCAATTCGGTCATAGGCTTCGCAATCTTCGAGAAATTTTCAATGAACCTCCGGTAGTATCCTGCGAGTCCAAGGAAACTCCTGATCTCTCCAACTGTTGTTGGTGCTTCCCAGTTAGTCACAGTGACAACTTTAGTGGGGTCTACTGCGATACCTTCTCCGGATATAACATGTCCGAGAAATCCAACTTCCTTCAACCAAAACTCACACTTGCTGAACTTGGCGTATAGCTGATGTTCTCTGAGCTTCTCGAGTACCAAACGCAAGTGCTCCTTATGTTCCTCTTCATTCTTCGAGTAAATCAAAATATCATCAATGAACACCACGACGAACTTATCCAAAAACTCCATAAACACCTTGTTCATCATGTTCATAAAATAGGCTGGGGCGTTAGTCAGACCAAATGACATAACGGTATACTCATACAGCCCGTACCTGGTGGTAAAAGCCGTCTTCGGTATGTCTTGCTCCCGAATCTTCAACTGATGGTACCCTGATCACAAATCGATCTTGGAAAACACCTTAGCTCCTTGCAACCGATCAAACAGATCATTGATCATTGGTAGTGGGTACTTGTTCTTGATTGTTACTTCATTCAATCGCGATAATCAACAACCATTCTTAACGATCCATCCTTCTTCTCCACTAGAAATCTTGGCGATCCCCAAGGTGAAGAACTTGGGCGAATAAAACCTTTGTCCAACAACTCCTTAATCGCTTCTTGATTTCCTCCAAATCTTGGGCTGGCATCTGTCACGGTCTCTTGGATATAGGCCCGGTGCACAGCGATAGTTCAATTAAAAACTCAATGTCTCTATCCGGTGGCATGCCAGCAACTCTTCCGAAATACATCGGAAAATCCCTTACCCTCGGTACTTCCTCTGCACAACTCGATAAGGAATTTACATGTGCTCTTCTCGGCTCATGCCGTGATACATACTTGATTCTTCTTCCTTCAGGGGTGGTAAGCAAAATCGACTTACTGGCGCAATCTATATTCCCTCCATACTTCAATAACCAATCCATGCCTAATATCACATCCAAACCTTGCGATTCCAAAACTATTAGGTCCGAGGGAAATACATGGTGTCCAATCCTTAGTGGCAGTCGATCACACCATATACTAGCCGTATACTCCACTCCGGGTGAGGTTACTAGCATGGGTGACCTAAGTGCTTGGGTCGGTAGTTTATATTTATCCACAAATCCCCTTGATATGTATGAATGCGATGCACCAGTATCGAAAAGAACAACTGCAGTAAATGCCTTAACCAAAAACTTACCTATTACTGCGTTTGGCTGAGCTTCAACCTCCTCCACCGTAACATGGTTCACTTGCCCCCTGTTGAAAGGGTTCGGCTTCTTTCCTGAGCTTCCATTGCCATTTCCATTCTGGGCTTCTGGGCAATCATTTGCATAATGCCCAGTCTTACGGCACTTATAACAAGTGATATGGCTCAGGTCTACCTTGGATGGTGTTGACGGGTTGGTACGGCTTTGTCCATTGCTTCCTCCATTCCCGTTTCCATTCTTTGTGCCATTATGATTGTGCGAGTTGCCTCCTCCATGAGTATGCTGAAATTTCCCTCCTGACTTTGGGGTAAAACGCGGTTTCTGCTGAGCTCCAGAATTGTACTTCCCCTGTGCATACTTCCTCTTACGATTGTCAATCTGCTGCTGCTTCCCCTCAATCATAAGAGCACGATCTACTAACTCTTGGTAGTTATTGAAAGTGGCTACCATCAACTGCATGCTCAGCTCATCATTCATCCTTCTAGAAACTTCTCACCTTAGTTGCATCCGTAGCAACGTCATCCGGGGCATAACGTGCTATCTTACTAAAATCATCCACATCTTGTGTTGTCCTTCCTTCTTGGCGTAAGTTGCGAAACTCACGCTTCTTCATGGCCATAGCTCCCTTTGAAACATGGGCGATCGGAAAACTTGCTCAAACCGATTCCATGTGGCGGTGTCTATAGGGTAAGTGGTGTAAAATTTTCCCACCATCTTTCTTTGGGTCCGTCAAGTCGATGTGCGGCAAACTTCACCTTTTCTCCATCCGTGCATCCTGCGGTGGTCAACTCCTCCCTATCTTACGGAGCCAATCATACGCTACTATCGGCTCGGTGCTCTTTGGAAAACACCGGTAGATTCAACCTTAAGAAGCGTGCGGATGGTCACGGTGGTGGTGGTGGGTTGTTGTTGTTGTTGTTGCCTTGGTTACTGTACCAATGTTTGAATCAAGGTATTACTCGCTGAATCAACTGAGTGATCTCTGGCGGGAAAACAAACTCGGGGTCGCGTCTCGGAGGCATCTGAGGGTTTAAAGGGGAGAGGAGAGTTAAGAATAGAATGAGGTCTAGTGAGATAACACTACCCATATGCACATGAGACAAAAGCACACAATATCATTCCAATCAATTCAAACAAGGGCATACAACGGTCTAACTATCGTTACAAAAGTGCTTGGTCTAAAACTAATTAAATGGTGGAAAATTCTACTACTGTTGTGGTGGTCAACTAGAAAAACTACTCCGATGAAGATTCCAGGATATCTGCTCCAGCTTCCTCAACATAGTCATCATCGCTATCGTCGGGATCCGAGTCGGTGTCGTCGACGATGATATAATTATCTGGACAAGTAGGTTCATCCTCTTCTCCTTTGGGTGCTGATCCTCCCATGAATACTCCAATCTTCTCCTTAAGATCACCGTTCTGTCTTACTAGAGCGACGATTTCTTCCATATAGTCTTTACGTGTAGCCTTGAGTTCTTCTTCTAGCTCCTTGATCTTGGTCATAGCCTTCTGCAGCTCCTCCATATCTGCGCACATTTGATTCTCCTGGCGTTGGATGTGTTGGTTTAACTCTTGAATATAAGCTGCGATTGATCTGTCCTTCCTGGTGGTGATCATCTACCAATGCTCATCTCGGCGCCCACAAATCTGGTAGATAGTATTCTTGAGATCGTTGTGGTAAACTTCTCCAATTCGTCCCATGGCGATGTGAGCTGCCATGCTGTTTCCTAGGCTCCATGTTGGTGCATCAAAGGTAAACTCTATTGGTTCCGTGGCTGGTGCAAATGTCCTTCCTGGAATGTAGACTTGAATCCTCCAGCGCTCCTCTTCGGGTAAAGTGGCGTTGAAAGTCCCGGTGAAGCTTGGTACTCCTATGTTCAGGTATCTAGTGGCTTCCTTCAAGTGATATCCAAAAGGCGAGTTCTCATCTGGTTGTGTGAACTTGATCCTTGCATCCGCCGTACTAAAGAATAGAAAAGATGAGGAGTCAGAAATGAGAAGAAAGAGTAGTGATCTAGGGTTTAAGCTTAGTGGTCGTGTCCTACAGTCAGCGTGTGCTCTGATACCACCTTTGTAGCGACCAGACCTCAAACAGTCTGATCTCTGTGCTCAGTGTCATCCCTGGATCAGTAATGCTGACACCACACCGTACTTGGAGGATTTATAACAGAGAAGCAATCACACACTTATTACATCCAATGTCTCAAAAGAGAACTTATTGAAATAAATATGGCTTAAGGCCATCTAAAATGATAACAACAGAAGTCTTGGAAGATAAGTGAGTCCATCAACTCCAATGGCATCACTAAGTATAGAACCACGACCAAAAAGCATCTTACTCGTCGTCTGAAAAGTCTGCAACATGAAACGTTGCAGCCCAAAAACGGGTCAGCACATGGAATATGCTAGCAATGTAACACATAGAGAATAGCAATGATATAAGCTATACTACATGCATATATGGCTGGTGGTAAAACTCTATGGTTACAGTTTTTGCATAAAGCAATTTTTCCCTACTACAAAGGAATAAATTTATTTAACTATCATGGTGGTCGTTAGACATTGAGAATGGTTGACAGCATCCTCAATCCCAATTAAAAGTACTCATTAACATCCCAACAATATTAATTAGAAGTAACATGATGAGATTCACATGATATCCAGGTACTAGATACTCAAGACGTCCATAACCGGGGACACGGCTAACCATGATTAGTTTATACACTCTGTAGAGGTTTGCGCACTTTTCCCCACATGACTCGATCGCCTCCGTTTGGTTTCTCGCACTACATGGTGTTTGAGAAACGGATGACCGAGACATAGTCTTTTAGAAGCACTTGCACCTTACATAAGGGGTAGACCGTACCAACCTACATCCCCTACATCTGCTAGCCCACCCCGTAAGAGTTCGCGCAACTTAGTCAACTATGCTAGAGCCCATAATAGCATGTGGCTGCACACGGAAGTTTCTAGTTTGAATAATCTCATGATCCCTTTGAGCCTGGGTGGCGGTCCGAAGAAATACAGGCAAGTCCTGATAGAAACCAGGTGCCTCAATCCACCGAGATGTGTGTTTAAGTTGCCACCTTAAATAAACCATTAATTAACAATCTCACATCTGTCATGGATACACTCACCCAATCCACGTCTACTAGCATAGCATGGCATAATAAGCAAACGTAGAAGTAACTCCCAAAGGTTTGATATAAAACAGGTAATAGGTACTACCTCATCTACTTCCCATCCCACAATTTAATTAGATCCTAATCATGCAATGTTTGAGGATAGATCTAATGCATAAAACTGGGTAGTAGAAAACGTATGATCAAAGTGTTACTTGCCTTGCTGATGATCTGTGAAACCTAGAGACTCGAAGTAACAGGCGGCGCACTCCGGGTATTCTATCGCAGACAAACAAACAAACAAACATACAATAAGTACTCATCCAATGCACAGGTAAAACTCGAATAAAAGATCTAACCAGAATGTTCAACTTAAGAACTCTGGTTTGCAGAAAGAATCAAAGCAAACAAAGCAACGAAAGTCAAACGGCGAAAGAAAACAGCTTCGTTTTACTAATCTGGATCTAAGTAAAATTTTACAGAAACAAAAACTTGTTTAAGTAGATTATTCCAAAAGAGGGTTTCGAGACGAAACTCCAGGCACTTGAATCGCCTGATTCCGATACACGAGCGAAAATATATACTAAAACGAAAATCGGATCAGGAATCGCGATCAGAAAAATCGCGGATTAAATCCGAGAAAAAGAAAAACAACGAACAGGTCAACGAATGAACGTTCATTAACTAAACTAATCTGATGAATACGTTCGTTTAAACGAACGAACGAGCGAACGCTCGCTAATTAAACTAAACCGAAAATAAAAACCGATCTAACGAAAAACCAAAAAAAACCCGAAGAAAAACCCGCTCGGTTTTTATATAAAAAAAACGGCGGCATGCGGATCGAGGCGGCGGCAATGGCGAAGTCCGCGAGACTCCGGCGGCGGCGGCGGTGTCCGACGTCGCGGCAATGGCGGCATGCGGCGGCTAGGGTTAGGGTTTTGCGGTTTGGCGGTGGTGGCGGGGTCATTTGGCGGGCGGCTGGGCCTGGGGGGCGCTGGGGCAGCGCTATATATAGTGCCCCCCGAGTAGAGTCCCGCTCGGGCACGGCCCGTAGGTCGGTGTGCGTTTTTTTTAAATAATTCAGCGCAGAAGAAAAATAAAAGGAAATACTAAACGAGCTCCAAAAATCCCGAAATAAATTTTCCTCGGCTTCTAAAATCAAGCCGGACAAGATGAACATTTATTTGGGGCCTAAATGCAATTTTGAAAAACACGCATTTTTCCTAAATTCAAATAAAAAGGCGAAAAACTCCAAAATAAATCTTATTTGATTTTTTATTAAATCTTCATTATTTCTTTATTTTAGGAAAGTCATTTTATTCCCTCTCTGAAATTTTTGGTAGTAGAAATAATTGAAGATAAAATAAATAAAATCAATGATCCTATTTTCAAAATTTGAGAAAACTCAAGTAAGAAAATAACGAAATCCCCAACTCTCGCCGTGGGTCCTTGAGTTGTAGAATTTCTAGGATCGAGCCAACAATGCAACAAAATTATGATATGCAATGATGATCTATGTATAACATTCCAAATTGAAAATTTGGGATGTTACATGCCGTACGTTCGGTACTTGGATCGGTCGGATCGTGAAGACGTACGACTACATCAACCACATTGTCATAACGCTTCGGCTTACGGTCTACGAGGGTACGTGGACAATACTCTCCCCTCTCATTGCTATGCCATCACCATGATCTTGCGTGTGCGTAGGAATTTTTTTGAAATTACTACGTTCCCCAACAGGTCAGTAGCCCAAAGAAACAGGAAAACTACACCAATACAACTTACCTTTCAAGGTGAGAGGTAAGTGTAAGTGCATCTAGTGCCACCCCTAGTTTGGTTTTGGAGTATTGATGACAAACGTGGTTGAGGGACTAATGTGTTTGTGAGAATTGCAGGATAACACAGGTAGTAGTCCCTCCTTGATTTGGTTTACCTACCGGAGATGACCCCTAAAAATGTATGAAGACATTGTAGACAATGGTGGTACGTGAAGATATTCACATTGAAGACTATGACAGAAGAAGACATTGAGTGAAGACTATGGAGCGCGAAGACTTAGTAGTTTGGTTGTTTCTTTTCTTCTTTGTTGAGTCATAGGAACCACTGCACTATTAAGTGGGGTCCAAGTGAACAAAGTCAGAGTGACTGAAGTGATGCTCAACCAAAAATCCTATGTCTTCGAGCGAAGACAATGAGAGCAAATCTTATCCAGAGTCGGATAAGTCAGCTTTTCTTGTATCCCAAGTCAAGTTGCCGCGTGTGTTTGAAATCTGACCGTTGTGACACGTGTCAGTTCCTTAGTGACCGAGGGTCATTTTGGACAAATTAGGTCGGGTTGCCTAGTGGCTATAAATAGCCTACCCCCTACACCATAAATTGGTGGCTGCTCAGAGTTAGTGCACGGCTTTTGTCGTTGAGAGCAACCCACCTCCGAAGAGTTTGAGAGAGAAATCCTTGTGAGGACAAAGCCCAAAACACCCAGAGCCCAAAGTGTTTGGCATCACTGAAGTCTTTCTGTCCGCGTGATCTGAAGACTTGTTACACTTGAGGACTATGAATCATCCAGCCGGTTAGGCTTCGCGTTCTGAGCATCCAAGAGTAATTGTGAATTGCCGGTGAATGAAGTCTGTGAAGGTTTGGAAGTCTACCTTGAAGACTTACCAGAGTGATTGGGCGAGGACTGTGTGTCCTTAGCTCAAGGGGAATAAGGTGAAGACACGGTCTTCTGAGTTCAATCTCAGCCTCCCTAACCAGACGTACAGTTGTCACGGCAACTGGAACTGGTCGAACAAATCCTTGTCTTCACAACACACCGGTTCTATCTCTTACTCTCCTTACATACATTTTGTCTTTGTGAAGTCATTGCCTGATTGCTCTGCCTGTTTGACTTTACTGTGTGACTACTTTTTCTGATTGGCTTCATACTATCTTCCATCCTGATCCTACTACGTAGCTGTTATCAGTCATCATGCTTTAGTTTCACACTTGTCTGACTATGGCTTGTCTAGTGTAGTTCATCTTCCGCTACATGTTTATAGGTCCACTTTTCGTGTTTGTCTTTGAAACTTTCATCTTTTGAAGACTTTCATAAAAATCGCCTATTCACCCCCCCTCTAGTTGATAACTAGCACTTTCAATTGGTATCAGAGCAAGGTACTCCCTTGTTCTGTGTGATTCGGTTTAACCACCTGGAGTTTCAGCTATGTCGACTGCAGGGATAATCAAAGTCTCCGTTGCGTGCCCTGTCTTCGATGGCACTGAATATCCCTACTGGAAGAATAAGATGCATATGCATCTTGAAGCCATTGATGTCGATCTGTGGTATGTCGTCAAGAACGACGTTCCCAAGACTGGTGAAGGTGTCACTCCTACTGATGTCAAGAAGTTCATTCAACTCGATTCTACTGCGAAGAACATCATCTGTGGTCATCTGACCAAAGGGCAGTATGGTCGTGTGAGTGCTTTGGAAACGTCGAAGCTAGTCTGGGACAGGCTCTCCAAGGTCAATGAAGGCGTTTTAACTCAGAGAGATTAAAGAATCAGTGTTCTACTCAACCTCTTCAACCGCTTCAAGAGAAATGACAATGAAAATGTCCAGCTCACGTTTGATCGTCTCACTGACATCACAAATGAGCTTCAGGCTCTCGGCGCCACTGAGATCACCAAGCATGAAATCGTCAAGACGCTTCTGAGATCTCTTGACAGCTCATTTGACACTCTAGCTCTTATGATTCAAGAACGCCCTGACTTCAAGACACTCGATCCATCTGACATACTTGAGAGGCTCAACACACACTCTAGCTCTTATGGCCGAACTCGCGCTTTGAAGGTAAAGGCTGTTTCCTCATCTGAAGAAGAATCTGACTGCAGTTCTGGTGAAGCTGAAGACCTTGGAAAGGAGCTTGCTATGCTTGTGAAGAAGTTCCAAAAGTTCACTAAGAAGAAAGGCTTCAGAAAGTCTTCACGATCCAGCTCAAGAAATGATGAAGCTTCTTACCATGACCACAAGAAGAGAACCTGTCACAAGTGCAAGAAACCTGGTCACTACATCTCTGAGTGTCCACAGTGGGACAATGAGAAGAAAAAGAAGAAGAGCAAGGAATATGATTCTGATGACAAGAAGAAGAAGAAATACTCAAAATCTTCTTCCAAGTCCTCTTCCAAGTCTTCATCACACAAGAAAAGTTTGCCTGGAAAGGCTCGTGCTTTTGTTGGCAAGGAAATGGATTCAGAGGAGGAGTCTGCTTCTGAGGAGGCAGAAGTGGTGGAGTCTGAGGAGGAATCTGACTCTGGCGTTGCAAGTCTAGCTCTGGCCTCAGCCTACGTTGCCAAGTCCATCTTCAACACTGAAGACAATGTATCCACCACCACGCCGATGCGGTGACAAGGGCGACTCGGTCCACTTCTCGCTTCATGGGCTAGCGGTGCCAAGGTAAACTCACGCGATGCTTACTTTCAAACATCAAGTTAAGATGACTCGATTGTGAATCCAAACCTAGCTACAAAAACTTGCTAAAATTGCAACTGAACAATGTAAAGCTATGGAACATATTCAAAAACTGTTAGACAAAAGCGATGACATGTTGGACGCGGAAATGACTAAGACTCAGTCCTTAATTGAAGACATAAAAAATCTTCATGTTAAGTACCGGGAACTTGAAGGTCGTCGTGAAACCCTCTCAACATCTCATGAAAAGCTTTCCTATGATTATCTTCAAAGGAAGCAGGAACTTGAGAAACTGAGATCGGATCATGAGATCTTCAAAAGGAGAACGAGTCACTACGCGCTCAACAGATCAGTCCCGCTTAGGAAGGATTTGAACCACCATGTTTAAAGTGCATTGAAGGTGAAACCACTAATTCTCCACCTGAATGTTCGAATGCTTCTAATGCTACAAATTCTTCATATGTCTCTGCTGTCACTAATTCCTCATCTGAGGACAATGCAAGTATCCTTGATGATGAAATTTGAAGGAATTGTACATGACAGGCATGTACAAAAGTCTCAAAGGGCATCAGACATTATGTGATGTCCTCAAAAAGCAGATTCTGAACCGAAACCCTAGAAAAGAGGGTATTGGGTTCGAGAGGAAAAGGAATGTTGATGGGTCGTACTGTAAGCCTGAGCAGTACCCAAAAACCACATGGGTTGCTGCAAAGGAATCTTCAGTAGATCCATCCACCTTATCTGGTTTCACTTGCGCTAACCCTATTATCATTGATGAATCCTTTGATGCAAACTATAAATTGTTTAAAAATCAGAATGGTGAAGTGTTTGCTAGGTATATTGGTACTAACTGCAGGAATGGACCACCTATGAAGAAGATCTGGGTACCTAAACAGCGTATTGAGAATCTTCCTGGGTGTGTCATTAACGACCCACAAGTATAAGGGATCTATCGTAGTCCTTTTGATAAGTAAGAGTGTCGAACCCAACGAGGAGCAGAAGGAAATGATAAGCGGTTTTCAGCAAGGTATTCTCTGCAAGTACTGAAATAAGTGGTAACAGATAGTTTTGTGATAAGACAAATTGTAACGAGCAACAAGTAACAAAAGTAAATAAAGTGCAGCAAGATGGCCCAATCCTTTTTGTAGCAAAGGACAAGCCTGGACAAACTGTTATAATAGGAAAAGCGCTCCCAAGGACACATGGGAATATCGTCGAGCTAGTTTTCATCACGCTCATATGATTCGCGTTCGGTACTTTGATAATTTGATATGTGGGTGGACCGGTGCTTGGGTGTTGTTCTTACTTGAACAAGCATCCCTCTTATGATTAACCTCTATTGCAAGCATCCACAACTACAACAAAAGTATTAAGGTAAACCTAACCATAGCATGAAACATATGGATCCAAATCAGCCCCTTACGAAGCAACACATAAACTAGGGTTTAAGCTTCTGTCACTCTAGCAACCCATCATCTACTTATTACTTCCCAATGCCTTCCTCTAGGCCAAAATAATGGTGAAGTGTTATGTAGTCGACGTTCACATAACACCACTAGAGGCTAGACAACATACATCTTATCAAAATATCGAACGAATACCAAATTCACATGACTACTAATAGCAAGACTTCTCCCTTGTCCTCGGGAACAAGCGTAACTACTCACAAAGCATATTCATGTTCATAATCGGAGGGTAACAATATGCATAAAGGATCTGAACATATGATCTTCCACCAAATAAACCAACTAGCATCAACTACAAGGAGTAATCAACACTACTAGCAACCTACTAGCATCAATCCGGACTTGAGACAAGAATTGGATACAAGAGATGAACTAGGGTTTGGAGATGAGATGGTCTTTGGTGAAGATGTTGATGGAGATTGCCCTCTCCCGATGAGAGGAGCATTGGTGATGACGATGGTGATGATTTCCTCCTCCCGGAGGGAAGTGTCCCCGGCAGAACAGCTCTGCCGGAGCCCTAGATTGGTTCCGCCAAGGTTCCGCCTCGTGGCGGCGGAGTCTCGTCCCGAACGGTTGCCTTCTATTTTATTCTCATCGAAAGACTTCATATAGGAGAAGATGGGCGTCGGAGAGCCACCAGGGGGCCCATGAAGTAGGGGGCGTGCCCCAGGGGGGCGCCCTCCACCCTCGTGAGCAGGGTGTGGCCCCCCTGGCCTTCATCTTTGGCGACTGTCGGTGTCAAAACCGGCGGATCTCGGGTAGGGGGTCCCGAACTGTGCGTCTAGGTGGATGGTAACAGGAGACGAGGGACACGATGTTTTACCCAGGTTCGGGCCCTCTTGATGGAGGTAAAACCCTATGTCCTGCTTGATTAATATTGATGATATGGGTAGTACAAGAGTGGATCTACCACGAGATCAAGGAGGCTAAACCCTAAAGCTAGCCTATGGTATGATTGTTGTAATGTATGTTGTGTCCTACGGACTAAAGCCCTCTGGTTTATATAGACACAGGAGAAGGCTAGGGTTACAGAGTCGGTTACAATGGTAGGAGATCTACATATCCGACGCCAAGCTTGCCTTCCACGCCAAGGAAAGTCCCATCCGGACACGGACGGAGTCTTCAATCTTGTATCTTCAGTAGTCTTGGAGTCCGTGGGACGATGATAGTCGGCTGTCCGGACACCACCTAGTCCAGACTCCTCGGTAGCCCTGAACCAGGCTTCAATGATGATAAGTCCGGCGCGCATAATGTTCGGCATTGCAAGGCGGGTTCCTCCTTTGAATAATCCGAGAAGATCATGAACACCGGGATAGTGTCGGCTCGCAAAATAAATTCCACATTCCACCGTAGAGAGAATAAAATGTACACAAGTCCAATCTGGCGGCGTATTTTGCGGCATGACATCACACCGCTACCAAGCCTTTACTTGAATCGTTTTTATTATACCACCTCCTCAAAGACGTTTAGCGAAGTGGTTTCCTTGGCACGTCTTGTCGAGCGAGATCGTGTTCCCCTTATTCCGGATTCTCATCAATACGGACGTGGGTAACCCAACCGCGCCATTGATGGTGGCGCTTGGGAGATAAGCGAGTTTTACCAGGCTGGTGGGGGCGCATAGTCTTCGCCCGCCTATATATAAGGGATAAGGATTCACCTTTTCACCCACACCTTCTTCCTCCTTTGCTTATCCACCTCCGCGCACTCAAGCTCCAACGCCCAAGCTCGCGCATCTCGTCTTAACCTTCCCCGACCATGTCCGGAGGGGGAGGCAAATGGTTGGCTTCCACCGTTAAGGAGGAGCACATCACCAAGCTGCGCTTGTGCTGGATACCTTCTTGGCGATATCAAGACACGGCTGCCCGATGAGGGGCAGCTCATCCCTACCCCCGGGCCCCATGAGAGGGTCGTTTTCCTACCCCACTTCCTCCGCGGACTGGGCTTTCCACTTCACCCTTTTTATCCGGGGGCTCATGTTCTACTACGGCCTGGATTTCCACGATCTGGCGCCGAACTTCATCCTCAACATCTCGGCGTTTATCGTCGTGTGCGAGGCCCACCTCTGCATCCGGCCCCACTTCGGCTTGTGGCTCAAAACCTTCAACGTCAAGCCGAAGGTAGTGAAGGGCACGCAGGCAGAGTGCGGAGGCGCCATGTTGGGCAAGATGCCCAACGTCCTCTGGTTCGAAGGGGCCTTCGTGGACTCCATCAAGGGGTGGCAATCGGGGTGGTTCTATATCACCGAGCCACGCGACCCTAAGTGGGCGGCGGCCCCCGAGTTTAGATCTAGTATCCCTACGCAGCTCACCTCCTGGAAAGAGAAGGGCTTGCTGTGGGGTAATCCGAAGGAGCTGACGGGACTCCGAGCCTGTATCCAGAAGCTGGTGAACAAGAAGCTCAGGCTCGTTGACGTGGTCCAAGTCATGCTCATCCGCCGGATCCTCCCATGCCAAGAACGGGCATTCAACATGTGGGAGTTCGATCCGGAACAGCACCAGGCGCTAAGCGGGCTCTTCGACACGACGTACGAAGGCACCTGGAGGGTGCTGTTTAAGGGTGCCGAAGCCCCCGCATCCGCGACGGAAGATCGTGGATTTCACTCGCAACATCTGGCTGACGAGGTAAGTGATTCTACCCCTTTACGGGACACTTGCTGTAGATAGATTGATTCTAAGAGGGTTTCAATCTCCCCTTTTCCTTTGACAGGAATGGATGAAGAAGGCCGAGCAGCTCATCTGCCCGGCTCCCATGCCAGAAGACCCAGTGGATGCCCGTCTAGCGGGGCTGCTGGTTCCGGCACCGCACGTGGTGCTTGGAGAAGAAGGCCAAAGGTGGCCACGGGCACTCGAAAGAGTTCCCGAATCGGCGTCCGACGACGAGGCGGACTCCTCCCCAAAGATGAGGAGGGCGAAGAAGACTCTCTCCCGGAGGGGGAGAGAGGAAGAGGAAGGCTTCCCCAAGGGGGAGGCGAAGGGTCAAGAGGGGAGAACTATTCCCGGACAGCTCCGCCAACACCGGCGTTGGCGGCGAGGAGTGGCCTTCAAGGGCGAGCCTCCGGCGAGATCGTAAGTATCCGGATCCTCGATATGAAATTTCTTTCGTGTCACATAGCGTCCTACTAATGCCGTGATCACGCCCGCATGATCCGCCGATGATGATCTTCCCGCTTCATCGGCGGGTCGGCCCCGTCGGATGTGGATTTACTTCCGATCGCCTCTACCCTCGCGCCGATGAGGACGCCGAGGTGGGATCGTAAAAGGACCCATCAGGAGGAGGCTCGAGGCGCCGTAAGGCAACCTCTGGACTTTGCGCCGGACTCTCGTCGGAACTGCAGTGGTTCAGAGTCCGGCAAAGTGCCCTTCAAAAGAAGGGCAAGACCGTGGCGCCGCGGCCTCCGCCCAACCGGGCGCCGGACAACTTCCGGAGGCGCTCAAAGGCGCTTCCATCGAGGAAGAACACCGCACTATTATGAGTGCGGTGATTCAGAAGGTCCAGCTCGCCAAGAGCGGGCTGACCGAAGCCTGTAGTAGCCTTTTAACAGGCTTTGAGGTAAGAAGTTAAAATTGTGTAATGTAATACCACATAGACAGTAGCCCCTGATGCTCGGTTCGGTGTTGGAAAGAAAAGCGGATGAGGATCTAAAAAGTTATTCGCAGTTGCTAATAAATTATGTCAATATGGGTTTGCAGGCTGTGCTGCTGACCTCTGCCGCACTGACTGCGGAGGTTGGTACATTAAAGCAAGATCTTGAGCGATCCGAGCGAGAGCTCGGCCATGCCAAGAGGCAGCTCGAGGACAAAGAAGGCGAGTAGCACCACTTTGAATTGTTACCTTCTGAGAAAAGGATTTTGGTGCAATAAAATTAACAAGGATAATATGGGTATTGCGGGGCCACAAGCGAGGTGGCAGCCTGAAGGAGGCTGTGTCTGCGCCGAACACAATGCGGCCATGAGCAGCAGAGCGAGAAGCGGGAGGCACAGGTGGCGGAAGTGCGGCAAGAGCTCCGGGCTCTCATGGAGAAGCATGAGAGCTTGGGCGCGACTCAAGACTCGAGAGTCCGAGCTTGCCTCGGCTCTCAAAGTGCCAAGTCCGCCAAGGCCGAGGCCGTAAGGCCCTTCGGGAGGTTGAAGATGTGAAGAAGATAGCGGCGGGTAAGGCATTTTTCATGCAAAGCAAGCATGTTAATGTAAACTACGATACTTACCGCATTCGGAGCTCTCGAGGCGTTTGCGGATCTGCCGCGTAGTGTGTCCGATGCCGCCGCATTCTCCGAAGTGGCGAGGAGGGAGCTCAGCGGAGAAGGTCTTACGTTCTCGATCTGTTGAGGCCGGCCATCCGGTGCCCCCAAGCGACCGGTGAAGCGGTGGTCGAACTCCTAAGGTAGCCGAGGAGGCCATGAAGGGCCTTATAGTCCGATGTGGCCTAGACAGGCCATGCACAGGAGCTACTTGACATCGTCGTGCGGCTGGTGGATCGTGCCCCTGGTGGAGGTCATCAAGCGCTCCGCTTTGTATTGAAGGTGCTCGTCGGGCCCTTGCCCGCACAAAGGTGCACTGGGGCAGGCTGGATGCGAAGAGGCTTCTTACTGACCCGCCGCCACCGGGCAAGGAGTATCGTACACCCGAAATGTATTATAAAACTGTCCTGAAGGGATCCCGCGACATTGCGGATGAATGCCCTAGAGATGTAATTTTGAGTGAACTTCATTGTGTATTATCCATCGCGCGCTGAAAACTTTGTTCATGTGCGCTTTAAGCAACGCTTGTTTAATTTAAAATATTACCTTCTATGCGGCCGTTTATAAAATCGAGAGATGGCAAGTCGTTGGCTTCAGCCCCCAAGCCGCAAGTCTTTGGGGTGTTGGATAACTTGAGCACTCTTGTTCCCATTTTGGGTCCATCTAGGAGGCGCTCAACACAACGAACAAGGCAACCGGACTTATAATGCTTGAACACTCTCACTTAGCCATAGAATTCTATAATTTTAAATTTGGTGAAGCCCTAGTATTCGGAAGACCGAATTGAGGCGCTATCCATGCCTTAAATCGGACATTATCCGGAACTTCGCTCGAAGCGGCGTGAGTCTTTAAGGACCCGAAAAGACCTCTCGAACAGCGACCAGTCTCTCGCCTTATCATGCCGGTCAGTTTTAGCTTTCTCCACTGAGGCGCTCGCCCAACTCAACCGGGGCGCAATCGCAGTGGTTCTCCCAGTGCCACCTTAGCCGACGGAACGGAATGTAAGGCACCAAAACGTGGGAGCCGTGCAAACCCAACTATTGACCCAAGACATGATTCGGAGCCGATTCATATAATGCTATAAGTTCGGGGTGCCGCACTTTTGAAAGTGTTCGGACTTATCACACCATAATGTGGGGAACGTAAGCCCTGGTGTATTAGGCCGTATCAAAATATCTGGTGCAAGATGTCATGTAATGAACATATATATGTAATAACGAGCAAAAAGGTGCTGCATTATTTATTAAAGGAAGTCGCTATGAGTGCGGATGATACAAATAGTCTTGATAAGCAAGGGTTGTGGACTAGTTAAACATGTCCCCCTCCAAGGATGGGCTGCGGACTTGGTGTATATAATCAAATTTAATGCTCGTAATTGAGACCACACGAGTGTTAAATGCGCATTCTTTCTTCCCGGCCTGCGGCATGAGTTGGCGGGTTCACGCACGGACAGGCCTCTGGCTAACGGAGTCCTGTGTATACAAAGAAGAAAAATAATAATAAGAAAGAGTGACACACTTGCGAGCCCCTTGTGTGGTCGAGCCGCACTCTGGGTCTATTGTGGTCGTGCCCCTTCCCCTACGCCCATGGTATCTCCAAAGCGTAATGATGTACACAGAGGGTTATTCTTGCGATCATGCGAGGGCGGGGATTGGGGCCGCATTGCTACGCGTGCTCGGATCGTGCCAGGTGGTCTTGGTTGGTGTTGCTTCGGGCGCGTTTGGCTGTATCCGGCCGTTTAACGTCCGGACTCGAAAATTGCCTTAAAAGGCTGCTCAGACTTCGCGAGAGCATTGTATGTTCCTCCGTTCGGAGGAGCGGTCCATATTTCCGTTGACCGTGATGACTCCACAAGGGCTGGCATCTTGAGCTTGAGGTATGCATAATGCGGCACGCGTTGAACTTTGCAAACGCGGTTCGTCCGAAAGCAGAGCGTGATAGCCATCGCGAATGGGACTATGTCGAAGATTAACTCCTCGCTCGGAAATTATCCGGGATCCGAAGACCACTTCGGTGTGGTGAGCTGTACAATTGGCCTCCACACGGTATTACGCCTTTGAAGGTTGTCTTTGTAGGTTTAATCCTTGAGGGTCTATGCCCATCTTGCGACTCTATCCCGATAAAGCAGGTTAGAGCTCTGCCGCCGTCCATCGAGGACTCGTGAGGTGAAATCCATCGACGATTGGGTCTAAAACCAATACGGCGATTCCGCCATGGCGGATGCTGGTCGGATGGTCTCTTCGATCGAAAGTGATCGGACAAGAGGACCATGGATTGAACTTCGGGGCGACTGGCTCCATCGCGTATACGTCCCTTAGTGCACGCTTCCATTCCCTCTTGGGTATATGGGTTGCGTAAATCATGTTCACCATCCGCACTTGTGGGGGGAAACCCTTCTGTCCTCTATTGTTCGGCGGTCGGGTCTCTTCCTCGTTGTCGCTGTTTAGCCCCTTGTCGTTGTTTTCGGCAATTAACTTTCCTGCCTGCTTGAACACCCAGCAATCTCTGTTGGTGTGATTGGCTGGCATTTCAGGGGTGCCATGTATCTGGCATAAGCGGTCGAGTATTCGGTCCAAATTGGACGGACCCGGAGTGGTTCTTTTGAATGGCTTCTTCACGACGGGTTTGGAGCCTCGGAATCCGGCGTTAACTGCCGTATCCTCCTTGTCGTCGCCGTTAACGCGGCGTTTATTTTTGCTTCGGCGCAACCTGCCATTGTGGTCCTTAGTATCCGGACTACCAGAATTTTCTTGAGGTTGTTCTGCGAGCTAGCCAGTATCCTCTCCCGCAAAAGCGGGTCATTAATGATGTGAGGGCTGCCATGGATTTGGCTTTTCTGTCCCTGTGCGGGCTAGCCACTCGTCGCGGATGTTATGTTTGAAGGCTGCGAGGGCCTCTGCATCCGGACGGTCGGCGATTTGGTTTTTCTTTGTCAAGAACCATGTCGTAATTGTCCGCCGATTCGTTTGGCCACGAATTATGTGGCTTAGGTCATCGGCGTCGGTGGCGCGCATATCGTTCTCGGAAGTTGTCGAGGAATGTGGCTTCCAGGTCTTCCCAACACCCATTGACTCTGCGGGCAAGCTATTAAGCCAATGCCGAGCTGGTCCTTTAAGCTTGAGTGGGAGATACTTGATGGCATGGAGATCATCGCCACGGGCCATATGGATGTGAAGGAGATAATCTTCGATCCAAACCGCGGGGTCTGTTGTGACATCGTAGGATTCGATGTTTAGAGGTTTGAACCCTTCAGGGATTTGATGATCCATTACTTCGTCAGTGAAGCATAGCGGGTGTGCGGCGCCTCTATATTGAGCAATATCACGACATAGCTCGAGAGAGCGTTGTCTGCTGTGTTCGGCCCGGCCTGGGTTATTATATCCGGTGCGACGGTATTCGTCGTGGGTCGTGGGGCGCCCACGTGATCCGTAGATGGATCTGGATTGCCTTGCTTTGTCCTCCAATACGTCTCGCAAGTCCGGCGTGTTCCCTCTTGGCTTCGTACTTTTGGAGCGATGCCGGGGTACGGTCTTGGTGGAGGGCCTGGGTGCCTCTCTGTCGCGACCATGGGGTGGTCGGTTGGCCGTATGGTGCGCTGGTGATGAAGGTATGTATGCTTCCTCCTCTAATCGGGGGAGCAACTTGCGTCTTGGGTAGCTTTTGGAGGGGCATTCGAGTTTATACTCTTCGGCCGCGAGGACCTCGGTCCATCAATCGGCCAGCAGGTCCTGATCAGCTTGAAGCTGCTGCTGCTTTTTCTTTAGGCTATTTGCCATGGCGATAAGCCTGCGTTTAAAATGCTCTTGTTCGACGGGATCCTCGGGCACGACGAATTCGTCGTCATTGAGGCTTGCCTCGTCTTCGGAGGGAGGTATATAGTTATAGTCCTCGACCTCTTCGTCTGCCGCCCTCTCGTGAGGGCTTGCTTCTCCATCCTCCTGCGCTGAGTCTTGCTGGAGGGGATTATCTTCGGCACTCTCTGGGGTATTATTATCTCCTGTGCCGGAATCTCCATTCTTCCTGTGGCGGGATTTAGAGCGACGCCGCTGACGCCGGTGTAAGGGCATATTCATTCCCCAGTGGTTTTGGTGATTGATGACAACGCTGTTGCGGACTAATCGCGTGCGTTAAGTTCTTTCAGAGAAGCATTCTTTGGCACGAGACGATTTCTTCCCTTCGGGTTTTTACTCAAGACGGTGTAACTCCTACGTTTCGTTGTTTGGTGGACTAGTTCCGTAGGAGTCACCGTACTATTAAGAGGGGATCCGCTTTGGTAAGCCTGGGTGGAATCAACACGTACACATCCTTCTCTCACCCATCGCTTTCCCGTCGCATCTTTGGAGCTGCTCTTCTCCTCCGGTTCCCTCGTCTTTACGTGCTCTGGCGATACCGCGATCTACAGCGATAGTACCGCTGAAGTCCCACGGTAGTACCGCTCTGCCGAGCGGTAGTACCGCTCTCGGTAGTAATGCCGCTCATGAGCAGCGATACCGCTCTGGGGCTCGGCCAGTAAGTACCGCCGTAGTACCGTGCCTACTACCGCCTCGATTCGGGACGATGTTTTCTCGTGTCGAGTTTTGCGGCACTACCGGTAGTGGAAGCGGTAATGCCGCCAGTGATGTAGTACCGCTCCTACTCCGCTGTAGTACCGCTCTGGGCCGATGTTTGGGTTTCCCCTTAGCAGTAGTAGTACCGAGGAAGGAGCGGCAGATGTCGCTCTCAGCGGTAGTACCGCCCTTCCCCAGCGGTAGTACCGCTCTGTGCGGGGCTGCTCAGTGGGGTAACGGTTGGATTTGTTCCCCCACTATATAAAGAGGTCTTCTTCCTCCTTGTTGACTTACCTCTTCCCCCACAGCTCCATTGTTGCTCAAAGCTCCATTTTCGCCGATCTCTCTCCTAGCCAATCAAACTTGTTGATTTGCTCGGGATTGGTTGAGAAGGCCCAGATCTACACTTCCACCAAGAGAAATTTGATTTCCCCACGTATCCCTTGCGGATCTTGTTACTCTTGGGTGTTGAGCACCCTAGACGGTTGAGGTCACCTCGAAGCCATACTCCATCGTGGTGAAGCTTCGTGGTGTTGTTGTTGTTGTTGGGAGCCTCCGATTGTTGTGGAGATAGCCCCAACCTTGCTTGTAAAGGTTCGGTCGCCGCCTTCAAGGGCACCAATAGTGGAATCACGGCATCTCGCATTGTGTGAGGGCGTGAGGAGAATACGGTGGCCCTAGTGGCTTCTTGGGGAGCATTGTGCCTCCACACCGCTCTAACGGAGACGTACTTCCCTTTAAAAGGAAGGAACTTCAGTAACACATCCTCGTCTCCACCGGCTCCACTCTTGGTTATTTCGTGCCTTTACTCTTGCAAGCTTAATTATTGTTTCATCCCTTGCTTGCTTGTGTAGTAGTACTTGTTGCATCATATAGGTTGTTCACCTAGTTGCACATCTAGACAACCTATTTTGTTGCAAAGTTTAATTTGGTAAAGAAAAGTTTAAAAATTGTTAGTTGCCTATTCACCCCCCCCTCTAGTCAACCATATCGATCCTTTCAATTGGTATCAGAGCCTCGTCTCTTTATTAAGGACTTTACCGTCCGAAGAGTATGGTTGACACCACCGATGGTGCGGAGGAACACTCCGGTGTGAATCCCATCTCGTCTTCGGCCGAAGGGGGAACCTCGGTCTCTCGGGAGGAGTTCAATGTGGCTTTGGACACATTGAAAACCTCCATGAATGACGAGGTTAAAAGCATGTTTAATGATTTCTTAGAGGACTTAAACTATCTACCGCACCTATGAAAGTGGGTGATCCCACTAACAAGGTGACGGATGCTTTCTCCGATAAGGGGGAAGCTAACAATGAAAAGAGTCCTTCTACTAGCGGTAGAAATGGTACCGGCATCTTTGCCCATGTGGAACCCCCGGTCTATGGAGGGCCTATCCCTCCACTCATTTAAATCATGCGGTCCACCTCCTAAGTATGAAAAAGGTGTAGATTTTGATAATTGGGTCTATCGCTTTAAGCGTCATTTGAAACATGTGAACACTAACCTTTGGAGAGTCATTGAAGAAGGTTTTTATCCTCATGACCCAAGCAACTTCACCCCTCGAGAAGCCGTGGACAATCAATTCAATGAGAGTGCTCTCTTCATCATTCAAGATGCAATTCTTCCCAAGATCTCCTCACCTTCGACCTCATGTCGTGGCTAAAGAAGCATGGAAATGTGTTGAGGGCCTCTATCGTGGAAGTGCTAGCATTCAACGGTCCAACTATGAAGTTGTGCAAGATGAAGCCGACGAGTTTGCAATGAAAGAAGATGAAGAACCTCGTGAGCTCTTTCGAAGAGTAACCAAACTCGCGGTGGCACTTCGAGATCATGGAAGCAAGGACACGGATGACAATTGGATCAAGCGAAAGTTCCTCAAGGCCATGATGCCCTACAACAAAGCCATGTCCTCCGTCATCCGTCAACGACCGGACTTCCACACCATGACCTCAAGTGAAGTGTTGGATGAGTTCGTTGCAATGAACATCTTGGACAAGACCGCCGAAAATGCGGTGCTCCGTTCTCAAAGAGCTAAGAAGCCTAACCTTGCCTTGAAGGCCAAGGTCATTGTCGAAGAAGAGGAAGAAGTGGAAGATGAGGAAAGCAACCCCGAAGACACCAAGTTTGACTACCATGAGCACATGGCCCTTGCTTCAAGACAGTTTTGGAGCAAGAAGAGCTCAAGACCCAACTTCAACAAGAATAACTCAAGTGGCGTCAAGGGCAAGCAACGAGTTAGAACTTGCTTCAACTGTGGTAATGTGAGCCATTTCATTGCGGATTGTCCTTATGAGAAGAGGGAAGACAATGGTGGCAAGTTCATTCGGAAAGACAAAGCCAAGTCTATCCCCAACAAGAACAACTTCGCCAAGAAGACTCCCCCTCGTGGGTTGGTGGTTCAAGAAGAATACCAAGAGGATGATGATGATGATGAGAATGAAGAAGCAACGGCCATGGCATCCATTGCCATTGCTACTCCTCGGGTGTCTCTCTTCGAGTCACCCAACGAGAACATCATCGCTAGATGCCTCATGGCGAAGGCTTCAAACAAGGTAACCCCCAACATCACAACCACAATCATCTCTAATCCCTCCGTGGAGGATTGCATAGATGAACAAGTTGAGTCTAATGAGGAAGTGAATGAATTAGAGTCTTTCATGAGTAAGCTTAAGGGAAAGTCCAAGAAGCACTTTGTTGCTCTCTTGGAACAACTTGGTGAGGCCAATGACATGATCGAGGCTCACGAAGAAACCATCTCCAAGATGGAAGGTCATAGTCGTGACTATGCCGATGAGATATCGGATCTCTCTAATGCTCTTGAGGAAGAGCGTGTGCATCGTTTGACTCTTGAGGAGTCACACAATGATGCCCATGCTAAGTTGAAGAAAGATCTTGATCATGCTCTTGTCATGTCTCGTGTGCTAACCTCCGAGAAGGCTAAACTTGGGGTTGATCATGCTAGACTCAAGGAGGAGTTTGAGATACTTGACAAGGCCCACAAGGTCTTAAAGGGTACTCATGCTAGTCTCAAAGAGTCTCATGCTCAACTCCAAGTTAAGCTAATCAAGGAAAAAGCCACCTTTCCTCATATGGTATTAATTGATAATGCATGTGCTACTAACCCCTGTTGTGAGCATGTGCATCTTGTGGAGGAAAATGCTAAGTTGAAGGATCAACTTGAGAAGGGCCTTGTGACTTGCATTCAAGGTGAGAAAAACCTCAACGACCTTTTGAGCAATCAAAAGGAAGTTGTGGGCAAAGAAGGAGTTGGGTTTACACCCAAGTCCAAGAGCAAGAAGAAGAAGAACAACAAGACCAACCATCCTCCTCCTCTCAAACAAACTTTTGTGAAAGAGGGAGACGGAGCTTCCAAGAAGAAGAAGGAGAAAGTGAAGGAAGTTGATGTTCAAAAGAGCAAGAACGTCTTCTCAAACAAAGCCGCGACTTTAACCCTTCATATGTGTTATGCCGTGCTAGTGATGGACATGTTTATGAAAAATTTGTTGGTTCTCCTCATGAGTACATTGAATGGTCTATTTGGGTTCCCAAGGCCCTTGTTACTAACATCAAAGGACCCATCACTAAATGGGTACCTAAAACCAAGCATTGATCTCGTGTAGGTGTTTGCTTCCGGTGGGGGATCATGGTTGCTCGATAGTGGAGCAACAAATCATATGACCGGGAGCAAGGACTTGGTGGTGGACGTGCAAGAGATTCCATCTATGCCCACCAATGTCGAGTGGGGTGATGCATCACATTCTAAGGTATTGGGTCTCGGCAAGGTTGTCATCTCTCATGATCTAACGATCGAGAAAGTCATGCTTGTTGAGTCCCTTGCATTCAATCTACTTTCCGTTCGTCAACTTGCACTCATGGGCTTTGCCACATTCTTTGATGTTGATACCGTGGCCCTCTTGTGGAGCAAGACTCTTAAAGTAGCCTTTGTTGGGCATGTCGAGAACGGTCTCTATGTGGTTAACTTCTCGGAGCAACCCACTAAGACCGCGACATGCCTAATGGCTAAAGTTGACGTGGGATGGCTTTGGCATCGCCGTTTAGCCCATGTCAATATGAGATCTTTGCAAAGTCTTCTCAAGGGGGACCATGTTCGTGGACTAACAAATGTGAGTTTTGCCAAAGATCGTGCTTGCGATGCTTGTATCGAAGGAAAGCTTCATGAAAGGCTCACCCTCCTCAACCATCATCTACTCGAAGAGACCCTTGGAGCTCCTTCACATGGATCTCTTTGGGCCTCCATCTTTTGATAGTCTTGGAGGAAGAAAGTATTGCTTGGTGATTGTGGATGATTATTCAAGATACACTTGGGTATACTTCTTCAAGAGGAAGAGTGAGACCCAACAAACAGTCATCAACTTTGCTAATGAAGCTCAACGTCAACATAATGCAAAAATCTTGACCATAAGAAGCGACAACGGCACCGAGTTCAAGAACTACACCTTGGATGAGTTTCTTAGTGACGAGGGGATCAAGCATCAATATGCGGCACCTTATACCCCTCAACAAAATGGTGTTGCGGAGAGGAAGAACCGTACGTTGATGGATGCGGCAAGGACCATGATGGCGGAGTTCAAGTCTCCATACAACTTTTGGGCCGAAGCCATCAACACCGCATGTCATGCATCAAATCGGCTCTATCTTCGCAAAGGCTTGAACAAGACTCCGTATGAGATCCTCACCGGCAACAAGCCCAACCTCAAGTACTTCCGGGTGTTCGGTTGTAAGTGTTTCATTCTCAAGAAAGGTGTTCGGTTGTCTAAATTTGAAGCTAGAGCTCATGAGGGCATATTTGTTGGTTATGCTACAAACTCTCATGCTTACCGTGTCCTCAACAAGTCCACCGGACTTATTGAGGAGACGTGTAACGTGGAGTTTGACGAAAATAACGGCTCCCAAGTGGAGCAAAGTGGTACTTGTGATGTAGGTGATGAAATTCCTCCCCAAGCCATAAGAAGAATGGGTATTGGTCACATCCTACCCATTGAGGAACCCCTTGTGGCCGAAGGAGAAGGACAATGCTCTACTCAAGTAGAGCCATCACCTCATCAAGACCCACACGCTTCCGAAGAACAACGTGAAGGCCCTCAACCTCGTGAACAAGACCAAGGGCAAGATCTACCACAAGATGGTGATGAACCTCTAAACGATGCCCAAGGTCAAGTTCTCCCCCTCGAGCTTGTTCAAGATCAAGATCAACCTCAAGATCAAGATCAACCTCAAGATCAAGAACAAACTCAAGTCGGCGCTCAAGATCTTCAAGTCAACCCTCCTCCTTTCTCACCCGAGGAGGAATTAGAGCGTCGTGCCGCGAAGATTGCTTCCAAGCTCACCTCTCAAGGCCATCTCATGGAAAATGTGGTTGGAAGCATACGCAAAGGGTAAGCACTCAGAGACAATTGGCAAACTATTGTGAACATCACGCGTTTGTCTCTTGTGTTGAACCCCAAAAGGTCTATGGCTTTCAAGACCCGGATTGGCTCAATGCCATGCATGAAGAACTCAACAACTTCGAGTACAACAAGGTGTGGAGATTGGTACCAAGACCATCCGGGAACCATAATGTCATTGGGACCAAGTGGATCTTCAAGAACAAGCAAGATGCCCATGGGAACATCATTCGCAACAAGGCGAGATTGGTAGCACAAGGCTACTCCCAAGTCGAGGGTATCGACTACGGTGAAACCTTCGCTCCCGTTGCTCGTCTTGAATCCATTCGTTTGTTGATTGCTTATGCTTCCCATCACAACTTTAAGTTGCAACAAATGGATGTGAAAAGTGCTTTTCTTAATGGTCCAATTAATGAGTTGGTCTATGTCAAGCAACCCCCCGGGTTCGAGGACCCCTACTTTCCGGATCATGTGTATCAACTCGATAAGGCGCTCTATGGCCTTAAACAAGCCCCACGCATGCGTGGTATGATCACCTTACCGAAGTTACTACAAGATCGTGGGTTTGAAGTAGGGCTAATCGACCCCACTCTTTTTACTAAGAAGGTCAACGGGAGTTGTTTGTATGCCAACTATATGTTGATGATATTATCTTTGGTTCTCCTAACAAAGCTTTCAATGAAGAATTTGCCGCTCTCATGACCTCCAAGTTTAAGATGTCTTCGATGGGAGAGTTGAAGTTCTTCCTTGGTTTCGACATCAAGCAAAGAAGAGAAGGAACCTTCATCAACCAAGCCAAATATACTCAAGACATGCTTAAAAGATTCAAGCTAAGTGATGTCAAGCCGGCTACTACTCCGATGCCTACCAAGTGCCAACTTGACATCGATCCCAATGGTAAAGCGGTGGATCAAAAGGTGATGAGGTTCCTGAGCATCCGGCTCGTCGTGTCAATCCCGGCCGCGCAACGTCCAAGCGCTATCGTACTACCGAGCCTGCCGGAGGATCCTCTAGTGCTCCACCTCCACCTCCACCTCCACCTCAACTCCAAAAGAAGCCAGGAGTCAAGCCAAAGCCCGGCAAGACAGTGCCAGAAATGCCGCCAAAAGAGTTACGGGCAAGCGCCGCCAAGAACCCGTGTATGATTGACCAAGACCCCACTTTGGTCAACCGTCCCTTCTGGAACAGGTTTCGGTTTGCTATCTTCTTCGATGTCCTCAAGGCAAAGAAGAACTTCTATGTCAACGTGCACTCCATCGACATCGACCATATGGAGCAAGATCCTGACTACTTTGGTGAAGCCCTTCAGATGTGCTCTCAGCTGAACATTCTTGAGATTATGAAATTCAACAAGGACTTTGATGCTGATATCGTGGCCCAATTCTATGCCACGGTTCACCTTGGGACTGATGACGGCAGGACTCTCACTTGGATGACCAATGGCAAGCTGCTTTCTGTCAAATGGAAAGCGTTTATGCAACTGATTGGGGTGCAAGATCTAGGACTTGAGTCCCCAGTTGGCTTTCGACCTCATGCACGCTCCCACGCCACCCACAAGCAAGCTCTCTCGCCATACTGCATTCGGAAGGTCAACCCGGACACACAGAAGGAAACCTATGAGCTGCCTGCCTATCTGGATATCCTTCACCGCATCTTCAGAGAGACTCTTTTCCCTCGCATTGGGAATTTGGATCAGGTTCACTCTTATCTTGTGGATATTACATTCGCCAGACGTGAGAAGGAAAATCCCACCGAGAGACTTTGGATATTTCTCATGTTATGTGGTGCGAGCTGCTGCATCTCGCTATCTCGGCGTAAGTGCCCGATCTATGGTCCTTTCATCATGTTACTCATTGAGAAGGATTGGGATCATGTATACCCTATGGTGCCTCCGGAGTGTGGAGAGTTGATCTCTCACGATGTCAAGCGCCCGAGGAAGAAGGATCACACGGGCACTCCGGCCCCTAAGTCTGGAGGTCCTTAAATCTGCTGCTGCTATGGAGACCGAGGAGGAACCTGCTGCGATGATGATGAGGACGAGGACTATATACCTTCTGCTGGCAGAGCCCTCGTGGGCTAAGAAGCTCAAATCCAAGATGAAGAAGTTGTTCGCATGGAGGCTCACGGCCAATTACATGACTCATGTGGCTGAGAAGAAGGCCCGAGGTCGTCACAAGGAGCTCATGCGTCGGTTGGGTGCCCTTGTCAAGAGTGGATCGAGGACCAGCTTCGAGGAGGAGGAGTGGATTCAAAGAAGACCGCCTGTGGACTGATTCTGAGGCTGAGCACTTCCAGACTGACGATGGTGGTGCCGAGGATTCGACTGGGTTCTGATACGTGTGTCTCTCACCTGGAGCCGTAGCATCACTCTCTTTCCTTTTTGGTGTCTCGATGCCAAAGGGGGAGAGAGTTTAGGGATTTGCGAGTGTGTCTTTGTCGTCTCTTATCCGTGTCTTGTCGTGTTTTCCTCAGTTGCTTTGGTTGCTTTGTTTGTGAGTCTTTAGCTCGTGTTCGCAAGTTCGGATCATATGGTGTAAGACATATGCTACCTTCCTTTCAGTAACTTTATCTATGTCTATCTAGCTCTTGAGTTGCATTCTTATCTTATGATATCATCTATGCTGCTCTCATACACCATGCTTAGTTTATCGGTCTCTAACATGTAGGGGGAGCTTTGTTCCTAGTATGTGTTCTGTGCAGTCCAAAGCACTTATATAAACTATCACACATCTAGGGGGAGCCCATCTACATGTTAGGACCGTGGGGTTTGTTTGCTTTCATATATCATGCCTATGAAAATCCTATGTTGTCATCAATCCACCAAAAAGGGGGAGATTGTAAGGGCATATTCATTCCCCAGTGGTTTTGGTGATTGATGACAACGCTGTTGCGGACTAATCGCGTGCGTTAAGTTCTTTCAGAGAAGCATTCTTTGGCACGAGGCGATTTCTTCCCTTCGGTTTTTACTCAAGGCGGTGTAACTCCTACGCTTCGTTGTTTGGTGGACTAGTTCGTAGGAGTCACCGTACTATTAAGAGGGATCCGCTTTGGTAAGCCCGGTGGAATCAACACGCATACATCCTTCTCTCACCCATCGCTTTCCCATCGCATCTTTGGAGCTGCTCTTCTCCTCCGGTTCCCTCGTCTTTACGTGCTTGCGGCAAGATACCGCGATCTCTGAGCAGTAGTACATTGAAGTCCCACAGCGGTAGTACCGCTCTGCCGAGCGGTAGTACCGCTCTCGGCCGTAGTACCGCTCCGCAGAGCGGCAGTACCGCTCTGGGGCTCGGCCGTAGTACCGCCGTAGTACCGTGCCTACTACCGCCTCGATTCGGGACGATGTTTTCTCGTGTCGAGTTTTGCGGCACTACCAGCGGTAGTGGAAGCGGTAGTACCGCTCCCAGCGGTAGTACCGCTCCTACTCCGCTGCGAAGCCGCTCTGGGGCGATGGGTCTGGTTTCCCCCTTAGCGGTAGTACTGAGGAAGGAGCGGCGAGACCGCTCTCGGTAGTACCGCCCTTCCAATGATGTAGTACCGCTCTGTGCGGGGCTGCTCAGTGGGGTAACGGTTGGATTTGTTCCCCCACTATATAAAGAGGTCTTCTTCCTCCTTGTTGACCTACCTCTTCCCCCCACAGCTCCATTGTTGCTCAAAGCTCCATTTTCGCCCGATCTCTCTCCCTAGCCAATCAAACTTGTTGATTTGCTCGGGATTGGTTGAGAAGGCCCAGATCTACACTTCGACCAAGAGAAATTTGATTCCCCCCATGTATCCCTTGCGGATCTTGTTACTCTTGGGTGTTGAGCACCCTAGACGGTTGAGGTCACCTCGAAGCCATACTCCATCGTGGTGAAGCTTCGTGGTGTTGTTGTTGTTGGGAGCCTCCGATTGTTGTGGAGATAGCCCCAACCTTGCTTGTAAAGGTTCGGTCGCCGCCTTCAAGGGCACCAATAGTGGAATCACGGCATCTCGCATTGTGTGAGGCGTGAGGAGAATCTGATGGCCCTAGTGGCTTCTTGGGGAGCATTGTGCCTCCACACCGCTCTAACGGAGACGTACTTCCTTTAAAAGGAAGGAACTTGTAACACATCCTCGTCTCCACCGGCTCCACTCTTGGTTATTTCGTGCCTTTACTCTTGCAAGCTTAATTATTGTTTCATCCCTTGCTTGCTTGTGTAGTAGTACTTGTTGCATCATATAGGTTGTTCACCTAGTTGCACATCTAGACAACCTATTTTGTTGCAAAGTTTAATTTGGTAAAGAAAAGTTTAAAAATTGTTAGTTGCCTATTCACCCCCCCCCCTCTAGTCAACCATATCGATCCTTTCAGCCGGCGCTTGGGCTGTTTCTTTAAGGAATCTGCCTCCGCTGCTTCTTCGCCGTCCCCATATTTTGGGGTGTCCACCATGTATATGTCGTATGACGAGGTGGTCTTCCAGTGCCCTGTAGGCGCTGGTTCCTGTTCATCTCCAGCATCGTCGTCCATAGCGTCGATGTCTTCGGAGTCGTAGTCTAGCATGTCGGTTAGATCGTCGATAGTGGCTACAAAGTGGGTGGTGGGTGGGCTCTGAATTTCTTCGTCGTCCGTATCCCAACCATCCTGGCCGTAATCCGGCCAGGACTCTCCGGATAGCGAGAGATGCTTTAGCGAATTTAGGATGTCGCCAAAGGGCGAGTGTTGGAAGATGTCCGCGGCGGTGAATTCCATAACCGGCGCCCAACCAGATTCGATTGGCAAGGGCGTGGGAGGTCCGGAGTCTGGCAAGGAGTCCGGCACCTCGGAGTCACGAGCTTCGCGAGGGACAAGGTTAGTGTTTGGCTCCATCGTCGTAGAAGTTGTAGCCCCCAAGGCGGTGTCCAACCACCGGTCCTCGATCTGGGCGATCGGCTCCGGACTAAGGGCCGGAGCGGATTCTTGTGCGGCCACCAAGGCACTGTTCGGCGGCAGAGCTAGACCATGCCCATCGAATAAAGGCGGCACGCTTGGCGTGGCTCGAGCCCGTCAAGATCAAGTCCCGCGGATGTCGGCCGTGAAGTTTAGGCTTCGAATCGACCGACGGCCGGGCGTAGCTTCGTTCTGCTCCAAATGGCCAAGTGAATTAGCCCGCGATGCGAAGCCGCCGAATCTGAAGATCCATGCGGGAGGAAAGTCTCACCCTGGACAGCATTGTTGATTGAAGAAGCCATCGAGCCTATCGGTGACGACACAGAGGAACTCTCAATGAAAGCACCAATGTCGGTGTCAAAACTGGCGGATCTCAGGTAGGGGGTCCCGAACTGTGCGTCTAGGCGGATGGTAACAGGAGACGAGGGACACGATGTTTTACCCAGGTTCGGGCCCTCTTGATGGAGGTAAAACCCTACATCCTGCTTGATTAATATTGACGATATGGGTAGTACCACGAGATCAAGGAGGCTAAACCCTAAAGCTAGCCTATGGTATGATTGTTGTAATGTATGTTGTGTCCTACGGACTAAAGCCCTCCGGTTTATATAGACACCGGAGAAGGCTAGGGTTACACAGAGTCGATTACAATGGTAGGAGATCTACATATCCAGACGCCAAGCTTGCCTTCCACGCCAAGGAAAGTCCCATCCGGACACGAGACGGAGTCTTCAATCTTGTATCTTCATAGTCTTGGAGTCCGCGGACGATGATAGTCCGCTGTCCGGACACCCCTAGTCCAGACTCCCTCGTGACGATTTTTCTTTATTTATTTTAAGATATTCCGTGGAGTTTCAGGACTTTTGATTTTGCAGAATAGGTCTCCAATATTTGCTCCTTTTCCATTCCGAATTCCAAATTGCGGCATTCTCCTCTTCATGTAAACCTTGTAAAATAAGAGAGAATAGCCATAAGTATTGTGACATAACGTGAAATAACAGCCCATAATGCAATAAATATTGATATAAAAGCATGATGCAAAATGGACGTATCAGTCATCATGACACCACCAAGGAAGAAGACAAACCCCAGACCTATGGCTTCATATGGCCCAAAGGCTTCATACAGATACATGACTCACCTGAGTCACCCTAACGCCAATGTTTTGCAGGGAAACCATACTCAGACCTATGAATATGAGCGTGTGTCTTTAAACCGCTATGTTCATAGAACTAAGAACTTTTCTGCTTATTCATATGAGTATCGTTCTTCTCCTGCAAGGCTATTTGCTAGGGCTCCAAAGCGAAATTCTCGAGATGTCGACTTAGACTCATTGTTTCTAAGCCACCCCTGAAGATGTGGGTGGTTAAGAAGAATTAAATTTCTTTTGCAGGGAAAGGTCTCCAGCCGGAAATCAAAGGCGTCCGATGCTATTGCTGGGACCTAAAACACATTAAGGGATGCATGATAAAATGGTCTTACTATGTATTTCGTATCTGAATCGCTTGCCAGTCATACTATCAGTCCTAAGCTTGATCTAAGCTTTGATGATCCTCTTGTGCGTCAAATGTTTATGCTTCACAACACTCTTTGTGAAGCCTATCCTCCTAACTGCATTGTAGGGTACGACACCTCGTGCTTCAGAATGGATTATGGACAGCGGATGCACTAACCACATGACTGGTGATCGAAGTCTTCTCATGGACTTAACCTTACGTCCATGTGATAAAAGTCACATCACATTCGCTGATACTGGTAAAAGCAAGGTATTGGGCCTAGGTAGAGTTGCAATCTCAAGGGATCAACACATGGACAAAGTGATGCTTGTTGAATCCCTTGGTTTCAACTTAATGTCTGTCCCAATGCTTTGTGACTTAAACATGATTGTGCTGTTTGGAAAATATCGTTGCCTTGTACTAATGGAATCTGACAAGTCTCTAGTCTTCGAAGGGTACAGGAAAGATGATCTGTACATGGTAGACTTCTCAGCAGGACCACAGATGGTCGTATGTCTTCTAGCCAAGTCTTCAGAGTGTTGGCTCTGGCATCGGAGGCTAGGGCATGCTGGCATGAGGAACCTACACACTCTCGCCAAGAAGAAGCACATCATAGGCATCGAAGGTGTCAAGTTCAAGAAAGATCATCTATGTGGTGCTTGTGAAGCTGGGAAGATGACAAGGGCCAAGCATCCCTCGAAGACAATCATGACTACATCTCGACCTTTTTAGTTGCTCCACATGGACTTGTTTGGTCCCACTCACTACTATACTCTCACTGCTACTACTTGTCTCTATGGTTTCGTTATTGTTGATGATTATTCAAGATACACTTGGGTGCACATAATTCTCTTCAAGACTGAAGTGCGGGATGTCTTCAGACATTTCGCCAACCGCGCCATGAACAACTATGGCGTCAAGATCAAGCACATTAGGAGTGACAACAGCACAGAATTCAAGAACACAGGCCTCGACCTTTATCTTGACACCTTAGGCATCACTCATGATTTTTCTGCTCCCTACACACCTTAGTAGAATGGCATCGTGGAGCGCAAGAATAGAACCCTTATTGAGATTGCTCGGACGATGCTTGATGAATACAAGACTCCAAGAAAATTCTGGCCTGAAGCCATTGATACTGCATGCCATGTCATCAACCATGTTTATCTTCACAAGCTTCTGAAGAAAACATCCTATGAGCTTCTAACTGGTAAGAAACCAAACGTAAGCTACTTCAGAGTATTTGGTGCTAGGTGCTGGATCAAGGATCCACATCACACTTCAAAATTTGCACCAAAAGCACATGAGGGTTTTATGCTTGGTTATGGAAAGGACTCGCACTCCTACAAAGTCTTCAACCTCTTTCACTATAAAGTGGTTGAAACTATGGATGTGCGGTTCGATGAAACTAACAGCTTGCAAAGAGAGCACCTGCCAACTGTGCTAGATGAAGTACCTGCTAGTGAATCAATCAAGCTAATGGGAACAGGAGAGATCATGCCATCAGAGGCCCAGCCTGAAGAGGAACTTATTATTTCTGCACCTGATCAACCTGAAGACATTGCTCAGCCTGAAGACAATCCTCAAAATAATGACAATGATCAGCAGGAGCAAAATCTTCGTCAAGTTCATCCTCGTGTTGCAAATGAAGTAAAAATTGAGAAGATAATCGATAGCATCAATGCACCTGGTCCACTCACTCGTTCAAGAGCAACACATCTAGCAAATTTCTGTGGGCACTTTGCATTTGTCTCAATCTCTGAACCCAAGAAAGTTGCTGAAGCCTTCATGGAACCTGAATGGATTCAAGCTATGCAAGAAGAGCTTCAATAGTTTGAGCTGAACAATGTGTGGGAATTAGTCAAGCGTTCTGATCCTCGAAAGCACAACATAGTAGGCACAAAATGGATATATCGCAACAAACAAGACGAGCATGGTCAATTAGTCAGAAACAAAGCACGGCTCGTTGCTCAAGGATACACACAAGTTGAAGGAATTGACTTTGATGAAACATTTTCTCCAGTGGCTAGGCTCGAAGCCATTCGCATACTGCTAGCTTACGCAAATCATCATAACATCCTTCTGTATCAAATGGATGTGAAGAGTGCCTTTCTCAATGGAAAGATTGAAGAAGAAGTATATGTTGCACAACCGCCTGGCTTTGAAGATCCAAAACATCCTGATATGGTATACAAGCTCAACAAGGCACTGTATGGCCTCAAACAAGCCCCTCGTGCCTGGTATGACACACTCAAAGACTTCCTGAAGAGCAAAGGCTTCAACCCTGGTTCTCTAGATCCCTCTCTTCACGAAGACATATGATGGTGAACTATTTGTGTGCCAAATCTATGTGGATGACATTATCTTCGGTTGCACCAACAAGAAATACAATGATGAATTTGCTCACATGATGTCAGAACAATATCAAATGTCCATGATGGGAGAGTTGAAGTTCTTTCTCGGTCTTCAAATCTGTCAGCAATGCAACGGCATCTTCATATCACAAGAAAAATATCTCAAAGATTGGCTAAAGAAGTTTGGAATGCAAGACTGCAAAGGATACACGATGCCAATGCCAACCAAAAGTCATCTAAGCCCCGACGCCAATGGTAAAGATTTCGATCAAAAGGTATACCGCTCCATGATTGGCTCTTTACTTTACTTATGTGCATCTAGGCCAGATATCATGCTTAGTGTTTGCATGTGTGCCCAATTCCAAGCGGCACCAAAGGAGTCGCATCACTTAGCTGTGAAGCGAATTCTTCGATATTTGGCTTACACCCCAACACTAGGATTATGGTATCCAAAGGGCTCAGAGTTTGATCTGGTTGGATTTTCGGATCTGATTATCTTTGGTGACAAGGTGGATCGCAAGTCTACATCAGGCACATGTCACTTTCTGGGTCGATCTCTTGTCTGTTGGTCTTCAAAGAAGCAAAACTGTGTATCAATCTCAACTACTGAATCTGAATACATTGCTGTTGGATCTTGCTGCGCTCAGCTTCTATGGATGAAGCAAACTCTTAAGGACTATGGCATCCATCTGAAGCATGTGCCACTCTATTGCGATAATGAAAGTGCTATCAAGATTGCCAATAACCCAGTTCAGCACTCGAAGACAAAGCACATTGAAATTCATCATCACTTCCTCAAAGATCATGTTATGAAAGAAGATATTGATATCATTCATGTCAAGACAGAAGAGCAGTTGGCTGATATCTTCACTAAGCCCTTGGATCAGAAAAGGTTTTGCAAGTTCTGGTGTGAGCTAAATATCTTGGAATCCTCGAATGTCCTGTGATTAGGCACAGATCCTAACACTTATGCAGTTTGATGACTTAGATGTGCAACACACGAAGTAATGTATATCTTCAATCAATGAAGACATACACTCTAAGTGTGAATACATTAATGTGGAAATTGACTTTGAGCGCCACAATAATTGTGCGCCGTGTGCAGGTCTAATACTTCCTATACGGTGGGTAACGCCACCACCAAACTCTTCTGAAGTGTTTCCTCATGGCGCCATATTTGCAAAGTCTTCGCAATTGATTTAACTTCAACATTAATTTGATTTCGTGATTACTGATTTGGCTTTACTCTATTATATACATATATTGTATTCTGTCCTCTACAGCATTCACTTATGGCTATGTCTTCTTGTTTGAATATTTTGAACTAAGTGAATGTGATCGGACCCTAACCTCTCTATGCTTTCTACCTCAAGCTCTATCTATCCAAATCATATGCATTCTGTTGAAACTGTCGAATATCTTCTCTGCGTCCTTGTCAGCAGAAGATATAGAGACGAACATTTATATCTAGCTTTAATGACATATCCTTTTTCCTGAAACCCGAAGAATCCGGAACGACCACCCCGACAATCTAGGCGTGCATGGGAACGTGGAACAACTTTTGATGAGTTGCATGTTCGCCACGTGTCCATCAGATGTGAACCGCCAGGGGCACCTGCGTAATTGCGATGTGCTGTCTCTGTCCTTATAAATGCCTGTCTCGTCTCGGTCAAAAATCCTTCTTCCTCCTTCGCCATCTCTTGCAAACCCTAGCGCCTTCGCTAGCTCTCGACGACGCTGACGACGAAGCGCTTAGCTGCCGCGACCTCCTCGATGCCGTCCTCACGCTGGCCGCTGACCTCGTCTTCTCCGCCGTCGCCGTAGGTGTCTTCCATCG
Source organism: Aegilops speltoides (assembly GCA_021437245.1). NCBI lineage: Eukaryota > Viridiplantae > Streptophyta > Magnoliopsida > Poales > Poaceae > Aegilops > Aegilops speltoides. Next base: position 180,635,656 of record CM038142.1, read on the forward strand.
CCAAGTTAGGGCACGGGAGATCGAACTGCTCGGCATCCATCTTCGCTCCGTCTAGCAGTTCTTCGTGTGGTAATAAAAGTTTACTTTTACCGTCTTTTTGATCTGATAGATTCATCCCTTCCTACCAAAAGTGGTTTCTAGATCTTGAACATGAATCTATCTCTTTCGCATCTCATATTCTGCCTAGTATATTCACTTATGCTTCTTCACAAGTTAGATTCCTCACTTGTACTTATTCTTGGATTTGTACAACTCGAACCAACTCTCATCTTATAAGTGAATGTCTTGGCGCTATGAGGTCAATGTCTTTAAACCGATTTATCTTCAAAATCTTACGAGAATGCATATGACCTCTTCCCTTCCTCGCACCTTTAATCTGTCACGGTACATGTCGTGGGAGAATCCTTAGTTCTCATAGTGCGCATCCGCTTGCGAATTCTTGCAGAGTCACATCAACTCACCTGAAGCGAGTTCCTGTCCGTCCAGCCGTTTGAAGCCATTGCAAGTACTGAAGCCTTTCAGTTTACACTTCATGGCAACTGAAAAATCAGTAAGAAAGGGAGGCAGACAACGTCGTGGTGACACCTCCAAGGGCTTACCTCCAGATTTGCACGAGATGTACAAAACTGATCCAGAAGAAACCTATACTGAACGCAAGAATCGAATCCAATGGATTTGAAGATATTGGGCAGAAGAATGGTTCAGATATCGCTTCATCACTAAAGAATATGCAGAGAAGAATGCCATCAAGGCACCCTGGGGTGATATTTTGTACAAAAATCTTCCACCCAAAACTCAGGCTGAAGCTATTGAGCAAGGCTTCTATCCTTGCATGGTGCGTGGACCACAGCCTGAGAATGCTGACTTCACTGCTCTGGTGTCGTGAAGACAGTCTGTTCAAGAGCAACTACCAGTTCGCCAAAGACTCAGCTGCAAAGAACAAGAAGGATCTAGGGCTTGACTTCAACCCTGGTCCCTCCTCACCGCGGGACAATGGCACCCGTGAAGCCAATGAAAACAGGATTGGCCCCTTCTACAACCTTGTTGGCCTCATCACTCACATTACTGTTCAAGGTGCCAAAGTGGATCATTCTGATGATGATGCTGACACCGACGAAGCTCCAGCTCCTGCTCCAAAGCCTAAGAAGCAAAAGAAGACCAAAGCTTCAAAATCATCTGCTGCTCCAAAAGCTTCAAGAGTGAAGCCATTGGCAACTGCCCCTTCCACTCCAAGCAATAACTCTGAAGATCTCTCTCGCATCTCCATGAGACGTGAGAAGCCACAGAAGACACCAGCTCAGCAACTGAGTCATGCACTGACGTCTGCAGCCATTCTGAGGAATGAATCTGAACCCATTTACTTGTCTTCAGATGAAGAATTTGGTGAAGATGCTCTGGAACAGCTGATCAAGAGCAAGCAAGAGGCGGAGATCTTCAACGATCTGCCCCTCTTTGATGTAAACATTCTGAAAAACTTCATTGATGAGTGGTTTGATAATCAAGATCTCAGCTTTGATGACCTTCAGCTTCCCATTGGCGTCAGCGTTGCTTTCCAAGGCGCCATTGCTCCTGAGCTTTCTCTGGCTCAGCGCATAGTTGAACTGAAGTGAAAGATAGACTTCGAGAAGGAACAGTTCAAGAAGCATGTAGCCAGGCTGAATGTGGCTGATGTGCAAAAGTACAAGGTGATGCTTAATGACCTCAAGGAGTCGTTTCGGAAGAAACGCGAGGAAGCCAAAGGCTCAAGAGAGCGCATGAAAGCACTCGCAGACAAATGCGTTCAAGCCTACAATGAAGCTGAAAAGCGCAAGGCACTTGGCCGCCCTGGCATTGACCCCTCAATGGCTGCCAAGAAAAAGAAGTCATCTGAAGCCAACACTGAAGCACCACAGCAGGAAGAACCACACATTGTCTTCCCTGCCAGCATGCGCGGCTCGAAGCCCAAGGCTCCTTCAGTGGCTTCTGAACAGAAGAAAACTAAGGCAGCTAAAGCTGAAGCCAAGAAGTGGAAAACCAAGCGCACCACTGATGAAGCACCACCCGCTAAGAAGAGAAAAATCAAGAAGAGAGATCGGGCTGCTCCTACAGAACCCCTTGTTGTTGAACCCCTTGCCTTTGTTCCCCCTCCATCTGCAAACCAAGAGCGTCGAATGATTGTTCATGAGCCTGCTTCCACAAAGGCTCCTGAAGCTCAAGAAGTCCCAGTCGTCGACCCCATCGCGACTGAAGATATTGTTCCAGATGATGCAGTTCTTCCTCAGATCGAGCGCCCAACGGTATCATCGCATGTTCAAACGAACAGTGAGCTTATCAGTATTGGTCGTCCTTTGACGCTAATCTCACAAGATGCATCATGGGCTGATCGCCCCCAGCAAGCTACCCCACATCAAGACTCACCAAGTACACCCCAACCGTCAACTGTGCCCGTCATCAGCCCCATGTCCAATGATGACAACTACATGGAGACATCACCATCACCAAAGGCTTCGCCTGTATTCCAACGGCTTTGCAAAGGCCTGAGGCC